>CM053785.1:339777689-340977689 GCA_028749045.1 Cupressus sempervirens
ATGTATATGTATATATATGTATGTATATACATATATATATACATACATATATATATACATACATATATATACATACACATACATACATACATACATATATATATATATATATATATGTATGTATATATATATATATATATATATATATATATATATATAGAATAATCATATTTTATAAATTGCAGTGATGAAATTTTATTTCAATTTCGAATTGCAAATCACATCAAAGGGAAAATGTTTTATTAAAAACGTTATTTAAAAAATTAGTATACACTGCGAATTATTTTGGGTACGTATGGTACCATACCCCTGCGGGTTGCAGAGGCCTGCTGTCGCAGGATTGCGACGACAGGGGTACACTGTACCCGCTGTCGGTGCAATGCCTGCGGTCGCAAGTACTACGTACCGCGGCGGCGGGCGGGGGGGATTATATTTATTTATGTTTTGTTTTAAATGAACGTTGGGGATGGCAATCGATATGGTTAATTCAATTTTTTTTATATTTCATTTTTATAAAATGATATTATTGTATATTATAATATATGTATATTTGATATATATATATGTATGTATGTATGTATGTATGTATGTATATAAGTATATGTATATTAGTTATAGATAAATATTCTATTTAAAATGATTTGTATAGATGGACCATTTTGTAAAAGATAAATGTTTTAAAAATATGAATAATAATTTATCAATTATTATTAAAAAGAAGAGATATTAATAATTAACTTAATTAAACTTAGTTTAATTAAGGTTAATTATTAGAACGTGTTATAAGTCAAAGTTTTGAAATATGCAAATTTTGTTGATAATATTGGATTCATTGGAAATGTCATTTTTCAAACAATGTTTATATAAACAAAATATTGTTAGATCAATTAGAAAATTGAGTCTAATGGTTATGGGGAGAAACTTTTATCTATCAAACAAATACATGGGTTAGGTAAAACATGAAATTTCTCCACTTGATATCTAGATTGGAAAATGTAAACTAAGACCTCCACATTTAAATTCAAGTATGTAAATTTAGCAAAACCAAAACATGTGTTTACATTGTGTATTCTTTATGCTATTGTTTTGGGTTTTGGGTTGACTAGTGTTGACCAGTTATAGGACGTCTACCAGAGGCTTGGGGGTTATGTGATTGTGATGTCATGATGATGTTTTAATCTCGATCTTTATAAACCCAACCATGGTTATGTGATGGAATGCTCTATGTAATGTTTGTAATTATTGATTGTTATAGTTGAGTTTCTTATGTATGAGACACTTGACCCAATCATTTTTGGTTCATCGATCGGTTATCCTTGGTTATTTTTCTAGTCACCATGATGGGGCTGAAATGTTATTTATGATGTCATGTTGTGACATGTTTTGACTCAACCATTTTGGAGTCTTTGATCAATATGATTTGAGATATATTTTGGTTATTGAGAACCAATGGATACTTTTGATTATCAGGACACTTCAGTTACCAATAGAGAGCTGTTGTGGTCATGATTTTCTATGGATGCTTGCTCATGGAGATTTGATGCTTTTATGCATATTTGATGATTTTATTATGGATTATCTTTTGTGATTTTGAGATTTATGATTCCATGAGCTTAGGGTAGGTTATCTGCTTGTAGTGTCGGAAAGTGGCTTGTAATGGGGGCGAGGGCCCTAAGAGGCTGCTAGGGTAACTCATTGTAAGTTGGTTAAAAAGTGAAAATATTCACACCTAATACTAACTAAATGAACCTAAAAAGATAATTGTTTTGTTCTCGCCCATGCCTCGAGTGCTTGTACAGACTAGGATGGGAGTAGAGAGAATGCATGGTTGTGACCTTGCATTCCATAGTATGCCTCGTCAGTATGAGAGGATACTAGTGGCCGCATGAGGATCAGTATGGACCTGTGGAGTTTAGCTAATTGCCAGGGTAACTTGTACATGATATATGCGATGACACTTTCCCACTTACATAGTAGGTTCCTACATTTCTTTGTGTGCCTCTAGTATACTTTTAGGATTCTTGGATTTATAGAGATTTATGCTATGTGTTTTTTGGATAGCCTGTTTGGGACTTGAGATTATCTCCTCAGCATGGTGGGAGTGGACCACTTAGGTACCATGTGGTCAGGTGGTAGTGTTTTTCCACTCTTATCATTTGAGATTCATTGAGACATCATGGCTGATGCGTCCTTCATGATGGTGGATATGTATCCTTTCATTGATGATTAGCATATGTTAGATGATGTTATCTTATGCTTATTTTTACATGTTAGATTACTTTCTGCATATGATGTAGTATATGTTAGGAGTGACATTCCTACTATGTTAATACCGATGATCTCTTCGGTGATTTGGAATGTTACGCACAGAGGGATGGCTAGGGCTCACGCTGGTCTAATGATGCTATTAACAATTGGGAGGAACCATGCACTTAGTTATTTATGTTTGTGATATATGATTATCTTTTATGATGGATGTTTATATCTTTTGTGATGATGTATCATGTATGATTTGTGGTTTCGTTTATGATATTGCATCATGGATTAGAGTTAGTATGATGATGTGGTTTATTTATATGGATGTTTATTCTTTCAAGCCTTTCATACCTTATGACATGTGCAATGAATGATTGAGCTAAACTATAATGTAACTACTAAAAAAGACACTTGTCTATGGTTTAAGAATGTTGGATGTATCCTTGTTATTTCATAAGGATGTGATGTTAGATGAATAGTTAATTTAGATGTGATACAACATTAAGGGATCCTTAAAGAATGTAATCTGTTATGTTTACTTTCAGTTGGATGTTACTATTGCTTCCGCGAATGTTATGAATGGTTTTACTTTCACATTTAAAAAAAAAAAAAATTGTTTGGCAAACTTAGTGAAATTTTAGATTAATTCTTTGGATCCCTTGGCCGGGCATTACATTAAGTCTATTACCGATTCTTTGAACTAGTATGCCAACTTTCTTGAAGATAAATAACATAATAAATTTACATTTAGTAAGTATAAAATTTAGCCATAGCCAGGAGAAACATAGGGTTAATTTAACATGATGACCTGCAATTGAAGTAATTTGATGTCTTGTGACTTGAAATGTCTAATTGCCGTGATGCCAATTCAAAGGGAATCCACTAGTTATACTGATCCAGACGAGTTATATGTGTAAGAAGATCTACAAGGATATATGCAAAGGGAGAAAAAAAAACCTTTAGCAAGATATGCATCCCTTGATGCCTCAACAAGAAGTAATAATCAATACAATTGATGGGGAGGATGATAAAAAAGGACAAATGAAAGAGTGAGAAAGAATAGGAAATCCCATGGAAGGGCAAGGAAAATAGAAAAGTTAAAAATTGGTGGGTAAAAGTAAAAGAGTGGAAAATAAGAAGAGGGCTAAATGGAAGGGTATAAGCTAGGTAATCGAGGGGGGGAGGGGGTTGGGTACCAAATTAGAACAAAGATTAAGTATTTTTGAGGAGAATATTTGCTCCATTAGCACCTAGGTTGGGTCAAATTTTCTTCATATATTCATCCCAATCCAAGAATGATCCTTCTTTAATTGAATTTGTTGTTGATGATTTCAGCAATGCTTGCTTCAATCTTATTCTGAAGGGATTTGACACGCACTTCTAAGTTGTTGAAAATTCTTTTGTTTCTTTCCTTCTAGATTACCCAAACCATAATAGCGGGCAAAATTTTCCACATGTCTTCATATATATTTGATTTTCCATTTATTGAATAAAATTTTAAATGCTCACAGAAGTTGTTTGAAAATGTTGTACTCCAACTTAACTTCTGGTAGAGCCATTGCCAACATGTCCTAGAATATTCATAGTAAAACAACATATGTTCTGTTGTTTCATATTCTGACTTGTGAAGGGGAATCTTGATGGACCTTCAAAGCCCATTTTAGAGAAAATGTCAACTGTTAAAATCCTCTTATACAATGCTTCCCAGAAGAAGATTCCTGCTTTAGGTAGGCAGAGAGGGTCCCAATAGAGAGCAAGTGAAATGTTGATTTGGCCCCAACGATGGGAGTTTATGATAAGTTCATCACCCTTTTTCACATTATATTTATCATTTTTAGATGCCCCCCATATAATATTGTCTTTTTGCTCCTTGTGGTTGACATTTATTTGCTTGATAAATTCGTTAAAAAATAAGTTTATCTTGACAGGAGAGGTTGGTATTTGCAGCTGATTTCCATTCCTAAGTTTCATTCACTTTATGTTTATAGTCCTAGACTTTTTCAACCCATAGACTAGTCAATGAGTTTTTTTTTAATATTAGGGGGGAGGTTGAAGTTGTTCGAGGGAGGGAGCTTGTTCCAAGAACCTTCCTAGAATAAAGCTTCCTTGCCAAGACCAATGTTCTAGGTTAGGTTGCATAAATTAGATGTCTACATTGCAACAAGAAGTTCCAAGTTCTAGATCCTTTAGGAGGGTTGAGGGTGCAAAAGAGAGAAATTGGTTCCAAATAGTTGAGGTATTTATAATATAGAATCTTGGCCCACTTGATGTCTCGTTCATGGTACATTCTCCATACTAGTTTTGCACCAAGGGCTTCGTTTTGCCAATTTAGATTCTTAATGCCTAACCGTCCCCTATCTTTAGGTCTACATATATTGTCCCATTTAATAAGAAAAAGATTTTTCTTGTCCTTTATTCCCTTCCAAAAGAAGTTCTTCAATTTCCTTATATCTATCTTTTGCTTGACTCCTTTTGGGAGCAGAAGACAAGAAAGTTCATAGCTGGGTATAATAGATAATACTGATTTTATTTTGGTTACCCTACTTGCTTTGATCAACTATTTACTTTTCCAACTTTCAATTCAATTTTCCACGTTCCCTATGATTGGTTTCCATGTTTTATTATTTATGTTGCCTTTGTCTAGCTGAATTCCAAGGTAAATGCATGGGAATATGCCTTTTTCGTATCCCATCATTTGATAGATATTTCTTTTTGTTTCTGGTTTCATATTTAGGAAGTAAATTTTATACTTTTTAGCATTGACTTTTTTCCATGAGTCTTTTATATAGATGTTAATAACGTGCTCAAAGTTTTGGGCTTCCTCCAAGGGGCTTTCTCTTGGAAAAATGGTATTGTCCATGAATTGCTGATGGGTCATACTGGGTATGCCCTTAATCACTATAACCCCTTTGATTTTGGAATCTGTTTGAGCCCTTTTAATAGCTCTCCCAAAGTTTTCTACCATGATGATGAATAAAAAGAGGGAGATTTGATCTCCTTGCCTAATACCTCTGGAAGTATTAAAGAAACCTTCCAAAGTTCCATTAATGAGGAGTGATATTTTTGGAGTAGATATGCAACTAAAAATGAGATTCATCCATTGGTGCGAAAAATTGAACGCTTCTATAGTTTTGCATAGGAATCGAAAATCAACCTTATCATATGCTTTTTTAATGTCTAGTTTCATGAGCAGGTAGGGTTCTTTTTTGGTTTGAGTTGAGTAGATTAATTCATGAATGATAATAATGCCATCTAAAATTGAGCGATTAAAAAAAAAAATTTTTTGTTCTTCTAAAATAAGCTTTGGCAATAACCTTTTTAACCTATTGGCTAAAGCTTTCGATAAAAAAATTATATATTGTATTACATAGTGCTATAGGCTGAAAGTCATCAAGGTCTTCTTGGTTGGTTATTTTGGGAATAAGCACCAAAAAAGTGTGATTGATTTTTGCTAGAAGGGAGCTAGAATTTCTAGTTGCTTCTATTGCTTTAAATAAATCAACTTCAAGAATCTCCCAACATTTTTGAAAGAAGAAGGCTTGGAATCCATCCAGCCCTACATACTAAAAAGAGCTTCTTTAAATTCATCTATCATAAGAGTTTATTGTCGTCCTTCGTGATAATTTTAGGAATGACTTGTAGCATTTCATTTTGAGAGGATAAGTTTGAATATTCATAATTATTGAGAATTTTTGTAGAGTAATTAACAAAAGCTTTTGAGATTTGAGATGGATTATCTACCCAAAAACCTTCAATATTATTAATTTTTGAAATTATGTTTATGTTTATGATGCTAAGGGTGCTATTGTGGAAGACTTTTGTGTTGAGATCACCTTCTCATAGCATGTACCTCCGACATGTTTCTTCCTTAGTTAGAATGATTTCTTACTTCACAAATAACTCCTCTCTTTCATATGTTGAATTTTCCATCCCTAGATTGATCACTTCTTCATTGATATTTTTAAGATCTTCTTCATTTAGATTTTCTTCAAATATATTCTTGAAGTGTTGCTTATTCCATATTAATAAGTTTTCTTTAATAAGTTTAAACTTAGATATGAAGCAGAACATCTGTGATCCTTCGAAGGTACCTTCTAGCCACCAATTTTTGATATTTCCCATAAGGTTTTCATCCATAAACCACATCTTCTAACATTTAGAAGGATTTCTTTGTGGTTTCATTTTCTCAACTATCTTGAAAATGATTGGAAACTTATCTGAACCAACATTCGGTAATAGTGACGAGTGCACTATGAAGTTGAAGGTTCTCAAGTCACATTTGAAAATAAATCTGTCTAACCTTTCTGTACGTTGAATTCCCCCCCCCCCCCCTTCTATTGTGCCATGTGTAGTGACCATTAGATAGTGGAATATCAATTAAATTATCTTAGAGAAACCATTCTCCGAAGTCAATCATTGTTTGGGTTGTTGACTATATTCCTCCACTTTTTTCTTTCAATTCTCAGATGGCATTGAAATCTCTGTCTGTCCAAAAGTTATCTTCTTGAAAGGAGGCCATGCATGTGCTAAGGTCTCTCCATAATGTTCTTTTGCCTTAGTAGTGACTAGTCTATGAAAATTTATAATTAAGAATTGGATATTGGATCTATAACATTTTAATTTTCCCCATATCCAATGGTTATTTGTTGCTAAGATGTCAACTGATAATTTCTTGGGATCCCAGATAATGCCGATTCCACCAGAGGCTCCCTCAGATTCGACCATACAAGTTCTAATGAATCCTAGATTTTTTCTTTACTGATAACTTTCTGTCCTATTTAATTTGGTTTCTTGGATCAACCAGTTCAAAGTTAAAGAGCGTTAGAGTGTATTTGATTAAGCGCTTTTTGTTAGGGGCGTTCAGTCCCCTAACATTCCATGTGGTTAGCCTAATTGTGAATTGGGAAGGATCTTCCCCTTCCCTACTTTTAGGCTATTTGTATTTTTATTTGATTTTATTTTCTGCCTTCCCAGTTGTAGCTCTAAGTTTTGCCAAGGATTTCATACCTCTTTTTCTTTTAGTTTTTTTTATGCAGCTTGGGGCATCTATTCCTTGCTGATTTTGCAAAAGTCCTAATTTGTCCACGTTGTCATGGGATCTCTGTATACTATCTGCTGTAGAATCGTCTATAGGCATCTCTTCCTCTTGTCCAAACTCTTGCAGTAAATGCTCAGTGATTTCCATGTCTTTCAGACTAGGTATTGGTGCTTCTGAACCAGGTTGGTTTTTTTCATTTGCTTTACTTGGGGCCTGATCTTTCCCCTCTTGATCTTTCATTAGTATGATTGGTACTTCTGTCAGTTTTCCCCTGTTTCAGATTCCATATTTTGTTCATGAATGTTTCAAATTCCAGAGGAAAATAAGTTTGGGTTCTGTCCCTTTCATAGCCAATATCTTCATTTAAGAAGGGGTCTTTTCCATTTTGGGGTGTTTGCCAAAATTTATATGATTTCTTTTTGTTCCCCTTACCCATCTTTCTTATTATGATTAGCTCCGTTTTGCCTATTATTGCTGAAAGAGGGGAGCTAGATTCCATATTTCCAATCTTGTCTGCTATAGTTTCTGTTGGTGACAAATGAACTTGTTCTTCTCTTGGTATGGTTGTTTCCTCAGAACCACAGAGACACACCTTCTGTTGTTTATGGGTATTGTAGTCTTTCTGGATGCTATTCACCTTTGTAGTCTCATAGTCTCTTTTGACATTTGTAGTTTTTGTTGAGTCTCCCAATGTTGGCGTGTTATTTATTTATGCTATTTGTTTTGCTATGATCTCTGTTGGGAATGATCTTGGCTTGTTCCATTCTGATTCTTGAGGCCTTTTATGTTCCACCTCCCATAACTGAAGTTGGTCTTACACATCACTTTCAAGTAATAGCTTTTTACGGGCCAACTGATTTATTCTTATGATGTTTCCTTTGAATTCTTCATGGTATGGGTTATTGAGCCTGCACTGATTGCAATCCTGCCATCCTAAGATTTTTTGTTCTGCATCATTTACCTAGTTTTCCTGTGTTCTGAGTAGGCATGTTAGTTTTAACGTAGTGGGCAGGGATATCTTGATTAACTTCCTTGATCTCTCCTTCCTCTATTTTGAGATTTAGGCCTTACAATCGAGGGTGTGGGGCTATGATTTCTGATTTTAACTTGGACTTCATACAGGGTTGAAGTATATCTTCCTTATGATCCATTGTCTCACTCTCCTTTCACACATTTAATCTTGGGAATGTACTACTGAAATCAGATGTTCTGCTCACGTGATTGCCTTGTTCTATGAGAATGATTTCTTGGATATTCATTTCATATTTATAGTCATTAAGTTTGTAGGTTGCCCTATTTGTAGCAATTTTAATATGACTATTTTCTAGCCGAACAAATTTTAGATTATTGAGGATTTTAATGTCATTAGAATGTTTAGAATTAGCTTCTAAACCCACCACTCTTCCTATGGCTGATCCTATCTTTTTCAAGGTATGGAAGTCAATAAGTTCTACAAGGGGTTTCTTTAAGAACTATAGGTAGACATGAACAAAGATTTGATTGATCTTTCATTATAGTTCGGCATCCAGTTAAAGAAATTAACACTATATCCTTCAAGAAAGTAGTGAGATACAGAAAGGAGATTATTTTTAATTCCCGAGCTCTTGTAGTGTAAGTAAATTAGATGATTCGAGAGGGAGAGCATACTTACCTGTTCCCATAGAAATTGTTTAGCCAGACTTCAAGATTGATGTTTTATTGTCCAACCCATTCCAGAAGGCAAAGATTCCAAACATTTTACAGTCCATCCATCATTGTTCACTGTAGCGGTTGTTGATTGTCTATCCATCTGTTTCCATGGCACTGCACAACATTTTTTGTGATTGGACTATGGTCCATCCTGTATCTTCTTCATTTCTTTTGTCTTTCCCGGGTGATTGCCGTGATAGAGATTCACGATCATTGATTGCCAGGATTTTTCCAGTCCTGCATACCTTGTTTTAGCAAAAAACTTGAATTGATTGCTAAGGGTCAGAGAGGGGGGAAATGTTCTTGGTTTTGGCGGCGCATGGGCCATGGGTGAAATTTCTTTTGTATTCCTTCAGGTCTCCCTCCTTGTTTTATGTAAGAGCTTCGAATTAGTTATGCACAGGGATTCAGAGAGCATACTTCGTATGTGCAACGTAATTTTCATTCTGTGAAATGGAGGACAAGTTTTTTTTTCATAGTTTGTGAGAGCAGAGCCATTTTTTACTTCAAATGTATAATATATGTATTTATATTGTTGTTAAGTTTTATAATACTAAACTTTTGGGGGGCATTTCTAATGTTATTAATTTTCATAAATCAAAATTTGTATGAATAATTGTGATTGGGTGTTTAGTTGTTCAATCTTATAATTTAAGCTTTTTAATATTGGGTTGTAAATTTTTATTCTTGGTACAATAATTCTATTATATTATTTTAATTGGATGTTTGTATTGTTTGGTAACTTATATATTTAAGGTTTGTCATACAAGCCTCAACAAGCTTTGACAAAAAGTCAATCATTGGACTCATAGGTGGCTCTCTATTGCTGGCAGGGTGACTCTCTGCAATCTGTGATTTAGGCCCTTCCCATATACAGAAGCATAGTTCAGGCTACCCTGACATATTTTCTTAAGGAATTTGACGCTCTTTCTTGCCAATTTCTTTGGAGCAGCAATTTGCAAAATACTAAATAGAGCCTCATCAATTGGGATACCATCTGTAGGCCAAAAAAGGAAGGAGGTCTCGACCTTTGTTCTGCTATCTTGTGCAGTTAAGCTCTTGCTGCCAAGCTCTATCGGTGCTAGTGTTCTAGTCAGTCTTAGCTTTGGGCCCATATCCTATCACGCAAGTATTTACCTAGCATTGAACCTTCAGATGTTTCCAGGTTTCCTCTTGAGGGAAGAGGCTCTACAGTATGGAATACCCTCAAGATTGGTGCTCACTTGGTGAAGAGAAGTCTATTTTGGATCTGTAACAGAGGCATTGAGGCTCTGTTTTGGAGTGATTCATGGAATGGGCATCCTCCTCTCTTGTCCTCTCATCCGCACTTACAACCTCTTTGTGATTTTTTCCTTTCTGCTGGATGGAATAAGTTGGCACATTATAAGGAGGCTCATAACCTGGGCCTTGCTATTGGTTACAGATGGAAGAATTCTTCTGGTTGGCCATCGGGTGGCTCTCTGGGGGATCGGTTGGAGCTTTCTCAGATCTTGGTTTCTAGGGAGTGCAACTCTCTGTAGGAACCTAATGTTTTGGCTTGGGGAGGTGCTTCTTTTGACAAGTATTCTGTAAATTTAGAGTACCATGCATTGACTAAGCAACTATTTGGTGAGGTGGAGGTCTCTTGGTGGAAGAAAGCTTGGAATAGCTTTTCTTGGCCTAAGTGTAACTTTTTCCTCTAGATTCTAGTTTACAATCACTATCTTACTTGGAAGAATCTTTGCAAGAGAGGCTTCTAGGGACTCTCCTTCTGTGTCTTATGTCGCAATAGTGAAGAGAGTGTTTCCCACCTTTTTTTCTAGTGCCCCTTTGTCAAGAAGATTTGGCACTTTTGGTGGAGTGTGTGGGTATGCACGTGCTAGCATCTTTCTTCCTTATCTAAGTTTTGGGACCATTTGGGCCATCCCCTTCCAATACCTCTTTTCTTCAGGTTGCTTGTGTAGACACCTAAAAACCTTTAGAAAATAAAGTATTTTTATTTTCTGAAAAATTTCTGATGACATCATCATTTATTAATTAATTAATTTATTTTTATGCCATTAAATCCCTTTATCTTAATTAAAAATATTTAATTAAGGAATCCCTCCCAAAAATGTTTAAATCTTATTTAAACATTATTTCTTTATTTATTAATTATTTAATTAATAAATTGACCAAAAAACCCAAAATAAATAAAAAAATTATTTTTTGCCCAAAACTTGGCCAATTTCCTTAAGACCACTAACCTCTTCCAAAATCTTCTAATCCTTCTTTAATTTTAATTAAAGGCTAATCCCATCATTTCCTACCCCTAATCCCAACTCAAAATATTTAATTAAGATTAAATATTAATCCTCATGTTTATTAAAAAAAGTTTTAATAAATATCTCCTCAACCCAAACCCTTGAAATAAATAAAACTTTATTTATTTTCTAAAAATCTAATTTATCCTCATCCTAAGAAGTTCTAGACTCTTCTAGAAAGTCTTCATCCTCATCCTAGGAAATTCTAGACTATTCTAGAAAGTCTTTATCCTCATCCAAAGTCTAGACTCTTCTAGAAGATGTCTTTAAAACTAATCCTAATCCCCTCCTAACCTTGTCACATTCCCTAAACATGAGTTAAAACTTCCTAACCCAAGCCAAAGTTAACAAATATCTCCTCCTTCACCCACCCTCATTAAATGCCATCCACTTTCCTATCCCTAAGCTAATCCTAAACCATCCTAATCCATCCTCTAATCATTTGCACAAGCCTAAGCAAGCTTAAAACCCTCCTAATCAAGCTCAAGTCGAAATTGCTCTCATCTCCCTCAAAATATCTCAACCATAAAACTTTATAAAGCCCACTAGGCCATAAATGACTCTTCCAAGCCCTTTTATTGCTCTTACAAGTCATTATGAGGGTCTTTATGAAGATTTTATCCCTTGAGCCTCCTTTGTTGACTCATCCTTCCCCTTTCCTCCATCCTCTCACCATGTGACATGTGTCACTCTTTGATTGGCTGTAAGGAAGCACAATGCATGTGCTCTCCTCTCATGCAATCTGAGCCCTCCATGAGCTTTTTCCCATCCTTGCATCTTAGCCCTCAATCCCTCAAACCTCTTGCCTATAAATTGGATCCTTCCCCTTTGCAAAAGAACACAATCCATGAAGTAAAGTCATAATGCCATTTTAAGAAGCCATTTTACATCAAAACCATACACTCACACCCAAATTCCAACTCCATTTGAAGCCCTTTTTGAAGCATAAGCTTGAGCATACATCCTATCTATTTAGACAAAGCTACTCAACAAGAGAGCTTCTCATTGAGAGAGCCCATTAATGGCTCATATTCTCAATTGAGAGCTCATCTTAGTCTATCTTGAAGTTTATGAATTTTGTTTAGTTTGTACAAGCTTTATTTAAATTTGGTTTCTATTAGCATACTAACATTGCTCATATACATTTTGGCACGCTCGGTGGGACCCCGCATGGGTCATCTTCATTAGCTTTTTTAGTCAATTTTTGTATGTCATTTGCTAATTTTGGCTAATTTTGCTTGTTTTTGTGATTGGTAGGATTGTATAAATTGGTTTTGTAGGTCCACATGAGCATGACGAAGACAAAGGAACTCATAGTCAATCTCATAGTGTTTGCAGATTTTTCAAGCTTATAGGTGGACAAAGCACTTGGAATTCTTCTTCCTCTTCTTGTCTATATTTTTCTTATTCCATCTACTTCTTCTTCTTCTTGTGGGAGATCTTGACCATTTTTTTTTAAGGAAGCAAAATCATACACACTTCTTTTTAGTGCTTAAAATGAACCCCTAAATCATACTTAAATCCATTCAAAACTGAAAATTTGCAAAAAAAAAAAAAAAAAAACATTTTAACAAGTGAAACTAAACCAATCCAATCATTTGCATCCTTGCAACATCAAGGTTTTAGATGCATTCATGCAAAGTTAGGAACACTTCATTTTTGGGAATTTAAAAAGAACTTCAAGTTTCCATTTCAAAAGGTTCAAAATCAACACTAAGTGCACACTAAAATCTAAGTCAAACTCAAAGCATCAATCAAGGATAAAATGAACCTCATTTGCAAATATTTTAAAGTTCTTTTAAAAATCTCATGAAAATTAAGGATCCTAAATGGTTGCCAAAAATTGTTCTAAAAGCTTTATTATTTGTTCCAAACAAATGTCTTGTTGCAAAATCTTGAATGTTTCTTAGGTTTTTCATGCATCAAAACAATCTAGGAATATCATTTTTGGGCTTAAAATATGCAAACTAGAACACAAAATCTTGAATGGAAACCAAAGTCCAAAGAGTCATTTTCACTTTTGAGTCCAAAACAATCTTGAATGATCTAAGGTTAAAACAAAGCACTTCAAAGTTCTTAAAACAACACACAAAATCTCAATCTTGAATGCTCAAAGGTAAAAAATTTGAATGTTTAATCACTTGTCTTTGAATGCATGTTGCTAAACACACTCTTGAATGCCATGGATTAAAATCAAATTTTCTTTGAATGCATGATTAAAACAACAAATCCAATCTTGAATGCCAAGGATCAATTAACCATTGCAATATCAAACACTTCATTTGGAGCTTCTAAAATTGAACAAAACAAATCTCTTTTCCACATGCAATCTAGGTAAAGTTTGATTTTTGGACATTTAAGAAACTTTGTTAAGTTAAATACAAATTTGCAAAAATCAATTTGAGTAGTTCCTTGGACTCACCTCTTTTCTAATCACCCATCAATTCAACCATTGGTTGCAATCGCAACACCATTTATGGGGATGGGTCTACTTGAAAAAGGTGTTAAATGTTCCACAATCTAACTCACTCACTTGGTCTTTGAACATTTTCTTTAACTTTATCAAAATTCTTAAATGATCAAAACTCTAGATTAAATTGATCACACTTCAAGTTTGAGCAATAAAATTGAACAACTATTGACGTGGAGGGCCTCTGGGCGCGCGCTTGACAAATCGAGTCTCACACATCTTTGCTTTGGGCTTTAAAACAAAATCACACAAACTCTTGAATGCTTTAAAAGGAAATTAATCGATACTTGACGTGGAGTGCCTCTGGGTGCACGGGTTTACTTTTTTGTTGACCCTAACTCTTCTTCTTGTATTCATTCTTCGCTCGATTTTGTTTTGTTGGCGCTTCAAGTTGGAATTGAACATTGTCTCTTAAACATGAGTGCTTGCAAAGTCTAGATCAGCACACATAAGAGTCAGTTGGTAAAAGAACAAGCATGTTTTTTAGCCTAAGGTCATCCAAGTCTTCTCTCTCCTTGTCGTCTTTCGAAGCCATCTTGGGTGCATAAGATTAGGATCCAAAACCTTATTTCTTTTTAAGAGCCTTGCTTGGGGATTTCATCACCCCTTGGGACGACCTCAACTCTAGCGTTCTAGTAGAGTATAAAGATCGGGAGGTGAATCCAAAGACACCTCTTTTGAAATCAAGATTTTTGTCACTCGGGCTAAGCCTCAAGGAACTTTATACCCTTGAGAAGTGAAAGAGGAGAAGTGGGTTACCGCTCCTCTTGGCTGTGTGACATATTTTTGGTTTCATCTATGGATTTGGGCCTCACGTACCTTTAGGTATATCGAGGACTCCCTAGCTAAACCAACTGTCAGCTTTGTAGACAACCATCTAGGTTGTTAATGTGTTTGAAGTGACTGATCGAAACATTTGTAGAACACACACACTCCTTGGTGCCAGTATCACATTCTGGAAATCAAAACTTCTATCTGGTTGTTTCTATCTATTGCTTGGTCTTTTACTTATTGAATGCATGTTTGCCAAACTTGGTCAATCCTAGCTTAGGGCACACTTAGTGTAGTCACTGTCTATCCCAGAAGTTGAACAAGTTGAAGCAAAATAATCGAGGTCTCTCAAAGCCAAGCAAATTCAAGAATTGATATCAGAGCAACCCAAACCCAAATAGAAGTTCCACAAAGTTAAACTCAAACCATCTCAGGCATACCAAGAACTTTCAGCCAAGAGAAGGGAACTAACACCAAGTCCTCGAATTGCCAAACTCCACAAAGTAGAGGACAAAGCTGTCGACAAAGCACTTCAAGTGGCCTGGTTAGAGCGCACCATCAAATTTAGCCAAAATTTAGGAGTTAATCCTGCTTATGCCTTACCACCTAGGCATGATTTCTATGATTAGACCCCCTTGTTTCTCCACATCTTCTTGGATAAGCTTCACTTTAGAGTCATCTTTGTAGAAAAGCCAACTATTTTAGGTTATCCCCTTAAGCATTATTAGCTCATTCATCTCATTTAGAACCAAACCATCTAGCCAACAATCAAAACCTCACATCCAAGCCTTCAAAATTGTTGTCACTTTTGCCAAAAGTTTGCCACTCCTAAAATCTTCCAAATCCATCAATCTCACCAAGGTTATCCCTTTGACAAAGCTTTGTCTAGGGTAATCCAGCTTTGTCATTTTTTATCCCTCATTACCTTGAGCTAAAGGTTGGGATCCACAAGTGGTCAATCTCGTGTTCTTCCTAAAGGATCATCAGTCTATCCTTAAGTTGACACAATCACCACCAAGCTTGCACATAGGAAAGCAGACCTTTCGTGCTTTGGCAACATATCTTTGAAGTTAGAATCTCCAACCCAATCCTCCTTAGGTTTTGTCATATAGCTTTGCCTTAACCTAGGAAATCATTTGCATAGAGAAGCCTTCCCCCTTTTGCATCCATCAGCATTATTGCATCTCATCCCTAGGAGCATTTTTCATGCCACCTGTCACTCGCTTAGCCAAGAAGAAAGAAACAATGGAGCCCTATCATTTGGATCGAACAACCTCACCCCCCTTGAGCACTCAACCATCCTTCAGCCCAGAGAAAGCTATGCCATCATCTACTAACATTGAAGCTTTCATGAATTAACCAAGAAATGCAGTATTGGTAAATGCCATTATAGACAAGAACAAAGAGACAATCATGGCTAATTTTCGAAGGGACAATGTAGGAACCTTTGACTTTGGAAGACCCCCTCCATTATTAGATCCATCTCACCCATTGTTTGGGCAGCTACCACCACCCATAGGCTCTTATGATCGAAATTATCCTCAATATATGCCAAAAGAAGAGCCTCCAGCGAATCCATATGATCCAACAGACCCAAACATACCATCATCCACCCAAGTTGAAATCTCCATGCCGCAAGCCAACCCAGCCACCACCACTCCATCCTTGGTTCATACCTCTCCGCTTCAAACCCCCTTTACCCAAAACACCTCACCGTTCACTCCCTTCACTATTTTTGCTGCTGCTCCCCAACCCAGCCTTCCAAATCCACCCATCGCCCAAATCAGTGCTAGCATCTTTGGCCAACCTCAACAATATACAATAGGGATGCCACCCATGGGGCCAAGTAATCAACCTTTCATCACCCCCAGCTTGTTCACTACAGCCCAAAGCACAATCCCATCATTTCCATTAGGTCTTGGGAGCTCAGTTCCATTAGCCACAAATCCACAAGCTACTACCCTCACTCCATAAAGCTATCAAACCCCACAAGCTACTACCAATTTTCTACCGAGCTCCCAAGCAACCCCAGCTCCCGCCACCACTCTACCAAGCTTTCAAATCCAACCACCAAGCTATCAAACCCCATCAGTTCCATTCCCAATCTTTCAATTCCCACCACCTCCACCACCAACTAATCCATTACCTCCTATTACCAACTACTTTTCAATGCCACTTCTAGGAGGTAATCCACCAATCCAGCCAACCACCAATTATTTCAGGTACCATCCCAAATGGGGGCACAACCCACATACCTTGGTCAAACCCCACAAACCCCCCGATCCTTTCCCCAAGCTTCACGACCATCTTATACCTTACCTCCACAAAGCCATTCATTTATCCCACAGCCAGCTTATGTTCCTCAATTCCAACCTCAAATCCCATATCAACAGCAAGCCTCGCAACACATGCAACAATATGCGCCACCTCCCCCTCAACAACCCGTCATCCACCATGTAGTTGCCCAAACAATGTACAATCCCTATCAACAAATCCCTCACAACCATTCGTATTCAGTGGCCTCATCTAGCGCATACCTACCTCAAGGTACTCCTACATTGGGGGCACCCCAGCCATCACCTATCAATTCAGAATGGGAGCAAATGAAGATAGCTTTGAAAGCCATCCAAGAAGGGAATGATCCGAAGACATTCAAGTTTGAGAATGTGTGTCCTTACCCATTTGATAGAGCCATTACCATGACACCATTTCCCAAACACTTTGAGGTACCCAAATTTGACAAATTTAGAAGAAAAGGAGACCCTGTCACACATATCAAATAATTTTACATGCACTTCCAGGACGTAGCATACAATGATGTCTTCCTCTTGCACCTTTTTCCCAAAAGCTTGGCTGGACCAGCTCTTGAATGGTTTTATAGAATCCCCTATGGCACAATTAAAAACTTTGCTGAATTATCTGAGGCATTCATAGCCCAATATGCCCATCTTGTTGAAACAGAGCTATCAATAGTTGACCTTGTCCACACTAAGCAAAAAGGTGGAGAAAGCCTTGTTGAATACCTGCAAAGATGGCAAACCCTTACCACCCGCATATCCTACACCTTGCCAGAGCGCCATGTGGTGAAAATGTTTATTGATAATGCCCATCCTAGCTTGGCTCACCACATGACCATGAACTGTTTGCAGACCTACAAAGATATCAAAGAGAAAGAAATGATCCTTGAGCAAGGACTCATTAAAGATGGTGTGGTCAAGATTTACAAGGAAGCCAACCAAAATCAATCACATTCCAATGACAAGTCTAGGTATTGGAACAAAAACAAGCATGTTGCAACAGATGGCGTCACTGACACCAGACATGTGAATATTGTTGGTCCTTCTCAAAACCTGTCCAACCCACCATATAAACCAAACAATCAACAAGCTATCAATTACCAACAGCATAATCACCAAAGCTATCAAAATGACAATCCAAGACCCAACTTTCAAGGGTCTAGCAATCAAGCTAATGCCATCAATGTAGCTGCAGGACAAAAGCCCAGATTCCAACCTACACCTAGAAATTATACACCCCTTGGTGAACCCTTGGATGTCATTTTTGAAAAATTAGTCAAGGAAAACCTCGTCAAATTTCCTCCTACCCAGCAAATCGACCCAAGCCAATCTAAAGATGCATGGTACAAAGATAATGAGTACTGCAAATTTCATAGGGTAAAAGGTCACACTACCCTTAGATGCATGAAACTGAAAGACTATGTGCAGGACCTCATTGATCGGAAGGAAATCACTGTTGGTGCCCAAAGCTCTCCCAATGCAGGCTTACAAATCTATCAAAATGCTTTTCCTCCACACCACAACCAAAATCCTGGAAAAGCACCTATCCAAACCAACAACAACAACACCAACAACCGTCAGCCAAACCAACAGCATGGGAAGAACAATGACCACACTTCATCCTATATAGACTATGCTAGCCTTATAGGTTGTATATCCGAGAAAGAGCCTTCTGTCAATGTTATCAATATCTAAGGACCAAACAATGAGTGTGTAGTCACCACTCGAAGAATGCAATTTAACATCGCGGGCCCACCCATTCCACCAGCACCATCAGCTCCATCAAAAAGCCAGTACAATATCTTGGAACACCTTGGGAACATGCCAGCCCAAATCTCCATTTTAGACCTTCTTCGCACTAGTCTTGTGTACAAGAACATCCTTGACAGTGCTCTCATAGAATCCCATGTCCCTTCAGATATCAATGCTACTGATTTTTGTAATCTTGTTGGACACCTATCCTCCTCATGTGCCCTATCTTTCAAACCCACCGACATACCCGTGCTCGAGCTAGATCACACCCTTCCGCTTTGCATAGCCATCATGGTATCCAATTTTTTCGTGAAAAGAGTAATGATAGATAATGGATCAGTCTTGAATATTTGCACCCTAAAATTCATAAAACAAGCTAGGTATACTGAGGCAGATATCATCAGTGAGGTTATCACCATCAAAGCTTATGAAGACTTGGAAAGAACCACAAAAGGAACTATTTTGCTGCCAATCAAGGTTGGGCCAGTCGTCCAAGAAACACTCTGCCATGTTATTGATCTAAACCTACCATTCAACATCCTCCTCGGTCGCCCATGGATTCATGCCATGAAAGTCGTTCCATCCACTTACCATCAGTGCATGAAATTTCTGCATCAAGGCACTGAGGTAACCATCCATGCCGATCCAGAACCCTTTGCTTACTGCAATGCGGTTGAAGCCTCATATACAAACCATTGCCCTAGAATTGATATCGGCACAACCATCACCAAATCATCCCACACTTGTAATGACCCAGAAACCATCCTTGCCTCCACCCTATCTACCGTGAAGATCAATAACAAAGGCTGTGGAGAGTATATTCTATCAGATGCCTTTGCTGTCGGGGCACTCCCACTTGATCCACATGCCCATGGAAGACCGACATATCACAAAGCTAAGGAGATTCCACCTCCTCGATACAAACAGTTTGGCCCAACAACCTTTGTATCCTCGAAAATCCCTCTTCATGAGGAGCTCACTCCGGATATCAACAATTGGTTACATAAGGATCCACCTCAAAGAAATCAAGCACGCCTTGATCACTTTAGCCAGAAGTATCCCCAAGAACATAAGCTCATCACTGACAAATGGAACTATCAAGGTGGTGGTCTAGGACCAGAAGAAAGAGGCATGCAGTACTCCATCGACACACACAAGTGGGAATCGAAGTCAAGTCTTGGCTTTGGCATACCCACAACTAAGGGCACCAATACGGACAATCACGCTTTTTCAAACATTCATTGTGACCTTGTCAAAATCGAAGACATTCCTGAGGAAGTTGAAAAGAGAGCCTACGACAATATCCTAGACCAGACTCTGTTCTCCAAGAACTATCCATCCAACTCATTGACCTACCACTCGCCCATCCACAACTCATAGATTGGGACCAACCAAGCGTCATACACATTGATGAGTTCACATCAGAGGAAGCACTTCTGAGATTCATGGGAGCCAAAACACCTCACAAGAAAACAAAGCCAGATTCTGCCTATATCTACAAGCTAGATCCCAAGGGGTATTTTGGAGAAAATCCCCAACCTAGTTCCGATACACCCAAAACTGGAACTAAGGTGAATCTAGGACTAGCTAAGGTAGCGAAGAGAACCCTTCAGCAAGAAAATCCAGAGCCACAAGAAGAACATGAGGATTTAGCATTGCCTCCTCAAGATAATTGACCAGAGGTGTCTTCTATTCTAATTGAGGATACTTGAGAAGTCAACATTGGTTCTTCAGAGATCCCCAGACTTGTTCACATTGCTGCATCCCTATCACAAGACCAAGCTGATCTCCTCTTTGAAGTCTTAAGAGAAAACATTGGTCGATTTGCATGGTCATATCAGGACATGCCAGGGCTTGATCCAAAGTTTGTAGTTCATCATCTTTCAGTCAATCCAAAGATCAAGCCCGTCAGACAAAAGCTTAGAAAAATGCACCCCAAGGTGGCACTATTGGTCAAAGCTGAATTAGAAAGAATGTTAGCTGCTAAGGTTATCCGACCTATCGACTATTTAGAGTGGATCTCCAACATGGTCCCCGTCACTAAGCCTTCTAGTGACATCAGAATCTGCACTGATTTCAGAGGTCTTAACAAAGCTTGTCCAAAGGATGATTTTCCCTTGCCCAACATAGATATGATTGTAGATCTTACAGCTGAACATGAAATTTTGTCCCTCATGGATGGATTTTTTGGGTATAATCAAATCAAGATTGCAGAAGAGGATCAACATAAGACATCATTCACTACCCCTTGGGGAACCTTTTGCTACAACATGATGCCTTTTGGCCTAAAGAATGCTGGGGCTACCTATCAAAGAGCTATGACAACCATTTTTCATGATCTCATCCATAGCATTTTGGAGGATTATGTGGATGATATCTTGGTCAAGTCTCATACCTTCATGGATCATCTTGCTGACCTGGAGAAAGTCTTTGATAGGTTAGCCAAATATCATCTCATGCCGAATCCCAAGAAATGTGTCTTTGGGGTCACATCTGGCAAGCTTCTAGGCTTCATAGTTTCTAAATGAGGTATAGAGATCGA
The DNA here is from genome assembly GCA_028749045.1 of Cupressus sempervirens. Classification (NCBI taxonomy): domain Eukaryota; kingdom Viridiplantae; phylum Streptophyta; class Pinopsida; order Cupressales; family Cupressaceae; genus Cupressus; species Cupressus sempervirens. The sequence continues at coordinate 339,798,787 of CM053785.1, forward strand.
CCCCAAGAAGGTCAAGGCTATCTTAGACATGCCTCCTCCCCAAACACTGCGATAGCTTCGATCTCTTCAAGGAAAGCTCCAATCTGTTCGGCACTTCATCTCCCAGCTTGCAGATAAGTGTACACCATTTTCACATTTACTGAAGAAGGATGAGAACTTCAAGTGGGATCCTTTATGTTAGCACAGCTTTGACCATCTCAAGCAGTATCTCATCAATCCCCCTATCTTGGTTCCACTAGTTCTTGGTCGTCCCCTGATTTTGTACATATCAACAACACCTATTGCTCTAGGGGCACTTCTAGCACAACTTGATGACTACAACAGAGAAAAAGCCATCTACTACATTAGTAGAACCCTAGTTGGTTATGAACTCAATTACACTCCTATGGAAAAAGCTTGTTTGGCAGTTGTTTTCTCAACTCAAAAGCTTTGCCACTACATGCTAAGTCATACCATCCAACTAGTCTCCAAGATTGACCCTCTCAAGTATATGCTCTCCAGAACAGCACTTACAGGCCGTTTGGCCAAATGGGTTATGCTCCTTAGCGAATTTGACATCCAATATGTGGACAGAAAGGCAATCAAAGGGCAAGCTATAGCAGATCACCTAGCTGATGCACCTCTAGTAGATGCATATCCTTTGCTCACCGAATTTCTAGATGAGCATATCTATCTAATTCAAGGACAACCCCCATGGAAACTTTATTTTGATGGCTCATACACATTTCATGGATCAGGGGCAGGAATATTGTTGGTCACACCTCAAGGAGATTACATTCCAAAAGCCTTCAAGCTACAATTCCCTAGTACCAACAATATAGCAAAATATGAGGCTCTCATAGTAGGATTAAAGATAGTAGCCGAATGGAACATCACTGAGCTACAAATCTTTGGCGATTCTCAGCTCATCATCAAGCAAGCCCTAAATGAATATCAAACCAAAGATGAAAAGCTATTACCCTACAAAGAGCTAGTTGATCAGCTGACCCGACATTTTACAAAGCTTCAGTTTACACAAGTGCCTCGAATATAGAACAAAGCAACAGATGCTATGGCTACTATAGGCTCGCTCTTGGAAATTTCCCAAGCAGCTACACAGTATGAGTTTTTAGTGGAACAAATCCTCACACCCGCCTATGTGAATGAGGATTCAAACTGTGTTTGTATCTTGGTTGGGCCCCAATCCCCTTGGTACCATGAGATTCACGCTTACCTTAACGATGGTATCATATCCTCTCACCTCACACGTACCCAACGCCAAAACCTCATCCGAAAATCATCCTGCTATGTTATCATAGCCAATACCCTATATCGTCGGGGTTATCACGATACTCTCTCTCGATGTTTAGACCAAAACAAGGCCGCGATGGTGTTAAAGGAAGTACACTCTGGACTTTGCGGTGCCCACACGAGTGGTATTGTCCTAGCATGACAAATTCTTAGAGCAGGCTACTATTGGCCTACCATTGAAGAAGACTCCTGTGACTTTGTCAGAAAGTGTCTCCCATGTCAGCAGCATGCAAATATTGTGCACGCTCTAGCACAGGATCTACAACCTATTGCACCACCTTGGCCTTTCGCTTGTTGGGGCCTTGATCTAGTTGGAACTATCACACCCCTCTCATCTGATGGACACAAATGGATAATAACAGCTATAGACTATTTCACTAAATGGGTGGAAGCAGTCCCCCTAGTCTCAGCTACAGGAGTTCAGGTCTCCAAGTTCATCTTATACCACATTGTTTGCCGCTTCGGCATCCCATCCACCATCTTCACTGACCACGGAGGTAACTTTGAAAATCTCAACATGGAAGAATTATGCACTTCCCTCCACATCCATCACCGCTTTTCTAGCCCATATTTCCCACAAGGTAACGGCCAGGCAGAGGCAACCAACAAAACCCTCTTCAAAATCCTAAAGAAAGTTGTCAATGATTCTGGCCGTGATTGGCACCTACAAATAAATCCAGCCCTATGGGCCTATCGAACTTCCTTCCATACATCCACATGCACAACTCCATACTCCCTAGTCTATGGTGCCGAAGCGGTACTACCTATAGAGGTTGAACTTCCCTCCTTGCACATATCTTTGCAAGGAAAAATATCAGATGAAGAATACAGAGTAGCTTGGCTCACCCAGCTAGATCTCTTAGACGAGAAGTGACAAAAAGCCTATGATCATCTCACAGTCTATCACACTCATCTCAAAAGGAATTTCAACAAGAAGGTGCTTCCACGACACTTTCAGCCAGGTGACATGGTCCTCAAAGAAAACATGAAAGTCCAAGCAGATCGAGAAAAGAAAGGCAAGTTTGAACCTACATGGCTTGGTCCTTATGTTGTCACCGCTTCCTTTGGCTTCGGAGCCTATCAGCTATCTACACCGGAAGGAGAACTCTTGAATGATCCTACTAACATCATTCATCTCAAGAAGTTCTATGCTTGAAGATCCTTGGTATACCTATCTTTTGAAAAATAAAAAAAAATAGAAAAGAGAAATAAGCGTCCAATGGTGAAAACTTGGCAATTCAAGCTCCTTGGATAGGTACCTTGGTGAAAACTTGGTAATTCAGGCACCTTGTGTACTAAGACTAATCCATTATCTATCACTATCCTATCCCTCATCCATTCACCCACCATCCCATAAAACACCTGCTTGTTCCCTTGGTGTTCCAACCAAATATCCAAAATCTAATGGAGCTTGTAAATACCTCCTGTATACCTTGTAAATCTTGTACCATACCTTGTATATCCAAATCTTGTACCAAAGCTTGTATTATACCTTGTAAATCTTGTACCATACCTTGTATATCCGAATCTTGTCCAAAGTTTGTACCATATTCCAGCCTGTAAATAATCTTGTATCCTAGCTTGTATACTATCATGTACACACACAAAATCCCATTTTCACTTAAGCTTTTCACAAACCATCTACCTATCCACCTATCACCTATTATAGACATCCCATCCTTCACAAACATTTCCATCTCACAAAACCAAAACATGAACAAACTTGTACATTTGTAACATATCTTGGTCAGTCAGCTTGTACATCCTCTTTAGCTTAGTACCATTGTATCTATCCAGCTTTCGTGTCAGTTCCTCCTTGATCAACATCTTGCACACATCGCACAACCCTTGGTTAGCTATTTCAATGCATCCTTTAGCTAGATCTCCTGTCACCAAAGTGTTATCCTTCTTAGTTCAGCTTTCCAGACGCATCACTCATCCAGATCCATTAGCTTAGGTGCTCTTCGATAGGTCCTTGCAGGATATAGCTTTCTTCATGTCTGATCTTGGTTCGTTAGTACCTCGTCCTACCCATCTCGTTGGCAAACGACTCTCTTTTTGATTTTCACTTTCTTTTGATTTGGGATATTCCCTTTTGGGTCTTGAAGTATCTTTTCCAAGCAATCTCCTTGTTCCCTCCTCAAGGTTGCCACGATCTTCCATATCATGGTATGCTACGAATGGGGCAATTAGAGCATAAGGTCTTGATCAGGTCTTTCGTTTGTTTTTCTTTTGTGTCGTTTCCACACTGCTTCCTCTAGGATTCATGTGTGATGTTGGGGCAATCCTTGCGTGTTTGTTTTGAGTCAGTTCGTCAGTCCTCTGGAAGGTTGGTGAAAAGGCCTTGATGTTCTTGGTAACCTTGGCAATTAACCAACAGTCCTATAGCAAATCTAGTGCTCAACTACATGGTGGTACTTCTCTTTGAAGTATCCCCCTGCTCAAAAAGCTTCAATGGAATCCCTTTATCTCCGTTATCCCCCATCCATCTCCAGCATCAATCTCTCCTTCCCCAGCTTGTGCAACTATATCTCTTTGAATCAATCATCACTCTTAGCTTTAGGGATCCATAATCCTAGTCTTAGGGATCCACCAATCCAAATCAATCCGCCAAGCCTCATCTTTCACGATCCACAATCCTAGTCCTAGGGGTATCCGAAACCCATCTTTCGCCAATCTAACTCTTTGAAATCCTATTGCATCAGCTTTATAATCCCCTCATCCATCTCCCTATCCTGGATTCCTTTTTATAGCGCTCCGCTCCTTCATCCTCCACCTTCCCTAAAGTCTTAAGCTTGCTTCCTCTTGTGCATCTGATTCTCCTTTATCATTCTCCCATAGTGAGAGTTTGAGCTAATTCAGCCCCTTCTCTTTGCCAATCTGAGTTTCCTTGCTCATCCGAGATTCTTGTACTTTTCAAGCAGCCATCGAGCCTCGCTTTCTCTCCTCGCTGCCTTCTTGAGGGGGCATCTCACAGTCCATTCTCTCCTCTTCTGCTCTAGCCTTGGGTATCTTATTTTCTTATCTTTGATGCCATGCCACTTGCGGCATCACATCAAAGAGGGGCAAAATGTAGACACCTAATAACCTTTAGAAAATAAAGTATTTTTATTTTCTGAAAAATTCCTGATGACATCATCATTTATTAATTAATTAATTTATTTTTATGCCATTAAATCCCTTTATCTTAATTAAAAATATTTAATTAAGGAATCCCTCCCAAAAATGTTTAAATCTTATTTAAACATTATTTCCTTATTTATTAATTATTTAATTAATAAATTGACCAAAAAACCCAAAATAAATAAAAAATTTATTTTTTGCCCAAAACTTGGCCAATTTCCTTAAGACCACTAACCTCTTCCAAAATCTTCTAATCTTTCTTTAATTTTAATTAAAGGCTAATCCCATCATTTCCTACCCCTAATCCCAACTCAAAATATTTAATTAAGATTAAATATTAATCCTCATGTTTATTAAAAAAAGTTTTAATAAATATCTCCTCAACCCAAACCTTTGAAATAAATAAAACTTTATTTATTTCCTAAAAATCTAATTTATCCTCATCCTAAGAAGTTCTAGACTCTTCTAGAAAGTCTTCATCCTCATCTTAGGAAATTCTAGACTATTCTAGAAAGTCTTTATCCTCATCCAAAGTCTAGACTCTTCTAGAAGATGTCTTTAAAACTATCCTAATCCCCTCTTAACCTTGTCACATTCCCTAAACATGAGTTAAAACTTCCTAACCCAAGCCAAAGTTAACAAATATCTCCTCCTTCACCCACCCTCATTAAATGCCATCCACTTTCCTATCCCTAAGCTAATCCTAAACCATCCTAATCCATCCTCTAATCATTTGCACAAGCCTAAGCAAGCTTAAAACCCTCCTAATCAAGCCCAAGTTGAAATTGCTCTCATCTCCCTCAAAATATCTCAACCATAAAACTTTATGAAGCCCACTAGGCCATAAATGACTCTTCTAAGCCCTTTTATTGCTCTTACAAGTCATTATGAGGGTCTTTATGAAGATTTTATCCCTTGAGCCTCCTTTGTTGACTCATCCTTCCCCTTTCCTCCATCCTCTCACCATGTGACATGTGTCACTCCTTGATTGGCTGTAAGGAAGCACAATCCATGTGCTCTCCTCTCATGCAATCTGAGCCCTCCATGAGCTTTTTCCCATCCTTGCATCTTAGCCCTCAATCCCTCAAGCCTCTTGCCTATAAATTGGATCCTTCCCCTTTGCAAAAGAACACAATCCATGAAGTAAAGTCATAATGCCATTTTAAGAAGCCATTTTACATCAAAACCATACACTCACACCCAAATTCCAACTCCATTTGAAGCCCTTTTTGAAGCATAAGCTTGAGCATACATCCTATCTATTTAGACAAAGCTACTCAACAAGAGAGCTTCTCATTGAGAGAGCCCATTAATGGCTCATATTCTCAATTGAGAGCTCATCTTAGTCTATCTTGAAGTTTATGAATTTTGTTTAGTTTGTACAAGCTTTATTTAAATTTGGTTTCTATTAGCATACTAACATTGCTCATATTCAGCTTGGACTATTGACCCTTCCCTTATTTTATGGCATGTTTGGCTTGAGAAAAATAGGAGGATCTTTCATGATGTGCAACTAGGGATTAGGAACATGTGGGGGAAAATTGCTTATTCTCTTCATGAAACACTCTTGGCTAAATGTGACTTTGGTGGAGGTTTGGACCCTGGAGATGTTAGTATTTACTCACGCCTTTCCTTTCCTCTTTAGGGTGGCGCTCCCTCTACCCATAGACACTCTGGGAATAGAGCTAGGTAGTACTCTTAGCATGTTAATCATGAGGGGCATTGGACTCCTCCCTAGGCTAGAGTTCTTAAAATCAACACTGATGGCTCTTCTTGGGGAAATCCTAGACTGACAGACATTGGGGGAGTTGGGCATGACAGCTCTAGTGATGTTTAGTTCTGATTTCTATCTACAAGGGTTACCATATAAATAACCTCACGAAAGCCCTTTCTATCTTGGTTGCAATGGAACAATGTTGTCAAAGTGGCTAGAGAAGAATTACCTATGAAATTGACTTGTAGGTGGTTGTGAATTTATTAAATGATGGAACCTTGTGGATGTGGACTGGCATTTGGCTTTGGTTATTCAATAGATCACTCAGTTATGCAATTCTTTGGATTCTGTGTCTTTTATGCATATCCCTCGGGAGTGGAATGATGTCGCTAATTGCTTGGTTAAATAGGCTTCCGAGCATGCATTGGATTGGAACATTGTTGATCATAGGATGTTTCCCCTTGATTTATCTCATAAGATGGCTCAACTTGTTGACTAGGATAAAGCTCTTTAGTGTTCTTTGTTTCCTCTATTGTTCTATTTTCTTTGGTATTCAATAAATTTTTTACCCCTCTTTTAGTGAAAAGTTTGTCATATTTTAGTTTCCATATTTCATATTGTTATCTATCTTATAGATTTAATTAGAAATTAATAGATGAAATTGTTTATAATAAAATAAATTTATAACAATTAGATTTGAAGTGGAACACATTTAAAATAATATTAGACTTCTCTTTTGTCATGTTCTTTTTGTGATGATGGTTCATAGAGTGTGATTCAAAATGTTGGAAATAAAAATACATGCAATCAAATCTAAAAGAACAATGACAAAATTTAAAACAAAACAAAGAACAATTAATCATTAGATTAAAAAAATTGAAGTGGATTGATGGTGAACCTTCCATATTTATAAGTTCACATTATGTACCACTATAATTCATTTAGACACCCTTTTAAGTGACTATTTTTCTTATTTCGTTAATTAAAATTGGGCATTATCACCCCTTACATTAACACATGCCATTCAAACCCATGAAACCACAAGAGTAGAGGAAAGTACAATCTACCACTAATGTATAAGACCTATAAACACAATAGCCAACAAAAAATAGATTAAAATTTTGATAGATGTTTTAACATACCACATTTTCAACTGTTATAGGAAATAGAAAATTAAAGTTTGATGAGTATAAATATTTAGTTATTTAATTCATAAACATATCAATTGGCTTCTTATTTTTTCATATATTTCATTTCACTTTTACCTTCTTAATTTTACTTGCAAAAATTTATATTTAAATTTCAATTAGTTCCATATAGATTTTTAATTTGTAGTTATAAAGTTTAATTTTTGATAACTCATTTTAGATTTATCGTACAATGTAAAATTATTCTATTTATACAATATAATTATACTAATTTCGCCAAATCTAAAATTATACTATTGGTAGGAACTTTGATGATATCTTTCTTGTTGTATTGAATAAACTTATAGTGTAGTTAATACTATTTATTAAACTATTCATAGTGGTTTGTGTGAAGTGATGACTTACTAGTTTGTGACATGATTGATTAGGATGACCCTCATGAATTTTGTAATGGATGTTTTTTTGATTTGGATTAATTAAATGACCATTTAAAATCATCTGATTATTGAAAACTTAAATTCAAAGTAGTATGGTATTTTCTTAATGTGGAATATCGATTTAAATAGTGCATATATATATATATATATATATATATATATCTGTGTGTGTTTACAGGGATTGTTAGAGATATATTTGTGAGGAGGAATTATTTATTTATATTTATCATGATTATATGTGAAATGTAATATATGAATTGGTGTTAGTAAGTTATTAGTCCTTGCTGTTAAGGCAAGAGACTATAGTTTCCACCTCTCTTTTACTATTAAGTTAGATTTTGGAAATCATGCAAATTATAGTTATTTTATAATCTTAGGGAATTTTTCTATTAAAGTAGATTTTCAATATTTTTAATTCTTATTTCCTATTGGATGTTCTCACTTTTGTAGGTGGTCTATTTCTTTTTTTGTCAATAAATTATGGAAAAAATCTTATCAATGTTGTTTTGTCATTTTTTAAAAGATGGATGGCTAGGTGGCATTGTGTAATGCAACATACGTACATTCAACCTTGTTACCCAGACATTTTACAGAGAGTTTTAATTAAATTAATTAATCAGAGAGAGAGAGAGAGAGTTAGTCAAGAAAAATTAAACTTTCTCTCTCCCCGTACTTTTCTCTCTCCACATACTAAAACTTTTAGAGAGAAGTATGAGGTTTGAGTTAGAGTTTCACTCCCCTTTTCACAATCCTCTCTCTCCACGTACTCAAACCTTTTAGAGAGAAGTACATGGTTTGAGTTTTCACACTCAATTTTTCTCTCTCCATGTACTAGCCATACTCTCTCTCCCCGTACTCAAACTTTTTAACCTTATCCTAACCTGAACTCCCCAACCCCAAAATCTACCTATTAAAACAACTACTGGCTAGAAATAAAGTTCACTGATATAATTTGAAAGATTGGTTTTAGTTGAAAAAGAAGACAATCACAGGTCAATGGTGGTGGATTCTAAGATGATGACTATGTTTTCAAGGGTGCCAATATTTGACAGAACCCCTCAATGCACCAGTTATTTTCTCCATATCATTGCACCGCATGACATTACCATCCTCACAGTTCACAGATTTTATTGAAATCTGCTCTCATATTCAGTTTATCATTTTGCCATCTAATGTTTTATGCTATATTCACTCCTATGATAGCATCATGAGTTTTTTTGAAGAAATGGAAAATGTGAGAAGCATGAAATATTTTAAATAATAATGGGCATGTTGTTTGGAATGCACTCTCAGTAATGAATTGTTTGACAAATTGTCCTTCATCTCTCCTATCGAGAGAGCCAATAAAAGCATAGTCATGGCTGATGAATTGCTTGGTGTATTGGCAATATACAAATAATTTGGTCTAAGAGCACAGGAGAAGCACATTAATTATTTGATGGAATATTTTGAGGTATTCCCATATGCGTGATAGGTGAGATTTAAAGACGCGCTTCATCGAAACATGATACAATTACATGGCATGAAAAAGTGCAAGCCAAATCCTCGTATAAATAAACTGCCTTATCCTCAATGTCTTTGTTAGTTGCATGTAATATTTTATTCTCCCTCACTGGCAGCATATAATGAAATTGTGGTTCCAATATATGGTCACAAAATTGTACAAATCGAACCAATAATGAATGGGAAAGAAGGTACAAAATATCATGTGTGCATTCAAAAATAAGAGGAGATGCCCAACTATTTGATATACTTGTTTCTTAGCTGTCCCACGTAAGCCAAGGCACGTGTACTGTTTTCTTTGTGTGACTTGCAGCTTGGAAGAAAATCAACAATATCACCTGCAATCTACTGCCACGGGAAACTTATCACTTGCAATCATTTTTGTCACGACATGCATTTTGGGATTGGAGAAGGTGGAAGTTAGACATGTTCATAGCTGATTGAAAATTGTGGGCACAGTGATTTGTCTAGGGGGCAATGGCGATGAGTTTCATCACTGGTCCTGCTCTAATGGTGGACTCCAGGCGGCCTTCCATACCAGTCAATGTTGTTTTTCAATTTCTAGAGGGGAGTTCAGGGACAAGGATCACAAGATGCTTTTACTTGCTGACAACAGTGATAAGTTTCTCATGTTCTATGATTTTACAGGCCAAGGTAGTAAAGAAGTATCCAGCACCATTGTCTCTTACAACAATGACGACTCTTCTTGCTATTTATATAATAATGAACAAGGTATCCATAGAGAATTGTGAGTTGAAGATTGAGTGGCCAGTTAAATCATTATTTTACAAATCAGCATGCCACAAAAATATGATGTTCTGGCTCAAGCACTCTTGATGATCGTGGTGATAGCAATTATATGGTTGTTCATGGGTGTGGACATTTTTATTTTAATTCAACTCTATATAGTTGAAAGGGTTTTCAGAAGAACATTTAGGAAAAAGGAAAAGTTCCTTCATTTTCCCCTACTTCTTATTCAATTAGTTATGGTTAGACATGAAAAATTGGAGTTGTAAAAGTTAGAGTTGGTTACAAACCTTTCGTAGAATAGCCCAAACTCTAACTTTTTGAGTAGTTATGAACCCAAAAAGTTGGTTAATCTAGAATAGCTATAAATTCCTAGATCTCAATGTAATGGAGGACTTTTTGGGACTTGGATACAGGGAACACTCATGCTCTGATAACAAAGCAATTTTTGGAAAGTGTGTACAATTGTTGTTTTTGTGTAATCAGTTATTTCTTTCTTTCTTGGTGCAAGAAATAAAAGGAAGTACATTTGGCGTTCTCTCTCCAAGGAATCTGAATTGTTAAAGTGTTGATTCGTCTATGATTACTTTCATGGTATGATGTGAGTATTTGTGGATGGTTGAATTAGCATTGTGTTGGTGAAAGTTCTCAAGCGTAGTCCTTGATAGCTCTCATTAATAGTTACATCATTTTTATGAAAACATTGAAGGTGTGTGGTGCATTCACTGTCAATGGTTTTCCTTCCTATTCTCTAAGTTCTTCATCTTTATTGAAAAATCACATATTTTATCTTACGAGGGAGCTGCCCCTCTAAACGTAGAGGAAGGCCAGATATCAAAGGCCTATCCAACTGTTGTGAACGGTTTGCCACACACTCCATTGGGCATATTCTACTGTGACAAATCTGTTTACCAACAAACCTTAGCTGCCGCCATTTGTATTCATGCTTGTTTCTATTCCACAAAGGTTGTGGAGTACCCATTTTTAATTCAAACATTGGGTCGAGCAAGTGCTATTTATCTATTCTTGTACTTAGATATGTATATCTTTTTGCAGACATGTGTTGTACTATTTCTTTTGTTAAACTTTCTTATAGGTTTTTACTTATTTTTAGATTTTTGAGGCTAAGATTACCATTTTTACAATCATGGGAGAAGCTAAATAGTACATTGAATTTATAACATAGATTTAGGAATCTAAGAATTTAGGTGTTGATTTTCTCTCTACAACATTTTTAACTTTTTTTCAGTTGATTCTAGTTTAAGATAATTGAGCTTAAATGGAGTAGCACTTGCATCATCCAAAGAATTCACAGAGATTCTAGCTTCATTTGGTTAATAGTGGTCATTTGTCAGTGGAAATATACATGAAATTATAATGACTCCATTGATGTAAATTAATGTGCTTTACCAAGTGGTGGCAATGTGATGCTACATCACCATACATCTGGTATGCTTTGTAATTTTCTTATTTGGCAGAACTTGGGAATTACTAGTAGGTGACTAGTAAAAAGATTTGTCTTATCTTTAATAGATTCCTTATTGATTGACATATGAGTTTTTCTTGGTAGGTAGTTCCTAAAAATGAGCCCTGTTTCTTTTAAAAGGATGGAGATAAATTAAAAATGGTGACAAGACTAAACTTTTTTGCTTAACAAGAAAGTGTAGTGTAAATTTTTCTCTATATTTTTTGGAATATTTTGCATTTTGCTTGCAATACATAGTTCCAAGAGTTTCTTATTAAAATGGTAAAGAAACTCTGTGGAATGCAACTCACCTCATCAGGAAGTGGGTCTTGTTTTACAACCTGATATCTGATTTAGAATTGAGCATTGGTTAGGAGGATATCTTGAGTGTGGCTTGACCTCAAATTTTTTTCAAAAGTACATGTAGTTATTATACATTTTATTAAGTCTTGTATTCCTGATATAGCTAACATTTGCAAACGAAAAAGGAAATGTTTATAATCTTTTATTGTTAGTCAATTTAGAATTGAAGATGTGGTGATTGATTGTGTCTATCAAACAATATTGATATTTGACCTATATGATTCGCTAGTATGAAAATACTTGAACCTTCTCTTGCATTTTATTTTTAACTTCTAATTATTATTCCAATTTTTTGCCAGTACTCATCAGATTTTATTTTATTTTGTGAAGTACGTCAATTTTAAATTTTTTTTTTAGCATGTGTTACTTTTAGCTATGCAATTTTGTGAAATATTACATTCACATATGATGTTATGATCTCATGCCCAATTGCTTAATTCTTAGATGATGTACTTTAAAATTAAGTAAGCTAGAATTGAGCACTCATAATAGCATTCCTTAGGACCTTCATACTAATATCCTCTCATGTCAATCAATTTTCTTTGATACAAAAACTCTACATTTCGAATAAGATATTGATAGAATAGTAGCTTTAGAACTTTTCCAGAAGTGTATTGTTTAAACATTCATATTGCACTTGGGCATATGCATCGAGTTGTGGTGCCAAAAAGGTGACAAGGAAATTTTTTTTTCCTATTTTAAAAAGCGCGTACGCGCTATAGCACGTACGCGCTTTAAAAAAATAAAAAGTATATATGATGGGCTGTAAACCCGCAGCCCATCATTTTCATCAGCATTTTCTTCTACTCCTACAGCGAGTAGCGCGTACGCGAGTTGAAGACTCAACATTTGCACCACCATTTGCCAAAATGCCTCCTCGTTGACGAAATCCAAGACCACAAGCGCACCCACGACGACGCCGTAAGTGATATAAACCTAACTTTGCATTGTTTGATATATTTTTCATATTATTTTGTAAGTTTTTAATATTCTTTTGTAGGGTTTTTACAAATTTCATTTAGATTTGTTTATTTATTTGAATTTCAATTGATTTTTTATCAGGAAATGTTCATAATCAACCAGAAAATCCACAAGAACATCAAAACCTTCAAGAACCCCAAAACCAAAACCCCCCTCAAGAAGAAGAACAAATTCCACAACCTGAACCAATTGCAAGACCTCCACCAGGCACACAAGAAAATATAAGAAATGAAATAGAGAGAGGCAAAACTGAATTAGAAGGAATCATTGCTCGGTTGAAAGAATCTGGACAAACCAATCCAATGAGGGCTCAATTGGCATCATCCCTTGAATCCATTAACACTTAGATAGCCTCAGTTAGTGGTCAGTTAGATATTTGGCAGGCTAAGAGGGATGAACAAAAAAGATTTTATGCAAATAAATTATCATATGAAGATGTTAGAAAAAAGGAAATACCAAAAGGTAGTATATGTGCATTATTTAGAAAATTCGGTGAGAAAAATACTGTTAGAGAGGGTACTAAATGATTCCCCATTCATTGGTGTATACATGATGCTATTAGAAATAATTTTTGGGATAGATGGTGGATGGTTTTTGATGCCCCTCCTTGCAACAATCACAAGGTCCCCATGTATTTTTTGAAGAAATTATATTGTGAGTTTGTCCTTGGGGAGATCCCCAATTATTTTGATATGTTAGACTCCCAGGTTAGAGGTGGGGGGTCATCATTTGAGAGGCCAGGAGCACGTCGTGACCCTAATGTAGTTAGGGCAGTCGTGGTCCATCCACAACGCGAGCATGTGATTATTCCTTCAGTTGTGAAGGAACATGTAGAGGCCAACACTCTAGGGACCATTAATGCTTCGACGAAGACCCTCATCCATTCCACGAGCCCATTAGTTGAGGGGGAGCCTTCTATATGTCGTGGTCACATGTGCACTTCATGCGGATCCCTATGCACATTTGGCACTCATGTCGGAGATGGTGCAGATGATGGGCTTGTCACAGATCAGTTCCTGAACGAGACATTTGACATTGACACAAAGGTAAATTACTAATTTGATCACATTTCATACATATAGTGAATGATTAATTAATTAGGATTTATTGACATTGTTCAAAATTTAGGGTCAAAGTGTTCCTGGGCCTAGCAACGATCCTCCAGGCCCATTTTTGGTCCCTTTGACGAGTCCTGAGGTATGTATCAATTTAATCATTTTAATTAATACATATATTTATTATGTAATCATATTAAGGATTGACCAAAGAAAATATGCATGTGCATCAGTTCTCCACAGGACCCTCAACCTTTACCACAGACGCAGAGCAGAGACATCATACGAGCTTCACACAGGTATAGTTGTTTCATGTTAATTTAATTCATTTGATTATATTTATTCCATGTTTCATGTTATATATAACGTGTATTGTATGACATGTAGCTCATGATGTCGGACACACCTCCTCATCTGCAACAGTTTGTTGATAGTGGAGTGGCCGCAGCTGTGGCTAGCTCACAACCACTGATGAAGGTATGAAAGAATTTTCTTCATTTTAGTTGTTGTTTATAATAGTTAATCTCAAAATTTCTAATGTTATTTATAAGTGATTATATTTATCGAATTGTTTTAGGGTCTTGTCACACCTGATCGTCCACGAGCATTTGAGGTGGACTTACAGAGTGACTATTTGTTGGCGGTAAGAAAATAATTGATTTTGTGAGTACATATATTTGATCTCAACATATAATAAATATTGATTCATATCTACTTTCTTTGTATCAGTTGGACCTGGAGAAGAGCCTCAACAAGAGGTCAAGTGAGCGTGTCAGGAGGGCCCCGTCATCTCCACTGTCTCCCTCCACACGACAGCAGAGGACATCGAGAGACTTGTTTCCTTCCCCTCGTGGGAAGGAAAAGATGTAGTTGAGATATTTGATACATATATATAGAGACTTGTTTCCTTCCCCATGTATATATATAGGCATCTGAGAGACATATTCAATACACATTTGATGTACATATGACATTCTATATTTGATGTATGACATTATTGGTTAATATATGATATGTTTGTTCATATACGACATTATTGGTTATCATAATATATTATGTGTTTGTTAATGTATATGACATTATTGGTTATCATTTTATATTATATGTTTGTTCATGTATGACGTTAAATTAGATATGTTCGTGTATGACATTAAATTAGATATGTGCATGTATGAAATTAAATTCAATTGCTAGAGATTTGCCATTATGTCTACCAACTAGTAGATGTTCTTTTTTGCTTTATTAGTATTTCTCAAAAATTGCAAAGAAGCTGTTTCTGGTGAATAGTTGTAAACAATTGTGATCATCGACTTCATGTACTCATGGCTTTGGCTGCGAACACTTGTAACTTTGGCTATAAGCATCCATGGCTTTGGCTATGTGCACTAGTGGCTTTGGTTGTGAGCATTTATGGCTTTGGTTGTAGGCACAATATAGCCTTGGCTGTAGGTTGTCTTTCTTGCTGCATGTCAAAGTTACCTTCAAGAATATCATTAGTCTAAGATCATTACAATTAAAATACTATGACATAGTACCTTGGAAATAATAGTCTTTAACCCATTACTTTATTTGTTAAAACATCATGTAGTATCTACTGTAGTCCTTCTACTCAAATATGTTTTCAAAAATACTTAGTATGGCAAAGAAATGTCTATGGAAAGCTTGTCAAATAGGATATTGAAGAACTAAATGTGGATAGTCATTAGTACCCATCAATAAGAACATGGACATCTTTCTCAAGCAAGCCATATGACATTAGCAAGTAATTTATAAATTTCCTTTGCAAATAACTAGAAGATGCTATGAATCTTAATACAGAGTTAATCACAAACTCATTATTCCATCCAAGAAGCATATATCACCCTAAGCCAATTAATCGACAGGATAAAAATTAATTCAATTTCAACAAAATTTTGAGTATAACAAGCATCTTAGGGATTCTTACAAGAATTAACATGATGTTCACAAGAGCATTACAAGTTGTTGTAATGCTATTTCACATATTGTAATCATATTCAGTTTTGAATGGCCATTTGTGTTACAAGCATAAATGTTCTTTAAGGTCTTTTAATTCTAGACATGAATTTTATTATGAAGCTTTTTTATGACAACCCACTCAATGCATATATTGTTGTTCCACATTATGCTAATTTGACTTTCATTGGTTGATTTGGGTCTAGACATGATGTTATTCACTACCCTTTTTATATATTATTTTTTTGTAGTGAGGTTCTGGCCTGAATGAATGTATTAATCATCGAAGTTGTGAACCTTGGTCGAGATCCTTACAAATATATTTTCAAATTGGACCTCAAATAGTTTTCTCAGTCACCCCCTGTACACAGATACTAAAATTGTAGTTAATTACAAAATTAATACTGAATTAACACAAGTTTAATTGAGAAGTATTATGTACCTCAATAGGCTAGATTATTATTGACCGAGAAGCTTTATCTTAGAGCAGTTGGTTTCCTAAATCTTTAGCGCAATGACAATCTTATGGAATGTGGAATTAGGTCTGCTAGCTAAGGAACGTTCTTTAAAAGGTAGAGGAAACTCAAGACTCACATGTTTCCAATCAATATAAATGTTTAAATCGCTTCTCTAATTTTTTCTATTTATGATCTTCTTAAAACTTAACTTTCTAAATGCATTGATGGGGAAATAAAGATCTTCTAGGAACTAAAGGCTAATCATGTTTAATACTTACAAAACTCTATTTTTATCTAATAATTTAAAAAAGATTGTACAAGTGTTTTCAAAGAGCAACACTTGTCACTAACATCATAAGAAGGAATATCCAAGGAGACTTACCACTGATCCCCCACCACCAAATTCAAGAGAAAACAAAATTCCATTACTAAAGAGATAGTAACAATGATCATCCCTAGTCTCTCCCTTATCACAAAATGATTACCATCAAAATTTGCATTTCCAATTGTGTCATGTGCGTTGAAGCGATAGTAACATTTTCACTCTCTTACCTAATGTCTCCCATTTTTGAAACTCCTGGGGAAGGGCAAGGCCATCTTCTCAGTACTTCAAAATACAACGAGTTCCATTTCTTCACATATTGATAATCGTTGACTTAAAGTATAGTCAAAGTATTGGCAACCCATAGATATGCCCCGTCAAAGATCGTAGCCCTGTGGCATTTAGTGACCCTTAGGGACATTCTGGTTCAGCGTGCCTGAGAATGTTCGAGCACTGAAGGGGACAGGAAGAGGTTGGAGATAGGGTTTACCTGGCCACCCGGAGCTAATGGAGCAGACAGTTTGATCCCACAACGAAAGATGAGAGAGATTTGGCAGTTGGCAACTTTGTACTGGCCAACACTACAAGTTTCAGCATCACCCGAGATGGCATTGTAGAATGAAAATAGAATGTGATCTCCAAAAAGTGAGAGAGGTTATTGTAGGAATTGGAATCTCATCCATATCTCACACGAACTCCGAGATATGCCCTGTCAAAGATCGCAGCCCTATGGCATTTAGTGACCCTTAGGGACATTCTGGTTCGGCGTGCCTGAGAACATTCGAGCACTGAAGGGGACAAGATAAGGTTGGGGATAGGGTTTACTCGGCCACTCGAAGCTAATGGAGCAGACAGTTTGATCCCACGACGAAAGATGAGAGAGATTTGGCAGTTGGCAACTTTGTATTGGCCAACACTACAAGTTTCAGCATCACCCGAGATGGCATTGTAAAATGAAAACGAAATGTGATCTCCAAAAAGTGAGAGAGGTTATTGTAGGTCTCTGCAACACGGTCTTGTAGGAATTTGAATCACATCCATACCTCACACGAGCTCCGAGATATGCCCCGTCAAAGATCGCAACCCTATGGCATTTAGTGACCCTTAGGGACATTCTGGTTCAGCGTGCCTGAGAACGTTTGAGCACTGAAGGGGACAGGAAGAGGTTGGGGATAGGGTTTGCCCAGCCACCCAGAGCTAATGGAGTAGACAGTTTGATCCCACGACAAAAGATGAGAGAGATTTGGTAGTTGGCAACTTTGTACTGGCCAACACTACAAGTTTCAGCATCACCCGAGATGGCATTGTAGAATGAAAATAGAATGTGATCTCCAAAAAGAGAGAGAGGTTATTTTAGGTCTCTACAACACGGTCCTGTAGGAATTGGAATCTCATCCATATCTCGCACGAGCTCCGAGATATGCCCCGTCAAAGATTGCAGCCTTGTGGCATTTAGTGATCCTTAGGGACATTCAGGTTCGGCGTGCTTGAGAACGTTCAAGCATTGAAGGGGACAAGACAAGGTTGGGGATAGGGTTTACTCGGCCACCCAGAGCTAATGGAGTAGACAGTTTGATCCCACGACGAAAGATGAGAGAGATTTGGCAGTTGGCAACTTTGTACTGGCCAACACTACAAGTTTCAGCATCACCCGAGATGGCATTGTAAAATGAAAACAGAATGTGATCTCCAAAAAGTGAGAGAGGTTATTGTAGGTCTTCGCAACACGGTCCTGTAGGAACTAGAATTGCATCCATACCTCACACGAGCTCCGAGATATGCCCCGTCAAAGATTGCAGCCCTATGGCATTTAGTGACCCTTGGGGACATTCTAGATTGGCGTGCTTGCGAATGTTCGAGCACTGAAGGGGATAGGACGAGGTTGGGGATAGGGTTTACCCGACCACACAGAGCTAACAAAGCAGACAGTTCAATCCCACGAGGAAAGGTGAGAGAGATTTGGCAGTTGGCAACTTTGTACTAGCTGACATTGCAAGTTTCAGCATCACCCGAGATGGCATCGTAAAATGAAAATGGAGTGTGATCTCCAAAAAGTGAGAGAGGTTATTGTAGGTCTCCAAAAAGAGTGTTTAAAAATGCAAAAAAAGCGGGGGGTCCTTTGTATGGTTTGGGAGTTTGACCGTTAAAACTAGAAATTGTCCTAGTAGTAAGTGTTGGTAACAGTTTTGAAATTTGATTGTTGAGTGTTGAGAAACCTCAAGTTTGGGATTTTTCTTCTTGGTTTGAGTCTATAATAACCATTTCCATCTGAAAAGTCAAGTGTTGAAACCATTTAAGAAGTATTTGCATAGTTTTCCCTAAAATTTGAGTGCATAAAAAGGGGTATGTGATTGCTCCCAAGGTGGATTTAGTGTTTTCTCCAAACAAGAGTTGCATTTTATGTTTGAAGTCATCTAATATAACCAAATTGAAGGTTTTTGAACCATTTTGGGGTTCTAGAGATGTTGCAAAGTAAGAGTTCTAGAAAGCCCTAGGGTAAAGGGGGTAGAAAGGAGGGTTTCGTAAAAACCATTGTAAAGTTGATCATGAGGCCAAAAAAATAGAAGAATACTTGCATTTGAGTCATGTATTAAGACTTTTTTGGGTCATGGGAGTTCCAAAAATTAAGGGATTGTGAGTTGCTTTGTAAATGGCCTCAAGCTAGGCCTAGTTGGCAGACTGAAATAGCCAATTTTGAGTGATATTTTACAAAAAAAATGTAGTTGGTTTTGGAGTATATTTAAGAGTGAGGAAAAGGGTATTTTAATCACCCAATAGTTTAGGAAGTTCTGTGGAAAATTTTGGAGAAAACAACAAATTAGTGACCGGCAAGGGCTAGTTGGAACAAGCCTAGAAGAGGCAAAATTGAGAAAGTGTAAGAGATGAGTTGTTGAGAGTGTGCAAGGAGTTGGAACATGTTAGATGAGATGTTTTGAGATGATCCAAGGTGTTGAGGCCATGATATGATGCAAAGGACGAGTTTTGGTACTTGCATAGGGTGTTCCAACCAAGCTACAAATGCATAGGATAGGACCTTGTAAGGTACTTGAAATTATGGTTCTAATGCCGAAAAAATAGAACTCCCACCAAACTTGGAAGTTTACGTTATATTTAATGTCAAGGACTAAGTTCAATATAAAGGGCCTACATTCATAGAAGGATAAACAAAATCAAAGGTTGAAGAAGTCACTATCCCATTATAATCTCAGCCAAAAGCTGAAAAGGTTATGGATTCAAGAATCAAGAAGAAGACTTGTCATGGCACCTATATGGAGCATCTTATCAAATGGAAGGATCAACTAGAATCTGAAGTAACATGGATAGATGAGAGTGATTTTGGAGAGAAAGGTATTCCTACGAAATTCCTTTAGATTTATCCAACATGAGTTCTTTGTCACATGGGGAGAATGGTGCAAGAGCACCTAGTGAGTTTGAAAATTTTGGCCTAATTGGGGCTCTAGACCTAGTAGGTCAAGTAAGAAAGAAAAGGACATCTATGATTTGGGTTGGTGAGTGGAGTCTTGTGATGATTAAGAGAGTTTGGAAATATCAAGTTGAGGACCATATAATAACCCTAGATATTGCATTGGGGTTTGTGCCCAATTTTTCCTAGTAGAGAGAAAATGCCTTCATTTGAATATCGAGGTGATTGAAGTTGACATAGTCAATTGGTGTGCATAGATCCTAGGGAAGGGGATAGTTGGGAGATATCCTCTTGGGAATAGGGTCAGGAAGAAACCCTATAGGATCAGAAGAAGTCATTGGTTAGTTTGGGCATAGTGGCCTAAACTAGCAGGGTGGGTCTCCTTACATTACTGTTGGTTAGAGAATTCCAATTTTTATTTGTTCAAGGCTAAGAGACATATAAAAAACTACATTTTCAATTATGATCTCAAGGCCTGCATGGCAGTCCAAGTACATGGATGGATGATGAAATAATTATTCTTGAATTGGCTAGACCACTTTGTAAGAACAATTCCATGTGGGGTGTTTCTCTCAAAAAGGTGTCTTCTAGTATTTGATGATCATGGAATCCATATGACATGGAAAATAATTGATAAAGCAAAGAAGTTGGGCATAGATTGTGTGTCACTTGTAGCGTATACCATCTATAGGTGTCAATCATTAGATGTTAGTTTTTTCTCACCATTAAAATCTTACTTAAAACATATTTGGAATGTGTCGTTGGCTAGAAACCCTCAAATCAATATTGGTCATGAGGAGTTAGGAATGTTATCCAGCAAAGCCTCCAATTTGGCACTTACACCCGATAATATAATGAGTGGTTTCCATAGGATAGGGATATGGTCTTTGAATAGGGAGGTTTTAGTGAATGATATAGGCCCAAGAAAGTGCTTCATTGTTGATGAGGATGGAAAATAGGGATCTAAACCACAACCCACAAGTAGTGGATCAGAAGAAACAACTACTGTAGATGATGCAAATATTGATGAGTTGTAAAGCGAGGGGGAGGAAATCACTATTGAATCCTTCCTAAAAATCAATGGCTTATTAGATGAACCAATTAACACTTTGTTGAGGAGTTATGGACAAAATGTGAAGGGACTAGGTACAATTGCACCTAAAAATACCCAACTAGAAAACCTGAACCGGCCAGTGGACTATTATAGGAGATAAAACCTTGAGCATACAACAAACATTGATATTAGATTAAGCTTGCTAATGCAAGATTCAAAACCAGATTGGTTGTAGGAGGTTGTTACAAACCTTGGGTAACCAAATACTTGTGGGGATGAAAATGTTTCCCTTTTAATTCCATCCCCACCACATGTTGACCCCAAGGACGTCATCTAATGCTTTGCAAATAGTGGCAACCATGATGAAATAAATAGTTAACAATTTTTTGATACCCAAGCCCAAAATGACGATGATGGAGATGTTGATTTTATACGTTACATGCCACTAGACAAAAAACAACATAGTGGTTTACCCAGTAGATTCCTATAGCTACCAAAGAAAAGGATACAAAATTCTAAGGAACAAGAGAGACTAAGAAGTTATTTGAGGCTAATGCACTTTACATGAAGGAGAAGATCAGGGATAGGAAAGATGGGAGAGAGGAAAAGATTGCAAGAAATGAGATCTTAGATGCTATAGAGAGGGGAAAATGAGTTGCGGAGAAGGTTGCACTAAAGGAATAGAAAAGGAAAGAAAGAGAGGATAATCTAAATGTTTGAAAGAGATATAGACCAAATATTGGAGGTGCACCTTCAAAAACTATAGAAATTATATTTACAACACTAATGGAAGGAGATGTAATTGCACTAGCCCTAGAATCAATTAGTATGCCCAACATACCTCTTCTCCCATAGCATAAATCACATTCTGATATGTTCAATGCTGTAATCCCTAGATTAGGAAATATTCTTACTTAATAAGTGCAACCCCAAGCATTGTCACCATAGCTGGCAACAAATGGTGAGAGTCCCAATCAACTAGTGAAAAAAATGACTAAGTTGATGGAGCTGAATCCTACATTACACACATCTCCTAGTAGTGGACAGGAGGATGTTGGGATTGGGAGCATAGCACCTATTCCCTTTCCCAGTTTTATGGACAATTGATGGGAACTCAAGTAGATGGGAGAAATTCCAATTTTTTTGAAGCGATAAAGTTTTGTGATGTATTCAGAATATCTAAGATAGACTTATTTTTTATGTGAACTAAACCATTCTTACATTACTATTTAAATGTATTTGTATTGTTATAATAGTTTGATTGTTGATCATGGTGTACTACTAGCATACCTAAAATTTTAATTTATTTTTTTGGTAAATTAAGTCGAGAGATATCTAATTTAAAATATGTAAAGTTTAGAAATATAAATAGTTCATCATAGAGATATTATAGAATTAATTTATTTTAAATAATAGAAATAATCATAACAAATAGATAGAAATAAAAAATAATGATTTTATACAAAAAGTTTTAATTTATTTTAAATAATTAAATAATAGAAACATCATAGAATTAATAATTCAGTATAATCATAACAAATAGACACTAAACAATCCCAAATTCAAACATACGAAGGTCCAACTAGAATAATGACTTTAAATAACCAAATACCAAAGCCAAACAAAGGAAATGGGACTTTTATCTTAAATGAATAAATTACATGAAGAAGGGTGACTGGCTGTTTGGAAATCTACTTATTTTTCTTCTCTCCCTCCTGTCATCCAAGAGAACATGCAATGAAAGAAAAATATTGTCACAATAAGAAAATATGAAAAATATTGTTCTAGCTTTAAAAAAATTGGAGACATCAAAACATAAAATCTAGATTCTAAACAAATCAAAACATAAAATCTATGATTTAAACTAAATCTCATCACTTACACATCATAGCAATACGGTCCACCTTAGTCATGTGGACAGTCTTGGGGAAGAGGTTGCAACAATGTATTTGGATCCAGTTGATCACTCTTTCTCTCTCTCCCTCTCTCTGTATTCAATCTAATGAGCCAACTAGATCTGCTTGACATTTTAATGTCTCAAGTATTGCCTCGTGGTCTGACTCGTGAACTTTCCAAAGATTCTTATTATGTGGTTTTCCACCATATTTTATCAAGTGGACATTTGATGCGACAACAAGATTTGAATAATGAAGAATCTTCCTCTCTGTTTGCCAATCCTCAAATAACCACAAGTCAGGGTTCTTCATAGAATATCGTCTAAGCCATGTGCCGGTTACAACCACCGCACTGACATGGTACTCTAAACCTTCACCATCTATAACCGAGTGATCCAATTTTTGTTTGGCTTGAACACAATGACACAAATAATAATCTGTCCCTTCTTCATTCTCTTCAGGTGCAATAACAGCAAAAACATGGCCTGCAGTGACAAATGTACAAAATGCGGTCATTAATTCAGAAAATACTTGCGTAAAAGTTATAAAGTTACATATTGAAATTACAAAGATATATAAATATATATTACCAGGTTGCACTAGATCAGACAAGCGGTCAAAGTCAATAGACGATTCCATCTGTACCATTTCCAGTGCTTGTGGGGGACGATAGGTGTCAATTGGGTCCAAAACCCGTATATCCCATTTGTCCACCCATTCAGTCGACTCACAGTCATCCCAATTTTCCTCTGCACATGATGGACAATAGCATGCCATTTTTCGTGTGTGGATACTCCATGAACCTGCATCAGAGCTTCTAAAAGAGTGCAACTCATTGGATCCTGTTAGTGTGCAACAATCCTGATATGGTGCAATGTTAGTATTATCTATCAACCAAAAAAATCTACGAACCATAGACTCACCTTCCTTACTTGGACCCATTGTAGCGTTACACCACTGGACGATGGATTTTGCATCTGTCAATATTGCTCCATCTTTGTACTTTAGTTCTTCACGAGCTAAGGCTCTTTTGATGCATGCGCCTGCACCATCGTGCTCTCCCTTTCCATGACTAGCCTTTGTGAAATTTCCCATGTATTGAATTCTACACAACTTGTGCATCCTTCTCAACCAATAGAACATCCATGCATTCTTGAATTGAGATGCACAATTGTCTAACCAAATAATGTGCTGACGATATGTGATGCCCCTATTAGCCAAATCTCCATAAAATAGTTGAAAACAACCATGTACGAACTCTGTAGAATGTGATCGATCATCGGTGATGTAAAAATGGTACTCCCTCAAAATCTTCCTGTCATCCTCTGTACTTGTAGGTGAATGCATGAATGTTATGTGAACAAATATGGAAACCTGTTGAGAAGTATAATACTTTGCTTGCACCTCATTTTGTGGTTGTAGTGTGTAGTTCTCTGCGAAATCTACAACCGAAACAATGGTATCTAGTGGAAACGTATCCTTGCACAACTTGAATTGCAAATCCAACCATCGAGCTCTATGGGTATGCCTTGCATACTCGTAAATAATGTTTTCACAAAAAATCTTCATGAACTCATACACTAGAATCTTTTCAATGACTAAATCACATCTTTTACCATGTTTCCCATCTTTTAGAGCATATGTCACTGTCTTAAATTTTCCATAATCTACTATTTCATTTCCAATTGCATGTGTACTATCCATATGTTGACAAGTTGATAAAAGTTGCAAAGAACCACAAAATAAGCACGTACCATCCAAGTATGATGTCTTGTAAAATTGTTGGCCGTCCCTTATTTCACATAAAATGTTGGATATGAATTCCCTTGAAGGTCTTGGTGGCTCATTTATGTCACAATCCTGCAAAACAAACTGAGAATGCAAAATTACGCATATATGCCTAAAAACATCAAAATGGTTAGAAAATTCAATATGTATCCTACAACAACAAGTTGTGTGTATGTGATTTATCTTCACATAAAAAGGTTTACCCATCTCAAAAAATCTTTGACTTATTCGAATTTGAGGATACATACCAATAAATTTTGCAAAAAATTGTGTCTGAGTTGTGTCCAAAAAATGTTTCACATGTGGCTCACAATTTTGGCTACCAATCCTCCTTCTTACAACATCTCTTTGATTAGGGGAAACACGTGTGTTATTTTTCCAAAAATCTTCGATCAATGATTTCAAGGCTTCACTAATTTTTTTATCCTTTCGCGGTAGTCTACCGCTAAATGTCCATAACTCATTTTTTGTTGGATCTTCCAATCTCTCACGCCTTAGCATGGCTCTCCCTAGAGTACCTCTACCAATTTTTAATGTTTTGCTTGTCTTTCTCATGAGTCGAGCTTTCTTCATTTGGCTACTTACTATTGTTGATGTAAGTACTCATCTTGCGATATTACTATCTTTGGTGCGTGATTTAGAATCCACTTTGTCATAAGCATTCATTAAATTCTTTACAATGTTTTTTTCATTTGAATCATCCATCGTTCTTAGCCCAAAAATCTTCATGATAGGCCTAAATTTTAAATTCCTCATCATTTCAACAAATAATTGGCATTGACCTGTAATATTTAATTCATCAAAAAATAATCTCCACATATGATTAACTTTTCTTTGACAAGTACGCTTGCTAATCTTGTTAGGCATTGATTTCAAAATGTTACTATCAATATCAATCAAATATTTTCGTCTTCTAAAATGAATTCTAGAAGGTGTTATAATCTCTTCAATTCTCTCAACATTTTGAACATCAACATAAGGTTGAGTGTATTGCGTACCTTGAACCGAAGATGATGTGCCTTGGAAATAAGATGCAAAAGATGGAATATCACCTACTTGATGTGTTGATGTTGTGCCTTCAACATGACATGATGGAGTGTGTATATCGTTGGATCTGCAAATCGGTGTCTCTTCAACATGAGAGGACGATATGGCTTCAACATTGGAAGATGGTGTAGTGGACGATATGACTTCAACATTAGAAGATGGTGTAGCTTCACAATTCAATTGTCTTCTTGAGCGTAATAGTCTCATTTGTTCTCTTTGTCTTTTCAATTCTTCCTCTTTGTTTCTTGGTACCGGTGGTTCTTGATCCTCTTTGAAAGTCAATTCTTCATTATTGCTTTGCAATTTTTTTTGCTCACATAGTAATTTTATTTTATCTCTTTTAATTGCCAAATCTCTCTCCCTATCTTCATTTGTTTTATTTTTTGGTTTCTTCCTTGGCATGATGATGATTTCTACATGTCAAATTATTCAAACATTTGAATTACTTAAAATGTGTAAATTACAAATTATTCAAATACATATAAAAATTATAATTATTTGAATGAATACACAATATATATATAAAATGACTTGTCAAATTTCTAACTATTTCGAAATAACATTTCATTGAAACATACAAATTTCAATGAATTCACTATATATTAAACAACATGTCAAATTATAATCAAATTTGTATCTATATATCAACAAACAATATTTAAAATAGATTGCACTAACCTTTTCTATACAAGGAATATTCAAAAAGTCTTCAAATCGTGTATCCAATGATTGAATTTGGTGTTTGCTAGCTTCCAAAAGTGTTTGCCACCTTGAAATAGTCTTTGTTAGCTTGAAATAGTGTTTGCCACCTTGAAAGAGTGTTTGCTATGTTGAAACTCGCGATTTCTGTCGGGATAACAGAGTGCAGAACAGAACAAAAGCAAAGAATGAATGAAACGAGCCCCAAAGTTGCTTTTTGACCGTTTTTAGGTGATTTCACATAGTGCGTACGCACTATGTGAGAACACATCACTCTCCACCCTCCCTATTCTCTCTCTCTCTCTCCCTACTCTCTCTCTCTCTCTCTTCCTACTCTCTCTCCCCTCTCCCATCCCCTACACACACTCTCTCTCCCCTCTCCCATCCTTTACTCTCTCTCGCTCTCCCTCTCCCACTACCTACTCTCTCTATCTCTCTCACCCTCTCTCCTCTCCCATCCCCTACTCTTTAGATCTCTCACACACACTCCCATCCTCCCTCTCCCACTTCTTACTCTCTCTCTCTCTCTCCCCCATCTCCCTACTCTCTCTCACACTCTCACATCTGCTACTCTCTCTCTCCCATCCCCTAAACTCTCTCTTTTATAGATACACACTCCCATCCCTCTCTCTCTCCCCTCTCCCATCCCCTACTCTCTACTCTCTCTCTCCCATCCCCTACTCTCTCTCACACACTCTCTCCCATCCCCTACTCTCACTCTCTCTCTCTCCCCCATCCCATTCTCTCTCTCTCTGCCACCTCCTACTCTCTCTCACACTCTCTCCCATCCCCTACTCTCTCTTACACACACTCCCATCCGCCCCTCTCTCCCATCCGCTACTCTCTCTCTCTCTCTCTCTCTCTCTCTCTCTACTCTCTCTCTCCCATCCCCTACTCTTTCTCTCTCTCCAATCCCCAACTCTCTCTCAGACTCTCTCCCATCCCCAACTCTCTCACACTCTCTCTCATCCTTTCACTCTGTCTCTCTCATCTCGTACTCTCTCTCTCTCTACCACCTCCTACTCTCTCTCACACTCTTTCCCATCCTTTCACTCTGTCTCTCCCATCTCATATTTTCTCTTTGCCACCCCCTACTCTCTCTCACACTCTCACACTCTCTCCCATCCCCTACTCTCTCTCTTTCACACACACACACACACACACACACACACACACACACACACCCACCCATCCCCCCTCTCTCTTCTCTCCCATCCACTACTCTCTAGATTTGTCACATGCACTCCTATCCCCCTCTCTCTATCTCCCTCTCCCTACTCTCTCACACTCTCTCCCATCCCCTACTCTCTCTCTCACACTCTCTCCCATCCCCTACTCTCTCTCTCTCTCTCTCTCCCCCATCCCATTCTCTCTCTCTGCCACCTCCTACTCTCTCTCACACTCTCTCCCATCCCCTACTCTCTCTTACACACACTCCCATCCGCCCCTCTCTCCCATCCGCTACTCTCTCTCTCTCTCTCTCTTGGGATACTCTCTCTCTCCCCTCTCCCATCCCCTAAACTCTCTCTTTTGCAGATACACACTCCCATCCCCCCCTCTCTCTCCCCTCTCCCATCCCTTACTCTCTAGATCGCTCACACACACTCCCATCCCTCTCTCTCCTCCTCCCACTCCCTCTCCCACCACCTACTATCTCTCTCTCTCTCTCTCAAGTTCTCTCTCTCCCTCTCTACTCTCTCTCTCTCTCCCATCCCCTACTCTTACTCTCTCTTTCTCTCCAATCCCCAACTCTCTCTCACACTCTCTCCCATCCCCTACTCTCTCCGACACTCTCTCTCATCCTTTCACTCTGTCTCTCTCATCTCGTACTCTCTCTCTCTGCCACCTCCTACTCTCTCTCACACTCTTTCCCATCCTTTCACTCTGTCTCTCCCATCTCGTACTCTCTCTTTGCCACCCCCTACTCTCTCTCACACTCTCACACTCTCTCCTATCCCCTACTCTCTCTCTTTCACAAACACACACAGACACACACACACACACACACACACACACACACACACACAAACACACACACACACACTCCCATCCCCCCTCTCTCTTCTCTCCCATCCCCTACTCTCTAGATTTGTCACACGCAATCCCATCCCTCTCTCTCCTCCTCTCCCACTCCCTCTCCCAGGTCACCTACTATCTCTCTCTCTCAAGTTCTCTCTCCCTCTCTACTCTCTCTCTCTCCCATCCCCTAGTCTTTCTCTCTCTCTCTCTCTCCCATTCCCAACTCTCTCTCACACTCTCTCCCATCCCCTACTCTCTCTCTCACTCTCTCCCATCCTTTCACTCTATCTCTCCCATCCTTTCACTCTGTCTCTCCCATCCCATACTCTCTCTCTGCCGCCCCCTACTCTCTCTCACACTCTCACACTCTCTCCCATCCCCTACTCTCTCTCTTTCATAGACACACACACTCTTATCCCCCCACTCTCTTCTCTTCCATCCCCTAATCTCTACATCTGTCATGCACACTCCCATCCCCCGTATCTCTCTCCCTCTCCCTCTCCTACTGCCTACTAGATCTCTCTCTCTCCCTCTCTACTCTCTCTCTCTCCCATCCCATCCCTTACTCTCACTCTCTCTCTCTCCCATCCCCTACTCTCTCTCACACTCCCATACCCTAATCTCACTCTCTCTCTCTCCCATCCCGTACGAGCTCTCTCCGCCACCACCTACTCTCTCTCACACTCTCTCCCATCCCCTACTCTGTCTCTCTTACACACATTCCCATTCCCCCTCTCTCACTCTCCCTCTCCCACTCCCTCTCCCACTGCCTACTTTCTCTCCCCCATCCCCTACTCTCTCTCTCCCCTCTCCCATCCCCTACTCTCTCTCTTTCATAGAAACACACTCCCATCCCCCCTCTCTCTCTCCTCTCCCATCCCCTACTCTCTAGATTTGTCACACACACTCCCATCCCCCCTCTCTCTCCCTCTCCCACTCCCTCTTGCACCACCTACTATCTCTCTCTCTCTCAAGTACTCTCTTTCCCTCTTTACTTTCTCTCTCCCATCCCCTACTCTCACTCTCTCTCTTCCATCCCCTACTCTCTCTCACACTCTCTCCCATACCCTACTCTCTCTCTCTCTCACCCCCATCCTGTACAAGCTCTCTCTACCACCCCCTACTCTCTCTCAAACTCTCACACTCTCTCCCATCCCCTACTCTATCTCTCTTATACACATTCCCATTCCCCCCCCCTCTCTCTCTCTCACACACTCCCTCTCCCATTGCCTACTCTCTCCGATCCCCAACTCTCTCTCTTACACACTTCCATTCCCCCTCTCTCTCTCCCTCCCACTCCCTCTCCCATCACCTACTCTCTCTCTCTCTCTCTTACTCTCTCCCTCTCTCTCCCATCCCCTACTCTCACTCTCTCTCTTTGCCACCCCTACTCTCTCTCACACTCTCACACTCTCTCCCATCCCCTACTTTCTCTCTTACACACACTTCCATCCCCCCTCTCTCTCCCTCTCCCACTCCCTCTGCCATTGCCTAATCTCTTTCTCTTCCATCCACCCTCTCTCTCCCTCTCCCACTCCCTCTGCCATTGCCTACTCTCTTTCTATCCCATCCCCTACTCTCTCTATCTCTCTCTTGCCTCTCTCATTCCCTACTCTCTCTCTTTCACACACACCCATCCCCCCTCTCTCCTCTCCCATCCTCTACTTTTTCTGTCACTCGCTCTCCCTCTCCCACTGCCTACTCTCATTCTCTCTCACTCTCTCTCTCTCTCACTCTCACTCTCTTCCTCTCTACTCTCTCTCTGCTACCCCCTACCCTCTCTCACATTTTCACACTCTCTCTCTTTCTCTCTTACACACATTTCCATCCCCCCTCTCTCTCTCCCTCTCCCACTCCCTCTCCCATCACCTACTCTCTCTTCCATCCCCTACTCTCTCTTCCATCCCCTACTCTCTCTCAAGCTACTCTATCTTCCCCCTCTCCCATTCCCTACTCTCTCTCTTTCACACACATGCACTCCCATCCTCCTCTCTCTCGCTCTTCCTCTCCCACTCCGTCTCCCACCACCTACTCTCTCTCTCCCCCATCCCCTACTCTTAATCTCTCTCTCCCAACTTGTACTCTCTCTCACACTTCCTCTCTCTCCCATCCCCTACTTTCAATCTCTCTCCCCCATCCCGTACTCTCTCTTTGCCACCTCTACTCTCTCTCTCACACTTCCTCTCTCTTGCATCTTGTACTCTCTTTGCCACCCCTACTCTCTCACATTTCCTCTATCTCCCATCCTATACTCTCTCTGCCACCCCTACTCTTTCTCACTTCCTCTCTCCCCTCTTCCATCCCCTACTTTCTCTCTATCTCTCTCACACACACAAATAGCCATTCCCTCGCCCCACCCCCCCTAGCTCTCTCTTGGTTTTGGTTTGCAATTTAGGTCTCAATAGTGCGTGCGCACTATAGCGCGTGCGCGCTATAGGGTGCACACGCTATTCAAATCTTTGCATTAAAACCAAGCCTAAGGCTTGGTTTTACCTTGGAGATCCAACCCAAAGGTTTGGAGTTTATAAACAGGTCTGAGACGTGTTTTCCAACAAATATACAAAAAATGATTGATTTTTCTTGTGTGCTCGCCTTCAAGATTCCTCGTGGTTGGGTATCGATAAGATTAGATTACATAACATTATAGGTCTCTGTGTTAGCTATCTAACCATATCATTTATTTTTAATTTGAACTATTTTAAGTCTTTCATCTATAATTTCTTTTGAATGTATGTTCATTTTTTGTCAAAAACCACCATGTACTAATTGGGCCGTAGATTTTAGCTCATTCATCGAATTTTGTAACAACTTAGTTTTTTAGAAACTAGACTCCATTCTACACACTTTGAAAAAAAGAAGTTTTGATTTTAGATTAGTTTTCAATCATTTCTAGGGGGAGCACACAGATATTTCACGTTTTTTGGATGGGTCTAATTAAAAAATTCATTAAAAAAAAATACACATTATAAAATTATTCAAAAAATCTGGGATAAACTACATAGTGTTAGGTAACTTTTGACTGGAGCGATTAAAGAATTTCAAAAAAAAAGTTAAAATTTTAGGAGGGCCACACTTTGTACTATGTTATGTTTTTTTGGAATAAACAGTACCACTTTTTGTGGCCCCTTTTTTTGAGGACCTAAAATTAAACCATTTTGAAAAAAAATTAGTAGTTTAGAAACTAGATTCAAAAGACTACGACTTTTGTTTTTGTCATATCTTAAAATTTTGAGTGTAACTATCTTCAAATTCTTGTTGAAGTCCAGAATTTGCTGATTTCAGGAAAAATGTGTCCACTTATACCCCCCTTTTGGCACCACAACTTTGTGCACTTACCCACTTATGCTCCTTTTAATTTCATTTCACCCTAAATAGAATGAGATATACAATTCTGTAAAATTAACTTGAAATAAAAATAAAACCTTAGTATATATTTTAAAGCAAGTAAAGTTGTGTAAGCGAATGTTTCTATGCTAACTTACTTTAGATAATTCGAACCAGGAATAATAATAACAATTCTATAGAGATCTTTCGAAGGAGATTTTTTTTTCTGGGATAGGCCATTCACCTATGCCATTGTAGTTTATATGCCAAACTTCATTTATTGTGAATGTGCATTACTCCAACTCTTAGCCTGCAGTCCAACTTTGTCACTCGTAGGTCTGAATTTCTTCTTCATAGTTTGCTAGATTTCTATATTGTAGAATTATTGCACTGCACTTAATTAGTGATACTCCTATTGCATGTTAGAATAAACTATTCATAGTGTAATCAAGAAAAGAGTTGATAAGAAAGGTATGTCCAAATATTAATGGTGAGAACCATTATTTACCAACTATATCGATGGTCACAAATCATGAATTGTGCACTAGTCTCCTTAAAACAATCTATAGGTGCACTATAAATCCATAAATAATACATTATTTTTATTTACCCATTATGATTGATGATGTAATGTTTTATTTATAATCCATAATTAGAAAATCCTTTCATTGTCTCGTTATGATTGTTGGTGAGCAACTGAAACTAGAATGCTATCATCATACCATGTTAGAAATTTCAGAATAGAACAAGGCTTGGTCACATTCTCTAGTCCATGGTGTTAATACCACATCATTCTCTCTCCCCAAAATAGCTTCAGTTCAAACTATGTTCTCTTAACTAACTGAATTCTAAGTGTTGTTTGAACACTATGAACTAAAATGGAATCGAATCTGCTGGTTATTCGTTTTCTCATATTATTTTTATCTACCACAACAAATGGGAATGTTTTGACGAAGGTTGGTTATTATAGTCAAATGTGCCCTCAGGTAGAGGAGATAATTAAAGAAATTGTTTTCAAATCTGTTAAAGTAGATAAGGGTATGTTTGGTTTTGCAAGCATAGGAATTGAGAATTAGAACAGAAAATTTGAATGAGAATGGAGAATGAAGAATAGGAATGGAAAAATGCAATCTAATCTTGTTTATCCCTTGTTTGGTTATGCAAGCTTAAATTGGAATAGGGTTAACTTGCAATCGGCACCATTGAAAAATTGTTGAAATATTTGAAAATATTGAAAACAAAGCTCCAGCGCTCACCCCAGGTCAAAGCGGATTTGAAAATTTAATCAAATTTGAGAAAGTTAAAATGAATGCAAGAATAGCAATTCCAATTACAAGTATTTTTTGGAATGGACAAAAGCTCATTTTGGAGCTAAAATGAGAATACGTATTCCTATTCCCTATTCCTATTCCATGCACCAAACAAAGAATACAAATCGTATTCTAATTTCCTAATCCTATTCTGGTTGTATTCCAGCAACCAAACGGGCCCTAATGGAATAACAACTTTTCTCATAAGATGCATTTCCATGATTGCTTTGTCAGAGTAAGTATTGCTCTTAAAAATTCACATTTTAAATTCCAACCCTAATTTCATCATTAAGTACGTTAGAATATAAATTAAAAATAGTGATGGATGATGAATTGAAGGGTTGAGATGCATCAATTCTACTTGATTCTACACAGGCAACAAAGCGGAGAGGGACCTGCCAACAATTCACCTCCATGGTAAAACATACAGGACGAGGTTGAAGAGAAATGAACTTTAAGTTACACCACATAAATAGATTATATGCACAAATGGCTTAGGAATTCACATGGTTAACATCTACAAATTTAGTCTTTGCATTGAGGAGATCCCAAGGTACACTTGGAGCTATATCTGGAGACATTCTTTATGAGAAGGGCATTGCAATGAAGGTGCTTGATTGGGGAGATGAATAAAGTATTAAAGTAAGTGAGGCAGCTACAATGAAAACTACAACTTCTTTAAAATCTCTCTCTTTCAATGCTTAAATTTCCAATTTCTCCGCCCTTTAATAGATAGATCACTTTCTTGTTTTCATTTTAAAAATGAACAATTTCCTGCAGAAACTGTCCTTTTTGTATTGTGTTATGATTTAGGTTACTGCCTACTTCTAAGGCTTCCATTTATCCCAAGAAAGATGATGCTAATAATAGAATAACTTTACCACCATGACTGACGCAGGCCACCCAATTTGGAAGTAAGGATTTCTCTCATAAAATCTTTTTTAGGCAATGAAGCGTGTCTATTTCTAAATATGGTTTTTCACTTCCACTCGTCGTTCATACCATACATCTCTCATAGCTTAAATTTTTAACACATCTCCTATCTATGACGAGGATTGTAGTTCATTTGTACATTTGACTCTAGAGTAAATTAAAGTACACTTACAATTGAATAAATTATTTTCTTTTGTGGACACCAGTGACTTATGATCAATCAGTTGAATACCTTTGTAAATTTAGATACCTATCCTTACCATCTCTTGGTTGTCTATACTTAACAAATCAGTCCATCCCTACTTCCTGTGCTCAATATTCCATAATCCTTGGTATATGCGACTCATATTGTTATATTTATAGTAGAAAATGTATTAAAATAATGCCACTTTCAATCGAATAGCTTGGTATAAATTGTTCAAATATTAGATTTGTAAAGAAATAGAATTAGAGATATTATATTAGAAGTAACAAAAGAAAAGTCTCATCATCATAGTTTCTTCATTACATAATGTGTTTCTTTGATTTTGATTGTTTGTATTTTAACATTTTTTTGGATTTTTTTGTTCATTGGATTATATTCTTGTATCACCTAAAAGTTTGATTTTCAATGCCCTAAGCCAATACAAATAAAAATTGTATATATAACATTAGATGTTGCTTGTAAAGCTAAAATTTTGCCAAAGTCAAACATCATAAGCAAATATTTCTCACAATCTAGAACTCTTAGGGCCCATTTCACTGTGGGAATGGGAATAGGGGAATAGGAACAGCTATTTTGGAATACTTATTCTAGAGTAGAAAATGGGGCTATGTATTCTTGTTCTCTGTTTGGTTCAGCCAATATTTGATGGGGAATTTGTGGACCCCAATATTTATGTTTTCTAAAATAAATAAAAGCGGAATAGGAATACGTATTCCAATAACACCTATTTGAGTGGAATTGCAAAATTCCATTTTTGGGCCAAAATTGGAATACATATTCCTATTTTACTTCGTATTCCAATTCTAATTTGGTGCATCCAAACGAAGAGTTCAAAATTTTAAGAATTTACATATGCCTATTCCACTTGTATTCCCGTTGCCAAACAGGCCCTTAGAGAAAAAAATAATCTTTTACTTAAAAGCTTTTATATTTTTATATTTATGTAGTTAGGATTTATGTTTATGTCACGCCTTCCATTTTTCCATGTGTTAGGCCTACTAAATACCTCAGCAATAATATTTTTTAAGTTAGTAAGATTTTGTCATGAAAATAAACAAAAAATGAAGTTTATCAAAATTAAAGGGAATTAAAAAAATTCCATCCATATTTTTCATGGTGTTATTTTGGTTAGCATTGAATATCTTTAATTATGGAGAAAAAGTAAAGGTCTATATTGATAAAATTTTGTCAAATTTTATGCATACCTGTTTTGTTCTCAATTAGGGTTCTTTAATATTTTTCTTGGAAGCTTTGCCCCTCTCATTTTCCTTTTATATGGACACACCCATGTCTTATTCTCATTCTCATTGGTATTCTTATTTGTATCACAAAATTTGTGCAAAATGACAAAATAAGTCTAAGAGGCATAATATTTAATATTTTTCTTGGAAGCTTTGCCCCTCTCATTTTCCTTTTATATGGACACACCCATGTCTTATTCTCATTCTCATTGGTATTCTTATTTGTATCACAAAATTTGTGCAAAATGACAAAATAAGTCTAAGAGGCATAATATTTGATAATTGTAACTGTAGATATTATTTATGAGCATCCTTATATAGAAGTATATTTGATTTCAAAATTAATGTTGTCTCATGTATCTAATATAGTCACAAGACAACATTCTTATGCTGATAGGATGTTGTTCAAGCAAAATTTTGCAATTACTTTATAATTTTAATACATGTTGCGATTTAACATGATCTTATTTTCTTATTTGGAGTGGTTTAAAAAGCTTAACAAGAAACTATTATGTGAAATTGTTAAATGATTAAATCAGGTAGGCAAGTAGGTTTTTTAAGATCAAAATATATGTTAGAGATTTTTTATTTTATGTTATAGGTAACCAAGAGATCTTGACAAGATTTTACCTAAATTAAATGACCTGTATTTTCTCAACACTGAATATCTTAAATTGAAGGTAGTGGATTTTTGTAGTCTCTGCTTTGTTTTACTTTAATCTTATACTTATCTACTACTAGTAATTTTTTTGTTTGCAGAATTGATGCTTCTTGGATTCATTTCACTATTGTTTACTATGTCATAGTCATATATTGCCAAAATACATATCAAAAAGTCTTTTTTAAAACTATACTAAAACCTCATAGGAGGAGAATAATCAAAAGCTTCTTCAAGCCTTGTTTTGTGGTCTTGATTGACTTAGGCAAGTTTTGGTTATCTCCATAGTAATTTCTTAGAATTAGCTTTAGCCTTATATCATTTTAGTATTTTTCTTCTTTTATTTTGGGAAACTTAAGGTTGATATTGGTCAAAGAAAGCTTAAATTAAGCATGCTATAAAAAAATCTTGACTACATGCTTAAGATGAATACTTGATATAGTAGTTACATATTATACCAATTTAGTTTGTAAGAGATGATTCTTTTTTACATTGAAACATTAATATCCTATAGGGGTTGACCAAAGTGATTGTTTTCTACATAGGCGATTGAGATAAGAACTAACAATGAACCATTTTAAGGTGAATTTTGCTTATTTAATTAGGCACTCAATGTTGAAAATTATAGAAAGTTTACTTTTATATATTCATCTCCTTAGTTGGCTAGAACCAACAGCTAAATCAATTGAACTCAATATGCCAAAACAAGAAAATCCTTCATTAGCCGACCATGCTTAGTAGACACTAACTGATAAACAATTTTCCTATGTTAACTAAGTGAACTTGGTTAAAAATGCATGTTCACAAAGTTCCTTTGGTAACCAAGTGAGCTCAATTAACACTGGTTCCATCCAACATTTTTTTCATTAACCGAGTGAGCTTGGTTAACACTCAACTTCTACAAACTTTCCTTTGACGACTGAGTGAACTCGATAGACACTGCCTTCTAAACTTGGCAAACTCTGGAATGCTTGACAGACACAAGAAACTGTCTTCATTGCCCGAGTGAGCTCGACATACACTGACTAGAAATGATATGACATTTTGTGTAACATCAAAGACAATACACAATTAATCAATTATTTTCAACATTTACTATATTGCATCTTGATTGAAGAGATACCTTCCTATCGATGGAAGAAAAATGTTAGTCTTTATGGAGCCTATTCTCTAATTGACCTATCTATATTGTTAAAGTTGTAATAGTTAATCTTGATTTGACATAAAATTTTTATTGACATGCATGCATCACATTATAGTAATATTAATGTAGCTATTGTTTATTTGGTGTATACACCCATGGATGGAAACCAACCTATTCATTAACAACCAAGTTCTAATGACTTGGTTTTAATAGACAAAGATAATCTTTACTATCAAAATTGCCTAATTAATTTTAGTTTAGTCATAGGAGGAGAACTTCTACTTAATGTTGCTTCTCTCCACAAGACTCCATTTAGGCATGGACTCTAGCTCTTTCTGAGCCCTTGTTATACTTATTTTACATGTTCTTATTTCTTTTTGTCAATGCTTATGGGATGAGTGTTGAAGAGGGTAGGAAATGAAAATAATGTACTAGTTTTTACATGCAAGTAAAAGTATGGTGTTCAAATACTTTGGCCTAATTTATTTATTTTCATATGTTTTCTTTCTATGCATGGTTCTGTATGATCTCCCTGCCACATCCATGAATATGATCTATTTTAGGCATATGTGCATCTAGCTAGTTTTATGGTTGTGCAACATCTATTATATGGAGAAGATGTTTTGTTCAATACATTAAAAATAGTGAATGCATAATATGTTGCTTGGTTTCTGACTTGTCCTTGGTGAAATCTGGCTTGCAAAGCTGCTACAAGTTCTTACATTGGGTGTTTTTGAATCCTTCTTCCTGACTGATGAACCATATCTATTTGGCAACTTGCTTAGATTTTCCTTTACAGAAGCTTTCCCTCCAAGATTTGTAGAATTGAGTTTGGGGTTCGCCAAAGATTTCTTTTTTATTAGATCTGGTCTTTTTTCTGTGGAGTAGATGATGATCCTTTTAAAGAAACTTCCAGTTGGAGGAGTAGCTATGGGTGAATTATGTTTTTTTGAGTCTATCAGAATATTCTTGGTACTGAGAATGTTTTTCTTAGTCAATGAGTTAAATCCTTTTTGAGTTGTATTCATTGCAGTATGATAATCCATATTCTTCTCCTTAATCAAGCTTTCCTCTTCAATAGGAAAATATCTAGTATGCTCTTGAACTTGCTTTGTAAATAAGTTGGATTCTGTGTCCACAAAATTTGTGATAGATCTGTCAAATAATATTCCACTTGTACGGGTCAATGAATCTGAATAATCAATCTCTGATGGCTATCCCTTCCCCCAACATTTGATGGAGTTTTCTAAGTGATCACTAGAGTCTGAGGAAAGATAAGCCCATCACACATCTAATGGTGTGTAATTTCTACACTTCAACATTTGATTTATTGGAGTGAATGAGCGAAGAACATTGTGAAAATCTGTAGCTTCCTTATCCCTATTCACAAGGTTATCCATTTCTTGGCACTCTATAGGCTTTCCTACTATTGTGTAGGTCTTCCCCATTTTGAATCCCTGTGATATTTCTATTTCAACATTTGATTTACTCGAGTGAATGGGCAAAGAACATTGTGAAAATCTATAGCTTCCTTATCCCTATTCACAAGGTTATCCATTTCTCGGAAATATATGGGCTTTCCTTCTATTGTGTAAGTCTTTTCCATTTTGAATCCTTGTGATATTTCTATTTCATGTAGGGACCCTAATCTTGTGTTTGGAAAAGGATTGTCATGACTAGTTGAATCAACAACATTTCTTGTCGAGGAAAACCTGTGGTAAGACTCCATCATGCCTTGCATCCCTGGAATGTCTTCCAAACCTTTTAAAACTCTATCATTTGCAACTTCACATAGACAATCTGCTCCCAAACTAGACTGTGGTCCAAATTGATTGGAAGGCTTCTTATTAACCGCAATTGACTCACTTAAACCATGCTGACCTAGTTTTGTAACCACATTTCTCTTCATTGAACGTGTCTTGTCAATGTCACATTTGTCCATGCTGCCTAGCCTCTTTTGAAAAGAAAACTTTGATACATGCCAACATTTTTTTAATAATTTGACTAGCTGTTGCAATTGCAACAGAATGTTCCAATGGCTAGCCGTCACTTTCATAGCATAGCTGTCACAACGATGTCGCAATTATGATGACGAGTTTTGACGAATGGACATCGCTTCTATAGTACAACTATCGCATCGACGTCGCAATTATGACGATGTATTGTCGCAATTGCGATGTCGTGAACGTGAACTCTTGTCCCTTCCTCCTTCCAAGTTATGACAATGTTTGCTGCTGCAATTACAATGGATCCCTTTACCATTGCAATTTGTGACAACAAAAGTTTGATGGTCATCCGACAGGAGCCAATTTGTGGTTCTATTGCTAGGGCGATGGGTAGATGCCGTAATTGTGACAACCTTCCATCACAAAACTAGTCCAAATATAGTAGTGTTCGCTTTATATCTATGGCAAACATTTCAAGCCCTATATTTGTCACATTTATTTGTACTTCATTATTGCGATTCTCAATTTGGCTTTCAATTCTATTACAGAAGATGGTTATCTATAAAAAGCTAAAAAAGGGTTATTTTAATTCAGCAATACAGTGACGTGGAGGTATTGAGGGGCAATGATACGTAGGTATTTTGTAGTTCCATAACTTATTACTGGTGGAAATAGTACTATCGAAAGAAGGAAAGGTTGGGAAAAAAGGATCACCTAGAAGGATCCAAATAAAATAGAGCTCACATACATAGATTAAGGTGGAAGACAAATTACAAGGCTCGCCTCCATTATTTGATTTTTACCAACCTTCTGAGCCTCTACAATTAAATAAAAACATAAAACAACAGGAAAATAGACTACACAACCAATGCCTCCTTTGAATCGATAATGAAGAATACATAGAAATAATGCAACCCTAAACTGAAAAGAACTCATTGACACCATGGCAAGAAAATCAACATAGGAGGTAGAAGAACACCCATTGGAACTGGTAGATTTTTTTGTGACCTTTAGAAAATAGTCTATGAATAAACCGTTATGACAAAGCAATTTTAAAATTTTCTATCTTTAGGGTTTATAATATATCAATGTCATAAAATATTATAGTTTAATGAAGGTTTTGCAGTCTTAATTAAAAAAATTGGTATGCTTTGCAGTGTGATGCAAAACTAATTTTGTCAAATGTAGTGATTCAACAAAATAAATTCAGGAGAAACTTACAATAATGTAATACAGAGAAGAGGTAAAGATTTACTATAGGTCTCAAGCACTTGATAATGAACAATTTTAGATGTTTTTACATTTTTAGCCATTGCTCTCACGCTAATCTATGCACAAAACTGCTAAATTATTCTCCGCGTCAAACACATGCAAAACACCACTTTTACCCCATAGCAATTTGTCAAAATGCCACTTACAACCTTTAACAAATTTTCTTCTATTCTCCCATGAATAAAAATAATAGAAGTACTAACAAAATTGCTAATACTCAATAAGAAAAAAACAACTTATATTTTGAGACGAGATTAATATCAAAATTTTGAGGAACTATAGATTTTGACCAAAAAAAACCATTTTTTTTGGTTTACTCCCCCACTCAAACAAAATTAAAAATAGTAATACTAAGAAAGAGTCTTGAAACTGATAAAAACTATTTTAGTGACTAAATAGCTCCTAATAAAAACCATTTTCTTGGCCTAAAAACTATTACCTTAGAAAGTCTCTACTTTCATAGCTGTTTCTCCACTTCCACATGCTGAAGACTTTGTCTACCATCAAAAAATCAACTTAATATTTTGCCTGTTTTGGCTTTATCCACATAGAACATGTAGATGGCAAGTTCCAAAGGAAGAGTGGGCATACAAAACATGTTTATTCTGTAATACGGGAACTGTTGAGACAGAGCAGAACTTTGTCAAGGAATGCTTGGCTTACAATGACATCAGATCTGATTATACAAAAATACTGCAGAACAAAGACTTCAACTATTTATTCAAGGAAGATCAAGTATTTATTCGAGCAAGATCAAGTGAAGAGAACAGCGGATTTGATTATCAAAATTCAAAGAAGGAGAGACAAGTTAACCAAAATTTTGCAACTGATTAGTTTGACTCCTGACTCGGGAGGGTGATTGCATGGGTCCCATAGACTACTTTAACCTCGTGGACGTCATTAAAATCTATCATATCATATCATATCACAAGCTTTTGTGTTTTCATTTCACAGTCGCCGCCTTCTCGCTGCTTCACAACATTTTCTACACGCTAAAGACATTGCCTGGAGGCTGCCACTGAGATTTACAAGAATGCAATCGACAAGATTTGTGGGTCCCGAAATATTGACCCAGAAACGCTGATTTGAATAGGCTAGAATCTTAGTTCGGTAGAGCCTAAAATTAACTAATAATCAAAACTGACATTGCATGGTCTACCATTCCTTGTTTTTTCGAGGAAATATCGCTTTCCTTATCTACCATCCTTCCTTGTTTCTTCCAGGAGGTTTCGCCTACTTTATCTACTGTTCTTCCTCGCTTCTGCCAGGACCAGTTCATATATCTCCCCTGTTTCTCTCTGCTCTACAAGTTGAGTGGCTTTCATTGCTCTTTTTTCCCCTCAGTTTTTGTGTTCAGTTGGGTACTTAGATTCCATGGCTTCTACTTCTCGACAAGCAGAAACTGAAATTGTAAATGCGTTTGATGGGCTTGCTCCACTATTTTCCCCTGCATCTACTTCTTCTACAGAGAGGGCGCCCTTCGATGTTTTTATTAATCATCGGGGTCCCGATGTAAAGCATAGGCTGGCCACAGACATCTACAATGCCCTCCATGCGATGGGTCTCATGGTCTTTCTTGATTCCCATGATCTCCAATTAGGGGAACGCTTTCCTGAAGCACTAGAACGTGCCATGTCCACTGCTCCCCTTCATGTTGCCATATCTTCTCCCGCATATGCACACTCCCCTCGGTGTCT
This sequence comes from Cupressus sempervirens, assembly GCA_028749045.1. Classification (NCBI taxonomy): domain Eukaryota; kingdom Viridiplantae; phylum Streptophyta; class Pinopsida; order Cupressales; family Cupressaceae; genus Cupressus; species Cupressus sempervirens. The sequence goes on from CM053785.1 coordinate 339,841,023, forward strand.
TGCCGAGCTGTCCTTCATGCTCAAAACTGGGGCACCTGTCATTCCTATTTTCTACAAAGTAAGCCCCGACGATCTCCGCCATTTGGTTCATGGGAAAGGAATCTACGCAGCCCCCTTTTTGGAGCATGAAAAGAAGGGTAGATATAGCATGGACAAGCTTCAGCAGTGGAAGATGGCACTGCACAGTGTCTCATTTAACATGGGTGAAATCGTCAATAATGATGAGTGAGTAAACTCATACTCTCTGTTTCTCTCTGCATCTGCTTTCGTACCTTCCATTTCATGCAATAATCTTCTAGTCTTTATAGTTCTTTCTGTTAAATCATCGCTGTTTAGTACTAACTCTTTTGTTTTTAAAAATTTCTCTTTCGAAAACTATATCGTTTCACCATTGTTTAGAGAGGAGCGAAACGTGGTGAAGAGTATTGTGAATCGTGCCTTGAAATTAATGGAAAGAGTACCATTAGAGGTAGCAACACATCCTGTGGGTTTTGAAGAAATTGTAGCAGATTTTGAAGGGACAGTTAGTGAATATGCTGGTGTTCAAATTGTTGGAATTTGGGGTATGGGTGGTTCTGGAAAAACCACTCTGGCAAAAGAATTACACAATAGAAAGTATTCATCTATACATAAATCTAGCTTTGTTTTTGATGTTAGAGATGCTGCAAGGAAAAACGAGTTGCATATAAAGCAAAGGCAGCTCCTTACAGATCTGGGGTATAATTTCAGTGATCAGCCATTTCGTAATGCAGATCAAGGCAAAAATATTCTCTGTAATTATTTGAGATCTCTTCCTGTATTTGTCATTTTGGATGACGTTGATCATAGGGATCAACTAGAAGCTTTACTCCCGGGAAAGGGCAGCCTTGCATCAGGGAGTTTGGTCATTGTTACAATTTGGGGCATCTCTTGTGTTTATGTAATGAAACCAATGAATCAGTTCCATGCCAAGCAACTTTTTGGTTGGCATTCCTTCTTACGGTCTTCTCCATTACAGGGATTTGAGAATCTCGTCCAAGAATTTGTAAGTGCTAGCCATGGGCTACCTTTGTCTTTAAAGGTATTTGGAGCTCAGCTTTATGACTGCTTCGATAAAGATTTGTGGAAGGATCTATTACATAAAATTTCTAAAGTATTGCCTAAAGATATTATAAAGAGGCTGAGACTAAGCTATGATGCTCTAGATAAAGAAGAAAAACAAATGTTTTTAGACATAGCTTGTTTCTTTATTGGCGTAGACAAGATGACTGCCATTGCAGTATGGGAAGGATCAGGGTGGAGTGGTCTGTGGTGTTGACAGAAGCTTGAAAATAAGTGTCTTGTTGAGCTTGCTCATGGGGAAAAGATAAGAATGCACGATCATCTAAGAGATTTGGAAAGAGAAATTGCAAGTATTCTTCGACCTTGTCAAATATGGTCTCCAGACCAGTTAATGATTACTCAAGAACAGGTGAGCTAAATAGTTGTTTTAGATGCTGTTATAAAATTATAAATCTGTATATATTTTGTTGTTTATGTCAGTTTGCATGTTTATTTTGTTTCCTTTTAAGTTTGTGGCTTTTACATTTTTCTGCAAAGATAAGAGAAAATATATATTTGCTCCCAAATAAGTTAGTGGCTTTTACATTTTTCAACACAGATAAGAGGAATGATCTTGGAGGCAGCAACTAATGATGTTACCAAGTTTCCTGGTTTCCTGTGGAGCAGTTTCATGTGTTTTTGGAGACGGACAACTGGGAGGCCTTTCCCTCAAGAGTTGAAAATGTTTGTGGTGGGGTATGGTTACAGGAAGTATTTACACATCGCCACATTTTCAAAAGAGTTGGCATGGCCTAGCTGTACTGGAATCAACCATAGATATCTTCCATCATGGATGCCATTGAAAAGATTAAGAGTTTTAGAACTTTGTAACTGCCACAACATGGTAGGATTGTGGAAGGATGGGGTGGAAGTAAGTATTTTCATTTACAGTTCTGTGCAATCTTAGTAACTTGGATTAAATAAATATATATATTTTTTCCAATGTGTATATTTGGCTTAATTGATTTTAAAAATGGTTGTAGGTTCCAGTGCAGTTAAGAGAGATGCTTATTTCTTACTGTCCGCAACTTCAAGTGATTCCAAAGTCCATAGGATATCTCGACAATTTGAAAAAGCTATCCCTGTCTTTCTGCAAGGTGAAGAGTCTGCCGGAAGAACTGCCCAACTGTTTTGGCCATTTGACAGGCATGCGACACTTAAAATTAAGGTATTGTAATGAGTTGAGAATGTTGCCAAATTCTTTTAAGCAGCTCACGCTCCTGCAACATCTTAATTTGGAGGGTTGTGAGGAGCTCACCATACAGTTGGACATCTTGGAAAACATGTCAAAATTGGAGTATTTTAATCTTAACAAGTGCAAGCAATTGGAAGAGTTGCCTTATCACATCACAAACCAGGCTTCTTTGAGTGAGCTCTATTTAAATGGAACCAGATTAAGGGAGCTCCCAATTAACATCGGTCAACTCAACAAGTTGAGAGTGATGGAGATAAGCCCAGATGATGAGTATTTCAACATGCAAAATTTACCGGACTCTATGGCGAGTCTCACTCGTTTAGAGCGATTGGTATTAACAAGTTTACAAGTGCAAGCTGAACCAGATTCACTGATTAAGCAAATGATTAATCTTCAGTACCTACAAATTTCAGATTTGCCAGTCGGTGGTCCGTTTACTTCTTTTCGGAGCAATCTCAAGGAAATGATGCTAGAGAGTACACGTGTCAAAGATTTCAATTTGTTCAGAATGCTGTCCAGGCCTTAAAAAAATTTCACTTTGTACGAATGACTATTTAACAGAGGTCGGAACTCTACCTACTGCAGTGGAAGATATCTTTATCATGGGATGTGGATTGCTAAGCAGCATAAGTGGGATTGGCGGTGCAGTAAACCTTCATTACCTACGACTAAGCGAGTGTCCAGAGTTGAAGACACTTCCAATTTTTGATAAATTGGTTTCACTCAAAGTATTTAATCTTGAAGATGGCCACAGAGTTGAGACAATACAAGGTTTAGAACACTGTACATGATAGAGGACCACACCACCCTTCCTCACAATCAAGAAAGCAACAATATGGAGACCAAAAAAATGCTTCACAAGAAATTTTATTATACTTGAAGATCTTTACAACACCCACAAGATGATATCAAGCTTCTCCTTCCACAACTTCTACTTCTCAAGTTTCTACTCTTCGAACTTGATTACAAATGATAGTAAGCCTTGCTTAAATAGACACTTCTAACCCAAGACATTACAAACACAACCAATGTGAGATAAAAAGTAAATACAACTATTTTTAAATAAATATTAAGTTCCCACCCAAATACAACTAAGCACCCAACAAATATTAAATACATGATTTATCCAAAACTTTCTAAAATTTCCACCTACACACCTCGATTAATGAAATGACAACTATTTTTTCTTATTTTTCTATTTTATGCCACTTATGCACCTCAAAAATAGAAATTCCTCTTTTTTTCTTTTTCTCCTTTTTCTCTTTTTATTTATTTATTATTTTTCCTCTAATTTTCGTCACTTTCTCTCTTCTCCACAATTTTTTTTTTTTTTTTTTTTCAATTTTTTTTTCCAATAATTTTCCCATGCATCAGTACATCATTGGAGGAGCTCGAGATAGAAGGCGAATGCTTTCAACTGTTGGAGATAGAAAGTTGGATACAAATACGAAGATTAAGAAGGTTGATTCTCGTCGCAGAGAAGATATCAGCCGTGGAGCATTGCATTCAAACAATTCAGGTAATAATTGTTTCCAGAAAATCTATAAATTCTAATTCTTGTTCATTTCATTACGACCATGATGAATGTTGCTTTCCTATTTGGACAGAAATGGCCAGATGATCATATAATAGCAATATATACAAAGGAATTGGCTGGTGCGGGGTCGCTTTTAAGCTCTTCAGCCTTTCCCAATCTCTCCGTCGTCTACTCGTTTACAGACAACAAACTCGAATCTAGCGAGGGTATCCTCTATGAGCTGTTAATTGAGCGTCCCTCCGATGGCAATGCCATGATGCTGTGTTTGGTCATGAACTGTGTTACTGAAAGTAGGAAATTCTGTTATTCAAGAAATAAATCTGCGGAGGTGGACGAGGGCAGATGGACATTGATAACTGTCTTCGACCAATATTTTACCACACACCTGCGCCGTGGATATTTTTTCGCATTGTTTAATCGGTGGAAAGTATTAAAAGGAAGAAGTGGTGTAGTGGAGAGAGGTATGGTCGTGAAAGGTCCAAGAGGGAGCGTGATGGAGAGTTTCCACCACTCGTTGGTGCGTCTCTCGAGATGATATCAAGCAAGACGTCTTTTGATAAAGAGATTGTCCTAGATAGAAAAAGATTGACTTAAATTGAAAACTGGTCTCAGTTTTCTTTATAGTTTGAAATATAAATTATGAATGATTTTTTTTTTTAAATATTGAAACAAGGCAAGGGTACAAAGAATAACAAGTACACAAGGTCGCTGGAAGAGAAATACATCATTTAAAACAATTCACCACAATACAACACTAACAAAATAAGTCAACATCTAGCATTACATTGAGAGAACATGACAAATCACTTTGCAAAGATCCATATGGTAATTGCTTTGAAGTTGTTTCACTTGGTCTTTAAGTTGTTGTAGCTGGACCATGGTTGACAGATTCTTTATAGATAAATCTGATATCTGAGACAACAAAAAAGCAGCCTGAAAAAATTATATCAAAATACAACATTAAGATGTCTCTTTTCTCCAAATAATTGCTTGAAAAAACAACACTTTATCTACTTTCCAAATATGTCTTAAGATAACTTGCCTAATAGAATTAACAATAACATCATTATGAAGGCCAATGCCTAGGAGAGCTTCCTTCCAATTCCATTTATGGTGAAAAATAGCTTAAATTTATTTAAAGATAACATTCCATTGTTTTTTAACGTAGGGGCAGTCCCAAAATATATGCTTCATATCTTCAGTGTGTAAAACAAAAGGGGCACCTAATTGGTTGCATTGCAATGTATTTTAATTTGTCACCAACAGGTAATTTGTGGTGTAAAACCTTCTAGGCCAACAATTGCAAATCCACATCAGCTTTGGATTTGCAAACTTTTATACTCATGTTGATCCATCTTTTCACACTAAATCTACATTTCCATTTTTGATTGAGATGGGGGAGGATAAACCAATGGGGTAAGGAATACAAATATGCTTTCTTAAGCGGAAGATTGTTAAGATGAGATGAAGATAACCATTTCCAATTTTTAAAAAAGTTGCATTCTCTTGGAGTGCAGATTTTAATGGACAACTCAAGCAAAACTAATGACTACACAAATATGATAAACAATTTGTACTTGTTATCTAGATCAAATCGATTTTTAATTTTCAGCCATGAAGCCTACTCGAAAATACTAAAGTACCAAATGTCCTTAAAATTTCTCACACCTTTTTTGAACAAATAAGAGGCATGCTTTGGAAAACAAATAGCAAGGGGTTGATTCTGGTATTGAACTAGCTTGTTCCACCAAATGGATGAAGAAGCAACGCTGAAACCATGCTGCAAAGAGGAATCATTCCACTGAAGAAAATGACAAACATGTTGCCAAACCTTCCAAATGAATTGTAGAGGAAAGGATGCCTTGATTTTTGAAAAAAGAACCATGATGATCTTGTCAAGCCAATTGATTGTCTGCCATTTTTTATCTGCAACAACCTGCAACTATTGGTTACGAACAAAATTTTTCCATGGTTCATCTCCTTTAGTAGCTCTTAGTATCCATTTTGCAGCAAGGCAAACCCCTTGAGTCATGGGGTCAATAATTCCCAACCCACCCCTATGCCTTGGTTGAATGCAATGAGACCAAGAAGCACCAGTAAATCCATCATTTTTGTCCCATTTAGACCAAAGAAATTTTCAAATAAGTTTGTTCAACTCTTCATATTTCCTCTTTGATGGCATCCAACACGACGAGTAACATGGGAAACAATGAAAATTTTATTTGCAACTTGTATTTTCCTTGCTAAAGATAAGAATCTATTGTTCCAATTGAATAGTTTCTCTTTAAGTCTATTAAGAAACCACTTCCACATGTCTGAAAGAGAAACCCCAATACCAAATGGAATGCCTAAATACCTAGTGATCTCTCCATGCACAATATGCCTCCATTCCTTAGGAACACACTTTAGAATTGTTCAGAATGAGTCATCATAAATTCAGTTTTACTATGGGCCAACTATGAGCCAAAAACAACACAATATAATTCCAAGATATCCAACACATTATTTAATTTTTCTTCATAGTTTTGCAAGAAAATCATGCTTTCATTTGCAAAATGAGAGTTAATAACCACCTAATTTTGAGGGATGGAAATCCCTTTGATGAGTTTCATATGATTAACACATTGAAGGAGATAACCCAAGGCATCGACTGTAAGAATGTATAAAGATTCTTATTGTTGAACATTTTGAAAAATATTTATTTATATATTAAATTGCTTAATTTTTATTATGATAGTTAAAATTTTTTAAGATATTATTTTATTACTATTGTTCACGTATGAAAATTGATAGGCTAAATAGGTAAGAGTTTAACATAAAATTGTAACTTGAAACAATTGTAAACTTTATACCATAATTCTTTTACATATTATTTTTTAACTTATAAATTTTTTTAATGGATTATATGAATTATTGTTATTGTTGAATTATATATTCATGGAGCTTATATATCATCCTAATTGTGGAATATTTTGGAAAATAATTATTTGGATATTAAATTTTATTTTAATAGTTTGAAATTTAAAATTATTATTTTATCATTATTGTTCATGTTTCAATAGATTGTAAAATAAATTTATTATTTTATATTTTAGATAAATTAATTATTTGTTCTAATTATTTTTATCAATATGATTAGGTTGAAAGTTTATATAATTTTCTAGTGCATCATAATATGTGATAAATACTTGGATACATTGTGTAGAGTATTTTGTAAATATTTCATACCAAACGATTTTTTTTCATAATAAAAAATGTCAAAAATGATTTTATCTAATGTAGCTATATTTATTTGATATATCATCATTGTATATATTTATTTATTTAAAAAATATTTTAAGATTTATTCAAATATAAGTTAAAAATCATTTTATCTAAAGATTAAATTTTTTCACATATGATGGGAAGTAATTATTTGGTTGAGAAAACTAATGTGAACAATTCCATTTGCCACAAATTTTTTATTTGGTGGACAAAATTAATGTCAACAATTCCATTTGCCATGACTTTTTTGTGCCCAACCTATGGAGGAGAATAGGAAAATGAATTTGAACTCAATAAACTATTTTTTAAAATCTGAAATGACTGCAAATATGCCTGTGGCAGAGAACAAAAAATCAAAATCGAGCATAATAAACTATTTTTTTCACCTAAGACGACTGAAAACTTCTAAATGCTTGCAAACTTCTGAAATGACTATAAATTCCACAATGCTTGTGGGTTTCTAAATTGTCATCACCTAATTGCAATGTTTGAAAGCATAGATTTGAATGGCAGAGCATCTTGGGAAAATGCAATGGAACAACTTTTGATGCCTCCTCCCAAGGAAATACACTTTTTAAATTTTTGTCAGTTTACCAAAGCTTTGGCCATCAAAAGGAAGCATGATTTTCCCAGTTTTCAAATGTAGAAAGTCTCTTGGGTTTGTCTGGCGACAACTAAATTTAGAGAAGGGTTGCAGTGTTCCAACAGTTGTAGTGTTCTTAGGGCATTCTGAAATTTCATTCTTGGGTTTTAGGATTTCAAAAAAATCTCTGAAAAAATACATCAATTGAAGCGTCCAAATAACCTTTCATAGGAACGAAACATTTTACATGTCAATGAATCACAAAGAGGTCACAAAAAGATGGAGAGACTAGAAGTGGGAAAATTTACCAACGATTTGACAGTTCGTAAGATGTAATTGGTTGTATTTTTGTACAAATTTTCTCTGGTTATTCACATAAAGGGTAACAAGAATTTCCAAATACCTCTTAAAATTCTTTGTGTTCATAGCAAAAATATGCATCTGACACAAAGAAGGAAAGAAAAACATCAACACATACCTTATGTCATTCGCTTCAACTCCAAATCTTCAACATCTGTTACGCGCTTATGTTAAAACTAAAAGGCAATCCACTTTTTTTTTAATCTACTTGCAATGTTGATGCTTCAACCACATTTATTGCATCTTTTCCCCCGCTAACTTCCTTCTTCTACGTGTTTGACACAACACAAATGAACTTTAATTCTTTGCAACTTTGCTGACTGATTCCTATTTTTTCTGCCTAATAAATTTTCAGAAAATGACTAAAACCCTATCTAAAATAGTCCTGGCCAATGAAAAATTCAGAATTTGCATATAATATTTAGATTTTTTTAATCTTGTCTCTCGAACTTTACAATATGATCGATGATTAGTAGGGAAAAATAAATGGGGGGTAAAAAGAAAACATTAGCTGAACTAATAATAGAATCACATTTCTTCTTATTAAATTCATAACAATTTTCACTTTATTAATTTATTACAGTAGGGAACTTAAGTTTTTCGTTGCATTTATCTATTAATTCAAATCTTGGGAATTGTGCAAAAATCAGTTAATCTAAACTTCTAAAATTTTCTATTAAAGTGAATTTAAGATTTTTTATTTCTCTTTTCTCATTGGCTCACATCATTTTTGGTGGTAGTCTTTTTCTTTTTTCTTTTAGTGTTGAAGAAATAAGAAAAAATTAGAATAACATCAGGCTCTTAAGTTTTGAGACATAGAAATTGCATGTCTATGTGCCTTAAGTATTTTGTACCACTTCACATTTATTTTGATTATCTGTCTCTTATAATTAATAGCATGTATTTTTTTATTCATTTGGTGGCAAGGGAAGTAGAGAAGAGTAGTAACCACATTAGAAGATGGTAAAGTCTAATGGATTTGCTTGTTCATTTTCCACTCTGTTTTTTAGTCTATCCCCTCACCCATCCACACAGGAGTTCATCAAGTCATCTAATTCATTCCTCCTTCATTTCCAGAGGTTGGTTTTTTCTTTCACACATTCTTCTGAGTAGTTTTGTTTTGGAACAAGATTTCTAAGCAAAATTTGACTTGAAATTGTTTAGTCCATCAAAATCCCTTATAAATCAAAATCCTAGCTTTACTCGATAAAGTTTCAACAAAAAAAATCCATGTTGAAATTGTACAGGGCTAATAATGCAAATCAATTTTTCGATATATTTGGAGGTGAGTTACTTTAGCTATCCACATTCTAATGTCTTTGTCAAATCTTATTTCTTCTTCTATTATCTTATTGAGTAATGGCATGTTTGGAAGCATGTTATAGGGTGATGGAGTAGACTATTCAGTCATAGGAGAGCTTCCTCCTAAAAATATCATGCGATAGTTGGGTTTCGCAACATTTAATGAGGTACGACATCTTCTATCAATGTTTCTCCTCTTGTAACTACAACTGCTACTCTTGCTTTTGTCTCTTCCGAGTCATCTATGCTAGCGACAGTGATGGTTATGATGCTCATGATTTCATAAGGGTTACATTTTTCAATAAACTTGCATTTGGAATAAAAACTTGCAAGTGTATCCCTTCTTTATGTGCTCGTTTGGTAACCATCAACATTAGAAAACACAAAAATTCTTGGAAAAGGTGTATTGGACAAGCTGGAATCATTGTTTATGACTTTATTTTTGAATTTTGTCTACCCATGGTATTGTCAATGAGAAGTTGGTGTCTTCATAACCCTTGACTTGCCATTCTATCCATTCTATCCTTTTGAAGCAACATGTATTTCTTTTTCTTCTTGATGACAACATTTTTGAGATATCTCCAAACTAGCATGTTTATGGCTCCAGAGCTTCCCTGTACATCATCTTGAATGTTTTTGTTTTATGAGTTTAAACTAGTTACAAAATCCTAAGGTTAATGAATCAAACAAGAATACGTAGACGAGGAAGATTATTTTAACTAAGATAAAAGTTAATTAATCTTTTCTTCTTAAGTGTTTTATCTAGGTTGATTAACTTTTTGTCATTTTATTTTTATTTGTATTTTTATAAAAGATTCATGGAATATAGTTTAGATCATAAGATAGTTTATTGATATGCACTCTTGTTATGGTAGCTAGGGACACTTTTGGTTCTATAGAGATTTTTATTTTTATTTGTATTTCTATAAAAAGTTCATGGAATATAGTTTAGATCATAAGATAGTTTATTGATATATACTCTTGTTATGGTAGCTAGGGACACTTTGGCTCTATAGAGAATTTTCCTCAAACACATCTACACCATATTGCTAACAGGAAAATATTCTTCCGTCTGACATCCATTTCATTTCTCAGGTAGAAAATATTCCTCTTCTAGAAGTAGCTACACCATTTAGTTGACAGAAGGTATTCCTCTTATGGACAAAGTTGCATGATTTGTAAATTATCATTATTGTGTACAAGTTACTCAATCAACAATGTTACATGAACAACTTGAATAGCTCGAGGGCTTGGATTCACAATTATTTTGTGGTCTACTCAAAGTTATTTATTTTGTGGCTTAGCATCTTTCCATTCACTATTCACTAGTTTTTTTCAATTTTTATCTTTATAATGCTATATATAGGTTATTGTCTTAATTAAATTTCTAATTTTATATGTTTGTATGAAATTGCACAATGTCTTGTTTGGCTCTAAGATGTTGTGGCCAATATGTAGGATTATTCATGTTTTTAGACAGGAAATTTACCCCCCCCCCCCGATAGACTTGTATTCTTTTGGTCAAGGATTTCGGCTCCCATAGAACCAAGTTTTTTTTGTTTGTGTAAGCTTTCTTGTTCATCACCTGTTGAAGAGGTGCAAGAACATTTAATATTTAAGAGGGTATTTCCCTTGCACATGGTTGATTTTTACTTATGTTCTATAATCTACCCTAATCCCAATCTTGGTTAGTTGATAGCCCTCAAAATATGTACATTTAATCCATTTATCATTACATTCCTTTACAACTCTCTTTTGGTTTTAGCAATTGAATGTGTATCTTAGGGACGAATTTGAAGGAAATTCAGTTGCCTCCGATGCTAGTGGGAGTGGATAATATATATGAAATATCTTAAAATAGGTAGAGATAAAAAGAAATTTCTTTTGGGTTGCCATCAATTAATTTATTTGATTACATAAAGATTTTTTTAGTGGCTAGATTTTAAATGTTTTTGTGGCTAGATTATGCTACAATATGTTAATGGGATAGGCTAAATCCAAAGTGCACTAAAGACAAAACAAAGTCAAATTTTATTTTTCTCTAGATTCATGAAAATGTAGTGATTATTTCAAATTTTTTTGTTATTTTTGACTAGAAACTATGCAGATCATGAAGATCAAACTTAATTGGCTTTACAATGCCTTAATCTCTCTTCAATATTTTATATTCAAAATATGTTCTCTCTTCAATATTTTATATTCAAAATATGTTTTATTTCCTAGATAAGCGTGTAAATAAAAAAGTGCTTAGTGCATGTGTCACTCCCCTCTGTCCCTATTTTCTCTTAATCAAATTATATTGATAGCTTGAAGATTCAAAAGTAGGGAAGACTTACCAAAAACTTTTAAAATTGGAAATTGGCAAAGTGCATTGTTAGTGACCCCACTAGAAATCCCAAATGATTCTTTATCACTAAATTTTAGTGACATGTTAAATCTTCTCACATTAAAACAAGATTGAATGAGCTACAAAATCACCCCAAAAATATGAAGGTAGGTATTATTTGGAGATGTTTCTAATGACACTTTTTCTTATTGACTAGCATCAGCTTCTTATGAAGATAAAGAGTAAGATAAAGAGTCATTAGAAGCACCATTTTTATTATTAACTTGCTCTATTTAGTTTTCAAATGAAAAAAAACATGTTTACATATTGTATTTTAAGCTTCTTACCTTTCTTTTCTTGTACTGGGCAGATGATCTTCTTCATTTCTTTCCTTGCATGAGGCAGGGACTCGAGCTCTATGGAGCCCTTGCTTACTTCGAGTTTTGTATTCAAAGTATTTTTATTTATTTTAAATTGAAAGTTAATGCATAAATATTTTATTATTATATAATTTATTAATAATAGTTAAATATGTACTCTTTGCAATTATATAATTTTTAATAATTCTAAAAATAAATATTTTTAATATTAGTATAAACTTAATTAACTTATTAGATTGTTTAGTAATTTTATTTCATTTAAAAAAATAAAATTTTTAATTATATGAAAAGTTTTCTTAGATTTAATTATATGATAAGATTTTTTTATTGTTAGAATTAATGGTATGTGAAATGATTGGAGAGGGAAAAATTAGAAATCTAGATATTATCTATTTGATTTTGTACTTGAGTTCAACAAAATATTTTTCCTATAAATATATTATAACAAAAAGACATGATAGATTTGGCAATAAGAATATGTTTCTTCCAACACTTTTGGGACCTCCTAAAGATGAATTTGACCAGAGCTACCAAGGACTTCTTTAGAATAGGAAAACTCTTAAGAAAATTAAATAACACTTATATCAAGTGTGTGTTCCTAGAGTGTCTAGACCAAAAATCCTCTATAATTTTAGGCCAACCACTCTATGCAATACCACCTATAAAGTTTTTTTTCAAGGTTCTTGTTAACATAATTAAATTGTACCTTGACAATTTCATTGGACCTCCTTAAAAGGATTTTTCTTGGGGAAACACATCCTTGATGTTGCTAAAACTACTCATGAAGTTAAATTCACTTGATGGAGAAGACTAAAACTCAAGTATGGCTATAAAATTAGATATTTCACATGCTTATGATAAGTGGAGTAGAGTCCCTTGATGTATATCAAAATATGTTGTGTGTACACAAGCCACTCTCCAACAATACAACCTAGGACCCCACAATATGATTCCCAATACCAACACTATCTAGGCTAGATCAATTTCAAAGTCTAGGACACCTCCTTGAGGCCTAACAAGAAAAAAACTTAAGCCAAAGGTTTCAGGACTGAAATATGGCTTGCTTAAACCTTAGATGCAGTTCCCAAAACACAAACTCTACAATACTTGCTTAGGAAATCAAACTACACACCTAAAACTCCAAATAGGGCCACAAGGAGAAAATTAAGATTTTTGAAGGAAACCTTCTTGGAAATCCACCAAGAAAGTGTTAAACACCTTAAGATACTCCAATCCCTTAATCAACAACCCCTACCAAGTTAGGACCCTTGACCAATCTCCCAACTCAAGTTGTTTGCAAAACTCTCCTAGGCCTATTAGGGCTAATTGGGTCTCTTTTCCAAAGAAAGTATAAGAAATTAAACACTCCTTCCAAAAAAAAATATTGGAATACTTCAGGGATATGCCAAAACATCTAATTCCAAGTTCCTATGTTTCTATTCCACCCTTGGGCCAAGTTGTGCCTCAAAAACCCAAAACTTGACAATCACATTTAAATGCCTATCCAGAGGGTTTAGTGAGTTCTCCCAACATCTCTTGCCTCTTGATATGAGACCCAAATATTCTTAAAATACATTCTCCTCCATTTCTTTCCATTGAGGCTTATCTTTTTCCCTTGGTGGAATCTCTGGGAAAGAGATTTTTTTCTCTCAAACCCTAGTTAGGGCCTTCGTACGACCAACATGCGATTACAATTCATTTTCTTTTAACTAGTATGACTTGAAGACCTCAAACTAATTGTAGAACCTTCATAATAAAATTCTTCAACTTTTCCAATCCTTCAGAGTCTCATGTGAATCCATACAATTATGTACAAATGGTTTCTTAGGCAGATTTGATAGGGAAGTAGTAAATTTTATTGATATCGATGCAAGGATTACATTAGATTCTTCTCTTCTATGTTGAGAAAGGTTTCTCAACCTTATTTATTCCATTCCCAAATAGTTCCAACCAATAAAGGTGTTTGTGAACATTGGGATTCAAAAAGTTGCATTCTTGCACAAAAGTTGCATTATACAACATTGACAACTTTTTGTAAAAGTTGTCAAATGTCTCCAAACTCTACCAAAATTTAATCCTAGATTCTACCTAAGAATTTAGGAAGGTTTTGATCATAAAATAAGCATTATTTACCTTCTATACTACTTTATCCCATTTCTACCTAGAAATTTCCCATAAAAATGACTAACATAGACAATTATGTTTATAACACACCTAATGCCTCATTGCCTTACAACTTGGAAATTATTTCTAGCATTTGATTCTAGATCCATTTACCACCCTAACCCTTTACCTTTGATCCTCCTTATGTGCTTGCAATGGATGGAATTGAAGGTGCTCCTACACCAATAAGGTGGATTGTTCTTTCCTCTATGAGGTCCTAAGTAGAATTGGAATCAATGAAAAAGTCAATAGAATGTTCAAACTATTGGGGGGAGGGGGGATGGTAGCGGGGGTGAATTAGTTATATCAAGTCCCTTAAAATAATTTGTACCTCCTTAAACTTATCACCAAATAAAATTTACTAATTTGATGTAGCATTCAATTGACTTACATTAGTTTACAACTTCAAGCATATGAAAACATGAAATAAATTGTAACACATCCAATCACACATTAACAATAGTATTCAACATAGGAACCCAATTTGGGTAAAAAACCACCACAAGAATTGTCACCCACAAAGAAACTCTCTCTTCTGAAGTGAGATCGGTTAAGAGCTAACCATGTCAGAGGTTACAAACACATTTATAAATGTGACCCTATTAGGGAATCTTCACCAAAGGCTAGCTAGATTTGTCACTTCTTAATGAGTGGCCTTATTATAGCACTTAGTGCATTTATTAGAATGACACCTTAAAAAGGATTTAGAAATAGGACTGGTAAACCTACTTGGTTAAAATATTTTATTCTATAATGGTTAGAAAGTAATAATGGAATGACTTTAGAAATAACAACTACCTTTGCCTATTCAGATCTCTTTTTTTCTCATTACTCTTCTTCACACTCTTCTTTACTTGGTTGATCAACACATACTTCATGTCATCTCTTTCCTTTATTCTTTACTTGGCCTCTGTTATGTTTGGTGACTCTTCTATCTTTGTTTGGTTATCAACAACCAACAACAACAACATCATTCTTACTCATCCCTGATATAGGTGTTTTTTTAATGTTTAATCACATCTATTAGGCTTTCTCTAAATTCCTCTCATCCATCCGATCACATCTCAACTTACATTCAATGTATCTGGAACTCAATTTTTTTTTATGCATCATGCTAGATGTAATTCACCTTGAAACTTAAATTTTTCTTAGATTATGAACCTTTCTTTGAATCTCTTCCATATGATCTTACCTAACCAATTTCATCCATAGATTTCACTACCAAACTTATTTCCTTAGAATATTCTCAACTAATCTAGATTCTCACTCATATTGTCCCACAATTGACTTTATTAAAACTATCTTCCTTTGCCGATTTGTGTTATTTCTTTGCTAAATAACCTCATCTGCTCAATTAACATTGTTTAATTAGTTTACATTTCCTTGATCAATAACACTTACAATTTTTTTTCTAAAAATTATGCTTGGTACACTTCTATCGTATAATATATTTTCTTATATACCATCATCTTCATCTTGGTAGCACACATTTATTCCTTTTCTTTTCACTTCACAACTTCAAACTGTTCTTAGCAACCAATGTAACTAACTTGTACATCTTTCTAACTATTCATCAAATCATGTAAAATGATCAAACCAATATTGTCTTGTGAAAGACTAATTCATCAATTTCCCATTTAAGCTCGTACACTTAATATTACTTCTTCATTTCATCTTCTATCTTTACCAACCATTTCTTTTCTCAAAATCACACCCTTCAGATGATTTGGCAGCTTACATAAATTAGTAAGTCAATATTCTTGACATCAATGACAAAATGATGATTGATCCAAATCTCCTACATTCCTTTCAATTCCCGCTAACTAACATTGTTCATAGTCAACATTAGTTTGGGTATCAATATCAGTTGTAGTAAAAATTTCCCCGTTTGGCATTGGTGGAAACACATATAATATAAACCATCCATTACCAACATAAATAAACTTCATCATCTATATTGTTCCTTAGTAACACATACTCATTATTGTTAATTCTCACCCTTTGATTATTCTTCCCTCCTCCTTCCTTTATCTTCTTCATTCTTTAATCTCAATATTATTTCTTTGTCTACTCCATTTTGTTCTCCTTTTCTTTGTTCTTTCCCCTTAGATGTATTATGCCCATCTTCTTTTTTATGCTTCACTTCCATATAGTTACCTCATCTCCCCCTTGGATAGTCTTCTCCCATCTTTTTTGGTCATCTCCCCCTTTGATAACAATGCCAAATGTATTTTTGAAATTGAGACTAATTTTTTGTACAGTTATGTCTTGTAGCTTGCTTGGACTATTTATTTATGTTTCCTCACATCTTTCACCTTCTTCACAACTTTAGGCTTCTCCTAAAGAAAAACCATCAACATCAACTCATAAATAGATATTTTGATAAAGCATGAATTGATACAACATGCATATTTCTTCTAATTAACAATAGATAAGGGAATGACCCCTTGTTTACCTCTCAAGTAATCACAAATATCCTCAGATAATGACTTGGTGAAAATAGCAGCAATATGCTCTTTTGACCTCACATATATTCCATCTTTAGTTATTTCTCATGAACTTTCTTTATCAAATAGTGATACGTTATTGATATATGCTTACAAATGAGGTTGCAAGTAGAGTGGGTTTAACCATGGAGGGAACTCCATAGTTAAGCACACTTGAGCTTGAGTAATACTAGGATGGGTGACCTCACTAGAAGTCCCAATGCTTCACCTCTATGAGAATCCCCTAGATCCAATGAGTGCTAAGGGTTCCATTTATTCTCATGAGAGATGGATTCATGTGTGAATCACTACTCATGAAACATGGGTAAATGTGTTTGACTCAAAAAATACATAGTTAAATCTTGATAGCGATATCATAATTTGACTTACTGTGGAAAATATATCCTACTTATTGATATATGCTTTGTCTTTGAATATGTCACAGGGTTCTTTGAAATGTTTATAGCACTGATATTATCATAATAGATTGTCATAGGACCATTTACTTCTTGTATCTAATCAAGAAACTAATTGATCTACACAATATTTGAAAAATTGATTGCAACACAACATATTCAACCCCAATAGTAGACTATGAAATACAACTTTTCATTTTACTTGTCCATGTCACCATTCTTTCTCCTAAGAAGGATTCTCCTCCACTTTGTCTTTTTCTATCATCCACATTGCTTGCCTCATCAAAATTAGTATAAACTTTCAAATAAAAATATCCATTCTTTTTGTACCATAAGTCATAATCATCAGTTCCTTTTAGATATCTAAAGATTCTCTTCATGACAGTCATATGTGTCTCTTTAGGATTAGAAGAAAATCTTTCCACAATACCAACAACATGAGAAATATTGGGTCTTCTATGCATTGTATATTGTATCTTACCAATCATTGATCTATATAGTGCCTCATTTACCTTGGTAGAGTCATCTTCTTTGATAATTGTCATCTAGTTATCATTAGCATACCAATTTGTCTTGAGTCTTCCATCCCACAATTTTTTAGTATCTCCTTAATGTACTTTGACTGTGTTATGTATATCCCATCCTTGGCCTATTGAACTTGTAAGCCAATGAATAATTTGATTTCTCCAATCATTGACATTTAGAATTGCTACCCCATTTCATAAGAAAATGATGTATACATTTTTTGGAAATGAATGACGACTGAGTGACTAGGGGGGGTGTGAATCAAGAACCATTTAAAACTTATTTCACTTAATCTCACTTTATTAGTGTAGACACCTAAATTTGATTACATTGCTTTGGTAATCCTATTTAGTTATCTCTAAAGGCATCATTAATTAAATTCCTATTTAATTAATCCTTTGCCATCCTCTAGCTGATTAATTTAATTAATTATCTATAGTCCTAAATGATAAATCAAATAACCTATTATTTATCAATTAAATCCTATTCTTCTATCTAATTCCAAAATCCCCATTTATTAAATACACCTATTTGATAAATGAAACCCTCAAATCTAAAAGCCCCTAACTTATTCCTAAACCCTCTTTTTAGCCTAATCCACCCCATCCACCCATACTAACTAAGCTTAGTCACTAACTCACCCACCCTCATGAATGCCATCCACTTGCAAATCTCTAACATCCCTAATCTAATCCTAAACCCAAGCCTAATCCACCCCCTAATGTTGTCACATTCCCTAAGCAAGCTTAAGACTTTCTTAAGCCAAAGAAAGTCAACAATCTCAACTCCCTCCAAAATACCCCAACCACCCAACAATGAATGCTCTTACAAAAGCCATAAAGACTCTTACAAGCTCTTACAAGCCATAATGAAGGGTCTTTATGAAGATATTATCCTTTGAGCCTCCTTTGTTGACTCATCCTTCCCCTTTCTTCCATCCACTCACCTTGTGACATGTGTCACTCCCTGATTGGTGCTAAACAAGCACAATCCATGTGCTCCCTTTTGAGTGCATCCTAGCCCTCCTTAAGATTTTTCCCATCCTTGCATCCTAGCCCTTGATCCCTCAAGCCCTTTGCCTATTTAAGGAATCCCCTCCCAAGCCATTTCAATCACAATCCATCAAGTAAAGTTATAATGCCATTTTGAAGCCAAATCCATACTTTTGCATGCATCCACACCAAAAATCCCAAAAATCTCCATTGAAGCTAGTTTGAAGCTTGAGCATACATCCCAAATCCTATCAAATAGACTCATCCATACATCAAGAATAATCTCATTGAGAGAGCCATTCCATGGCTCATATTCTCATTTGAGGGTTTCTCTTTTAGTCTCTCATATATGTTGTGTCTTTTATGCTAGTTAATGCTTTGTTTTCTTGATAGATTAGTATTACTTGCTAACATATTTCTCATATACAATTAGATTATCTAATCTACTTGTATGCATGGAATATAAAGCAATAAAGCAACAACACCATAACACTTTGACACAAAATTTGGTGACCAATAAACCCTTCGAATAGAAGGTAAAACTGGGATGAGGATGATACCCACAAGCTTTCATACTATAGTATTAAAGTTGGCATGTTAGGGCTTACAATTGATCACTTCTGATGATTTTCTCAATTAAGAGAAAGGAATACAATTAGGTCTACCTTGTGAAAGGATTTATATAATACAATTAAATATGTACTTTGTTAGGAGTTTCTGCAAAGGATTTTTAGGTCCACCCTATTAGAGGATTTTACTAATGCATTTGTTAGGATGAATTAATGAATTGATCTTTGTTGTGAAACTTGGTTTGCTGAATAAGATCCCTTTGATGTAAATCGAGCACCTAACTATGATAGATGAGTCTTTGCCTTTCTTGCACACTACTTGTAGCCTTCTAATTACTTGGCTCTTTCATATTCACTTCTATGCAATGTTCTCCAATTGATAGTGATGGTGATAGGAATTACAAAGTAACTTATATTTGTATCCATTCAAAATAATTGCATTAACAAGTTGGCTACTAAGATATCATAGTAGTTTCAAACAATAATTTATTAAGTCGGTTCAGTGCTAATCCTTGGGTCCAATTATTCACTTGGGTGATATGCTGACACTTAGGCAACATAGTGGAACTCAACAACTATGGCATTTGGTTAACACTATGCACTTGGTTTATATTAATTGCTTGGTGAGTGAAGATGACTCAGTTAACACTGGTAGCTTGGTAGACACTTCTTGAAACCAAACACTTGGTTGACCCTATAACTTGGTAGATACTATCAACTTGGTTGACACTACTCATTACTCACTTGGTCTAAAACTTTGTTAACATGGTTTACTTGGTTCTTCTCGGTAATAATATAACCATACAAAATGACTAAGTGTTTTGGCACTAATTGACAATATGTCTTACCATAAGGTCTACAATCTCCCCCTTTGGCATTAGTGACAAAAATACTTATACAAAACTTTGATATTCGAAACTATAGTCAAAACTCCTCCTTTCCATGTGCTTGGATCTGCAACTCAGTTTTGACTGTAGCTTTGCAACTCGGTTACAACTAATACTATTTTTAGCTTTTCAAAACAATTTTTGTAACACTGCTATATACATTTTTCTCCTTTTCTACATGTATTTCTTCATATATATCTTATATATTTCTTCCTTGATATGCTATATATTTCCCCTTGTTTTTGACACAAATGCCAATAAATGCATATCTACAAGGTAATGCCAAAATGAGAGAGGAAATCACTATGTACCTTCAAAACTAAAGACATAGTCTTAACCCAATTTTCTTGCAAAATTTTCAAAAAATTAAACTCAATTTGAATCTTAGTTGACAATTCCATCATATGCTCAACAACAAAGAAATTATTGTCATGAATCAATGTCTTGGCATGAGCAATCTTCTTTTGCATTACATCCATGTGTGGAATGATTAGACTCTAAATTTACGACAAGGATGTCATTATCCTTGCTTCTTATTTTAGTATCTCTACTTATAAATCAGTCAAACATTAGTTTTTTCACAAAATATGCTAAGTTTGAACTTGGTCAAGTGCTAATTGGTTTGCACTTGTCTTTAAATCACTATTAGCCTTTGTCAACTTATCCTTAATATCCTTTGTAAAATTGGTAGTATCACTCAATTTTATAAATAGAGATACAACATTATTTACAGTGTTCTCAAATGAAGCAATAATAGTGGACAATTCCACTTGATCATTTACAATTTTCTTTGCAACATTCTTGAGCACTTTATTCTCAAATTTCCTTTCTACCTTCTATAGTAGCTACTCCTGACCATCTAAATAATTATTAAACTTGTGCACAATGTCAACAAGTTGGTCCCTTATGGAGTCTTTCTCATTTACCTTTAGAGACAGTGCATCCAAAAATATAGATTTAATGTCTTCAAGCGCTTAGTATCTTCTCCTTTTTTCCCTTAGCTTCTGTGTTTGGCTCACTTCTTCCATAACTTACCCAAGATCTCCATATGTTCAGCAGTAAGGTTGGAGAGATCCCAATTTAGGATCACTATATCCTTATCAAGATCAATATCATCTGTATTATTTTCTTTCCCTTTGATCTTGGGACTCGGTGAAGTTATAATCTCTTTATCTTTAACTTCATTAGTCTCCTCTCCAATGCTTGGTTGAAGCCGATCTTCAAAATTCATTGCATCAACTATAGTGTCATCATGCATTTGATGTTGCTTAGTTGGTCTTAGCTTTGAAGTAGATGGAGCCTGCTGCTTGGTAGCTACTTGGCTGAAAAGCAAGTTTGGAGAGTATCGCTTACTCGATGAAATGACAACCCAACTTAGAGAAGTAGGCAAGGATTTCATTACTTCTATTGCTATTAGCTCAAGGCCAGACACTTCTATAGTATGTACATCTAAAAGATCTTCATCTTGTTAGAAATAGGGATTACTGAGAGGGGGGGTTTGAATTAGTAATCTACAAACTTTAGTCACCAACTAGATATTATTTCTTACTTTAGACCATGCATAGAAAAGCAATAAAGTAATACTAAATAGTAATAGTAATAATGCACAAAGATAACTTATAACACCATATTTTGTTAACTAGGGAAACCCTGGCCAAGGGAAAACCTTGGTGGGGATGATACCCACTAGATAATATACTATTATATAAGTTCCTTGTTAGAGGATGGACCCTGTTAGGAGTCAATGAGAAAATTCAATATAAGGAGTCCCTGTTAGGATACTTTGAATCCCTATTAGGAGATTCCAACCTTATTAGGAGTTGTAGTGCAGTAAATGTAAGATGAGCCCATTTCCCAAACATGCACTTCTAATTACAAGAAGAGCTCATTGCTCAAACAAGTAATCAGACATAATATAGGTACTATATCTTCTTCCTTGATTGATCTCTGATCTTTAGCTCGATCTTGGATCACCAAATGGCTCATATAAAACTCTGCATATATCACTTTCACAAAAATTCACATATAGTCACAATCTTACAATTCACACTTCCACACTCTTATCACAAAATTTCATTTGCATAAATACCATGCCTTTTCACAAATTGTTGTAATGTCTTGTTTAGGGCATTTTCTTATTCACTTCTTATTTGTACATGTTTTGATAATAATCTCTATATCCCTTGTAATGTCCCATTTAGGGCATTTTCTTTTTTGCTTCTTATTTGTACATGTTTTGATAATAATCTATATATCCCTTGTAATGTCTTGTTTAGGGCATTTTCTTATTCGCTTCTTATTTGTACATGTTTTGATAATAATCTCTATATCCCTTGTAATGTCCCATTTAGGGCATTTTCTTATTCGCTTCTTATTTCTACATGTTTTGATAATAATCTCTATATCCCCCTCTCAATAGTTGATATTCAATATATATATGGTATTACATAGATACATGACTTTTCATAATATAATAATTATATTAATAATAACATATATTATATTCATTTATAGATTATCAATTATATGAGTTTAATTTTATAAATATTGACAACATAACATATATTATATTAATACTAATATTAATAATATCATAATTCTTAATACTATTACATAGTATATTTTCTTTATATATTATTTATAATAATATTTTATTCTCAATTATATTATAATATTATCCGTGAATATGTCCATTTCATAATATAACCCATGTAGGTACATTATAAAATTATTATTGTTATTTGATATTATTTATAATGAAAATCTTTCTTTGTTATAATTATTATATATTATCATTATATATATTATATTTAAATATATCAAGATATATGTATTAAATGATTTTATATCATATATCTATCTATCTTTATTAATCTTATATTATTATTATTTAACTCTTATTTTCTATTGAAATTTATTCTATAATTGGGGACATCACAGTCCTTTGCATGTCCTCAAGAAAAGACAACTTATAAAACTATCTACATGTAATGTTAATATCCATAAAAATATGATGTAAGAAAATATAAGCATATATTGAATATAAATATTGATGCATAAATACACAAAGAAAGCATGAAGTAGACACATGAATGCATGAAAATACAAAGCATACATGATGTAGACAAATGACGCATGAAGGCACAAAACATACATGATGTAGACACATAACACATTCTTTATTGATTCTCTATAATTTATTTTTGATAATGAAGTAGAGTAAAGGGAATGATTTATAAAATATACTTCCCCAGTACGCTTTTTGATCATGGATCCTACAAGCACAAATAATTATTAGCATGTACATGTATATGGTAGCTCCAAACAAAAGTTGAGTCATGATAATTTAGTTCTAAACTAATATCCTACCAAGCCCAAGAGTGAAACTTTGGCCCCCTTGGCCTAAATGGAAGACATCAATCATCCAATGAGGTGATCTACTTGGCAGATTCTTAATTGAATTAAGTTGACATGATGTCAAATTTTTCTTAACTTGAACAATCTAAGCCCAAGTGAGAAACTTTGGCCCCCTTGGCCCTGATGGAAATATTCTATCATTCCGTCAAGGTGGTCTACTTAGATGTCCATCTTAACATTCTTTTTCCAATCTAAACCCAAGAGAAAAACTTTGGCCCTCTTTTCCTGGACGACAACACTTTGGCATCCATCAAGGTGATCTACTTAGATGGTAATCTTATTCTTCTTTAAATATCCTACCTAAGCCCAAGAGTGAAACTTTGGCCCTCTTGGCCCTAATGATAGCACTTGACATTCATCAAGGTGACCTACTTAGGAGGTAATCTGATTCACTCACATATGGACTCCCTAAAATTTTAGGATTTAAAGTTGCTTTATATTTGGTGGACTTCATTATAGTCAAGTTCCTCATGAGCTGTAATTATTCTTTATTCAAATGGAATGTCTTTTGTTTTTGAGTTGCTATTTAATTACTCCATTTACAATTGAATTTGGTCCATGATTCATTCTTGGGAAAAGAATTTGATGATTTATAATCATTTTTCTTACTTTTCTTCCTTGATTCCTTTAATCTTTCTCAATTTCTTGCAATGCTTTTCAATTTGATAGTCGTGAGCAAACTGAATTGATTTGTAAGGTATCCAACTCAATCTAGATGCAATCTGATTGTAGTCACTTCAAGAGAATTTGAAGTTCTTTAATCTTGGGAATTTCATCAATACTCCTCTATAAATTAATTTATTGTTTCTTCTAATTGTTGATTTAATTGGACTAGCATTATGTTAAAACTATTTTCCTA
Source organism: Cupressus sempervirens (assembly GCA_028749045.1). Classification (NCBI taxonomy): domain Eukaryota; kingdom Viridiplantae; phylum Streptophyta; class Pinopsida; order Cupressales; family Cupressaceae; genus Cupressus; species Cupressus sempervirens. Next base: position 339,865,364 of record CM053785.1, read on the forward strand.
TTGTCTTTGAGACATATAGTCTTGTTCCCTATTGTTAACAATCAAATAGATGTAATTCTCTATTGCTGGCCATCTGGAACTATTCTCCCATCACTACAAGTTGTGTATTGGCATGAAAAATATTCTTTTGACTTTCCTGTGATGTAGCATAGAGTTTGCATCCTGTAGCTAATTCTATTATATAATTATCATAACTCAATTTAGGGGACATTGTATGGGATCTGACCTTATTGCAATCTCTTAAAAAAATCTTTAAGACTTAGGTGAGACTTGACTTCCCACCGATTTGCCTTTGAAATCTCATCATTAGAGGTCAACCACATATGTGCTCAAAAGATAGGTTGGGGTGTATGTGGATTCTTTGGATTACAGACTTTTGATCTAAGGTGGCTGAAAATCTTTGAAACATGCATCCTCGAGGAACTTGAAGGACTTATTTAGTCCATGCATAAAAATAACAATCAAACTTTAGACATTGGCTGCAATAATGGATTTGTTATATTGCAACATTTAAATAAGATTTTTTATGTCACATCTTCAATTTGGGAGCTATACTGGGTTTTATTTCTTTTTAAAAAAAGGATCATCAATAAATGTAATTATGCCCCATGAAAAGCCACGTCCAAAACTTATAGAGTAATGAGCTCACCAAGCACTGGTGCAATGGTGCCCAAAAGAAAATTTAATTATAGGAAGAGAAAATTCAGAAACAACAATTGTGAAAGCTGTGCCAGAATGATGTCAATAGGCCTATAATCCAAAAGATTTTCAAACTTAGTCTATGCTGCCATCATTTAAATGTTCAAGATACAAATGGCTTAGATTCCCAATTATCCCAGCCCTGTTAGACCCTTCGCATTCACGACCACTGTGAATTATTGTTGGAAATATTAAGAATTCGTAGAGATGCCACTTTTATTGTTGGGAATCCAACACTGAACCTATTCATAGCCAGGATGATAATTACTCAGGATTGTGAAATCTTAAATCTTAGAGGAAGTGTTCCAAGGTTCATCAAACACCAATCTCATTAGAATTTTCTAATTTGATTACTCCCATCAAAACCAACCTCTCTTTTTACTTTTGGATCACAATATTTAAATCATTCCAAAGTCCTTTCTATCTTTATTCACGATAACATTGAAAATAATGAAATATTTCTCAAAGTACTCATACAAATCCATGAATTAATATCATCTGATGAAAGCTTTTATTTCCAAATCAATTTGACATGTAAATATTATTTTTGTACACAGGTTGGCAGGAAAATCAGCTCTGATACCACTTGTAATGTCTCGTTTAGGGCATTTTCTTATTTGCTTCTTATTTATACATGTTTTGATAATAATCTCTATATCCCTTGTAATGTCTCATTTAGGACATTTTCTTATTCGCTTCTTATTTGTACATGTTTTGATAATAATCTCTACATCCCTTGTAATGTCCCGTTTAGGGCATTTTCTTATTCACTTCTTATTTGTACATGTTTTGATAATAATCTCTATATCCCTTGTAATGTCCCATTTAGGGAATTTTCTTATTCGCTTCATATTTGTACATGTTTTGATAATAATAATCTCTATATCCCCCTCTCAACAGTTGATATTCAATATATATATATATATATATATATATATGTGTGTGTGTGTGTGTGTGTGTGTGTGTGTGTGTGTGTGGTATTACATAGAGACATGACTTTTCATAATATAATAATTATATTATATTGATTATATAATTACATTAATAACAACATATATTATATTAATAATAATATTAGTAATATCATTATTCTTAATACTATTACATAGTATATTTGCTTTATATATTATTTATAATAATATTTAATTCTTAATTATATTATAATATTATCCTTGAATATGTCCATTTCATAATATGACCCATGTGGGTACATTATAAAATTATTATTGTTATTTGATATTATTTATAATCAAAATCTGTATTTGTTATAATTATTATATATCTCATAATTATTATATATATATATTTTTAAAGAGGGGTAAATGCTTTGACCTGGAGCTATGAACCAGTGAGGCCACAAACGGGGGACCTCATCCCCATGAGATTTGAACCTTGATGGCAAGAATAACAATGCAACAACTTAACCATCACAACATGCCACTATTGGTATTATATATATATTATATTTAAATATATCAAGATATATGTATTAAATGATTTTATATCATATATTTATCTATCTATATTAGTCTCATATTATTATTATTTAACTCTTATTTTCTATTAAAATCTATTCTATAATTGGGGACATCACAATTGCTGTTGGGTTAGCTCATACCATAATCTACTTTTCCAATCTTAGAGTAAACATCTAGGATGCCGACCCTAATTGGATCAGTAATTATCTTGAAAACAAAATAATCCTTTCCTTCAATTTTTCTATCCTATTTCACTTCAGACATGATTATCTATGTTTTGTATAGTCTGTAATAACTTTTGAGGTTATACATGTCATCATCAACAAGATACTATCTCCATCTAACTTTGCTACTATCATCAACATAACCATACCAAAGTCATATGGAATCTTGTTTGCACCATTCTTCAATTGTACTTTATTGAGAGTGTAAATAACAATACTAATGGCTTCTCTCTAAAATATTTGTGTAACTCCCTTATTAATTAGCAATGCCCTAGCATAGTAAACAATAGATCTGTTCCTTCTTTCAGTTATGTTATCATGTTGTGGAGTTCTCAACATCGATAGTTATTTTTTTATTCTATTCTCATTGCATAAGACAATAAATTTATTAGAAATTAATTCACCTCCTCTATCAAATCTTGAGCACTTTAGTTGCTTACCTATTTCCTTCTCAACTCTTTCCTTATACCATTTAATCATTTAGAATGCATAAGAATTTTCCTTGAAAAACATTACAAACATCATCCTAGAGTAGTTATCAACAAACAAAACAAAATACCAATCACCATAATAGCTTTGCACTTTCATAGGGATAAAAATATTAATATGAACCAAATCTACTATATCATTAGATGAATAAGAATTTCTTGAAAAACTTAATTTTTTTCATCTTACCAATTTAACATTCCTTGCACATGACTTTGTCTAGCTTGCTTAATTTCGATAAACCTCTAACTCTTTGCTTCTTACAAATCTTGATCAAGTTATCAAAGTTTACAAGAAAGAACCTTTAATGCCATAAGCAAGCATCTTCATCTATTGCTTCACTTCTTGCAATAAGACATGTATTTGTAGTACATCTAAAATAGAAAAGTTACCTTTAGATTGATCACTAGTACCAATCAAATCTCCTGCAACATTATATATCTTCATCTTTTGGGCTTGAAATTTCAATCGATGACATGTGTTGTTCAATTGTGCCATAATAAATAAATTACATTTTAGTACTTAGCCCAATAAGCATTATCACATTTAATCTTTTCATCCAAAATAATGGATCCTTTTCTTTTGACAAAACATGGAGCACCATTACCAAGTCTAACACATCCTCCATCATATTCTTCTATGTTTTTAAAATTCTTAGCATCACCAGTCATATGATATAAACAACTAATATCAATAATCCATGTATCAATTTTATCAACTTGAGAAATAAGGGCTTTTCATCTTCATACCTTTCTTAGATTCTAAATCATCTTTCATAGCAACATAGACTACTTCCTCACCTTATTCTAAGTCATTAGATTCATCATCATTTTTTCCTTTGTCAACTAGGTAACATGATTTATTTCCTTTGTCCTTGTTTTTCTGAACTTTCAATATCAATTCTCCCTTTTATCCTTCTTAACATTTCTGTCATTGTTAGGAAACCTAGATGCAATATGGCCAATTTTGTTGCAATTGAAATATTTCAGGGGAGATTTACATTTATACTTTACTTTTTCTCTTGGTAACCTCTTTTCCAACAATGCTTCTATTTCTTCTTGTTTTTTCTCCTGAAATAGTATGTTTTCATAGCCACTTCCACCTGAACTATGGTAAACTTGTTCTCTTTCTTTCCTTGAGCTACTAATGGTTGGAGATATCTTGAAAGAAGTTTCTACCTTTGATACATTATTATCGTAATTATTAAGCTCATATGCATTCATCCATTATACAATTACGCCTAGTGCATTGAGTCTAATTATGCACATCTCCATGATATTCAGCTAGGAGGTAAGAGGATTTTGAAAAGAACAAGAAAGAATTTAACCTTGAAGAGTGATTTGAGGAATTTAGCTCTTGAATTTGAAGTACCCAAAATTCAGCTGAGACATACCTTCAAACATCAAAATGATGTCAAAAGACATGAAGAAGATGTCGAACATCAAGAAGACAATACTGAGAAAGTAGAACCTAAACTAGAATCTGAACTAGAGAGACAAAATGAACTTGAAATCATTTTTCAAGATGATCGTGTGCAAGGAGAAAGAATAAGAAAACCTGTGTTAGAAAAATATGTGAGAAGACACCATGTACTTGAGAAAATCATTGGTAACAAAGAATCTAGAGTTATGACAACTAAAAGATTTAGAAGTGAGACATGTTTACTTTGTGAATTTGAGCCCAAATTAGTGAAATATTCTTTGGAGAGTGAGAATTGGATTCATGTAATGAATGGATAAATTGATCAAATTGAGGAGAACAAAACATGGATACCGGTATTGAGACCTAAGGACAAAATGTTTTTGGAACAAAGTGAGTATTCAGAAACAAGCTAAATAAAAAAAAGGTGAAGTCACAAGGGACAAGGAAAGAATGGTATGGAAAGGATATGTACAAGAAGAAGGAATAGAGTATGGGAAAATATTTTCCCCAATTGTAAGATTAGAAAGAGTTAGAAGAGTGCTACATGCATATTCTTCTTATAAAGGATTTAAAGTGTACCAAATCAATGTTAAATCTACATTTCTTAATGGAATATTGGAAGAAGAATTTTACATTGAACAACCAAAAGGATTTGTAGATCCTTGCAAGAAGAAAATGGTATGTAAACTACACAAGGCTCTATATGGGTTGAAACAAGCTCCTAGAGCATGGTATGAAAGATTGCACAATTACTTGGCAATGATTGAATTTGATAGAAATAATGATAAAAACAATATATACTTGAAGACTGGTAGTAACAATGAGATATTTCTATCTAAAATATTTTTTGATGATATCATATTTGGAGGTAAATATGCATTATGCAAATCATTTGCATAAGAGATGAAGAAGGAATTTAAAATGTCTATGTTTGGTGAGATCAAATTCTTTGTTGGTTTACAAGTATATGAAATGAAGTAATGTATCTACATTACTCAATCAAAATACATCAAGGAGATATTGAAAAACTTTGGAATGAAAGATTCAAGACAACTTAATACATCTATGGCTTCAGGACATAAGCTATCTAAGAACGATGATTTTGTTGATGTCACTAGACAATGTATAGATCAATGATTGGAAACCTACAATATGTTGTTCATAGAAGACTTGATATTGCATTAGAAGTTGGGATTGATGCAAAAAATTTAGAAATTCTTAAGGAGAATCACATGATGGTTGTGAAATGGATACATAGATATTTGAAAGGAACAAAAGACTATGTCTTGTATTACAAGAAGAATGACAAGTTTGAACTAAAAGTGTACACAGATGCCAATTGGGCACAAAATATTGATGACATAACATGTACAAGTGGAGGAGATTTCATTCTAGGAGAAAGACTAGTTTCATGGAAAATCAAGAAGCAGAACTACATTTCTAAATTAATAGATGAAGTTGAATATGTGGCAGCAGTAATGAATTGTTCAAATATTATGTGGGTCAAGGAATTATTGAAAGGGATGAAGGAAGAGATCACTAATCCATTTTCTATCCATTTTTATAACACTAGTGCTATGAACATATCAAATAATCTCGTGATACACACAAAAAAAAAGCATATCATTACTTTGGAGAGTTCAAGACAAAGAAGTGAGATTAGAGTATGTAAACACCTAGGAGAAAATAGCTGATATTTTCACTAAGGCTTTACCTATGGATGCTCATGAATATCTAAGAGGTAAATTAGGGGTGATTCCCCTAGATAAGGCTACTTAAGCTAAGATGGAGCTATGCATCAAAGTAGTTGATAAATAATATCTTACAAGTTGATGTAGACAATCCTATTTAAGGAGTTTCCTAAATTAGTGAAGGAAGGAGAACAAAATATTATATCAGTCATAGATCAGATGACAGATGATGAATTCAGTACTGACATTAGGATATATATATGAGAAAGATAAAGGGTATTTGGCATTATTGTCAAACAGGGAGAATAAGATATTTACCATATAAAGGGAGAGTATATCAAGAGAATCCATACATGAAAGAGGGAGAAAAATTATTTAGCAAGAAGTGTTGTAAAGAAGAAGAACTTATGTGAGGTGTTGCTAAAACAAGGAAGATGTATATCAAAGAGAGAGTTCATGTGAGCTACATGGATGTGAATAAGAATGAAATTGAAAGAAGGAGATTGTTGGACATAGAGATGAGAGTCAAAATAAAACTAAGGATATTAATGAAGATCTACTACTAAACATAGAGGGATATTGCTTGAAGCAGTACATGTTTTGGATTGCATGGTAACTAAAGGTATTCCCATCAATGCCAAAGAGGGAGATTATTGGAAACTACAATTGGAATAACTTTTATGTTGTCATTTATGTCAAACCTTATTAGTAAGATAGTTTTTCATCTAATTTGAGTTTCATTTCTAGATGATTGATGAAGAGGATTTGAGAGATAGATATAACAAGAGCACCTAGAGGAAAGGTTGAGTTATAAGAGGAAACTACAATGGGCACTTGATTAGTTAGACTTTGAAAAGATAATGTGATTATTTAAATCATGCTACACACAAAGAAGACAGTTGTACTGAAGCCTTGAAGAAGTGATCAAAGAAGACTAAAAGCATATGCTTGATCGAGAAAAAGAGCAGAAGATTAAGGAACTTGAAGTGTATGCCGAGTGGTGCCAATATCGACCAAGAGCCAGTATGTGCTAAGAAGAAGTAGTGTCAACCAAGCATTAGTATATGTGCCAAACATAAATGTTAGTAGCTATCAAGTAACCCAGTGATGATTGAGTGTCAGAACATAGTTTTGGTTGAGGGACAACATTTAATTGTTTATGAGGAAATCATGATTTCCAATTGACATAGTTAATTTCTTGGAATATGTAAGATGTGTTGAAGATAAGGAATGATGAGTTGGATCATTTAATTTGAGGGAAACTATGTTTCTACTTTATATGCAAGGATTCAAGGAGAAGATTGGAAAAGTTTCTAGAAGAGTAAAGAGGAGATGAAATGTTGGAAGGATTCAATGAATTTTCCGTAACCCTAAGATCTACAATGATGTTTAAGAGACAAAAGATTATAATTACCTACTTAAGGAGGTGTTAGGTGTTATAAATGCTTTATAATAATTGAGAGGGGGGGGGGGGGGGGTTGTGGGGTGAATCAATTATTCAAGGTCCAAATGTCCTATTCAAACTTTGCCCATTCAACCATTTATTCATCCAAGCTTTAACTTCTCTAACCAACAAGTTACTAAAAATTATCATGCAAGCATAACACATAAAATTTCAACACATAACATAGTGATTTACATGGAAACCCAATTCGGAAAAAACCACCAGTAACATGCTACTCAATTCTCACTCTTTTGAAGTGATGCCCTGTGAAAGGCCTGTCCTGTTAAAGGTTTACAACACACTATTAAATGTGACCTTGTTAGAGGATTTAACCACTCTGTTAGAAGTGGGCCTGGTTAGAGGACTTTAGAAGATTCACTTGGAATGCCACCCTGTATTAGAAAATCTAGTACAAATCTAGTCCATAGGATTTTTATATCTAATACAATTGCTAGAGAGTATTAGAAAATCTTTGACCTGACTAAAACATACAACTTAATTTGTAGATCATAGATCACTTCTTAGCTCATACTATTGCCTAGCCTTCAATCACTGCAACTCTTGACAGCTTGCCCTCCTTTCAAGCTTAGTCTTCTTGAGTCTCCATGCTCAATGTACCAGTGCAATCATCTCTTCTTTGACCACTTGTAGAAGCAGAGCCTCTGTGCTCTTCCTTCTTCTAAATGTCTTCTCCTTGACACCCTTCTAATTATTTCACAATTTAGCTCTTTGGCAGCAACAACATCAACAACATTTTCTTCTTGGTCTATGACTCCTTAAATATAAGTCTTGGAGTTCTTTTCCCACTCAATTCTTCCATCCTTTAATTTCAATTCATATGGATTAGGTAGGATTTAGTGCATCGAACCCATATTTTGTTTCCTCTAGAAACTTCTTGAATAATTCTCTTGAATTCGCTAAAAAATAGTTTACATAGAATTCTGTGCCACTAGCTCATCATCCTTATCTTCTAACTAGTTCACAAAATTCAAGGTAACCACTTTGTCGACTCAGATTTGATGAATCTTTGTTATTTAAAATAATGTAGCAGCTCGACACTATCAAAGTACTGGTGCTCGACACATACTGTGTTACTCAACATCAACTATGTTTTTTTCTGATGCTCGACACCTAAAGATCACTCGACACCAACTAATATTTTCTGATGCTACACTTGAACTTCACTCGACACCTAAAGATCACTTGGTACACACTAGAATTTTCTATTACTAAGTTCCAATTGAGAATTTTCTCGGCTTCAACTAACTTGCTCGACACCCACTAATGATCTTAGTTTAAGCTTTGCAGTCAACCTTGTTACAACTTATTCTTCCAGTGTTGCTAAGTGTGATCAACCTCTATATCTTTGGGTATGTTATCAATACATCATTTAACCATTGTCTTAACTGATCCTTGCACTTCATTACAACATCATAACTCAACCTTTCCTTTAGGTACTCTTGTTACATCTTTTTGATCAAATCCTCTTCATCGATCAACTAAGTGATAGTACTTGGATCTTATAAGAAAATGTCATTCCTACAAATAGAAGGTTTGACATCAATGATAGAACAGTGATTGAAAAAATTATTTTAACAACAATCTTCCTTCTTTGCAACAATCTCCCTCTTTGATCTTCATCAATGAGCTTTTCAATTAGATTTCCAACAATATCCCTCTTTGGCATTGATGGCAAACCAAACTGATCAACCATCAGACTGAACTATTTAACCACAAGCTAACTAGGTTAGAACAGTAAGTCAAATGCCAAAAAGTAAATCAATTTTCACATCTCCCACTACTATTTTGATTGCTTCATTTCTGCTTCTCCCTCTTAGCTGCCATTTCTTTGTTTATCTTTCCTCTGTATTGCTCATCTTCTACTATTCTAATCAACTTTTGATTATTACTGTTCACTTCACTTTCTATCTTGATTTTATCAATATCTCACTCATTTTTTTGTTCACATGTTGTTGATCAGTTTTCTACTTCTCACTCTTTGACAACAATGCTAAAGACATATTAGCATCTTAATATGCAAGTGCAACTTTTGCAAGTTTATTCTATTTCTCCCTCTATCACCTTGCTTGTGACTGATTTGGAACTTCAACACTTTTACTACTTTAGGCATGCATCCTAAAGTAAACATCCTCTGTATCAATGTGTAAAATCTTCAACAATCAACTCATTTGATGCAGGACAGTCTTGGTTATTCTTAAGTAGCCTTGGTTAGGGGTATCACCCCTAACTTACCTTTAAGATATTCAAAAGCATCTTTAGGTAGTGCTTTTGTGAAGATGTTAGCAATCTGTTCCTTTGAGCTGACATATTCCATCTTCACTTGTTTGTCTTCCACTAACTCTCTTACATAGTGATACTTGATTGCAATATGCTTGGTTTTAGCATGCATTACAGGGTTCTTTGATATGTTGATAGCACTTGTATTATAACAATAAAGTATCACAAGTTTAGTTACCTCTTCCTGCATACCTTGCAGCAAATGTTTGATCCATACAATATTAGTGAAATTTATAGCAGCTACAACATATTTAGCTTTAGCAGTGGACTGTGAAGTACAACTTTTTTTTTTGTTGGTCCATGTAATCAACCTTTTTCCCAAGAAAAGTGGTCCTCCATTGGTGTTTTTACTATCATCAATGTTACCTCCCCAATCTACATTAGTGTAGGCTATCAGTTCAAACTTTTCACTTCTCTTGTAGTATAGACCAAAATCATCAGTTCCTTTTAGGTACCTCAGTATTCTCTTTACTGTCATTAAGTAATTTTCTCTTGGATTTGCATAAAATCTTGCCACTATTCCAATAGCTAATGAAATTTTTGGTCTACTATGTACAACATATTTCAACTTTCCAATCATTGATCTATACAATGTCTAATTTACTTCAGCTAATTCACCATTCTTGGATAGCTTATGTCTCGTTGCCATTGGTGTGCTAACTGGTTTTGACTCTTCTAACCCAAATGTTTTGAGAATCTCCTTGATGTATTTGGATTGGGTCACAAATATATCATGCTTCAATTGATGTACTTGCAATCCAACAAATAATTTGATTTCTCCAAACATTGACATCTCAAATTCATGGTTCATTTGACCAGCAAAATCTTTGCATAGAACATCTTTTCCTCCAAATATTATATCATCAACAAAGATTTATGATATCAAATGTCTTTACCTTTATCAGCTTTGATGTACAAGTTGTTGTTGTCATCCATTTTCTCAAATCCTATCTTCATAAGATATTTGTGCAGTCTCTCATACCATGCTCTACGTGATTTCTTCAAGCCATAAAGTGCTTTGTGCAGTTTGCAGACCATGTCGTTGTTCTTGTCATTAACAAATCCCTCAAGTTGTTTTATGTAGACTTCCTCTTCTAGTATACCATTCAAAAAAGCAGACTTAACATCCATTTGGTACACTTTGAAACCTTTGTATGTAGCATATTCAAGTAATGTTCTCACTCCTTCCATTCTTGCAACAGGGAAAAATGTTTCCCCATAATCTAGTCCTTCTTCTTGTGCATAGCCTTTGCAAACTAATTTGGCTTTTTTTCTTGTTATCTCACCATTCTCATCAAGTTTATTTCTAAACACCCATTTGGTACTAATCACATTCTTATCAGTTGGTCTAGGAACTAGGGTCCATGTTTTGTTCTTCTCAATTTGATCTATCTCCTCTTCCATGGCTTTATACCAGTCATCATCCTGCAGTGCATCTTTCACTATTTTAAGTTCAACCTTGCTCAACATACATCATTCATTCCTCAATCTATTCCTTGTCATTGGTTTGGCATCCTTGTCACCAATGATTTGATTTGTAGGGTGATGTCTTCTTACATACTTGGCTAACCTAGGTTTTTTCCTTCTTTCCATGTTTGATCCTTCAGCTTTAGAATCATTTTGTTCTTCTTCATCTGGTACTTCATCATTTCTCTCATGTATGCTATTTTTAGAATCAGAATATGCATTTTGTACATTCTACAACTTGGCTTCTAAATGCAACTCAACATTCATTGGCTGTGACTTAGTAGATATTGAAATTTGTTATTGATTTCCAACTTGATTTGCAACATTATCTTCAATAATCATTCCTTTATAGAAGTATACAAAGGATCTATAATCCTCTAATTGCTTGGACTCATCAATTTGAACTTTTGCATGCACATCAAAATTTACATTTGCACTTTCCACAATCTTGTTAGTGTTAGTGTTCAAACACTTATATACTTTGCTTCAGTGGAGTATCCAATGAATATGCCTTCATCACTTTTTGCATCAAACTTGCCATTTCTACTATCTTTAATAATATAGCATTTACAACCAAATACTTTGAAATGTTTAACATTAGGTGAGTGACCATATCATAATTCAAAGGGTGTTGCATTTGTACTTTTCTTGACTTGGACTCTATTTAGTGTGTAGACTATAGTACTAACAGCTTCTCTCCAGTACTTTAGTGCAACATTTTTCTCCATCATCAAGGTTCTAGCACAATCAATCATAGACTTATTCCTTCTTTCAGAAATAACATTCTATGGTGGAGTTCTTGGTGTTGATGTTTGCCTTTTGATACCTTTGTCATTGTAGAATGTTTCAAACTCTTTTGATGTGAACTCACCTCCTACGTTTGACCTTAGGCATTTCAGGTTCTTTCCTCTTTCCTTCTCAACTCTAGCCAAATACCACTTAACAATTTGAAATGCATCAAATTTTTGCTTTAAAAACATAGTAGTCATCATCCTTGAGTAGTCATCTACAAATAGCATTATGTATCTATCTCCTAGGTAGCTTTGAACTTCTATTGGACCACATAAGTCTATATGGACTAGTTCTAGTACTTCTTTGGAAGTGAATGTTTTTCTTTTGAAACTAGACTTAGTCATATTTGCACATTGTGTTTTTAGGTTTCTTTAATTTGGGCAACCCTCTGACCTTCTTCTTGCTGATGCTAATCAGATTATCAAAGTTAACATGACACAACCTTTTATGCCATAACCACACATCATCAAGTCTAACAACAAGGCATGTTGCATCTTCCATATCTAGGTAAAATAGATTACTCCTAGTTTGTTCACCTTTTCCTATCAAATTTCTATCAATGTCATAGATCTTGGCAATTTTGTTTCCAAATTCAACTTTGCAACCTACATTGCCTAACTATGACACACTCAACAAGTTGTAGTTTAATCCTTTAACATAGTATGCATTATCACATGAAATTTTCTCTATGAGTTTAATAGAGCCTTTTCCTTTGATTTGACATGGAGCATCATTACCAAATCTAACACTATTTCCATCATATTGAGTAAAGGTAATGAACTTACTTTTATCTCCTGTGATGTGATGTGAACATCCACTATCTATGATCCACTTATCATTCTTGTTCACACAGGTAACCAATGTTTTTGCTTCATCTTCATCTTTATCTGATTCATCCTTCATGGCCACATAGACTACTTCATCATCATTTTGATTAGAATCTTCTTCAACAATGTAGCATCTCTTGCCTTTTTCCTTGTAATATTTTCTATCATCTTCTCTCTTGTTCTTGTACTTGTTTTCTTCTCTGTATTTTTTCTTCTGGGTACATCTTGCAGCAATATGACCTACTTCATTGAAATTGAAATATATAATAGGGAGCTTACCCTCGAACTTACCTTTGCCTCTATGAAATCTCCTAGCCAGTAGTGCTTCTAAATATTCCACATCTTCCTCATTTGCGCTACTATCACTAGATGCATGTTTTTCCTTTCTTCTCTTCTTGCTTGATGTCTCCTCCTTAGTGTCTTTTATTGTCATCTTGGCCTTGAAAGAAGATTCAAAGTTTTCAAGTCTGTAGTTATCAAAATTGGACAATTCAAATGTAGTAAGTCTTACCACTATTCCTTCAAAGGTTAGTGTGTTTCCTTGTACACACCTTAGCTCTTGAATAGCTGAAACTCTAATAGCATAGATAGGGAGAAAAGTTCTTAAGTATTTGCTAATGACAATTTCTTCTTCCAATTGACCACCTAGACTTCTTATTGCACTTACCACTTCTTTTATTCTTGCAGCATATTGAGCAACATTTTCTCCTTCCTCCATTTTCATGTTATCAAACTTTCCTCTTAGGATTTCTCTCTTTGCTCTTTGGACATTCTTATCTCCTCCATAGATATCTAATAAGGCTTTCCACATCTTGAATGCAGTGTCACTATCTTTGATATCATCATATTCTGCATAACTGAGTGTAGAGGCAATCTCCAACATTGTTTGATTGTGCTCATTCCTTTTGCTCAAATCATCTACAGTAAGAGGTCTTGCTGGATTTACATGTTTTTTTTCAATTGAGGTTTGTGCATAATCACCTATTGATCCAAGGTGCAATTTCATCAAACTCTGCCATGAAACAAAGTTGTCTTTGTTGAGCTTGGGAACTTCTCTTTTGGACATCTTGATCTTCCTGCTTTTAGTGCCTTCAAACTAAATCAGAAGATTGCTCTGATACCAATTGTTAGAAATTCTTTAGAATAACTAAGAGGGCTGGGGGGGGGGGGGGGGGGGTGTATCAGTTATTCAAGGTCCAAATGTCCTATTCAAACTTTTTACCAAGTATAGTGAGCCCATTCAACCATTTATTCATCCAAGCTTTAACTTCTCTAACCAACAAGTTACTAAAAATCATCATGCAAGCATAACACATAAAATTTCAACACATAACATAATGATTTACTTGGAAACCCAATTTGGGAAAAATCACCAGTAACATGCTACTCAATTCTCACTCTTTTGAAGTGATGCCCTATGAAAGGCCTGCCCTATTAAAGGCTTACAACACACTATTAAATGTGACCTTGTTAGAGGATTTAACCACTTTTTTAGAAGTGGGTCTGGTTAGAGGACTTTAGAAAATTCACTTGGAATGCCACCCTGTTAAAGGATTTACAAATGACTATTAAACCAACCTAAGTCCATAGGATTTTCATATCTAATACAATTGCTAGAGAGTATTAGAAAATCTTTGACTTGACTACAACATACAACTTAACTTCTAGATCTTAGATCACTTCTCAGCTCATACTATTGCTTGGCCTTCAATCAATGCAACTCTTGATAGCTTGCCCTCCTTTCAAGCTTAGTCTTCTTGAGTCTCCATGCTCAATGTACTAGTGCAATCATCTCTTCTTTGACCACTTTTAGAAGTAGAGCCTCTATGCTCTTCCTTCTAGATGTCTTCTCCTTGACACCCTTCTAACCACTTTGCAATTTAGCTCTTTCGTAGTAGTAACATCAACAACATTTTCTTCTTAGTCTATGACTCCTTAAATAGAAGTCTTGGAGTTCTTTTCCCACTCGATTCTTCCATCCTTTAATTTCAATTCATATGGATTAGGTAGGATTCATTGCATCTAACCCATATTTTGTTTCCTCTAGAAACTTGAATAATCCTCTTGAATTCACTCAAAAATGGTTTACATAAAATTCTGTGCCACCAAATCATCATCCTTATCTTCCAACTAGTTCACAAAGGTAACCACTTTTTTGGCTTAGATTTGGAGAATCTTCATTATTTAAATTATGCAGCAGCTTGGCACTATTGAAGTACTGGTGCTCGACACATACTGTGTTACTCGACATCAACTATGTTTTTTTTCTGATGCTCGGCTCTTGAAGATCACTCAACACCAACTAAGATTTTTTGATGCTCGGCACTTGAACTTTGCCTGGCACCTGAAGATCACTTGGCACACACTAGAATTTCCTGTTACTCAGCTCCAACTGAGAATTTTCTTAGCTTCAACTAACTTGCTCAACACTTACTAATGATCTTAGTTTAAGCTTTGCAATCAACCTTGTGACAACTTATTCTTCCAATTTTTCTAAGTGTGATCAACCTCTGTATCTTTAGGTATGTTATCAATACATCATTTAACCATTGTCTTAACTGATCCTTGCACTTCATTAAAACATCATAACTCAACCTTTCCTTTAGGCACTCTTCCTACATCTTGTTGATCAAATACTCTTCATCAATCAACTAAGTGATAGTACTTGGATCTTATAAGAAAATTTCATTCCTACAAATAGGAGGTTTGACATCAATGAAATAACAATGATTGAAAATATTCTTTTAAAAACAATCTTCCTTCTTTGCAACAATCTCCCTATTTGATCTTCATCAATGAGATTTTTGATCAAATTTCCAACATTAGGGATAATTTTATAAGTTGTGGTAAGTAGAACTGGTGAAGACCTAAAAGGGTTGGAGCAATTGTTGATGCTATTAATTGAAGAAATTAAGTAGGAGGGTGAGAAGATTTGTGAAGAGATGAGGAGCAATTGCTTGAAGGGTTTCCAAGAAGTTTAGAGACTCAGATGAAAATGGAGGCCAGTCAGTGGATCAACTTGTGAGTCATACTGTGATACATATTTGTAAAGTGAGTTTTATTTTTTAGATCAAAACCTACCATTACATTTTGACCATTGTATCTCTATTGAAAGCCTTTAATCAAGGTGGCATTCTAATAGAATGTTCTAAAGTCCTCTAACAAGGCCACTCCTAAAAGGGTGATTAAATCCTTTAAGAAGGTCACATTTAAAAGTGTGTTTTGTAACCTTTAAGGTTTGGCTCCCAATAGAGCTCCTTTCAAAAGAGTGAAATATTGGTGACATGTTACTAGTGGTTTTTTCCAAATTGAGTTTCCATGTTAAATCCTAGTGTCAAACTTGTGTGGATGATATTTGTGGTGTTTTTTGTTAATATTTTATATTCTACAAGTCTGTGATAATTAGGATAGTGGATTTATAGTTGATGTTATTGATAATCTTCTATAGAGGCCAAGATAATGGATGCTTAGATCTAAAGTAGTTGAAGTGTTTATTTGTTGATTTCATCTTTCTAGACCTTGGATAATTGATTCACTCCCCCTTCATTATTCTAAACATTCTAACAACCACAAAATGTCGCTTGTTCATCCTTAAGTGATTATACCACAAAATAATATAAATACATATGCATGCTAGTGGATCTTCTTCTATCAAGATCTTCAACCAACTCTAAATCCACATAACCTTAAATGTCTAAGGAATACTAATTTCCCATTGCATGAAAACATATAGGGCTCTCTAAGATAGCCTTTAAGTATCTAAGCACTCTCTTTGTTGCATCCCAATGTGCTCTTCCAGAATTAGACATGTAATGGAAAATAAATCTCACTTCTTAGAAAATATCTGGTCTTGTACTAATGCAATTTATGGTGGTGGGTTACAAGGTCCAAATAGCAAGAGCAAAGAATACACAAGATTCACAATATTCTAATGCAAGGATATGACCTACAAAGCCTCCAACACCTAAGATGGCTAACCAAGACCTATGGATTATTCCAAGGTGATTGAATGGTCTTAAAATATCAAATATAAGGTGGACCAAATGGTTTTAGGGCTCTCAACAAAACCCAACACTCCAAACCCAAAACTAAGCCTTTCTAGGCCTTAACCTTAAATCATAATAGCAACAATGGTTTTTATCCCTTAATAGAAACACTTTCTGAAGGACTTGGAAAATAAAAACCAGATTTGGATACCCTTTTCAAAGATACATAACATATATAAACCTTAAGGGTAGTTGTTTTGGACCAATATGGTTGTTCTACACAATAGGCCTATCTTTAAACACACAAAAGAGGTCACTGTACAAAGGAAGTATATGATAAAATTATCCCCAAAGTTTAGAACTTTCTACAGTCTCATAAAATGGACCCAATTAGAGGAATATGCAACCAATTTCAGTGTATAGTCTTTGTAAACACAAAAGCCCCAAATCATGCCCTCCAACCCTCAAAATCTAGGGCTTTGTCAATCTTTTCTCATCCAGCACTTTCTTCAAGAAACAAAGGTTGTAACATCTTGTATTTGACATTAATAGATTAATTCCAACATAAAAAATAGCCCCTCCTCAAGGCCAAACTCCTACTGCTGCAACAAACCAAGAAATTTCAATGCAAAATGCTTCAAATTAGCATGGTGATCACCAAGAAACTCATCTCCTTCCTTCAAAAATCCATGTTATAGGGTTAGTATGGTATAATGCAGATGTATTTAATGTCATTCCATGAGAATCAGACATGTATTCATGGAATGACCATTCTTCTAAGGTTTCTGTCAAGACTTACTTTAGGAAAATTTGAAAATGCTATTGCAATCAGCACCAATGAATGCAAAAACTACTAAGAATCCCTTAAGCCAAGTATGAAATGAAGTGTATAGACATGTATCAATTACCTTGAATCATCCAAGATTCAATGGATTACAAACAACACCAAAAACAAAGAGAAAATTAATAAAAATGAAGACTTTTCTTTCAAATATGTGAACAATCCGTACAAATATTCTTCCCTGTCTGTACAAGTGACTCCTCCACAATATATAAAGTTCCTTATAATTTTACTAACCACCCTTGGTAATTTTAGGAGTGATTAAGTGCCTAAAACATAATGAAAACTCTTTTCCCTCCAAAATCCAACTAACTGTTGTAATTCAAAAATTTGAATTAACAACATTACAAATTTTGGATTTTTTAAAGCAATTAAACTAATCTAGCTTTTCCAATGACTTAGATGGTCTTATTAAGCATTCATAAATACTAATCTATCCTATTGTGATCCATTTTACATCCTTATGTCCATTTAGTCTCTTTTTTGAGCCTTTAAGACCTAGGCTTTACATATTTTGCATTTTTATGCGATGATAGGCTTTAAAACTTCCTAGTTGATTCCACCATGTGATATAATTGGTTTGTCTTCACAATTGGAGTCCTCTGGTTGTACTTGGTTCTTTGAAGTGCCTCAAGTACCCCTACACCATTTAAAAACCATAAAATACATCAAATTTCCATCATCACTCTAATGTGGTACTTGAATAAAGTATTCCACCTTTGATGGAGATGTAGGATATTGTGAACTGATAAGCTTTGGTCCCATTGTAAAAAGAACACACATTAGTCTAGAATCTGGCATATTAAATATTTTTGGTATAGTGTCAAAATCCTTACTTTGGCTTAGCCAAAGATTTCTTTTTGGTCTATCTCTTACAATCACCATCCCTAGAATGTGTCTTGCTACACCAAGATCTTTCATTTCAAACTTTGTTGAGCTATGAGATTTTAATTTTTCTATCAAACCTTTTCCTTTACTGATAAAAAACATGTCACTAATACATAAGGTAATAAATGTGAAATGATCACCATCATATTTGAAATTTATATAGTGAACAAATTTAGATGACACAAGTCCCAAACTCAATATACATGTATCAAACTTCTATTACCACATCCAAGGACTTTTTTTAAACCATAAAGATATTTCTTCAACTTACAAACCAAATGACTAAATCACCTTTCACCACATAAATTTCTCTAATTGTGTCATATAAATTTCTTCCTCCAAATCTCTATGAAGTAAAGTTGTTTTCACATCCATTTTCTCAATCTCTAGATCATAAGCAGCAATAATAGAAAGAGAAAAAAAAATGGATGTCATTTTCAGTACAATAGAAAAAAATCACCATATTCAACTCTTGCAACCTAGGAGTAACCTTTTGCAACTAGTCATTCTTTGTGCTTCTCAATGCTTCCATTAGAATCGATCTTCCTTTGGATACCCATTTATATATAATAATTTGCAACTAGCGGTGCTTGGTACTCCTAAATTCTTCCATCACAACTTATGTTCCTTTTGAACACTCATTTACATCTAATAGGATTTCATTCCTTGAGAAATGATACAAGGCCCAATGTATCATTAATAGATTAAGAGTTGTCATCTCCTCATCTATGGATATCTTCCAAAACACTAAATTATTTACTCCAAGAGCCTCTTCTATAGATCCTAGTGTTGGAAATAATCAAGACTAGCTAGGTTACTAATAGGGGAGGGGTGAATCAATAACTTCAAAAACTTTAAATTAATTCAAAACTTAATTGAAAAAATCCATTCACCATTCATTCATCTAATCTACTACATGAAACTAAAAGATAAACATTCATGACACATGAGCACAATATTTGGTGACCCAAAAACCTTCCAAATAGAAAGTAAAACTAGGGTAGGGATGATACCCACAAAACTTTAATACTACAGTATAAAGTTGACCTATTAAGGCTTACATTGACCACTTCTGATGATCTGCCCTGTTAAGAGCAATTTGGACTACTAGATCCACCTTGTTAGAGATTTTACAAACATACAATGAAGTATGCATTCTGTTAAGAGATTTAAAGAAAAATTGTTAAGTCTACCCTGTTAACGGATTTAGAAAACTAATTCACCTGTTAGGATGAAATAGTGGATCTGACTTGCAACTTGATTTCTAATTAGATCCTTGAAGTACAGATCACCTCTTGTGATAGATGTAACTTTGTTGCTCATTGTAGACCTTGCTAAATACTCTACTCTGCTGTTGATTCACATTCACTCTTCTCAAAACATTACACATCCATACATCCATATACTCATACACTCATTACATGTCAAATGATACAATACGTTACATATATATATATATATATATACCATTCCAATATTTGCAATTACAAGGTCATCTAAAACACAAGTAAACAAAATATTACAAAGTCAGGCAAATAGTAGAAACTTGGGCTCTGTAAGCTGACTTGGTGAACTTTTGATACTTGGCATCCACTGCATTACTCGACATCATCATGCACTCAATATAAGTAGAGGCACGGTCCATACTAATCTCACAACATAGCTTCAAAATTGATTACCATTGGAGACTCAGTAGATATAATGTTACTCGATAGATATTAAATACTTTGTTTACCTTGCTTGCACTCGATAAACACTGCTCATTCTATCACTCGGTAGACACTAGCTTCTCATCACAAAAATTGATGACTCAATAGACACTGTGAAGCTTGGTGACCACTACCTACTCAGTGATAAGTGCTGGACTGCACACTGTCTATATTCACTCGATAGCTTCTAGAATGCTTGGTGTGAACTATGAAACCTGATTATCACTGGATTGCTTGACGAACACTGGAGACTGAATGATGAGCTTGGTAACTATACATATTTGAATACGTGTTGTCACTAATAAAAAATATAACATAATGCCAACAATCTCCCCCTTTGGCATTAGTGACAAAAACACTTATAAGCCAAGACTTATGTACACTGACATACTGAATTTTGATTTTTTAAATTTATCTTTGTAAAGCTGCTGTATATAAATTTGCACATATCTCCCCCATACATAAGACATAATATGTGCAATATCTCTCCCTTTTATTCTGTACATATATTAGTCTATTCTCTCCCCTTTTGTCTCTTCAACAAATATCTCTTACTCCCCCTTTTTGACAATAATGTCAAAGAGTTATGCAATATATTCAAATAGAGACACCGAAATGTGAAAGAAACTCAGAATGTACCTTGAGAATAAGAGCTAATGTCTTATCCCAGTTGTCTTACAAAATTTTTTAGGTGGAGAGTGCCACTTGAACTTCTACTGAAAGTTTAATCATATGGTTTGCAATAGAAAAATTGTTATCCTGGACCAATGACTTTGAATATGTAATATGTTTCTGCATTGTGTCCATGATTGGAAGGATCATGTTTTGGATATCTATCAATGTGGACCTGATCCTTGCTTCTTCTCTTAGTAGTTCTACCTACACATCTAACAAAAATCTCACCTTAATGTGATGCACTGAGCTTGAGCTGGGGTCAAGCTACAAACTTTGAGCACTGGCCTTCATATCTACATCAATCTTATCCAGTTTCTCTTTTATCTCCTTAGTAAACTCGATAACATCACATAACTTAGCAAAAAGTGATGTTACATTGGTAAAAGAGTGTTCAAGATTACTCAAAATTGAAGATAGCTCTACCTGGTTAATAGCAATGTGTTGAGCAGTGTGCTCAAGCACTTTATTGTCAAACTTTCTCTGCCTTTTCAATTAACTTCTCTTGACCAGATGTGTCCTCATTGAACTTATTGACTACTTCTTCCAACTGTAACAAAATGTGTTAAGATGAATCCACATCAACACCTATAGCCTCTGTTATTATATTTTTTGCATTCTCAATTATTCTTAATTCTCTATCTCTTTCCTCTCTTAACTATTTCTGGCTTGCCTTCTGTTCCAAAAGCTGGCTAACCAATCTCATTTCTTCAACTATAGTAGTATCAAGATCCAACTTAGGAATTACAATTTCTTTGTCCATATCAATATCATCATCAATTTTCTTTCTAGTAAGAAATTTTTTTAGGGGTGTCCTTGGTTCTACTTCTGACATTACTGCATTGGACTTAGAAATAGAAACAATTGTAGAGATAGTTGGACTAGTTGAAAAAAATTAAATAGGACCAACTGGAGGAAAATTGAGAAGAGTGCAAATTGAATCCAAAATTGAATTGCTACCCAAAATTGAAGTGATAATAGGTGGAACACTGACTAGAGAACACACAATAGGACCACTAGTAGAAATATTTACAAGTGATGTACTTATAGGCATATGCAAAATTGAAGTTGACAAAATTGTAGAACTAGATGCTATAGATACGACTAATGTACTTGACTCAGGAACTGATGAAGAGGAGGGTTGCAACTCAGTAGATGAAGTGATAGACACTTCCATTATTGATACCTAGAGCTGAGAGGGAGAAAATAGTTATTGAATAGATGATGTGTCTGTTGAGGTTGCAATCACATTTGTTGAAGCTATCTCCAACCCAGATGATGTAGCAGTCTTTGGTGGAGAATGAGGAAGGGATGCTATAACTTGTGCAACTGTTCTCATTGGATCATTCTCTTCATCTCCTTCCTTATCTTCCTCTTTCTCTTCTTCACCATCCTTCATCACTACCTGATAGTCCTCAGCATCAATGGTAACACATGGTGTATTATCTTCTTCATCATTGTCATTGTCATCATCATCTTCCTTGATCTCTACTGGATCTTCACTAGGATTGTACAAATGATAGATGTTTTTCCACATGTTTTTGGTATCCCTAACCACATGCTCAATATCTTTGATCAAAATCAAACATGTATGAAATCTAATCATCATTTTACCTTCATTATCTTTCATTGCTACCTTAACCTTTGCATTTGTGAGACTCAGTAGAAACTATCTTAGTGATTGCTCATATATATCTTTTGCTATCTATACAACTAATTCCCACCTTGGCTTCAATCTTGCCAACAATTCATTTGAAATCTAAGGGGCAATTTGATCAGGGGAATATTTCCATTTTCCCATTTTATTGAGTACTAGCTCCTCAATCTGCATCTCCTCAGAATTTGTTCTAGTTTCAAACTTTAATGCCTTGAAGTCTGTGATGCCTACACCTTCTTCCATTTGTTTCAACCTTTCTTGGAAGGTCGGTGGAGGATTTCTGAATACAACTTTGCTACCACCTTTCTCAGATTCCTACTCTTCTTCTTCAAATTCATCAAAGTCTTCACCTTTTCCCTCAGTAAGCGTGAGAGGGGCACTTGCAGTTTTCAACTTGGCTACCTTCCTCTTACCTTTTCTTATAGCCTGAGATTTGACTTGAAGATATAGTTCTAATTCTTCTTTTAAGAATCTAATTGGAAATGGTGGAGTCACCCACTTCTTGAGTGACATGGCCATCATTTAAATTAGCTTTCTTGATAGATTTAGGAATCCACTGCTTTCTTATATGCTTCCTGATATTATCAACTTTAGCTTTCTTTTCATCTTCAACTCTACATATATTCATGCAGTTCTTAGCTATATGACCAAGTTTAGTACATGCATAACATTTTATTGTAGTATCCTTCTTTCTCAAGTGATGCCTTGCACAGTTTATGTCAATGTGTCCATATTCTCCACAATAATGACATCTACACCAAGTATTGTAGTCCCAACCAAATATTGCCTTTACAAGTTGTTCAGCTAGATTGAATGGTTTAGATCTCCATTCAGATGCCTTGTGACCTTGTTTCTTGCATTTGTGACATTTACCTTCAAATTTTCGTTTCTCCTTGCATTCATTAGCTTTATGACCATGTTGATTGCAATTGTAGCATTTTTCATTGAATTTTTCCTTTTCATTGCTCCAATATTTTTTTGATGTATGACCTAACTTACCATAGTGATTGCAAGTAGGTCTTTGATTCCTTTGAGCACCTTGTTTGGAAGTTTCACCTTCATCTTTGTATCCAAGTCTTGCTTTACCTTTTTTCTTATAAAGATTCTACTCACTTTGCTAATTTAGTTAATCCATGTTTGCTTGGGATTTCATTATCCTTTCATTGAGTTGCTTTTCAAAATTCAGATCAACTTTCAATCTTTCATTGATTTGTCTTTTAGTGATCAAATCATTCCTTAAACTTTCATTTTCAAATGTTAGACTCATGGTTTCCTCATTTGCATTGGAGAGCTAATTGATAAGACTTTCTTACTGAAGGGATTGACTTTGAGTTTCATTATTCCTTGTCTCCAAGTCTTCATTTGCCTTATTCCTTTGTTCTAAGATTTCACACAATCTTATTGACTGAATTTCCTATTTTCTTTTCAATTTTCTTACCTCTTCTCGCAGAGAGCCATTCTTTTCCAGAAGTTCTTTGATTGCCTCATTTGCTTCATTTGAACTGCTTGAGGGGAAAAAATCTTCAATCTTTTCTTCAACATATTGGTGGTCATTCATTTTTTTTTGCAAGTCCCTTTCTTCCTTTTAGGGATTGGGAAAGATGCTCTTTTACTTCCTTGACTTGAGCCATGGCCATCTCTAGATCTATCTTTTCATTGTCAATAGCTTTGTCAAGTTTGAATATCTCAATTGTCCTTGATCTTTGCTCAAGCTATCAAACTTTATCCTGAGAACCACAAAGCTTTGATACCAATTGTTGGAAATAATCAAGACTAGCTAGGTTACTGAGAGGGGAGGGGTGAATCAGTAACTTCAAAAACTTTAAATTAATTCAACACTTAATTAGCATAATCCATTCACCATTCATTCATCTAATCTACGGCATGAAACTGAAAGATAAACATTAATGACACATGAACACAATATTTGGTGACCCAGAAACCTTCCAAATAGAAAGTGAAACCAGGGTGGGGATGATACCCACAAAACTTCAATACTACAGTATAAAGTTGACTTGTTAAGGCTTACATTGACCACTTCTAATAATCTGCCCTATTAAGAGCAATTTGGACTGCTAGATCCACCTTATTAGAGGTTTTACAAACATACAATGAAGTATGCACTCTATTAAGAGATTTAAATAAAGATTGTTAAGTCTACCCTGTTAAAGGATTTAGAAAACTAATTCACCTGTTAGGATGAAATAGTGGATCTGACTTAAAACTTGATTGCTGATTAGATCCTTGAAGTACAAATCACTTATTGTGATAGATGTAACTTTGCTGCTCCTTGTAGACCTTGCTAAATACTCTACTCTGCTGCTGATTTGCATTCACTCTTCTCAAAACATTACATATCCATACATCCATATACTCATATGCTCATTACATTGAAAATGATACAATACATTACATATATATATGCCATTCCAATATTTACAATTACAAGGTCAGCTAAAACACAAGTAAAGAAAATATTACTGAGTCAGCCAAATAGTAGAAACTAGGGTTTTGTAAGCTAACTTGGTGAACTTCTAATACTCGGCATCCACTGCGTTACTCAACATCATCATACACTTTGTAGAAGTAGAGGCACAGTCCATACTAATCACACAATGTAGATTCAAACTCGGTGACCATTGGAGACTCAGTAGATATAGTGTTACTTAGTAGATACTAAATACTTTGTTTACCTTGCTTGCACTTGGTAAACACTGCTCATTCCATCACTTGGTAGACACTAGCTTCTAATCACAGAAACTAATGTCTCGGTAAACATTGTGAAGCTTGGTGACCACTATCTGCTCTATGATAATTGTTGGACTACACACTATCTATATTCACTCGGTAGCTTCTGGAATGCTCGGTGTGAACTATGAAACCTAGTTATCACTAGATTGCTCGATGAACACTAAAGAATGAATGATGAGCTTGATAATCATACATAATTGAATAAGTGTTGTCACTAATGAAAAATATAACATAATCCCAACACCTAGTTCATCATTATTAGCATTAAAACAAAGTATACACATCCTTGATCATTGGGAGAATTAACATACATTGAATACCCATAATAAACTCTTGCAAGCTGGGAGTAACCTTTTGCAATTAGTCATTCTTTGTACTTATTAATGCTTCAATCAAAATCTGTCTACCTTTGAATGTCCATTTTCATATGATCATTTGCAACTAGTGGAGCTTTGTACTTCTAAATGCTTCTATCATAACCTATCTTCCTTTTGAACACCCATTTACATATAATAGGATCTCATCCCCCAATAAATGATACAAGGTCCCATGTATCATTACTAGATTAAGAATTTCCATCTCCTCATCAATGGCTATCTTCTAGAACTCTGAATCATTCACTCCAAGAGCCTCTTCTATAGATCTCAGTTCATCAATATTAGTATTTAAAGAAAATATACATCTCCTTGATCATTGGGAGAATAAACTTACCTTCTAGGTGGTTTTCTTTTCCTATTAGACCTTCAAACAATCTCATGTTTAGGTCCCTCTTCTTCCTTTGATGATTCTAAACTTTTAGAGATCTCCTTGAATTCTTGTCTTTCTAAAGGCTTTGATTCAACTTTGTCAAGTGTAGCAAGAAGTTGAATTACATTTTTCTTTTCTTCCATTTGTTCTAGATGTACTAAAATAGAAGAATGCTTATTTCTCTAAAAATAAAACTTCTTGAATAAAATACCTTTTATGCAACAAGACCCTAAATCTTGTATCCTTTCACACCAATAATCTATCCAATGAATATACATTTAACAACTTTATTATCCAATTTCGTCTACTTCTTCTTTGGAACATGAGTATATGTCTCACAATTAAAAAATCTCAGATTTCTAAGTGAAGACTAATGGCCCAATCATGCTTCCATTGGCATCTTATCAACTAGAGTTGAATTGGGAGACCTATTTATTGTTTATAAAATATTGGCTACAACTTCATCATTGAACTTTTGTTCTAGTCCAACACCACTCATCATACTCCCAGCCTTCTTCATCAAGCTCCCATTCATTCTTTCTATAAATCCATTTGCAGAGAATATGTAATTGTCTTTTATCTATTAATACAAAAATATTTAAAAAATGCATCAAATCCATTGGAGCAATTTATTTATTGCCATTATCTACTCTTAAACATTTGATCTTATTTCTAGATTTCACCTCAACCATTGCTTTAAATTCTTTGAAATGACTAAAAACTTCAGCTTTACTCTCTAAAGAAAATAAAAACATGTTCTTCTAGTGAAATCATCAATGAGGGAAATATAATAAATTAATTTACCAATAGAAGAAACATCAACTGACCAAATACATCAAAATTAATTAGATCCAAAATACATGAAGAATTATGAGAACATGAGTATAAGTGAATGCATTTTTGTATACCATAGATAAAATGCTCACATATATCAAACTTAAGATTACAATTATTTAACCCATCTACTAGATTCTCATTTTTCATGGTTCATAGACCATTCTCACCTATATGGCCAAGATTCTGGTGCCATAACATCATCTTCTTTGCAGGTAGCTTAGTCTCACACGACAAAAAACCCGTGGGCACCTAAAATCCATGAAATTCTAAAAAATAAACCATTTCCTTTTCCAAAAAAGTATCCTTTCTTACAATCTTATCCAACTAAAAAATTATTGTGCTCAACTATGCATGTATCAAGATAGAACAATGTACCTAATTTTCTTCCTCTTTCTATCACCATAGCACCTCTTGCCATTTTTACACCTACTTTATAAAAGTGTATGTGCACAACCTCATCTATTAGCTTGCTAATAGATTAAAAAAATTCTATGTAGTCTTGGGATATGCAAGACATAATCAAATATTTTAATTCTACCATAATTTTTTTTTCACATTACTACTTCCACAACCAACAGTATCAAGAAATGAGTTATCACCCAAAAAAATGTCTCCATATTCATTCTCAAATTTAGAATCATAATCTTGCTTCTTGATCTTCTCCTTCTTCTTTTCTTCATTTCGTTCCTCTGAGAAGTGATCAGGTTTATGACAGTTCCAACAAATTGCCTTGGATTTACCAGGGGATTTTGATCTCCCCATATTCTAGGACTTAAAATGACCATGCTTCTTTTCACTCTTTCCTCTTTCTCTTGTTCTTGCTTAAACATTGAAATCCTCTTTAGCATTTAGAGAGATCTTCCTTCTCATCCCCTCATAAAGTAGAGAACCAAAAATATTCTCTATCTTCAAGATGTCTATAGTGCTCTCTATAGCCATGACAAGGATATCCCATGAGTCTGACAATGAAAATAGCAAGATTTGACACCCATCTTCTTCATCCATTGACACCCATAATAAGGTCAAATAAATCACCAACACATTAAAACATTTTTAGATTCTTAGATTTTCATCCACCTTCTTTCATTCTCAAGGTGTATAATTTCTTCGTCAATAAAATCTTAGTTATGAGTGTTTTTTCTTGATATATCTCACTCAGCTTCTTCCAAAGCTTCTTCCAAGTAGATTCTTTATAAACATTTATCAAAATTGAGTCTACAAGACACAATCTAATGAGAGTTTTAGCTTTTCTATCTGTAGACACCTAAAAACCTTTAGAAAATAAAGTACTTTTATTTTCTGAAAAATTCCTGATGACATCATCATTTATTAATTAATTATTTAATTAATTAATTAATTTATTTTTATGCCATTAAATCCCTTTATCTTAATTAAAAATATTTAATTAAGGAATCCCTCCCAAAAATGTTTAAATCTTATTTAAACATTATTTCCTTACTTATTAATTATTTAATTAATAAATTGACCAAAAAACCCAAAATAAATAAAAAATTTATTTTTTGCCCAAAACTTGGCCAATTTCCTTAAGACCACTAACCTCTTCCAAAATCTTCTAATCCTCCTTTAATTTTGATTAAAGGCTAATCCCATCATTTCCTACCCCTAATCCCAACTCAAAATATTTAATTAAGATTAAATATTAATCCTCATGTTTATTAAAAAAGTTTTAATAAATATCTCCTCAACGCAAACCCTTGAAATAAATAAAACTTTATTTATTTCCTAAAAATCTAATTCATCCTCATCCTAAGAAGTTCTAGACCCTTCTAGAAAGTCTTCATCCTCATCCTAGGAAGTTTTAGACTATTCTAGAAAGTCTTTATCCTCACCCAAAGTCTAGACTCTTCTAGAAGATGTCTTTAAACCTAATCCTAATCCCCTCCTAACCTTGTCACATTTCCTAAACATGGGTTAAAACTTACTAACCCAAGACAAAGTTAACAAATATCTCCTCCTTCACCCACCCTTATTAAATGCCATCCACTTGCCTATCCCTAAGCTAGTCCTAAACCATCCTAATCCATCCTCTAATCATTTGCACAAGCCTAAGCAAGCTTAAAACCTTCCTAATCAAGCCCAAGTCGAAATTTCTCTCATCTCCTTCAAAATATCAAAACCATAAAACTTTATGAAGTCCACTAGGCCATAAATGACTCTTCCAAGCCCTTTTATTGCTCTTACAAGCCATTATGAGGGTCTTTATGAAGATTTTATCCCTTGAGCCTCCTTTGTTGACTCATCCTTCCCCTTTCCTCCATCCTCTCACCCTGTGACATGTGTCACTCCCTGATTGGCTGTAAGAAAGCACAATCCATGTGCTCTCCTCTCATGCAATCTGAGCCCTCCATGAGCTTTTTACCATCCTTGCATCTTAGCCCTCAATCCCTCAAGCCTCTTGCCTATAAATTAGATCCTTCCCCTTTGCAAAACAACACAATCCATGAAGTAAAGTCATAATGCCATTTTAAGAAGCCATTTTACATCAAAACCATACACTCACACCCAAATTCCAACTCCATTTGAAGCATAAGCTTGAGTATACATCCTATCTATTTAGAAAAAGCCACTCAACAAGAGAGCTTCTTATTGAGAGAGTCCATTAATGGCTCATATTCTCAATTGAGAGCTCATCTTAGTCTATGTTGAAGTTTATGAATTTTGTTTAGTTTGTAGAAGCTTTATTTAAATTTGGTTTCTATTAGCATACTAACATTGCTCATATACACTATCCATTACATCATACTATGTAGCTAAAGTTGTGATGAGGGCACAACCCAAGACAAAATGAACACAATAGGAAAAGGATAATTTTATTATTAGAAATGATATGCTATTACATTTAGTAAATAAAAAATAGACTCAACTACATGCCCTATGGGCTTAGAATGTTATCAAATTTTGGAGAAAAACCCTTCTCACAACACCTTCTCCCAAACTCCACAAAAATTGCCTTTACAATGAAAGAAATGGCCTTAAGTAACCTAACAAGTTGAAGCAAAACAACCAAGATCTCTCAAAGCTAAGCAGATTCAGGAATTGATGTCAGAGCAACCCAAACCCAAATAGAAGTTCCACAAAGTTAAACTCAAACCATCTCAGGCATACCAAGAACTTTCAGCCAAGAGAAAGGAACTAACACCAAGTCCTCAAATTGCCAAACTCCATAAAGCAGAGGACAAAGCTGCTAACGAAGCCCTTCAAGATGCCTGGTTAGATCACATCATCCAATTTAACCAACATCCAAGAGTTAACAATGCTTATGCCTTACCAACTAGGCATGATTTCTATGATTAGACCCCCTTGTTTCTCCACATCTTCTTGCATAAGCTTCACTTTTGCATTAGAGTCATCTTTGTAGGTAAGCTAGCCATCCTTAGTCATCCCCTTAAAGAATTTTAGCTCATTCATCTCATTTAGAACCAAACCATCTAGCCAACAATCAAAACCTCACATCCAAGCCTTCAAAATTGTTGTCACCTTGCCAAAAGTTTGCCATTCCTAACATCTTCCAAATCCACCAATCTCACCCAGGTTATCCCTTTGATAGAGCTTTGTCTAGGGTAATTTAGTTTTGTCACTTGTTATCCCTCATCACCTTGAGCTAAAGGTTGGGATCCAAAAGTGGTCAATCTCGTGTTCTTCCTAAAGGATCATCAGTCTATCCTTAAGTTGAAACAATCACCACCAAGCTTGCACATAGGAAAGCAGACCTTTCATAATTTGGCAACATATCTTTGAAGTTAGAATCCTCAACCCAATCCTCCTTAGGTTTTTTCATATAGCTTTGCCTCAACCTAGGAAATCATTTGCATAGAAAATTCTTCCTCTTTTGCTTCCATCAACATTGTTGCATCTCATCCCTAGGAAACATTCTGCATTTTCATGCCACCCGTCACTCACTTAGGCAAGAAGAAGAAGGAAACAATGGAGACCTATCATTTGGATCCAATAGCATCACTCCCCTTGAGCACTCAACCATCCTTCAGCCCAGAGAACACTATACCATCACCTACTGACATTGAAGCTTTCATGAACCAACCAGGAAATGCAGTATTGGTGAACGCCATTATAGACAAAAAGAAGGAAACAATCATCGCTAACTTTCAAAGGGACAACATTGGAGCCTTCAACTTTGGAAGACCTCCCCCCTTATCAGATCCATCTCACCCCTTGTTTGAGCAACTCCCACCACCCATAGGCTCTTATGATTCGAATTATCCTCAATATGTGCCAAAAGAAGAGCCTCAACCCACCCCATATGATCCAACAGACCCAAACATACCAGCCTCCACTCAAGTTGAAATCTCCCTTCCACAAGCCAATCCAACCACCACCACTCCACCATTGGTCCATACCACTTCATCCCAAACCCCCTTCACCCAAAACACCTCATCATTCACTCCCTTCACTATTGCTACTGCTGCCCCCCAACCTAGCCTTCCAAATCCACCCATCTCCTAAATCAGTGCTAGCATCTTTGGCCAACCGCAACAATATACAACTGGGATGCCACCCATGGGGCCAAGTAATCAACCTTTTATCACCCCCAACCTATTTACCTCTGCTTAGAACACAATTCCATCATTTCCATTAGGTCCTTGGAGCTCAGTGCCATCAGCCACAAATCCACAAGCTACTACCTTCACTCCAAAAAGCTATCACACCCCACAAGCTACTACCAATGTTTTGCCAAGCTCTCAAGTGACCCAAGCTCCTACCACCAGTTTGCCAAGCTTTCAAATCCAGCCACCAAGCTATCAAACCCCATTAGTTCCATTCCCAAGCTTTCAATTCCTAACCAATCCATTACCTCCTATTACCAACTAGTTTTCTATGCCACTTCTAGGAGGAAATCCACCACCACCAACCACCAATTAATTGGCCTCTTTTGCCATGCAGACACCTTCCCAAATAGGGGCACAACCCACATACATTGGTCAAACTCCTCAAATCTAAAGTCAAGTTCCACAAGCTCCCTGCTCCTTTCCCGAAGCTTCACACCCATCTTATACCTTACCTCCACAAAGCAATCCATTTATCCCACAGCCAACTTATGTTCCTCAATCCCAACCTCAAATCCAATATCAATAGCAAGCCTCGCAACATATGTAGCAATATGTGCCACCTCCACCTCAGCAACCCATCATCCACCATTCAGTTGCCAAAGCCATGTACAATCTCTACTAGCCCATACCTCAAAGCCATCCATATTCCATTGCCCCATCTAGCACATACCTACCTCAAGGCACTCCTACATTGAGGGCACCCTAGATGTCACCCATTAATTCAGAATGGGAAGCCATGAAAATAGCTTTGAAAAACATCCAAGAGGGAAATGATCCAAAAACCTTCAAGTTTGAGAATGTGTGTCCTTACCCATTTGATAGAGCCATTACCATGACACCATTTCCCAAGCATTTTGAGACACTCAAGTTTGACAAATTCAGAGGAAAAGGAGACCCTGTCACACATATCAAAGAATTTTACATGCACTGCCAAGAAGTGGCATACGATGACTTCTTCCTCTTGTGTCTCTTTCCCAAAAGCTTGGTTGGACCAGCTCTTGAATGGTTTTATAGAATCCCTATGGCACAATTAAAATTTTTGCTGAATTGTCTAAGGCATTTGTAGCCCAATATGCCCATCTTGTTGAAACAGAGCTATCAGTAGTTGATCTTGTCCACACTAAGCAAAAAGGTGGAGAAAGCCTTCCTAAATATCTGCAAAGATCGCAAACCCTTACCACCTGCATATCTTGCACCTTGCCAGACCGCCATTTGGTGAAAATGTTTATTGATAATGCCCATCCTAGCTTGGCTCACCACATGACCATGAACTGTTTGCAGACCTACAAAGACATCAAAGAGAAAGGAATGATCCTTGAGCAAGGACTCATTAAAGATGGTGTGGTCAAGATTTACAAGGAAGCCAATCAAAATCAATCACATTCCAATGACAAGTCTAGGTATTGGAACAAAAACAAGCACGTTGCAACAGATGGTGTCACTAACACTAGACATGTGAATATTGTTGGTCCTTCCCAAAGTCAGCCCAACCCACCGTATCAACCAAACAATCAGCAAGCTATCAACTACCAATAGCAGAATCACCAAAGCTATCAAAACCACAATCCAAGACCCAACTTTCAAGGGTCTAGCAATCAAGCTAATGCCATCAATGTAGCTGCAGGGCAAAAGCCTAGATTCCAACCTGCACCTAAAAATTATACACCCCTTGGTGAGCCTTTGGATGTCATTTTTGAGAAATTAGTCAAGGAAAACCTTATCAAATTTCCTCCTACCTAGAAAATTGACCCAATCCAATCCAAAGCTGCATGGTACAAAGACAATGAGTACTGCAAATTTCATAGGGTAAAAGGTCACACCACCCTTAGATGCATGAAACTGAAAGATTATGTGCAAGACCTCATTGATCGGAAGGAAATCACTATTAGTGCCCAAACCTCTCCCAATCCAGGCTTACAGATCTATCAAAATGCTTTTCCTCCTCACAACAATCAAAATCCTAGAAAAGCACCTATCCAAACCAACAATAACAACACCAACAACCGTTAGCCAAACCAACAGCATGGGAAGAACAATGACCACACTTCATCCTATATAGACTATGGTAGCCTTATAGGTTGTGTAACAGAGAAAGAGCCTTTTGTCAATGTTATCAATATCCAAGGACCAAACAATGAGTGTGCAGTCACCACTCGAAGAGCACGATTTAACATCACAGGCCCACCCGTTTCACCAGCACCATTAGCTCCATCAAAAAGCCAGTACAATATCTTGGAATGCCTTGGGAACATGCCAGCCCAAATCTCCATTTTAGACCTTCTTCGCACCAGTCTTGTGTACAAGAACATCCTTGATAGTGCTCTTATAGAATCTCGTGTCCCTTTAGATATCAACGCTACTAATTTTCATAATCTTGTTGGACACCTATCCTCCTCATGTGCCCTATCATTCAAACCCACCAACATACCTATGGTCGAGCCAAATCACACCCTTTCACTTCGCATAGCCATCATGGTATCCAATTTTGCTGTGAAAAGAGTAATGATAGATAATGGATCAGCCTTGAATATTTGCACCCTAAAATTCATAAAACAAGCTGGGTATACTGAGGCAGAGATCATCAGTGAGGTTATCACCATCAAAGCTTATGACAACTTGGAAAGAACCACAGACAGAACTATTTTGCTGCCAATCAAGGTTGGGCCAGTCATCCAAGAGACACTCTACCATGTTATTGATCTAAACCTACCATTTAACATCCTCCTCGGTTGCCCATGGATTCATGCCATGAAAGCCATTCCATCCACTTACCATCAGTGCGTCAAATTTCTGCATCAGGGCACTAAGGTAACCATCCATGCCGATCCAGAACCCTTTACTTACTGCAATGCGGTTGAAGCCTCATATACAAACCATTGCCCTGAAATTGATATCGGCACAACCATCGCTAGCTCATCCCACACTTGGAATGACCCAGAAACCATCCTCGCCTCCACCTTATCTACCGTGAAGATCAATAACAAAGGATGTGGAGAGTATAGTCTATCAGATGCATTTTTTGTCAGGGCACTCCCACTTGATCCACATGCCCATGGATGATCGACATATCACAAAGCTAAGGAGATTCCACCTCCTCGATACAAACAGCTTGGCCCAACAACCTTTGTATCCTCAAAAATCCCTCTTCAAGAGGAGCTCACTCTAGATATCAACAATTGGTTACATAAGGATGCACCTCAAATAAATTAGGCACGCCTTGATCACTTTAGCCAAAAGTATCCCCAAGAACATAAGCTCATCACTGAAAAATGGAACTATCAAGGTGGTGGTCTAGGACCAAAAGAAAGAGGCATGCAGTGCCCCATCGACGCACACAAGTGGGAATCAAAGTCAGGTCTTGGCTTTGGCATACCCACAACTGGGGGCACCAATGAGAACGGTCACACTTTTTTGAACATTCACCGTGACCTTGTTGAAATTGAAGACATTCTTAAGGAAGTTGAAAAGAGAGCCTACGATGATAACCTAGACCAAATCTCCCTC
Organism: Cupressus sempervirens; assembly: GCA_028749045.1. NCBI lineage: Eukaryota > Viridiplantae > Streptophyta > Pinopsida > Cupressales > Cupressaceae > Cupressus > Cupressus sempervirens. The sequence continues at coordinate 339,900,370 of CM053785.1, forward strand.
GGAGACTCTGTTCTCCAAGAACTATCCATCCACCTCATTGACCTACCACTCGCCCATCCATAACTCATAGATTGGGACCAACCAAGCGTCATACACATTGATGAGTTCACATAAGAGGAAGCACTTCTGAGATTCATGGGAGCCAAAACTCCTCACAAGCAAACAAAACTAGATTTTACCTATATCTACAAGCTAGATCCCAAGGGGTATTTTGGAGAAAATCCCCAACCTAGTTCTGATACACCCAAAACTAGAACTAAGGTGAATCTGAGACTAGCTATGGCAGCGAAGAGAACCCCTCAGCAAGAAAATCCAGAGCCACAAGCAGAACATGAAAATTTAGCATTGCCTCCTCAAGATAATCGACTAGAGGTGTCTTCTATTCTAATTGAGGATACTCAAGAAGTCAACATTGGTTCTTCAAAGATCCCCAAACTTGTTCACATTGCTGCATCCCTATCACAAGACCAAGCTGATCTCCTCTTTGAGGTCTTAAGAGAGAACATTGGCCGATTTGCATGGTCATATCAGGACATGCTAGGACTTGATCCAAAGCTTGTAGTTCATCATCTTGCAGTCAATCCAAAGATCAAGCCCATTAGAAAAAAGCTTAGAAAAATGCACCCCAAGGTGGCATTAATGGTCAAAGCTGAATTAGAAAGAATGTTAGCTGCTAAGGTAATCTGACCTATCGACTACTCAGAGTGGATCTCCAACATGGTCCCCATCACTAAACCCTTCGGTGACATCAGAATTTGCACTGATTTCAGAGATCTTAACAAAGCTTGTCCAAAAGATGATTTTCCCTTGCCCAACATAGACATGATCGTAGATCTTACAGCTGGACATGAAATTCGATCCCTCATGGATAGATTTTTTGGGTATAATCAAATCAAGATTCAGAAGAGGATCAGCATAAGACAACATTCACTACCCCTTGGGGAACCTTTTGCTACAACATGATGCCTTTTGGCCTAAAGAATGCTGGGGCTACCTATCAAAGAGCTATGACAACCATTTTTCATGATCTCATCCATAGCATTTTGGAGGATTATGTGGATGATATCTTGGTCAAGTCTCATACCTTCATGGATCATCTTGCTGACCTGGAGAAAGTCTTTGATAGGTTAGCCAAATATCATCTCATGCTGAATCCCAAGAAGTGTGTCTTTGGGGTCATATCTGGTAAGCTTTTAGGCTTTTTAGTTTCTAAATGAGGTATAGAGATCGACCCCAAGAAGGTCAAGGCTATCTTAGACATGCCTCCTCCCCAGACACTATGACAGCTTTGCTCTCTTCAGGGAAAGCTCCAATCCATTCGGCACTTCATCTCCCAGCTTGTAGATAAGTGTACACCATTTACACATTTACCAAAGAAGGATGAAAAATTCAAATGGGATCCTTTATGTCAATGTGGCTTTGATCAGCTCAAGTAGTATCTTGCCAATCCCCCTATCTTGGTTCCACCAGTTCCTGGTCATCCCTTGATCTTGTACATATCAACAACGCCTACTGCTCTAGGGGCACTTCTAGCATAGTTGATGAATACATTAGGGAAAGAGCCATCTACTACATCAGTAGAACCCTAGTTGGTTATGAACTCAATTATACTCCTATGGAAAAAGCTTGTTTGGCAGTTGTTTTCTCAACTCAAAAGCTTTGCCACTACATGCTAAGTCATACCATCCAACTAGTCTCCAAGATTGACTCTCAAGTATATGCTCTCCAAAACAACACTTACAGGCCATTTTTCCAAATGGGTTATGCTCCTTAGCAAATTTGACATCCAGTATGTGGACAAAAAGGCAATCAAAGGGTAAGCTATAGCAGATCACCTAGCTGATGCACCTCTAATAGATGCTTATCCGTTGATCACAGAATTTTCAGATTAGCATATCTGTCTAATTGAAGAACAACCCCCATGGAAACTTTATTTTGATGGCTCATACACATCTCATGGATCAGGGGCATGAATATTGTTGGTCACACCTCAAGGAGATTACATTCCAAAAGCCTTAAAGCTACAATTCCCTAGCACTAACAATATAGCTGAATATGAGGCCCTCATAGCAGGATTAAAGATAGCTGTAGAATGGAACATTGTTGAGTTATAAATCTTTGGTGGTTCTCAGCTCATCATCAAGCAAGCCCTAAATGAATATCAAACCAAAGATGAAAAGATATTACCCTACAAAGAGCTAGTTGATCAGCTAACCCAGCATTTTACAAGGCTTCAGTTTACAGAAGTGCCTCAAATACAGAAAAAAGCAGTAGATGCTATGGCTACTATCAGCTCACTCTTGGAAATTTCCCAAGCAGCTACATAGTATGAATTTTTAGTCGAGTAGCTCCTCACACCCACCTATGCGAATGAGGATTCAAACCATGTTTGTATCTTGGTTGGTCCCCAATCCCCTTGGTGCCATGAGATTCACACTTAACTTAACGATGGTATCATATCCCCTCACCTCACACGTACCCAATGGAAAAATCTCATCCAAAAATTATCCCGCTATGTCATCATAGCCAATACCCTATATCGTTGAGGTTATCAAGATACTCTCTCTCGATGTTTATACCAAAACGAGGCCGTGATGGTGTTAAAAGAAGTACACTCTGGACTTTGCGGTGCCCACACGAGTGGTATTGTCCTAGCGTGACAAATCCTTAGAGTAGGCTACTATTGGCCTACCATTGAAGAAGACTCCTGTGACTTTGTTAGAAAGTGTCTCCCATGTTAGCAGCATGCAAATCTTGTGCACGCTCCAGCACAGGATCTACAGCCTATTGCACCACCTTGGCCTTTCGCTTGTTGGGGCCTTGATCTAGTTAGAACTATCACACCCCTCTCATATGATGGAGATAAATGGATAATAATAGCTCCAGACTGTTTCACTAAATGGGTGGAAGCAGTCCCCCTAGTCTCAGCTACAGGAGTTTAGGTCTCCAAGTTCATCTTGTACCACATTATTTGCCGCTTCGGCATCCCATCCACCATCTTCACTGACCACGGAGGTAACTTTGAAAATCTCAACATGGAAGAATTATGCACTTCCCTCTACATCCATCACCACTTTTCTAGCCTATATTTCCCACAAGGTAATGGCCAGGCAGAGGCAACTAACAAAATCCTCCTCAAAATCCTAAAGAAAGTTGTCAATGATTCTGGCCGTGATTGGCACCTACAAATAAATCCAGCCCTATGGGCCTATCGAACCTCCTTTCATACATCCACAGGCACAACTCCATACTCCCTAGTCTATGGTGCTGAAGCGGTACTACCTATAGAGGTTGAACTTCCCTCCTTGCGCATATCTTTGCAAGGGCAAATATCAGATGAAGAATACAGAGTAGCTCGGCTCACCCCGCTAGATCTCTTAGACGAGAAGTGACAACAAGCCTATGATCATCTCACAGTCTATTAAACTTGTCTCAAAAGGAATTTCAACAAGAAGGTGCTTCCACAACACTTTCGGCTAGGTGACATGGTCCTCAAAGAAAACATGAAAGTCCAAGCAAATCGAGAAAAGAAAGGCAAGTTTGAACCTACATGGCTTGGTCCTTATGTTGTCACTGCATCCTTTGGCTTCGGAGCCTATCAGCTATCTACACCTGAAGGAGAACTCTTGAATGATCCTACTAACATCGTTCATCTCAAGAAGTTCTATGCTTGAAAATCCTTGGTATATCGAGCTTTTGAAAAAAATAAAAAAATAAAATAGTAAAGAGAAATAAGCATCCAATGGTGAAAACTTGGCAATTCAAGCGCCTTGGATAGTTACCTTGGTAAAAACCTGGTAATTCAGGTGCCTTATGTACTAAGACTAATCCATTATCTATCACTATCCTATGCCTCATCCATTCACCCACCATCCCATAAAACACTTGCTTGTTCCCTTGGTGTTTCAACCAAATATCCAAAATCTATTGGAGCTTGTAAATACCTCCTGTACAGCTTGTAAATATTGTACCTCAGCTTGTAAATCTTATACCTCAGCTTGTAAATCTTGTATCATCCCTTGTATCATACCTTGTATATCCGAATCTTGTCCAAAGCTTGTACCATATTCCAGCTTGTAAATAATCTTGTATCCTAGCTTGTATCCTATCACATGCACACAAAGAATCCCATTTTCACTTAAGCTTTTCGTAAACCATCTACCTATCTGCCTATCAACTATTGCAGACGTCCCACCCTTCACAAACATTTCCATTCAAAAAATCCAAACATGAACAACCTTGTAAATTTGTAACATATCTTAGTCTGTCAGCTTGTACATCTTCTTTATCTTAGTACCATTGTATCTATCCAGCTTTCGTGTCAGTTCCTCCTTGATCAACATCTTGCACACATTGCACAACCCTTGGTTAGCTATTCTAATGCATCCTTTAGCGAGATTTCCTATCACCAAAGTGTTATCCTTCTTAGTTCAGCTTGCCAGATGCATCACTCATCTAGATCCATTAGCTTAGGTGCTCTTCGATAGATCCTTGTAGGATATAGCTTTCCTCATGTCCGATCTTGGTCTATTAGTACCTTGTCCTACCCATCTTGGTGGCAAACGGTTCTCTTTTGGATTTTTACTTTCTTTTGATTTGGAATCTTCCCTTTTGGGTCTTGAAATATCTTTTCCAAGAAATCTTTTTGTTCCCTCCTCAAGGTTGCCATGATCTTCCATATCATGGTATACTACGAATGGGGCAATCTGAGCGTAAGGTTTTGATCAGGTCTTTTGTTTGTTTTTCTTTTTTGCTTGTGGATTACCCAGTGTCGGTTCCACACTGCTTCCTCTTGGGAATCATGTGTGATGCTGGGGCAATCCTTGCGCGTTTGTTTTAAGTCAGTTTGTCAGTCCTCTAGACGGTTGGTGAAAAGGCCTTGATGTTCTTGGTAACCTTGGCAATTAACCAACAGTCCTATAGAAAATCTAGTGCTCAACTACATGGTGGTACTTCTCTTTGAAGTATCCCCCTACTCAATTACGCTTCAATGGATTCCCTTCATATCCATTATCCCCCATCCATATCCCACCTCTGTCTCTCCTACCCCAGCTTGTGCATCAGTATCTCTTTGAAATCGATCATCACTCTTAGCTTTAGGGATCCACAATCCTAGTCGTAGGGATCCACCAATCCAATCAATCCACCAAGCCTCATCTTTCGAGATCCACAATCCTAGTCCTAGGGATCTCCGAAACCCATCTTCTGCCAATTTGACTCTTTGAAATCCTATTACATCAGCTTTTTAATCCCCTCATCCATCTCCCCATCCTGGATTCCTTTTATAGCACTCTGCTCCTTCATCCTCTACAATCCTTGAGATCTTAAGCTTGCTTCCTCTTGTGCCTCTGATTCTCCCTTTATCATTCTCCTGTAGTGAGAGTTTGAGCTAACTAAACCTCTTCTCTTAAGCCAATCTGAGTCTTCTTGCTCATCTCGGATTCTTGTACTTTTCAAGAAGTCGTCGAGCCTCACTTTCTCTCCCTGCCGCCTTCTTGAGGGGGCATCTTGTAGTCCATTCTCTCCTCTTCTACTCTAGCCTTGGGCATCTTATTTTCTTATCTTTGATGCCATGCCACTGGCGGCATCGCATCAAAGAGGGGCAAAATGTAGACACCTAAAAACCTTTAAAAAATAAAGTATTTTTATTTTTTGAAAAATTCCTGATGACATCATCATTAATTAATTAATTAATCATTTAATTAATTAATTTATTTTTATGCCATTAAATCCCTTTATCTTAATTAAAAATATTTAATTAAGGAATCCCTCCCAAAAATGTTTAAATCTTATTTAAACATTATTTCTTTATTTATTAATTATTTAATTACTAAATTGAACAAAAAACCCAAAATAAATAAAAAATTTATTTTTTGCCCAAAACTTGGCCAATTTCCTTAAGACCACTAACCTCTTCCAAAATCTTCTAATCCTCCTTTAATTTTGATTAAAGGCTAATCCCATCATTTCTTACCCCTAATCCCAACTCAAAATATTTAATTAAGATTAAATATTAATCCTCATGTTTATTAAAAATGTTTTAATAAATATCTCCTCAACCCAAACCCTTGAAATAACTAAAACTTTATTTATTTCCTAAAAATCTAATTCATCCTCATCCTAAGAAGTTCTAGACGCTTCTAGAAAGTCTTCATCCTCATCCTAGGAAGTTCTAGACTATTCTAGAAAGTCTTTATCCTCATCCAAAGTCTAGACTCTTTTAGAAGATGTCTTTAAACCTAATCCTAATCTCCTCCTAACCTTGTCACATTTCCTAAACATGGGTTAAAACTTACTAACCCAAGACAAAGTTAACAAATATCTCCTTCTTCACCCACCCTCATTAAATGCCATCCACTTGCCTATCCCTAAGCTAATCCTAAACCATCCTAATCCATCCTCTAATCATTTGCACAAGCCTAAGAAAGCTTAAAACCTTCCCAATCAAGCCCAAGTCAAAATTCTTCTCATCTCCTTCAAAATATCCCAACCATAAAATTTATGAAGCCCACTAGGCCATAAATGACTCTTCCAATCCCTTTTATTGCTCTTACAAGCCATTATGAGGGTCTTTATGAAGATTTTATCCCTTGAGCCTCCTTTGTTGACTCATCCTTCCCTTTCCTCCATCTTCTCACCCTGTGACATGTGTCACTCCCTGATTGGCTGTAAGGAAGCACAATTCATGTGCTCTCCTCTCATGCAATCTGAGCCCTCCATGAGCTTTTTCCCATCCTTGCATCTTAGCCCTCAATCCCTCAAGCCTCTTGCCTATAAATTGGATCCTTCCCCTTTTCAAAACAACACAATCCATGAAGTAAAGTCATAATGCCATTTTAAGAAGCCATTTTACATCAAAACCATACACTCACAGTCAAATTCCAACTCCATTTGAAGCCTTTTTTGAAGCATAAGCTTGAGCATACATCCTATCTATTTAGACAAAGCCACTCAACAAGTGAGCTTCTTATTGAGAGAGTCCATTAATGGCTCATATTCTCAATTGAGAGCTCATCTTAGTCTATCTTGAAGTTTATGAATTTTGTTTAGTTTGTAGAAGCTTTATTTAAATTTGGTTTCTATTAGCATACTAACATTGCTCATATACACTATCCATTACATCATACTATGTAGCTAAAGTTGTGATGAGGGCACAACCCAAGACAAAATGAACACAATAGGAAAAGGATAATTTTATTATCAGAAATGATATGCTATTACATTTAGTAAATAAAAAATAGACTCAACTACATGCCCTATGGGCTTAGAATGTTATCAAATTTTGGAGAAAAATCCTTCTCACAACACCTTCTCCCAAACTCCACAAAAATTGCCTTTATAATGCAAGAAATGGCCTTAAGTAACCTAACTTAGGTTTAGGGTTAGGAATAAATTTTAGAATATGGAATTTTCCATCCACCTTGAAAGCAGAAGGTTCTAGAAGACACATTAGAAGTTAGTGCAAAATTAGAAGAATCCAAAACTGGTAGTCCAACTTCTGGGAGGCATAACTTTTGATCAAGGATTCTGATTGATGAATCATTTACATTTTTGGAAAGCTCTCAATGATCTCTATAGAAATATAAACAAGATTTTATCATCCCCCATTTTTTGGGTCCACACAAAGTAGTTTGGTCTCCAAATATGACTTTGAAGCATTCTTAGGGGGTCTGTAGGGAACTTAAAACAATAATAACTTTCAAACTGTAAAGCCGTTTGACTTGATTCTGTTCATGGAATGCTTTAAATTAAAAATAAAACCATCCCTTCAACTACACCTTCTAACCCATCATAATTATTTCTCAATTACAAAATAACCTATTTTTGCACTGGCACATATCTTGAGGTACTAAAATCCACTAACCTAGAAAAACAAAAGTGGAATATGAGACTTGGAATCTCTATTTGGCCCAAATGGGTATCCAAAAATAGAAACACATTAGAAAAAAACTAACACTAAGTATATTTTTGGGTGATATAGGATTGAACTTACACCGTTGGATGCTCCTGCATCAAGTTGGATCCATAGGCGTCATGAAATTTTCATCCACCACTTCCCATATATCCTATTTAATTAGTAAATTTTCCATCTTCAGCTTCCATATTTTAAATTTCATTGCAAAAAAATTCTTCACTTTGATTCCATCTAACATTCTTTCCATCTTTACTGTCCTACAATATAGAAAATGAAATACTCAACACAAGATCCCACTCAAACCTTGATTAGCTCAAAAAATCCTGTACCCAACAAATAGAACCAAAGTTGGCTGAACTTTAATGCCACTTGTAAGACAGGAAAGTTATGTGATACTACTTCCTACACTAATCTTGAGAGGACGTCTATGCAAATAGAAACTAAATATCACAAAGAATACAAGATACAAACAAGTGCATAAATGAAATAAAAATTTATCGAATATCACAATGATTATTGTGGGAAAATTTTCAAGGGACAAAACCCCTACATTGTAACCCCTGCATAATGTACTATCAAATAAATGGAGATTACAACACACTTGTAATGCAAGTTTTTACATGAGCATCAACTCAACTCAATCCAAGAGGAAATTTTCAAGCACCCTTTTGGTGCATGTGATATTGCAAACAAAAATCAATGCTCAAATTCCTCTCTTAGCCCTCCTTTTATAGGTTTCTCACAACCTCAAAACCACTTATGGTTTTACTATACCATGTTAAAAACCTCTTTGATATGTGTTGCACACACATGATTTGTGGTTCCCAAGATAGGCATGAACCACGTTAAAAATACTCATTCATGTACAAAATATTATCTCTTAATTTTGACCCTAACAAGGTAAATGCACCAAGTTGTGGTGCCAAAAATATGACACAAATCTTTATTTTTGAAAATATCCAATAGCACATGCATTCTATTGGAAAACCTATTTATGGGCTGAAACCCACAGACTATTCCATTTTTTGGTTTTCTTTTGTTAGTTTCCTTCTCTGCCTCCAACAACTCACACACATTTTGTAGAAGGTGAAATCTTTGATCACTCTCCTCAAAATTCCTCCTCATTGCTAGAGATCAAGATTGGGTTCATCAACTATGTTTTCTAACCTTAATTTTACATTGTTTTGTATGTTTTTTAGTTTTTCTTCAAGTTTTTCATTTTATTTTAAAAATGTAATTGGTTTCTTAAATGTGAATAATCAACCACCAAATCCCTAGCTTGATCAAAAAAATCCTCCACAAAATAAAAATGAAAACCCTCCACAAGATCAAAATAAAAACCCTTGTGAGAAAGAGAAAGAACCTTCACAACCTTCATCGATTGAAAGAACTCCTCTTGGTACCCAAGATAATATAAATAATGAAATTGAAAGAGGGAAAACTCAATTAGAAGCAATCATTGATAGGTTAAAATCTTGTGGAAAAATTAATCCTATGAGAGCAGAATTGGTATCCTCCCTTGAGTCCGTTATGAGCCAGGTAGCTTCTATTAGTGGTTAGTTGGATATTTGGCCTATTAAGAGAGAACAAAGAAGATATTATGAAAAAAAAAATCCTATGAAGATGTAAAAAAGGACATAAAAAAAAGTAACATATGTGCATTGTTTAAAAAGATAGGACAACAAGAAACTATTAAAACTATGACTAAAAGGTTCCCCATCCATTGGTGCATACATGATGATATTAGAAATAAATTTTGTGATAGATGGTGCATGGTATTTGATGCCCCTACTTGCAATAATCATGAGGTTCCAATATATTTCTTAAGGAAATTATATTGTGAATTTGTCCTCGGGGAGATCCCCAATTATTTTGACATGTTAGATTCTTAGGGTGAAGGTGGGTAGTTGTCATTTGAGAGGTTGGGGGTACATGATGAATCTAATGTAGTTAGGGTACCTATTGTCAAGCCACATGGTGAGCATGTCATTATCCCTTTAGTTGTGAAGGAACATGTAGATGCCAATACTCTAGGGACTATCAATGCATTGACACAAACCCTCATTCATTGTGCCAATCCATTAGTTGAGGAGGAGCCTTCTTTGCGACGTGGTGACATGTGCATGTCATGTGGATCCTTATGTAAATTTGGAAGTCACATTAGAGACACAACAGATGATGGGCTAGTCACTAATGAATTCTTGATTGAGACATTTGGCATTGACACACAGGTAATTTATAATTATAATAAACTAATTTGATCAAATTTTGTATGTACAATGAATGGCTAATAAATGAGCATATCTTGACAATGTTCAAAATCTAAGGTAAGAGTGTTGATGGCCCTAGTGCAGATTCCTCGGCCCCATTTTAAGTCTTGTCGATGAGTCAATAGGTATATATTGATCTAATCATTTAAATTAATACATATATTTATTAAGTTATCATATGAAGGATTGAAAATGTTTTTAATCCATGTGCATTAATTCTCTACTAGACCATCAAAATTCACAAGGGACTCTAGGCCTATGCATGATACAAGCTTTATAGAGGTACATTTGTTTCATGTTAATTTAATTCATTTGATTATATTATATTTTATAAAAAACATGTAAATTGTATTATATGATTTGTATTTGTTGACATGAGAGACTCCTCATCTTCGCCAGTCCATAGATCTTGGACTTGCTATCGTGATAGCCAATTTAGAGCCATTAACTTAGGTATGAAAGAGTTTTCATAGTTTTAGTTGTTATTTATAATAGTTAGTATTGATATTTCAAATGGTATTTATAAGTCTGATCAAGTGATTATATTTATTGAATTGTTGTAGGGCCTTGTTACTCCCAATCATTCGTGAGCCTTTGAGGTGGATGTATAGAGTAAATATTTGATGGTGGTAAGAATGTGAGGCCTCACCCGATCTGCCCAAGCATAGATGACATATCTGCATTATGATACTTCTAATTCTATGTTTTGATACACTTTTGAGACTATAGGGTTATGTCATTTTAATATCTTCATTTTGATGATCCGCAGTTATGTCTACATATTAGCACCGAATTGATGTATTTAATGATTTCATTTCATGTTCTAGACTATTTCAATTGCTTTAATGGAAATTGAATTGTAAAAATATTTGAAATGTTAAATTGTAATGTTCAAGTGAAAATTAGTGCCAAAGGATAGATTTAGATGTGCAATCGAACCCAACTCACATGCCTTGTAACTTAATAGTCATGAATTCAATATTTCGTCACTATGGTAGAAAATATTTTATGAGGTTGTTAGAATGTTAATCTGATCATGTTACATAAGAATCAATGTTGATATGTAGCAATTGGTATTTTAATTTTTGAATGTTTATAAGAAAATGATTAGAAAAGGGAAAGCTAATTGGAAATGATGAAATATGCGAGCCGAATGTTGAATGTGAAAGTAATTTATTTTACTTATTTATATATTGCTTATATGATTTCTTGGACTACTGATGCTTGAGTTTAGTGTGCAAGAATTTGACCATGGGATTTAATGGGGGACCAAGCCTCAAACCCATGTGAAACATGACATGGCCGAGGTTGGATTTGTGGAAGGATTCAGATCTCTTTGTAATGTGTTTTGTTTTGTAATGTGAACGGTATGTGGATGATAGTTGAATGTATTTATTATTGGAGACAAGTCATTTTAAATGTAATATGTTGTGTTTGTGTCACTTGACACTTGTTTTTTCCACATGGAAATGACTTGGCATTTATGGTTTTGAGAAAGTAACGTAACCTAAAGATAAACCCAACATAATATCCAAGTTAGCCCCACATTGAAAAGCATTAGGATAAGTCCCTATCTATTAATGTTTGAATTCCAACTTTCCATTGACTTTTGGGGATCAAAACATGGTCCTAGGGGATTAAAATGGTGAAAAATAAGTGCCCACATGATAGTAATATAAGTTAGGGTGACCTTGGGAACCCTCCAAACAAGTCACTTTCAAAGAAATTCAAAAATTGGAGTGTCACATGACTTCTTCCACTCTATTAGTTGGTCAAGGCTACATTCTTAGAAGGAGACAAAAGTGTAAGAAAAGGCAGCTCATGTTATGACCATTTTTAGATAGTGGGGGTTTTGGGATCCCTTTTAGAGGATTGGGGATGAAATTAGGGGGTTGTCTATCCACTCTCTAATTTTAGAGAAACTTAGGGTTTGGAAGGTTGGAGGGAGCTCTTCTACAAATTTTCATTCCATTTTGCAAAAGGATTCAAGGTTGGTGTTCTTGCCATGTAGTTAATTTGCTTCTATTTTGAAGTTGAATCTTGGTATTGCATTCATGAGGATGTTGGTAGTGAGAATGAAATTGTAAGGGAAATGTGTGGTATTATCTTGTATCATGTTGTGTTTTGTTGTGATGGGCATGAAGTTTGGATTTCCATTATTTTCTTGTTTTTGATCTTCCATGATTTGTTCATGAGTGTTGTTATGGGTGTGAGGGCTTCACACACCCTTTGTGAAGGGAAGAGAAGTCCAGGGAGAAGGGGTTAGTTAGTATTGAAAATGTATTGAGTGTTGTATGGTGGAGGCCTTAAAAGGGCATGAAAAATTGTTTGTTGTAGGTATTGTTTGATATGGCAAATCTCCATTTTTGAAGCACACCTTCTCCCTATGTTTATGGTTCCATTGGTGAACCATTTTGATTTATCCTTGGGATAAGATTGTTCAATATTTGAAATGTAATGTATATGTTCTTGGAATTTTGTATGTGAATCCTGGTTTGATCCTTGTTCCCCTAGCATGGAGATGGTCTCTTTGGAGGCCAATTATTGGCTGATGAACACCCATGGTCCTTGTTGTTTTGTTGTGATGTGGTTGCAGGTTTTGTACTCATTGGATCCAAGAAGAAATTATGTGTCCTCCCTTGTATAGACAAAGCATAAGATATGTTAAAATGTAATGTAATTAGAAGGAGCAATCTTCATTTATGTTAGTTTGGAATGCGTTGTGATGGAAAAATCCCCATTGTGTTTTTCATGTATTGTGAGAAGAATTTACATTCTATTGTGTATCAATGTGAATGTGTAAGCTAAGACTTTATGTTATCAATATAAATGGAATTGTAGGGGAAGATGATATCATATTTAGAGATGTTTAGAAATAAAGAAATATTTCATGTGGAAAGGATTATCCATTGAACTTGTGAAGTCTACATCAAGTTATGAAACTAAGTACTCCTCATGCAAATTTATGTATCAATCAATAGTTAGATCTCTTATGTGAGAGAAGAAAATTGTAATAGTTATTCAATTTAGATTTAAGCGATTTCATTATTTTGAACAATGGAAGACAAAAGTGCATGTGTTGCAAGAGTTCAATTGAATGCCTGAAAGAAGATTCAATATGTTCTTAATAGGAAGTAACTCCATAAATACTTCTATTCATGTAAAATTGATCTTGTATATTAGAATTTAAACTTGAGATATGTAGTACCCTTGAATCATTGAACTAGAAAACATCAACCTTTCCCAACCAAATCATTTTAATATCATAGTAGAAATAGAAGAAAATAACTCTAGCTTATCATGTAGTCAAAAAATATATAAGAGAAAATATGTTGTAGAAGCACATTCTACTTCTCTGGAAATTGAATGGGAAAAGAAAATAATTCCTTCCCTAGATTATAGAGAAATATTTTAATCAAATAGGATATACTAAGAATCTTGTGCTTAGAAGGCTAATTAAATAATACATGTACTAGGAGATAAGGACTTGAAAACAATAATGGACACCTAACTCATAAGTAATTATGAGTGAAGAATCTTTTGAATCCCATGACCATTGCGATACAATATAAAAAGAGGAAGTTCATGTCAATGTCAGAGGCTGGGCTCTTTCCCCAAACACCTAGACAAAGGGAGTGCACCATACAACCATTGCCATCTAAATATAAAAATAATAATAAGAAAAAAAATAAAGCTTAACAAAAGAAAATGGAATATACAAACCTTTTTAGTATTAAGAAAATCCGCCAGGTTGGGTATGGAGACAAAATTCACAAGTCAAAGCCTTTAACGTTAGTGCAAAGTAGGAGACCTAGGCGCTAAGTTAAATAGAATTAAAAAGAGAAAAGACCTTGTGAATAAATTTGGGCGCTTTTTGAATGCTTCAATCCTCTACCACATGTTAGGGACTGTCCCCAGCTACCTAAAACTCCTAGGATCTTGTGTTAAGCACATAAGCTTGGGGACATAACTTGCTCATATTCTAACAAAGTGAGACCCACTTTTCCTAGGCATCTACATGATGATGGTAAGGGGTGTGCCCATCCTTGAATAAGGTGCCATGGTAAATGGTAAAGTTTCCTAGTGGGTGGTTTAGCCTAGGTAGATAAGGTAAGTGCTTAGAGAGTAGTTTGCATATTAATTAGAATACCTAGTTAATATTAGTTTAGCATATGAGGGATCATTAGTGTTTTTGGGGTTAGATATGAGTAGCTACATGTTAGTAAAGGAGTTATATGTAGCAAATCATGACTTAACTTGCTAGCCCCAAATAATTATGGTGTCTTATTTTGTTATTTTAGGTGAAGAGGTAAAGTGGGGTAGTGGGATGGATGTAGAGGTGGTTAGTTAAATATTAATTTAATATTAAATGAGTTCATAAATATATTCTTATGTAGTGATTTGTTGCATACCTATATGGATGTATATTTTGGTATTATTAGTGCATAGAGTAATTACGCTTATGAAGCTACCTCATCAAGAAAATGTAACTTAAATTTTAGGTCTAGCATGAAAGTGGTGAAGTAGCTAGTAGATGTATTGTGTAATTAGTATAATATCAAGGTATTAGTGAATATAATCTTTAGTGAGATTGAAAAGTTAATAATTTATAAAAAGATAGGTATGGACAATACTTAGTAAGCATTCAAGGTTACTAGTAAGCTTTGGTGGTAGTACATTAGAGAATAAAGTTAGAAAAAAAGCAGTAAAGTGTTGGAGGTTTTAATGAAATTAGATGGAAATAATTTGATAATGGTATGATCCCTAGTCAAGATATAAACTTAATGTATCGACCTTCATAGAATTTAGGTATTAATCAACACTAAAATGTTGTCAATCAATAATCAGGTCTTAGAGGAAATTAAAAATAATAATAATAAAGTAGTAAGTATATTAATACATGGTTAATAGTCAGATTAATGGTATAGGAGAAGTTATGAACTTATTGATCTATATAATTATGATAATTTGATTTCGATGTAAATCAATGCTTAAAAGTGTTATTTAATAATAAGATTTTAGAAGTAGTTGAGTTAAAATGAATAGTACATGTATATGTTTTCATGGTCAAGTAATGGTATAGGGTATTAGGAGTTAATGAAATGACGAGTTAATGAAATGACCATGTGCAAGATAATCGTCAAATTTGGTATACCTAAATAAAAGAAGATAAAAGGAAAAATAAATAAATGAAATAATAGAATAAAATGAAATGGGATTGGTAAATCATCATAGAATTTGGAAAATACATAAAGGATATATGATCTAAGATACTTAGTTGGAAGCACCTAGTTGGCTGAAGTTGTAAAAGGATAGAACACAATATTTTCATCGAAATAGTTTTACTATGATAATTTAGGAGCCAAATGGGATATGGGATGTAATGAGAAATAACCTTTTTGTTGGGACAATCATAAACATACTTCACAAAAGCAACTATGGAACCATTATAGCACATCGATGCACTATGTTTCATAATTACATATGTAATGTCTCACCTTGAGGATAGGATGTGAATCCAACATGATAACATCACCTAGCTATTATTGTCAATTAATGTTAGGAAATCAATTGACACCCCGAGGTAACTTGAAGTGCATGATATCAAATGAAAAACAAATTCCTTTCCACCAATTAATTTTATCATCTCCAAACTCAATGATCAAATTAGTATCTTCTAGCATCCCTGAGGAAACATAAATGGTGTCCAATCCCTCCTTAGTTTGATAGAGCATTCGTAGCAAGTATAGTTCTTTACACATTATCTTTAGTTTTTCTTTTCAAAAAAAGAAAATTTTCATGGTTGTGTTTTGCCTAGTAAAATAAGGGCATGACAAAGAAAATAATTAATTTTGTGTATACATATATATTGATTTCAATGTATCATCCCCATCATCTCCCTCCACACAATGACCAAAGACCTCTAGGGATTTGTTTCCTTCCCCTCGTGGGAAGGAGAAGATATAGGGATGAACACACGTACAAGCATTAGTGGACATATATCTTGGATTTTATGTTAGTGGACATATTCGACATAGATTTGATGTATATATGATATTATATATTTGATGTATGATATATATTTGATACATGACATTATTAGACTTACAACTTTTATGCATCGGTTTGTTTATGTATGATACTGTTGTTCATCATAATATATATCTTGTTTTTCTTGTTTATGTTTTAATTATTTCATGTATTTCATTTTAATGTAATTTGCATCCAAAGTAAAGGTAGGAATCATTATAATAAGCTTTGATAGTATCTTTTGACATGTGAATAAGGCTATGATATTAATTTGTATTTAGATTGTACAAGTTGAATACTTTTAATTATGAGTAACTTATTTGGGGTTTTTGTTAGGATGAAAATAATGAAACTTGGATTCTTAAAATTGTTATATAATTGACATTAAAATTTGAATCTTGAGTTGGTTGCATTATGTAAATGTCTAAGCTTGAATCTTAGTGTCATCAAAAACATGTCAAGAGTTTATATATGCTTTATCTTCACAACATGAGAAGACATAAAATAAAGTTTTAAATTTATTCATGGAATTTGATATCGTTATTGCTTTCTTGTCCATCTGTTTGAGAGCTTCATTCATGGAAACCTGGGATGGGCCAGAAAATCAAAACAAAATCTAATCTTCAAAAAGTGAGAGAGGTTATTATAGGCATCGACAAAGCAATCTTGTACAACCCAACATTGCATCTATATATAGTATGAGATTTGAGATACACCATGTCAAAGTTTACTATCCTATAGAATTTAGTAACTCTCAAGGTCAATTTTGTTCATTGTGCCTAAGATCGTTTGAGTGGTCAATAAGACAAGATTAGCTTTGAAATAGGGTTTACCCAGCCACTCGGAGCTAATGGAGCAGACATTTTGGTCTCATAATCAATGGTTAGAGAGATTCCCTAGTTGGTGACTTTATATTGGCCAACACTACAAGTTTCAACATCACCCAAGATAGGACCACAAAATCAAACTTTGTACTAGCCAACACTATAAGTTTCAGCATCACCCGAGATGGGGCCACAAAATAAAAATAGAATCTAATCTCCAAAAAAAGAGAGAAGTTATTGTAGGTGTTAAAAACATGACCTTATAGCACCTAGAATTGAATCCATACCTCACACGAGCTTCAAGATATGCCACATCAATATTCACTACCTTATGATATTTAGTGACTCTCAGGGTCAATTCTATTCAGCATTCCTGATAATGTTTGATCAATAAATGAGATGGAAAGAGCTTGGGACTAGAGTTTACCTGGTCACTCAGAGCTAAGGGAGTAGACCGTTCGGTCCCATGATGAATGGTTAGAGATGTTGGCATTAAGTTATTATTGCCATTAGTGACAACACTTATCTGTATTAGTATAGCTACCCAACTCATCACTAAGTCTGTAATGTATATCGAGCATTCAGTGGTTAGCTTGTACATTCATCACTTAAGCAATTTATGCTGAGCTTCATAGTTCACACCTAGCATTCTAGTGTTAACCGAGCTGAGTATAGCTACCGAGTGAATGTTTACCGAGTGATGGAAGTGCAGTGTTTATCGAGTGATGGAAGTACAGTGTCGACTGAGTGATGGAAGTGCAGTGTTTATCGAGTGATGGAAGCATAGTGTCGACTGAGTGATGGAAGCACAGTAATGAAAGCGTAATGTTTACCGAGTGAAAGCAAGGTAAACAAAGGATTCAGTTTTTATCGAGTGATACTATATCCACCGAGTCTCCAATGGTTATTGAGTTTAGAACTACGTCAGGTGATTAGTATGGACCGAGCCATCACTTCTACCGAGTGCATGATGATGCCGAGTAATGCAATGGACGCCGAGTATCAGAAGGTCACTGAGTCAGTTCAGTGAACCCGAGTTATTTACTGTTTGGCCAACTCAGTAATATTTTGTTCACTTGTGTTTTAGCCAACCTTGAAATTGTAATTATTGGAATGGTATATATGTAATGTATTATATCATTTGCAAGAGGAATGGCATATGGATGAAAGTATCAAGAGAGACATTTAATGTTTGAGAAGTATAAATGCAAATCAGTAGAAGAGCAGAATATTCAACAAGGTCTACAAGGAGCAATGAAGTTTCATCAATCACAAGAGGTGATCTATACTTCAAGGATCTAATCAAAAAATCAAGTTTGTAAGTAGATCCACTATTTCATCCTAACAGGTGAATCAATTTTGTAAATCCTTTAACAGGGTAGACTTAATAGTCTTTGTATAAATCTCCTAATAGAGTGCATACTTTAGTGTATGTTTGTAAATCCTCTAACAAGGTGGACCTAGCAGTCCTTTATGCTCCTAACAGGGCAGATCACCAGAAGTGGTCAATGTAAGCCTTAATAGGCCAACTTCATACTGCAGTAAGGAAGTTTTGTGGGCATCATCCCCACCCCAGTTTTACTTTCTATTTGGAAGGTTTTTGGGTCACTAAATCACTATGTACATGTGTTATGAATGTTTGATCTCTCATTTATGCAGTAGATTAGATGAATGAATGGTGAATAGTATATATGGTTAAAGTGCTGAAATGTTCTAAAGTTTTAAGGTTAATGATTCACCCCTCCCCTCTCAGTAACCTATCTTATCTTGAATATTTCTAACAATTGGTATCATAGCATTTTGGTTCTCAAGACAAAGCTTGACAACTTGAGAAAAGATCAAGGACAATGGAGATATTCAGACTTGACAAAGCTATTGAAAATGAAAAGCTAGATCTAGAAATGGTCATGGCTCAACTCAAAGAAGCAAAGGAGCATCTTTCTCAATCCCTGAAGAGAAGAAAGGAACTTGCAAGACAAATGAATGATCATTAGTATGTTAAAGAAAAGATAGAAGACCTTTGACCATCAAGCAATTTAGATGAAGCTAATGAGGCTATCAAGGAACTCTTAGCAAATAATGGTTCTCTGCAAGAAGAAGTAAGAAAGCTTAAAAGAGAACAAGAAATCCAGTCAATCAGGCTATCTAAAGTTTTTGAATAGAGAGACAAGGAAAATGAGGACTTAGAGGAAAGAAATAATCAATCCCTTTAGTATGAAGATCTTGTAGATCAACTATCTAATGCAAATGAAGAAATTATGAATTTGAGATCTAAGAATGAAAGCCCGAGGAATGATTTAATCACTGAAAGACAAATCAATGAAAGCTTAAAAAGTGACTTGAGATCTGAAAGACAAATCAATGAAAGTTTGGAAAATGACTTGATCACTAAAAAGCAAATCAATGAGAGAATGATGAAATCTCAAACACACATAACTCAATTAAATCAACAAAGTGAGCAGAATCTTCATAGACAAAAAGGTAAAGCTGGACTTGGTTACAAGGAAGAAGGTGAAACCTCAAAACAAGGTGCCCAAAGGAATCAAAGACCTACTTGCAATCACCATGGTAAGCTAGGTCACACATCAAACAAGTGTTGGAGCAATAAAAAAGGTAAATTCAATGGTAAATGTTACAATTGTAGTCAGCATGGTCATAAAGCTAATGAATGTAAGGAGAAACCAAAATTTGAAGGCAATTATCACAAATGCAAGAAGCATGGTCACAAGGCATTCCAATGCAGATCGAAATCATTGAATCCAGCTGAACAACTTGTTAAGGCAATCTTTGGATGGGACTACAATACTTGGTATAGATGTCATTATTGTGGAGAATATGGACACATTGGCAAAGACTGCTCAAGGCATCACTTGAAAAAAAGAGATACAATAGTAAGATGTTATACATGTACAAAAATTGGTCATATAGCTAAAAACTACATGAACATAGGAAGAATTGAAGATGAAAAGAAAGCTAAAGCTAACAGCATTTGGAGGCAAATGAGGCAACAATGGATTCCAAAATCTATCAAGCAAGATAGTTCAAATGATGACAATGTCACTCAAGAAGTGAGTGACTCCATCAACTCCAATTAGATTCATAAAGGAGGATATGGAATTGCATCTTCTAGTGATATCTCAAGCAGTTCCAAAATAAAACAAAGCAAAATGATCAAATCAGTGTTCTAGATACACAAAGATTAAAGAAAGCATATCTTTTGCCGAGTTGCATCTACCGAGGAAAGTCGATTAAAGACCTTACCAAGCTAGGTCGGGAATAACTAAAAGTTTTGTTCAATCACCGAGTTACAAGCTTCTATCGAGAAATTCAATGATAGCTTATCAAACACTATGTCATCTCATCTACCTTCATACCAAGCATTTATGGAAAAATTTTCATTAAACGGGTAGAATTCAATTTCATTCTTCATCGCAATTTTAGAGCTAAGAAATTTCAAGAAAATTCCAAGCAACTCCGAGCGATTTTAAGCGATTTTTAAAGTAGAAAATTTATTCAAAATTTTCTTACACTTACCAAGAAGCAATGGCATTCGAGAGTAGTAGCAACACCAAGGAAAAAAGAGGTTCAAAAATGCTAGTCAAAGGTGTGGAGTGGATGGCACCAAATTTCAAGCTAGCTCCAAAAATCGCAGAATCACTCAACCTGAATGGAGCTCAATCGCAAATTCCACCTAAGGTACTTCTTATCAATGATATTTGTACTCATTTCATATGTTTTGTTCAAGAAATTGGAAACGTAGAAATGGACAATGCCCTAGGAGAAATGAGTGTAGATGGCTCTCTAAAACCTGAATACAAGCATCTTGAAACCAAAGGCTTGACTCATATCTCGCATATGCCAAGAAATTTCCAAACCAAGTGGATTAGGTATATTTTGAGTCAGGTGCACAATGGCCAACTATGGCTAGAGTAGCCAGTGTTAATCACAAAGAAGATGATTTACAAAATCATAGGTCTCCCTATGCTCAGAAAAGCAAAAACCACCAAAACCCTAGGTTAGGAGGAGTTACAGAAGAAAACCCTAGTCGAGTGGGATGGTAGAGATTTAAAGGTCAGCACTGTATCAATTTTTGAACTAAGATTTAGTATTCATGTCATTGCCCACAAAATCTATAGCTCTAGTCAACTGAATAGTGTACCCTGTGAGGCTATGGATTTGGCCTTCAAAATTGTAAACAAGAACCATGAAGGTAAAATGATGATTAGATTTCACACATGTTTGATTTTAATTAAAGACATTGAGCATGTTGTAAATGATGCAACAAACATGTGGAAGAACATATATTAGCTGCAAAAGCCCAGTGAAGATCTAGTTGAGATCAAGGATGATGATAGCAGTGACAATGATGATTTTGATAGCACTCCATCCATCATAGTTACTCCAAGAGAGTTGGATGCACTTATGGAAGAAAAAGAGGAAGAAGACAAGGAGGAAGAAGCACATGAGGAAGAAGAAGATCTAGTTAAAATTGTAGCAGAAGTGATTGCATCCCTTCCTCACTCTCCACCAAAGACTGTTAAATCCACTATGGTGTCAGCTTCTACAAGTGAGATTGTGAGCATAATTGCCACATCAATTGCTCAATCTTCATCGACCACCTCCTAGCTCCAGGTATCTGAAACATATGTGCCAAGCACTTCATCTACCGAATTGACTGTTACTTCTTCAGCTATTGAGCCAGCCTCCTTAGCTCCTTCATCAACAATAAGTGTACCAGTAAGTTCCACAATTTTGATTTCAAAAAGTTCTATAGTTTTTTCAGTATTATTTGCATCTACTTTAAATCCAATTAGTTCAGATACTGCTATACTAAGTGTATCATCATTTTTGGGAAGTGGTTCAATTTTTGATTTAGTTAGTACTCCTATTAGCATTCTTTCCTCAAGTCCTATCCTAGTTTTTACTGCTAGCCCTTCCATCTTCACTATTGTGCCTGTTCCTAAGGTCAAACTAGTCATCACAAAAGTCAAATAAAAGCATCCATTAAAACTTTTGATCACTGGAAAAGAAATTGATGAAGACTTTGACCTAAACACCAAGATAGTGATACCTAAGATTGACTATGACATTCCTACCATTGAAGAGATGAGGCTATCTAGTCAACTCATAGAGATGAAAGCTACATAGAAGCAGTTAAGGTTTGAAAGGGATAAGGAATATAGAATAATTGAGAATGCCAAGAATATAATTATAGATGCTATAAGTGTTGAAGTAGATTCTACTCAACACATTTTGATTCAGTTAGAAGAGGTTGTACAGAAATTTAATGAGGATTCTTTCGGACAAGAAAAAATTATTGAGAAAGATGAAAAGAAATTCGATAATAAGGTGCTAGAGCATATTGCTCAAAAGATAGCAATAAAGCAAGTTGAATTGTCGACATTTTTGGGAAATTTTGAAAATTCTTTTAATAATGCAGCATCACTTTTTGCTAAACTTTGTTATTTTTTTGGATTTACCAAAGAAATAAATGATAAGTTAAACAAGATTGACATTGATATACAATCAAGTGCCTCAAAGCTAAAGGTGGACTCCTCCTCCACAACCTTCCATCACACCAAGATCAGATGTTTGGCAGATGTACATGTAGAACTATTGAGAGAGGAAGCAAGGATCTGGTCTACACTCATAGACATCCAAAACATGTTCCTGCCTATCATGGACACAATGCAGAAACATATTATTCACTGCAAAACATTGGTCCAAGATCAGAACTTCTCAGTGGTTGATCACTTGATCCAATTATCAATAGAAGTTCAAATTGCCCTCTCCACCTGTCAAATTTTGTAGCAGACTTGGGAAAATACTTTTTTAACCATCCTTAAGGTACATCAAGAATTTCTATCTCACTTTGGTGTAGCCATATAAATTGTATATATGTAGCCTTTTGCATTATTGTCAAAAAGGGGGAGAGATTCAAAGATTTAGCATAATAAATAAGGAAAGGTATCACTATAAGTGATAGGGGGAGTTAGCACACAATAAACTTTTCATGTGTACATAAGTATATTTGTATATGCAATAGTTCTACAAAGATCAATTTTTAAAAAAAAATCTAAAGTCATTTAGTTAGGTTGTGTACATATGTTTTGACTTATAATTGTTTTTTCACTAATGCCAAAGGGGGAGATTGTTGGCATTAAGTTATTATTGCCATTAGTGACAACACTTATCTGTATCAGTATAGCTACCAAGCTCATCACTCAGTTTACAATGTATACCAGGCATTCAATGGTTAACTTGTACATTCATCACTTAAGTAGTTTACACCGAGCTTCACAGTTCACACCAAGCATTCTAGTGTTAACTGAGCTGAGTATAGCTACCGAGTGAATGTGCAATCTAGTAGTGTCTACCAAGTTTAGAATGTTCATTGAGCTTCACAGTGTTTACCAAGTGATGGTAGTGTAGTTTTTACTAAGTGATGGAAGCGCAGTGTCGATCGAATGATGGAAGTGCAGTGTTTACCGAGTGATGGAAGCACAGTGTTGATTGAGTGATGGAAGCACAGTAATGAAAGTGTAATGTTTACCAAGTGAAAGCAAGGTAAACGAAGGATTCAATTTTTACCAAGTGATACTATATCCACTGAGTATCCAATGGTTACTGATTACAGAAATATGTCAGGTGATTAGTATGGATTGAGCCTTCACTTTTACCGAGTGCATGATGATGTTGAGTAATGTAGTGGACATCGAGTATCAGAAGGTCACCGAGTTAGTTTAATGAACTCGAGTTATTTACTATTTGGCCAACTCAGTAATATTTTGTTCACTTGTGTTTTAGTCGACCTTGAAATTGTAATTATTGGAATGGTATATATGTAATGTATTATATCATTTGCAAAAGGAATTGCATATGGATGAAAGTATCAAGAGAGACATTTAATGTTTGAGAAGTATAAATGCAAATTAGCAGAAGAGCAGAATATTTAGCAAGGTCTACAAGGAGCAGTAAAGTTTCATTAGTCACAAGAGGTGATCTATACTTCAAGGAGCAGTAAAGTTTGTAAGTAGATCCACTATTTCATCCTAACAGGTGAATTAGTTTTGTAAATCCTTTAACAGGGTAGACTTAACAGTTTTTGTATAAATATCCTAACAGAGTGCATACTTTAGTGTATGTTTGTAAATCCTCTAACAAGGTGGACCTAGCAGTCCTTTATGCTCCTAACAGTGCATATCACCAGAAGTGGTCAATGTAAGCCTTAACAGGCCAACTTCATACTACAGTAAGGAATTTTTGTGGGTATCATCCCCACCCCAGTTTTACTTTCTATTTGGAAGGTTTCTAGGTCACCAAATCACTGTGTACATGTGTTATGAATGTTTGATCTCTCATTTATGTAGTAGATTAGATGAATGAATGGTGAATAGTATATATGGTTAAAGTGCTAAAATGTTCTAAATTTTTAAGGTTACTGATTCACCCCTCCCCTCTTAGTAACCTATCTTATCTTGAATATTTCCAACAAGAGAGATTCACCAGTTGGCCACTTTGTACTAGCCATCACTACAAGTTTCATCATCATCTGACATGGGGCTATAAAATAAAAATGGAATCTAATCTCCAAAAAGAGAGGGAGGTAATTATAGGTGTTGACAACATGACCCTATAGCACTTGACATTACATCCATACATTGCATGAGCTTTGAGATATGCCCCATCAAAGTTTGCTTCCCTATG
Organism: Cupressus sempervirens; assembly: GCA_028749045.1. Classification (NCBI taxonomy): domain Eukaryota; kingdom Viridiplantae; phylum Streptophyta; class Pinopsida; order Cupressales; family Cupressaceae; genus Cupressus; species Cupressus sempervirens. The sequence continues at coordinate 339,925,116 of CM053785.1, forward strand.
GCATTTAGTGACTCTCAGGGTCAATTTTATTCAGCATGCCCAAGAAAATTTGAGCAGTCAATAAGATAGGATGAGCTTGGGAATAGAGTTTACCTAGTTAAGTAGAGTTAATAGAATAGACACTTTAGGCCCACGATGAATGGCTAGAGAGATTCACTAGTTGACAATTTTGTACTGGCCAACACTACAAGTTTCAACATCACCCGAGATGGGGCCAAAAAATTAAAATAGAATCTAATCTCCAAAAAGAGAGAGAGAGATTATTGTAGGTTTTGACAACATGATCTCATAGCACCTAACCTTGCATCCATAACTCACACGAGCTTCAAGATACACCCCATCAAAGTCTGCTATCCTATGGTATTTAGTGACTCTTAGGGACAATTTTGTTTGATGCGCCCACAAATTTTTTATTGGTCGACAAGATGGGATGAGCTTGGGACTAGGGTTTACCTAGCCACTTAGATCTAATAAAGTAGAAAATTTGGTCCCACGATGAATAGTTAGAGAGATTCACCAGTTGGTGACTTTGTACTTGCCAACACTACAAGTTTTAGCATCACGCGATATGGGGCCACAAAATAAAAATGAAATTCAATCTAGAAAAAGTGAGAGAGGTTATTGAAGGTGTTGATAACAAGATCCTGTAGCACCCAACATTACATCCATACCTTGCATGAGCTCTAAGATACAACCCATCAAAGTTCTTTTCCATATGGCATTTAGTGACTCTTAGGGTCAATTTTATTTGGCATTTCTAAGAATGTTTGAGTAGTCAAAAGGATGTGACAAGCTTGGGACTAGGGTTTACCCAACCACTCAAAGCTAGTCGAGTAGATAGTTTGGTCCCATGATGAATAGTTAGAGAGATTTTACTCGAGATAGGGCCACACAATCAAAATAAAATATAATCTCCAAAAAGGGAGAGAGGTTATTATAGGTGTTGACAACATGACCCTATAGCACCTAGTATTGCATCCATACCTTGCATGAGCTCTGAGATATGCCTTGCCAAAGTTCACTTCCCTATGTCATTTAGTGACTCTCAAGGTCTGAAGTATATAAATGTTACATCAATTTTTTTTGTAATTATATTCAATCTAATGAATAGGCTAGATCTACTCTAGATTTTAATGTCTCAAGTATTTCCTCATGGTCTAACTCGTGAACCTTTCAAAGAGTCTTATTATATGATTTTTTAACATATTTTATCAAGTGGACATTTGATGCATCAACAAGGTTCAAATAATGAAGAATCTTCCTCTTTTTTTGCCAATCCTCAAATAACCACAAGTTAGGGTTCTTCATAGAATATCATCTAAGCCATGTAATGGTTACAACCACCACACCTATATGATACTCTAAATCTTCACCATTTGTAACCAAGTGATCCAATTTTTTTTTTCCTACACAAAATGACACAAATAATAATTTGTCCCTTCTTCATTGACTTCAGGTGCAATACCAACAAAAACATGGCCTACAATGATAAATGTACATATTGTCATCATTAATTCACTAAATACTTAGGTAAAAGTTATAAAGTTACATATTGAATTTATAGAATAACACCATGTTACACTAGATCAAACAAGCTATCAAAGTCAATGGATGAATCCATCTCTATCTTTTCTAGTGCTCGTGGGGGAAAATAAACCCATATATCCCATTTTTCCACCCATTTAGTCGACTCACACTTGTCCCAATTTTCCTCTGCACATGATGGAAAAAAGCATGCCATTTTTCATGTGTGGATACTCCATGAACCTACATCAAAGCTTCTAAAAGAGTGTGACTCACTTGATCCTATTAGTGCGCAACAATCCTCATATGGTGCAATGTTAGTATTATCTATCAACCAAAAAAAATATGAACCATAGACTCACCTTCCTTACCTAGACCCATTCTAGCATTATACCACTAAATGATAGATTTTGCATCTGTCAATGTTGCTCCATCTCTGTACTTTAATTCTTCACAAGCTAAAGCTCTTTTGATGCATGCGCCTACACCATCATTCTCTCCCTTTACCTGACTAGCCTCTATGAAATTCACATATATTGAATTCTAGACAACCTATGCATCATGCTCAACCAATAGAACACTTGTGCATTCGTGAATTGAGATGCACAATTGTCTGACCAAATAATGTGTTGGCGATATGATATGACATTTTTAACCAAATCTCTATAAAATAGTTGAAAAATAACCATATACAAACTCCATAGAATGTGATCGATCATCACTAGTATAAAAATGGCACTCCTTTAATATCTTCCTATCATCTTCTGTACTTGTAGGTGAATGCATGAATGTTATGTGAACAAAAATGGAAACCTATTAAGAAGTATAATACTTTGCTTGCACCTCATTTTGTGGCTATAGTGTGTAGTTCTCTGAAAAGGCTACAACCAAAACAATGGTATCCAGTGGAAACGTATCTTTGTACAACTTGAATTGTAAATTCAGCCATCGAGCTCTATGTGTATGCCTTTCATACTTGTAAATAATTTTTTCATGAAAAATCTTCATGAACTCATACATTGTGATATTTTCAATGACTAAATCACATCTTTACCCTGTTTCCCATCTTTTAGAGCATATGTTACTATCTTATATTTTCTATAATCTACTATTTGACTTCCAATTGTATGTGTACTATCCATATGCTCATAAATTGATAAAAGCTACAAAGAACCACAAAATAAACATGTAACATTCAAGCATGACATCTTCTAAAATTGTTGACCATCTCCTATTTCAAATAAATTGTTGGATATGAATTCCCTTGACAATAAGTTGTGTGTGTGTGATTTATCTTCATATAAAAGGTTTACCCATCACAACAAATATTTGACTTATTTGAATTTGAGGATACATACCAATAATTTTTACAAAAAAATGTCTCTAAGTTGAGTCCAAAAAATGTTTTTCATGTAGATCGCGAGTTTGGCTACCAATCCCGCTTCTTACAATATCTATTTGATTAGGGGAAACATGCATGCTATTTGTTCAAAAATCTTCAATCAATAATTTCAAAGCTTCACTAATTTCTTTATCCTTTTGTAGTAGTCTATCGCTAAATGCTCATAACTCATTTTTTGTTGGAGCTTCTATTCTCTCACACCTTACTGTTGAGATAATGGGTGTTGCACACATTGCATAATATTGTTATTTTATTATTTTATTTTTATTATGTAATGTTGTACCTAGATGGATGTGCAACATGTAAAGATTCCCATGGAATATTCTTGATGAGTTGTATTGTAACATTGTAAAAATATTTCATGTAATTATTTAATATTGGGGAAAAGAATTAAATGCCCAATATTAAATGTGGGGTCAGTGGGTTAGGTAGCACATGGTTTTAGCACATGGTTTATGTAATACCACTTAGTGGTTTTGTGGGACTTGCTACTATATAAGCAGCCACAAGGGTAGTTGTTGTATAGAGAGAGAGAAAGAGTGACAAGGAAAAGACAAAAGGCAAGAGTCGAGCGGGACAAGGCTTGACAGGTTAGCCAAGGGAGCATTTGTGAAGGTTGAAAGCATGGCATGGGATGTGTGGATTCATGCTTGTTCACATAGTTTGCTCGGTTGTGGCTATGGCCATGAATGCTTCCATGGTTGTATGGCAATGGTATTTTTTGCTGAATAATACATGGTGATGGATGCTTTTGGAGGCTGGGTTTTTCCCTCAATGAGGGTTTCCCAGGGTATATCTTGTGTCACAATTTTATGGGTATGTTGTCTATTCTCTTGCATGTGGATTTTAATTCCGTGTTTATTTTAGATCTATTATGGGTTATGTGGAAACGGTTACATTCTTTGTTGCCAAGTTTCCTTACAAGTGGTATCAGAGCTATGGTTTTATTATTGTAACCCTAGATTGAATCCATGGGAATGCATGAGAGGATAAAAGAAAGGGCAAGATATATGAATAATTATTGCAGATCTGAGGGCTTTGGATTTGCTGTTATGATGGGATGTTAAAAGATTTGGGCATGGGAAATTGTTGGACAAAAGATTTTTTCGGATGTTTCATTTAAAATGAGAGTTTTGGGGGGTAGCTTGTAGAAATGACATCCTGGGCAAAAACAGACCTCACCATTGGATCCGGGTCGACATTTCCATAAATTTTGATATATAATATGCCCTAGTTTGGCCATGTTCAGAGGAAATGAAAGAGTTTTTTGGTTTCAGCTCATGATGGCCGTCAAATTTAATCCCGTCGGAATTTTCGTCACTGAAAAAATTAAAAATGAAAAATCGTACTGAAAATGGTAAAAAGACTGTCTTAGTAAAACGGCCATAACTTTCTCTCAGAATATCGGATTTTAGAGTTCTTATAGGCGTTGGAAAGCTAATTCAGAGCACTACAAGATGGTGTAGGTTTGGTTCTGTGATTTTAAAATTTTGTCAGGTTTTCAGAGCCCTAAAGTCAGATGTTATTTATTTTGAGCATGGATTAGGGCATAACTTGGGCATACGAAGTCGGATTTTGGACTTCGAGTAGTCAACGGAAAGCTCTTGGAGAGCTCTACACATTGGTTTAGATTTGGTGCAGGTTTGGCATGATTTATTTGTTGATATATTTATCTGAGCAGTTTATAGGTATATTTTGACTATGGTAACATTGTGAGTTTATGGCATTGGAGATTTAAGTTTTGATGTCATTGTATACTCAAGTTTGGTCTCATGATGATATGGTTATCAGTGTTTTTGGTTTGGATATGCATGATGACTTGTTGGGTCTACAAGTTGTGCAGTGTTGTAAGCGGTCTATACTTACAGGTTGCATTTATAGCTTGGTTATGGGTTGTCTTTGCCCATTGATCTTTCATTATTGATGCATATTCAGATTGGTGGCTTGGATTTGGGTTGTCTATGCCCTAAGTCACATGATTTTTTCTTCATGTAGAAGGGATGAGATGTTGTTACCAAGTACAGTCATGGTGGAGGATTGTGGTTGACTATGCTGACAGGTTGGACACTTTGAGAGCCAGATGCTCGGTTCATGGATGTGATCATGGTGTCATGGATTTTGGCATGACATGATTGGTTATACAGGTACATCCTTGATGTTCATTAGCTTGGATTTCTGATTTAGTTATGGTGGTATATCTTCTTGGTTGAGGATCATGGTTATTTGGTTTTCTTTTGAGGAGCTCATGATGTGCACTTTGAGTTCTTTGATGGTTTGATGCCTTAATTGATTCTCATGGTTAGAGGATGGTTTTTCATCATATGTCATGGATAACTTGGATACATGGTTTAGTGGGAGCTTGTGACAATGATGGGGTGACAGTGCAGGATTAGTTCCTGGTTTGGTTTATATCTTCTTTGTTTGGAGAGGATGGATTTTATGATGCCATAGGTGACTTGGTACCACGGTTGAGTGGGAGTTTTGTTGGCATTGATATATTTATTGAGTGTTTTCAGATGTTGGAGGTTTGTCTTAGATCCTGTTGCTGCAGAAGCGTCTTTGACATTTGCATGGTGCACTTGTTATCTTCATGGTGTTTGAAGATGGTTAGATTTGAGGACTCATGGAGTTCTTGGTTATCTTCATGGTATGTGGAGATGGTTCTTTCTAGTATGTGGAGATGGTTTTCTTCATGGTGTGTGGAGATGGTTTTCTTCATGGTGTGTGGAGATGGTTGCATCTTGAGGACTCATAGGGTTCTTGGCAAAGGTGTGGTTTATGCTTTTATTTGGCTTGTTATCCTTGGTGTGAGGATGGTTTCATTATTATGTCATGGTATACTCTTGATACGCGTTTAGAGTTGTGACATGTTATGGTGTGTTCATATGGAGCATGTTATCTCTTTAGTTGAGATGGTAAGATCATGTTGTCATGTTTATGTTCCTGAGGCCATGGTTGGAACTTTGACATTGATCTTGGTTTAGTTTCTTGGTATTGAGTACACTGATCATAAGCTGGATACTTCATGATATTGCTATGTTGCATTTGGAGTTGGCATGAATTGATTGGTTACAGGTGCTCATGGATACTTAGAGACGGTGGTGATGCTGATTTCTCTTGGATTAGAGAAGTATTTGTTGGGATGGTTGATGGTTTCAGAAGGAAGTCCGAGGGGCAGTCACCTGATATGGACTTGAGAGGAGATTGTTCTTAGATGAGTCTTGGTTGGAGACTTGGGTATCTTGATGAGCATTCTCATTCCCCACTCTTGGTCTACTCGGCGGTTTGCTACTTGAGAGGTATAGCCCATTTTTTTCTCTCAGTTGCATTATATTTATGCTTGTCTTTCATGGATATGGATCTTGAGCTATGGTACATGAGTTAGTTCTGGAGGGTTCATTTGAGAGATGGTTTAGCATTGGTTATCTCCATGTGCATATGTTGTTATGCTGGTTGAGTTTGGGAGATGGTTTTATATTGGGCATATTCCTTGGATTAGGAATGGTTATTCCTTGGTTTAGGAATGGTTTTATTGAGTTTGATCTTCTTGTGAGAGGCTTACATCCATGATTAGCTATATGGTATGGTTTGGGTGTTGTTGAAGCTTCTTGTTGGGGTTTTATGGAGGAGATCATACTTGCACAGTTTACATCTAGAGGTGTGTGTAGAAGGACATGATACAGGTTATGATTTGCATGGTTTCTCTGGTCTTGGTTATCTTCCTGGATGTTCAGTTTTGCTTACATTGGATTTGAGATTGGTTAGAGATTGTGATCACTGGTTTGTGCTCATGTATGTCATGTGAGAGATGACATGGTTATTTCTTTCTCTTTCCTTTGTTGGTTGTGGAGAATTTGGGAGACTATTGGAGACTTGTTATGAGAGTTATTCTTGCAGGATATTGGATTATGTATTGTGGATGTCCTTGATACTACATGGATTCACTTCTTTGAGATGTGTTGAGTGGATTGGTTATAGATTTGACATTATCTTTTGTAGTGGGAGCTTCTTGGTATATATGTGGCAGGTATTGCTCTTGAGGCTTGTGATTGCAGGTTGCAGATTGGATATGTTGATGATAAAAGATTCACTTGTTATACCTTTGAGGTATGGATAGTTGGATGGGTTTGGCACTTGCTGTGGGTGCTATTTCAGCTATGGATATTTTGACAACTACGGATACATGTGATTACCTTTGGATCAGGTTATTTGTGCTTGGAATTTCAGTTGGTACAGGATTTTATGATCTTCTAATGCAACAGGTTGGGTGGCTTTCTCTTTGGATGGCTTCTATGTATGTCCAGTGGGAGTGGCATAATAGGAGGTGAGATCATTCATGTTTGAGATGCTGGATACTTTGATTTTGTTGTGGGTACCAGAATGGAGCACTTGGTGTATTTTGATCCATGATGGTGGATGTGCTGGGAGGGATTATTCCCTTGTTCATTTTGTGTGGCTACGGATTGACCCTATGCAATGTATACAACAAGTGGGAGATTGTTGAGATAATGGGTGTTGCACACATTGCATAATATTGTTATTTTATTATTTTATTTTTATTATGTAATGTTGTACCTAGATGGATGTGCAACATGTAAAGATTCCCATGGAATATTCTTGATGAGTTGTATTGTAACATTGTAAAAATATTTCATGTAATTATTTAATATTGGGGAAAAGAATTAAATGCCCAATATTAAATGTGGGGTCAGTGGGTTAGGTAGCACATGGTTTTAGCACATGGTTTATGTAATACCACTTAGTGGTTTTGTGGGACTTGCTACTATATAAGCAGCCACAAGGGTAGTTGTTGTATAGAGAGAGAGAAAGAGTGACAAGGAAAAGACAAAAGGCAAGAGTCGAGCGGGACAAGGCTTGACAGGTTAGCCAAGGGAGCATTTGTGAAGGTTGAAAGCATGGCATGGGATGTGTGGATTCATGCTTGTTCACATAGTTTGCTCGGTTGTGGCTATGGCCATGAATGCTTCCATGGTTGTATGGCAATGGTATTTTTTGCTGAATAATACATGGTGATGGATGCTTTTGGAGGCTGGGTTTTTCCCTCAATGAGGGTTTCCCAGGGTATATCTTGTGTCACAATTTTATGGGTATGTTGTCTATTCTCTTGCATGTGGATTTTAATTCCGTGTTTATTTTAGATCTATTATGGGTTATGTGGAAACGGTTACATTCTTTGTTGCCAAGTTTCCTTACACTTACCATGGCTCTGCTTAGAGTACCTCTACTGATTTTCAATATTTTTCTTGTCTTTCTCATGAGTCAAGATTTCTTCATTTGGGTACTTACTATTGTTGATATAAGTACACATCTTGTGATATTACTATCTTTGGTACATGATTTAGAACCCACTTTGTCATATGCACTCATTAGATTCTTTACAATACTTTTTTCATTTAAATCATCGATCATTCTTAGTCCAAGAATCTTCATGATGGGACTAAATTTCAAATTCCTCATCATTTCAAAAAATAATTGGCATTGACCTGTCATATTTAATTCTTCAAAGAATAATCTCCCCATATGATTAACTTTTCTTTGACAAGTACACTTGCTAATCTTGTTAGGCATTGATTTCAAAATGTTAGTATCAATATCAATCAAATATTTTGGTGTTCTAAAATGAATTCTATAAGGTGTTATAATCTCTTCTATTCCCTCAAAATTTTGAACATCAACATAAGGTTGAGTGATTTGTATACCTTGAACTGAAGATTATGTGCCTTGGCAATAAGATGCAAAAGATGGAACATCACCTACTTGATATGTTGATGTTGTGCCTTGAACATGTCACGATGGAGTATGTATATCATCAGATGTAGAAATTAGTGCCTCTTCAATATAAGATGATGATATGAATCCAACATTGGAAGATGGTGTAGCTTCACAATTCAATTGTCATCTTGAGTGTAAGAAACTCATTCATTCTCTTTGTCTTTCCAATTCTTCCTTTTTGTTTCTTTGTATTGGTGGTTTGTGTTCCTCTTTGAAAGAAAAATCTTCATTATTGCATTGCAATTTTATTTTTTCATGTAGTAGTTTCATTTTATGTCTTTTAATTACCAAATCTCTCTCGCTCTCTTCCATTGATTGAGTTTTTGGTTTCTTCCTTGGCATGATGATGATTTCTATATGTTAAATTATTCAAACATTTGAATTAATTATGATTTGTAAATAAAAAAGTATTCAAATACATATACGAATTACAATTATTTCAATGAATAGACAATATATATTAAATAACTTGTAAAATTATAATGAATTATTCATACATTAAAATTTCTAACCATTTCCAAATAACAATTCCTTCAAACATACAAATTTCAATGAATTCACTATATATTAAACAACTTGTCAAGTTAAATTGAAATTTACTTCTATAGTAACAAAGAATATTTAAAAAGGACTGAACTGACCTTTTCTATACAAAGAATATTCAAAAACTCTTCAAATAGTGTAACCAATGATTGAATTTGGTGTTTGCTAGCTTCCAATACCATGAAACCCGTATTTTCTATAGAAATAACACAACAAACAACATACAAAAAAGAGAATATGGGTCAATACAGACCCAAACTTTCCTTGTAACCATTTTTTGGTGTTTTCACATAATGTGTATGCACTATAGCGGGTATGCACTTTAAAGTGCATCTGCACTATGTGAAAATTCTCTCTCCCTCTCTCTCTCTCTCCCCTCCCATTCCTCTCTCTCTCTCTCTCTCTCTCTCTCTCTCTCCCTATCCCACTCTCTCCCATCCCCTAATCTCTCTATCTCCCCCTATCACACCCTCTCCCATCCCCTACTCTCTCTCTCTCTCTCTCTCTCTCTCTCTCTCTCTCTCTCTCCCACTCTCCTACCCTCTCTCATCCTCTCTCTCTCTCCCCCCTCCCTTTCTCTCATTCTCTCTCTATCCCATCCTCTCCCATCCCCTACTCTCTCCCTCCCTCTCCCTCTCTCCCTCTCCCTCCCTCTCTCCCTATCCCACCCTCTCCCTATTGGAAATATTAAAGACTATGCTAGGTTACTGAGAGAGGAGGGGTGAATTAGTAACCATAAAATATTTATCAAATTCTAATCTTAATTGCAATAACCTAATAATCATTTAATTCATTAAATTAGATCTAACTACATACATGAGAAACTAAAAACATAAAAATTCATGACACATGACCACAATAATTTGATGACCCATAAACCTTCCAAATAGAAAGTAAAACTGGGGTGGGGATGATACCCACAAAACTTTAATACTGTAGCATAAAGTTGGCCTGTTAAGGCTTACAATGATCACTTCTAATGATTTTCCCTATTAGGAGCAATTAGGACTACTAGGTCCACCTTGTTAGAGGATTTACAAACATACAACAAAGTATGCACTCGGTAAAGCATTTTGACAAAAGATTGTTAAGTCTACCTTGTTAAAGGATTTTGGACCGGTTCACCTATTAGAATGAAATAGTAGATCTCTAACTTAAAACTAATTCATTGATAGAGATTCTTTGAAGTAATAATCATCTTTGTGTGATAGATATGACTTTGTTGCTCCTTTGCTGATATGGCCTTACAACATAATAGTTGTTGATTCACATTCACATGCTTCTTACATATTTTTACTCTTGTTTCTCATTCATGCATATACACATCTATATCTACATCTATGTCTATGTGGATATGATACAATACATTAAATATATATTTCAATCTAATTTACAAAATTCCAAAGTCGGCCAATATACAAGTTAACATCAATATTCCAAAGTCAGCTTGAATGAAGACACTTGGGTCCTGAAGACTGACTTGGTGAAGTTTTGATACACAACGTCCACTATTATTACTTGACTTCATCATGAATTTGGTAGAAGTGGAAGCTCAGTCCATACTAATCATTATAGAGTAGTCTCAAACTCGGTCTACATTGGCAACTTGGTAGATATTGTGTAACTTGGTAGAGACTGAATTCCACGTTTACCATACCTAAACTTGATAAACACTAATCATCTCATCACTTGATTAACACTAACTTCACTTCACATGAACCTAATGGCTCAGTAGAAATTGCAAAGCTTGGTAACCACTGAACTTCTCAGTAAAAATTGTAGGCCTTCACACTGCCTAAATTTACTTGGTAACCATTGGAATACTCAGTAGGAACTATGAAGCTTGGTGGCTACTGAATTACATGGAAAAAATCGTAGACTATTTAATGAGCTTAGTAGCCATACAAAATCTGAATCAATTTTGTCACTAAAACAAACTTGACTTAATTTCAACAATCTTCCCCTTTAGCATTAGTGACAAAAACACTTATTAGCCAAAACTTATATACATTACAGTGTGATACTAGCTCAGTACTGGTATATTGATTTTGAAATTTTTCAAAAATTGTCTTTGTAAATATATACTTTCCTTTCCTTTTCTTTGCATGATTCTCCCCCATACAATATACATACTAAGTGTTTCTCCCCATATATACATACTAACTCTCATATATATTTGTTTCTCCCCCTTTTTGACAATAATGCCAAAGATTTATTCAAAACTTATTTACACAAAGACACCAATATAAGAAAGAAACTCAAAATGTACCTTAGGTATGAGTGCTAAAGTCTTATCCCAATTTTCTTACAAAAGTTTGCACATATGTGGAGCAATTTAAACTTCTATAGAGAGTTCTTTCATATGATCTACAATTGAGAAGTTGTTGTCACAAATCATTGTTTTTGAGTAAACAATGTGCTTCTGGATTGTGTCCATGATGGGAAGGATCATATTTTAAATATCTATCAATGAAGACCAGATCCTTGCTTCTTCTCTCAACAATTCTACCTACATATCTGACAAGAATATGATTTTCATATGACGTGCAGAGCTTGAACTAGGGTCAAGTTTCAACTCCTATGCACTAGCCTTCATATCTTCATCAATCTTTGTCAGTTTTCTCTTTATTTTCTTTGCAAACTCAGTAGCATTGCATAATTTTCCAAAAAGTGATGTTACCTTTGTGCAAGAATTTTCAAGATTGGTCAAAATTGAGGAAAGATCCACTTGTTGAATAGCAATTTTTTGAGCAATGTGCTCAAGGACTTTGTTATCAACTTTCTTCTCTGCTTTCTCAATTAATTTTTCCTAACCACTGGAGTCCTCATTAAACTTCTAGATTTCTTCTTCTAATTGAAATAAAATGTGTTGAGATGTATCAACTTCAACACCTATTACCTCAGTCAAAATATCCTTAGCACTCTCTATGATTTTATATTCTCTATCTCTTTCCTCTCTTAATTTCTTCTGCTTTGTTTTCTTTTGGGGGAGTTGACTAGCTATTTGCATTTGTTCTACAGTGGCATTATCAAAATCCCACTTTGGAATCTCAATCTCCTCATTTAAGCCAATATCCTCCTCTATCTCCTTTCCACTGAAAAGTCTTGTACACGATTGAGCCTTGAGTTCAATTGCCTTTTTACAAACTGCCTTAAAATACAAAATGGAAACAATAGTAGAGATAGCAGGACTAGTAGTAAAAATTGATATAATACTGACATATGGTATACTAACTGGAATGCTTACTAAATCCAAAAATGATATACTTATAGAAGAATCCAAAGCTATAGAAAAAAAAACTGTAGAATCCAAAATTGTAGAACTCAAAATTGTACTTACTACTGAAGAACACAAAATAGTATAACATGTTGTACTCACTGCTGATGAACCTGACTCGAGAACCGAAGAAGAAGGAGGCTATAACTTAGTAGGTGAAGTGGTAGATACTTCCATTAGAGATGTGTTGAGTTTTGAGGGAGTGAAGAGTGATTGGACATTTGATGTATCTGCTATGGTCACAATCAAACTTACTAAAGCTGACTTCGAATTTGATGTAGATGTTGATTTACTTAGAGAATGAGGAAGTAAGGCAATGACTGTTGTAGCTATCTTCATAGGATCAATCTCCTCATCATCTTCTTTGACTTCCTCAGTGGCTTCTTCCTCTTTATCTTCTTCAACTTCTTCTTTGTCAAATTGTATTGTTTCAAAATTTGTTCCTTCTTCCTCATCATCACTGTCATCATCCTTGACTTCTACTGGAGAGTCACTTGGTTTATGCAAGTGATAAATATTCTTCCACATGCTTGTAGCATTCTTGATTACATGCTCTATATCTTTTACCAAGATTAAACAAGTATTAAATCTAAGAGTCATTCTGTCTTCATATTTCTTCATAGACTCTTTTACCTCAACATTGGTAAAGCTCAGTAATAGCTGCCTCAGCGATTGTTCATAGATATCTTTTGCTATGTGCATGGCTGAGTCCCATCTTGGCTTCAATCTTTCTAATAGATCATTAGAAATCTAAGAGGCTATCTGATCAGGGGAATACTTCCACTTACCCATCTTTGTTAGCACCAATTCCTCAATTTGTTTGTTCTCAACCTTTGTCCTAGTCTCATACTTTAATGATTTTGGTGAAAAATGAAGTTAATTTCTTTCCTTTTGATAAAATTTTTCCATTAATGCTTGGTACAAAAGTAGCTATGATGACATAATTATATGTGACAGGTTGTCATCCACTATCTGTTCAAATATACGTGGTGAATACTTCATAACTTGGTAACCAAACATGTGTGACTAGTTACTCCTGACCTTGTTCGGTAGAGTCCATGACCCAACCTTACTCAATGATAATTGATACTAATCTTCTATGATCCCCTTGTATCTTGAATACTGATTTGGATCTTTGCTTCTTTTAATTTTAGAACTGTTTAGATGTGACCATGATAATATAGTTCCAGTTCTTACTTGAGAACTTAGTTGGAAATGGTGGAGTCATCCACTTCTTGAGTGACATGACCATCATTGCTTGGACTAGCTTCCTTGGTGGATTTAGGAATCCACTACTACCTCATTTTATTTCTAATGTTATCTGCTTTTGCTTTCTTTTCATCTTCAATTCTACCTGTATTCATACAATTTTTGGCTAGATGACCAAGTTTTGTACAAGTGAAACATCTTATAGTGGTATCTATCTTCCTTGTGTTATGTTTAACATAGTTCATGCCAATGTGTCCATACTCTCCACAATAATGACATCTGCAGCAAGTGTTATAGTCCCAACCAAATAATGCTTTCATAATTTTCTCTGCTAGATTAAATGACTTTGTTATGTAGTTTGATGCCTTGTGACCTTGTTTCTTGCATTTGTGACATTTTCCTTCAAATTTGGTTTCTCTTTGCATTCATTAGCCTTGTGAACATGTTGATTGCAATTGTAACATTTACCATTGAATTTTTCTTTTCCATTACTCCAACATTTGTTTAATGTATGATCTATCTCACCACAGTGATTGCAAGTAGGTATTTGATTCCTTTGAGTGCCTTATTTGGAGGATTCACCTCCTTTATATCCAATTCCTTCTTTACCCTTTTGTCTATAGAGATTCTGCTCATTTAGTTGATTCAATTGATTCATGTCTTCTTGGGATTTTATCATTCTCTCATTGACTTTCTTTTTAGTGTTTAGGTCATTTTTCAATCTTTCTTTAATTTGCATTTTTGAATTTAGATCATTCCTCAATCTTTCATTGACCTGTCTTTGACTCATGATTTCTTCATTTGCATTGGAGATTTGAGCTATAAGATATTCATGCTGAAGGGATTGGTCCTGGATCTCATTGTTTCTTTTATCCATTTCTTCTTGCAAGGAACCATTCTTCTTTAAGAGTTCTTTGATTGCATTATTTGCTTCATCTGAACTGCTTGAAGGGAAAAGATCTTCAATATTTTCTTCAATGTACTGGTGATCATTCATCTAATTTGCAAGTTCCTTCCTTATTTTTAGGGATTGGAAATGTTGTTCTTTTCTAATGGAATTTTATAAAGTCCTCTAACAAGGCTCACTCCTAATAGGGTGATCAAAATCCTTTAACTAGGTCACATTTAAGAGTGTGTATTATAACCTTTAATAGGGTTGGCATTTCATAGGGCATCACTTTAGAAGATGTTTTTCCCAAATTGGGTTTCTACATAAAATTCTTGTGTCAAAATGTGTGAATAATTTTGTGGTGTTTAATGTTTACATTTCTACAAAGTGATTATGAGCTAGGATAGTGACCTACTAAGTTATGGAATTTTTAGATGCATGCATGATACATAATAAGGATGTATATGTATATAGATTTTGTTAAGTGCTGAAATGTTTTATCTAGACATTTGGATCTTGGATAATTGATTCACCCTCCCTCTTAGTTATTCTAAAGTATTCCAACAATTGGTATTAGAGCATTTGTTTCTTGTGAGGAATAGTTTGAAGGCACTAGAAGCAAAAGATCAAGATGTCCAAAAGAGAGATACCTAATCTTAATAAGGAGAACTTTCCTGCATGGAAAAGTTTGATGAAGCTACATCTAGGATGACTTGGAAATCATGCATAATCTACCATTACCACTAGAGCCCTTACTGCTAAGGATTTGAAAAAGAATAAAGAAAAAAATTAGGCTATATTAGAGATTGCATCTACCCTAAGCTACACTGAGTTTGATGACATTAAAGAATGTGGTTTTTCTAAGAAGATGTGGGATGCTATAGAGAAGATCTATCGAGGAGACAAAAATGTATAGAGAGCCAAATCTAAAAGGCTTAGAGGTAAGTTTCATGACATGAGAATGCAAGAAGGTGAGAATATACCTCAATTTGTTCCAGAGTAAAAGAAGTTGGTAATGCTATAAGAGGAAGAACTAGTAAAATTGAAGATGAGATTGTGATCAACAAAGTATTGAAAACCCTACTACCTATCTATGCTATTAGAGTCTCTACCATACAAGAACTAAGATGCACACTTGGTAATGATTTGACTCTTGAAGGATTGATAGGTAGATTCACTGCCTTTGAACTCTCTAATTTTGATAATTTTAAAATATGAGAATGTTGAATCTTCTTTCAAAGGTAAGTTGTCACTAAAAGAGACTAAATAAAAGAAAAAGAAAAAGGTAAAACATGTTTTTAGTGATAGTGATATAGATCAAAAATATGTAGAGGAGCTTGAAGAACTACTAGCAAGGAGATCTCATAGATGCAAAGAAAAATACAAAGGTAAGTTACCCATCATGTGTTTCAATTGCAATGAGGTTGGTCATATTGTTGCAAGGTGTCCTAAGAATAATAATAATAGGAGTGGAGACAAATTCAGCAGAAAAAGAGATGAGAACAATGAAGATTATAAAGATAAATGAAAGAAATCATACTATAATGCTAAAGAGGAATCTAATGAAGATTATGATGATCACGATGATGAAGTTGTGTGTGTTGCAATGAAGGATGATTCTGATGAGATGAGGCAATTGTATTGTTGTCATATGCAAAAAAGAGCAACAAATGGATAATTGATGATGGTTTTTCCAATCACATGACTAGAGATAAAAGTAAGTTCAATTCTCTTGTGCATTATGATGGTAATAGTGTTAGGTTTAGTAATGATGCACCATGTCTAATCAAAGGAAAATGATCAATAAAATTGATAGATAATATCACATGTGACAATGCTTACTATGTAGGACTTAAATAGTGTTGGATGTAATGTTGAATTTGGAAATAGAAGATCCAAGATTTATGATGATGAAAGAGAGCTAATTGGAAATGGTGATCAAACTAGAGGTAATCTATTCTACTTAGACATGAATGATGCTACTTGTCTTGTTTTACAATTTGATAATGTGTGGCTATGGAAAAAAATACTATGTCATGTAAATTTTGATAATTTGGTTAGTATCAATAAAATAAAGAGTGTCAGAGGTTTGCCAAAACTGAAGAAACCAGATAATGTAATTTGCAAACACTGCTAGTTAGTCAAAATGACAAAGTCTATTTTTAAGAGTAAGACTCAATCTTCAAAGGAAATTATGGAATTAGTTCATACTAATTTGTATGGATTAATTAATGAGAAAAGCTATAAAGATGACAAGTACATTATCCTATTTTTTGATGATTATTCTAGGATGATGATAGTTATGTTTTTGAAGAAAAAATCTGATGCATTTCAAATGTTTAAGTGGTACTTTGCAAGAGTTGAAAAAGAAATTGGAAAGATCTTGAAATGTCTAAAATCTGATAGAGGTGGAGAATTTACATCAAATGAGTTTGAGAAATTTTGTAATGACAGAGGAATTAAGAGACAAACTTTTGCACCTAGGATCCCTCGACATAATGAGATTTTTGAAAGGAGGAAAAAATATTTGATGGACTATGCCAAAATACTCATGATGGAGAAGAATGTTGCATTGAAATATTGGAGAGAATCTGTCAGTATAGCTGTCTATACCTTGAATCAAGTACAAGTAAAGAAAGGTATAGAATCCACACCTTTTCTGCTGTGGTATTGATACTCACCCAATGTAAAATATTTGAAGGTATTTGGAAGAAAGTGTTACATTCTTAAAGATAAAAGAAATGGGAAATTTGATGCTAAATGCGAAGAAGGTATATTCCTAGGCTATTCCACAAGAAGTAAAACTTATAAGTGTTTAAATAATAACACTAACAAAGTTGTGAAAAGTGAAAATGTGAAGTTTGATGAATATACAGAGGTACATGAAACTAAAATTATGAAGGAACCTAAAGATTACAAAACATTTGTATACTTCTATAGAGATAGGAGTAATGCTGAAGCTGTGAACCAAATTGATAGTCAACAACAACAAGTTTCAGTGACTTTCGATCACATACAATGAATGTCAAGCTGCCTTCAGGAGTTGAGTTGTATTTAGATGTTGAGAAACATTTTGATAATGAGATTAGTGCACATGAAATTAATGTTAAAATACCTGATAGAGAAGCACATAGTGATTTTGAGGTTGAAAGATCCATCATTGAAAATAGAGAAGAAACAAGATTGTCAATATATGGTAGAAGACATCACCTTGTTGAACAAATTATTGGAGATAAAGAAGCTAGACCAATGACAAGTAACAAGCTGAGAAGTGATACATGTTTAATAAGCATGTATGAGCTTAAGTCAGTAAAGTATGCATTGGAAAATGATGACTAGAGTCAAGCCATGAAAGAAGAGATTGATCAAATTGATAAGAAGAAAAATTGGTCACTTGCACCTAGATCAAAGAACAAGAATGTTATTGGAACCAAGTAGGTATACCAAAATAAATTGGATGATAATGGTGAAGTCACAAGGAATAAGGCAAGATTAGTTTTCAAAGGGTATGCTCAAGAAGAAGGAATTGACCATGGAGAAACATTTTCCCATGTTGCAAGATTGGAAGGAGTAAAACTTTACTTGGTTACTTTGCAAACAAAGGTTTCAAATTTTATTAGATGGATGTGAAATCTACATTTTTGAATAGCATATTAGAAGATGAAGCCTACATTGAATAGACAAAAGGATTTTTTGATGCTAACAACAAGAACATGGTATGTAGATGGCACAAATCTTTATATGGTTTAAAAAAAGCCCCAAGAGCATGATATGAAAGGATTCACAATTATCTTGTGAAGATTGGTTTTGAAAAGATTGATGACAACATTAATCTATACTTGAAGACTAAAGGAGGTAAAGATATTTTACTAGCTGAAATTTTTGTTGATAATATCATATTAGGAGGATAAAATGCACTATGCAAAAAATTTGCTGATGAAATGAAGAGATAATTTGAGATCTCCATGTTTGGAGAGATTAATTTCTTTGTTGGTTTGCAAATATATTAAATAAAGTATGGTATTTGTATTAGTGAATCCAAGTATGTGAAGGAAATATTGAAAACTTTTTGTATGGAGGATTCAAAGCCAGTTAAAACACCTATGGTCATAGGAATTAAATTATCAAATTCTAATGCTTTTGCTAAAGTAAACCAAAGTTTATATAGGTCTCTGATTGGAAAATTACAATATGTTATTCATAGAAGACCTAACATTGCATTAGGTTACAAGATTTTCTATAAATCCTAAGGAGAATCATTTGATGGTTGTCAAAAGGATAATGAGATATCTGAAAGGATCAAAAGACTATGATCTATACTACAATAAAAATGATAAGTTTGAATTAAGAGCCTACACAAATGTTGATTGGGATGGAAATGTTGATGAAAAAAAAGAGTACAAGTGGTGGAGCATTTTTCTTAGGAAAGAGACTAGTTTTATGGACTAGTAAGAAAAAAATTTGTATATCAAAAAAATACTGCTGAAGCTGAATATGTGGCTACTACAGTGAATTGTACAAATGTGGTCTGGATCAAACAACTACTCAAAGGAACAAAGGAGGAAATTACTGAACCTATGATACTTTATTGTGATAACACAAGTGCTATAAATATATCTAAGAACCCTATAATGCATACAAAGACAAAAGCATATTGTAATCAAGTATCATTACTTGAGAGATCTAGTTCAAGACAAAGAAGTGAAGATGGAATATGTGAATACAAAAGAACAAATAGTAGATATATTCACAAAAGCTTTACCTAATTCTCATGCATATCTCATAGGTAAACTAGGGTTGATAAACCTACCCAAAACTATTTAAGAAGTAAGAGAAGTGCCCTGCATCAACTGAGTTGAATATTGTATTTTTACACATTGATGTAGAGGATTTTGTTCTAGGAACTGCCTAAAGTAATCAAGGAGCTAGTGTTAGGAAACTCAGGCGTGGAAACAACTTCCTACACTAATCTCTTAAGAGAAGTATGGTGCAAATCCTATTAAAATCTTTTACACTTACAGATTCAATATCATGTAAACAACAATATTTCAGCCAACCAAGCATAAAGAAAATAGATAGAGAAAGAAACACATAACACAAAGATTTTCTGGTGGGGAAAAACCTTTCGGTAAAACAACCCCACCCCTCCAAAACTTGCACAATGTATTATCTTCAACGCAAGGTTACAATACACTTGCAATGCAAGTTCAACAGCAATAACAGAAGACTCCAGTAGCAACTCATAGTACCAACAATACACTTTTTCACATCCCACCTCTTCACAACCCTAAAAACACTTATAACATGTGCTTCACTTTAGGGCTACTCCCAAAGGTAACCGTATTAGGGTTTTACCATTCTCTGAGAAAATAGGAACCCCAAAAAATTTTAGTACTCAAATTTATTAGTTGCCACATGTCTTCACCTGTCACTGAATCTTCCTGACATAGCTCTTACGTATCATAGGAATCTGTCATAGCCATTTTAGCGATGATCTCCTTATACACAATTCAAGATGCTGACACATCAACATTATTTGCAAGAAATACATTTTAACAAACAAATAATAAGAATACAAATTATCCAAGGTTGAGGCACCTTATTCCTAATAGCCAGAACAAGCTATCAGTCACAAGTAAGATGATAGAGGGAGAACCTAAATTGTTAAACATCTACATGTTAAGATGATAATTCTTTGGCATTGTTGTCAAAGAGGGAGAGAATATAATACTTAGTAAGAGGGAGAGATACATTATAAGAGAGAGATATGCATTAAGAATACCTAAAGAAAAGGGAGAGTTAACCCATAAAGGGAGATATACATCAAGAAAGGAGAGATAATCTATAGAGGGAGAAATTCAGAGAGTTAGAAGGTAAGATGGAGGCAGACAAAGAAAGATCAGATGATATGAAAGGAGATTAAAAAAGTTGCATTACCCTATATAGAGGAAGTTCACATATTGATAGAGGGGGAAATTTTGACACAGGATATTATTTTCTTTTTGGTATTATTGATTAGTTTTCCATGTATTTGTTTGCCATCAATGCCAAAGAGGGATATTATTGAAAACAAGATTGTTTTGATATGTGGAATCTAGAATAATAATTATATTATCAATGATGTCAAACCTAATACTTGTTGGAAAGATAATTTCTTGTTTAGTTTGAATGCTATCATTTGTTTTATTAATGAAGAGGATTTGGAAAGGAAGGATAACAAGAGAACCTATAGAAAGGTTGAGTTATTTATTGTATAAAAGGAGTAATAAGACCAATAATGTCATGGATGATATGATGTATTATTTATCTACTTAAAGCTGAAGTTGATGGATACACTAACTAAGTCTAGAAGAACAACAAATATAAATTGTTTCTCCTAAGATTGATCGAGTGATTAGTTAGAGCTAAGACATGCCAGTGCAAGTCAAGCCAAAAATCAGTTAGTGCTGAGAAAAGTGAAGATATAGTGTATGTTGAGCGAATTTAGTATGTGCTGAGTAAATTCTAGTCAGTGCCAAGTGACAATAAAAGACAATATAAGCTAAGTGAAGTTTATTGGATGCCAAGCAACAAAGTGTGTGACAAGCATCAGAGACTAGTTATTGTCGAGTGACAATAATATGAGTTTGATCAAATATTCTCTAAATCTAAGACAAAAAGTTGATTTCTTGGATTGTGTGAAGCATGTGGAAGATAAGATTGATGAGCTAGAGGCACAAAATTCAAGATAAACCATTTTGAGGTGAACTTAAGGAGGATTGTACAAGAAGTTTTTAGAGGGAAAAAAATGGAAAATAGGGTAGATTCAATGAATTGTACATAACCCTAAAATGGATTATCATGGTTCAATGGTAAAAGACCTAAATTCTCTTTATAAGGGGATACAAGGCTTGAATCAATGAGTTGGCATGTGCGATAACCCAAAGTAGACAAAGAGTCTAAGGTGTTCCTTCATATGGTGCTCGAATAGAGGAGTCTAAAATTGGTATGCAAAGCAAAAAGGCTTAAGTGGATGAATGCTTGAAGGGTGAGCAAGCTATCAGAGAGAAGGGTACTAATGCCAAGTAGAATGGAAGATTGAAATAGAGATCTATAATCTATAACTGAGTTGTGATGTATTATCAGATCAAGCCTTGCTATTACTTTCTAATCATTGTATCAGTTTAGGATAAATCCTTTGGATTAAGGTTGACCTTATAGTCATCTATAAATTCTTTAACTAGGTGACATTCTAATAAAATTTTCTAAAGCCCTTTAACAAGGCTCACTCCTAATAGGGTGATTAAAATCCTTTAAACAGGTCACATTTAATAATGTGTATTATAACCTTTAACAGGGTTGACCTTTCACAAGGAATCACTTTGTAAGAGTGAGAATTAGTAGCATGTTGCTGGTGGTTTTTCCCAAATTGGGTTTCCATATAAAATTCTTGTGTCAAAATGTGTGAATGATTTTGTACTGTTTAATGTTTACATTTTTGCAAAGTGATTATGACCTAGGACAATGACCTACTAAGTTATGGAATTTTTAGATGCATTCATGATACATAATAAGGATGTATATGTATATGGATTTTGTTAAGTGCTGAAATTTTTTATCTAGACATTTGGACCTTAGATAACTAATTCAGACCCCCCCCCCCCCCCCCCGCCCAAGTTATTCTAAAGTATTCCAACACCACTCCCTCTATATCGAGGAGATAAAAAATGATTCTATACATCTATCAAACCATAAAATCAATGACAAAATATATAAGGATGGAATCATGAATAACTATCTAACTCAAGGTCAATATTCAACTATAAAGGTAGTACACACTAATCTAGGGTATTCTAGTATTCTTACTAGATCTTGATTCCCTAATGACTCCATGCATATCACTAACCTTTCATACAAATAAGGTTACTATCTATGCTAATAAAGTTCACACAGGTGAAAAATATCATATAATATCCAGCCCACTTAGGCTACAAACATCTTCTACTACTACCATCCTAGTTTGGACTAGTGCTCAAGGAATGGGCAAGGAACAACACATCTTATTAATCCATTCTAACCTCTCAACAAAATTTAATTATCATTTATTAATTTACTTATAATAGGTTATCCTAGTAGCCACTTTGGGCCCCAACCCCCACTACAAGCCACTCCCATCCATACATCTAGATAATATACCCTCTCCTTAAACATACAAAGTCTCACAAATAAGATAATAATCAAGCATGGTTCCATAAGAAGGAAAATGGAACATACATACTAGTCCTCAAACAATAATTTTGATAAGTACGCATGGGTCCTCAAAACACAATTCTCACAAGTTGATCTTGGTCCTCAAACCATAATGTAACAATTTATCATGGGTGGTCAAACCACAATATAATACGCATGAATCCTCAAACCAGCATATAAAAAATTTAGGATTGATCTTCAAGCTATCACATAACATACTCTCAAAGAGTACAAGATACATAAGCTTAGAACATTGGTTGGGAAAGAGTAATCATGACTGAAACATCAATATAAGTAACTCATAACTACCATCACAAAACTCAAACACTCCTTAAGCCCTTGTGTATAACACCTATAGCCAACATAAATCCCAAAATACTTGATAACCACAATAACAATGAAAACACATACATTTCACATAAAAGCATTCTTAATGAATAAAAGTCTAGTTATTTCTATGGGTTTAGTTTTACTATAAAAATATTCATATAAAACCTCATCAAATATAAATATATATATATATATATATATATATATATATATATATATATATATAATTACAAGACATATACATTTTTAGATTTTTTTTTTCTAAAAATAGAATTTATACAAATAGAGTTTATAAAAAATAATATGTAAACTCTACTTCTCAATTATATAATTTTTTTGGATACTTGGATTGGGGTATGCCCCTTTTAAGCTGTAATAATATAGGACTACGGTCCTGGGCTAGACAGGAGGTTTTCTTCCCCTGTTCTTTCCTACTAGTGCCCGCCTTAATGGAAGAATGTTACTATAATTTTTAACTTTTATTATTCATAATATATCATTATGGTCTTGGCCGTTTACCGATAAAAAATAAATAAAAATTATATAGATTTTTTTTTCAATAATCTTACATAAAATTCTAAAAATTAATACATGAAACTCATAGTGGCATGAAGAAGACAATAACAAAAGTTAAAGAAAGAAAATCTCAAATAATCTACTTAAAAAATAAAGAGACCAACTCTAACCCAAAAATTAAAGTTCTTTATTTTTCTTAGTTTGAAATTACAAAGCTCAAAACTCAACCTCAAACCATGAAGCAATTTGAAAGAATTGAGAACAAATTTTCAACCAAAAATCTCATCTTTGAATTACTTTTCCTTTTCCTCCAAAAATCCAAAAAGTTCTTCAACCTAATAATAATGAATCCCTAAGATTACAATCACATCTAATTTATAGAAAAATTCCATTAGGTTTTCTTAAACTAGAATTCAAGCTTCAAAAAGTAAAAAATAATATTTTAATAATCTAGTTCTTAAGTTAAGACACTTAACTCGACTTCTTAACTTTGAACTAATTATTAATTCTTATTTAATTATTATGCAATTAGTATAATTATAACTTATTTACTATTAATATTTTTAGCATAATATTATGGAAGAATTATAATTAATAATTCTAGCCAAATATAATATGCAACTTGACTTTTAAAATTAATTCATATTATTTGTGGAACTTAAATTTGCATTTTTGATTGAATAAATAATTATCAATTTGTAAGAATATCTTTGTTCGAGCTAAGAAAGAATTAGAAGAAATTAATTAGCAAATCATTTCCCATGGTTTGAATCTTCTCTCATTTGCAAACAAAAGGAGAAACTAGTAGAATGGACAAAACTATGCAATAGGGAGGAAGAATATTGGAGGCAGAAGTCAAGAGATCTTTGGCTAAGTGAGGGAGACATAAACACTAAATTTTTACATGCTTCAGTTAAGCAACATAGGAATGCCAGTGCTATTTTCTCTATTAAGGATGTTGTATTTGGTAATCTCATCACCTATATTGGAGGTGATCAAAATGAGGGTGTTAAATTTTTCCAAGGTCTACTTGATCCTACATCTCCCCTAATCTCTAACAACGGTAGAGATAACAAGCTCCTTAACACTATTCCAAAGTTAATATCTTCTCAAGAAAATGGTGTTCTTATGGTCCTATTCTCACTTCAAGAGATCCGCAAAGTAGTCACATCTTTTCCCCATGATAAAGCTCCTATCCTAGATGGATTTACCTACCCTTTTACTAAAAATGTTGGGATGTGATTAGTTGGGACCTGTTGTTGGCTATAGAGGAATCAAAAAGAAATGATTCAATGCTCAGTAACATCAATTCCACTAATATAGCTATCATCCACAAATAATGGGTAACCTTAAACATTTACAAATTTCAGACCCATCTGATTGTGCAACACCATATACAAGTTATTGACAAAAGAAATCTATCTATGGATGCAACCCATTCTAACTTGAATAATCTCTCCTGAACAAGGTGGATTCATCTTGGGTAAAGACACCATGGAAAGAGCTTTAGTTTTTCATGATGCTCTTCAATCCATTAATCAGAAACTCCCTTCATTTTTTATTAAATTGGACATGATAAAAGCATATGATAGACCAAACTAGTCATTCCTTATAAAAGTCCTTAAAAAAATTGAGTTTGTTGATAAATGGTGCAGATGGATTAAGGATTTCATATCTAGGGTTCATTTTTGAATGATTATTAATGGATTTTCAGTATGATACTTTAAATCTTCCTAAGGTGTTCGACAAGGTGATCCTTTATCTCCATCTTTGTTCATACTAATGGTAGTACTGATTAATAGGGTCATTTTAGTGTAACAAAATATGGGTCTCTGGTTGGGTATCAAAATTAGTAGGTCTACTATAGTGACTTGTTCCTTGTTTGGAGATAACACTCTACTATTCCAATCAAACAACTAGGAAATGCACTCAAAATGGAAGAAACCACTAACTAAGCAAAGAGTCCCCATCCTTGATTACTCATGTGTGTGCAAGTATATTAATTCTCCACTCGACAAGATCATAAACCATCTTCTAAGATCTATTGTAGTTAGCTCTTTTGACATGCATACTTCAAAAGTATCTTGGAAAGAGCCTTATTTTTAGTTAGGTGTCATAGCCCTAATGAGGTGATTGTTGTGATACCACCACAAATATTGCTCTACTTAGGACAAAATTCTATCAAATAAGACCTATAAATGTATTCGCATATAGAAAGCCAAAATGCCTCAAATTTTTATTTTTCTCATTTTATAAACTTTTAAAATAAGGTAAGAGAGACAAATCTAGGGTAGATAGGGAGCATACACACTACCCATACCAACTAACTATCCTTTCATGTCTTTTTCTTTTCTTTTTTGATATTTAATTTGGCCCATAATCACTTAATATCATAATGGGTTTGGAGAAACTATAGTAGTTTTTATGATTCTTCAAACTAAATTGACCAAAGTAGACACCTAAATCAAAATAAACCAAGAAACTATCACTAAACTACTTGGGTCCAAAGGCTCAAGGAAAATCATAGATCTGACTCTCTAAATTAAACTAGTCAACTAATTGAGCCCACCTAAACAAATCTCAAGTCAACTACTCAAGGAAAATCAACAACTTAGCTCAAAAAAGAAACTTAACTAAATTAGTTGAAAGGAAAACCTATACTAACTTCTTGAACCAAATGGTTCAAGTCAAACCTACTCTGACAATGAACAAGACTCCAAAGAGACAATACTCAAAAAGTGGATACATATACATGATCTATCATGATTTCTCAAAATGTTTGAGAGTAACAAGGCATCTCTAAAGGTTCTCAATCTTTTCAAAGAAGTTCTTTGTCACATTGCACTCAAACTCAGGAAATTAATCATGTAAGATCAATAGTTGAGGCTATTCATATGGGCCATGGTCAATCTACAAAGAAGTTTTCATTTCTAGATAATGTGGTGGGTTTTGTTTTCAATAGAATTTGTAAATTCTCCATAGCTTTAGGAAGTCAAAATTGGTAATGGATCCTCCCACTAGCATCAACATGAAACTTGTGAGTGATCAAGGCAAGATCAGTCTTGAAATGAAGTCCATGGAAGGCTACTTTTGGAGGATTGTCCTTGTGTAACATGAACCATGTATACTTGTGTCTTTTTGTCAGCATGTCCTTGAAAATCAAGAATTTTTTGATGATTTTTCCCTCAAATTATTTTTCAAATGCAATATCAAACTTTAGCACCAACCCAAAATTCTCTTCACTCTCATATTTCATGTAAATAACTAGGCCATCACACAATATATCCTTCATATTCTCATTAAATACACTTGAAACCTCTTCATTTCACATGAATTTCCAATTGCTTGTTTTTGAGGAACATCTTGCAATTATTTATATGTGTACTCTTTAAGAAAACTACCTTCAAAAATCATGGACTCAGTGAATGAAACTTCAAATACCCTCACATTTTGATCATCAAATAACACCTTAAGTGGTAAGACCTTGATGGTGAATCATGCCATTTGCCACAACTTGTCTATTCTAAGATGCCTATCAATGATTCCACTTGCAATTACTCTATGAGGTCTTTATCACCTCCCCCTAAAGAATATGGTGGTGGTAATGTCTTGTAGTGCCTTGTCAAATTGTTCTTTATATTTGGACTCATCTGTGATATCTTGTAATTCCTTGTTCAACTTGTCCAATTGATTATCTTCTTCAAAGGATGCTTGAATCTTTTTCATTTCACTCTAAAGAACATCCTTCTATTTTATGCATGAAAGTAAACTAAAGATTTCCTCTTCTTCAACTTTGTGATGATCTTCTTGTATTTCTTCTAGTATTTCCAAATGTTGATCTTTGCTTACTATCCTTTCTATGACTTGGCTGAAACTGATTGCCTCCTCAATTTTCTTTTGAACACCTTCCTCATGTGAATAAATGTTTGAAAATTCATCTTCCACTTGGTTGTCAATTTCATCCATGCTAGGTTGTAACTTGTTTTCGTTGGATGGTGATGCAACATTCCCCTTTTTTATGTCCAACTTGAGTGCTGATTGCCATCCTTGTTTCATTTCTTAGATAATTCTTCATATGATCCTATTTGAAACTTGATTGAGTTGATGGTATCTTGGCATAATGGACAAGTAGATTCTAAATGTGAGAATTCATGTGTGTTACAACAATTTTGGTTCAAAGCATTTTCTTTAGAACTTATATAGGTGTAGGCAATGAATAACTAGGGCCAAAGGCACACCCAACTACCAAAGCCACCTGCAAGAGTAAACACAATGGAAACACAACACAAAGAATAGAAATAAAAGGAGAAATAAGAGTGATACACTTTATAGATTCATCAATTTGTCCAAATACATGCCCAAATATAAGGCCTTCTAGGTTACAACCAACATTACAATTCAAACTTTGATCTTTTATGATAATCTTCACATTCTAACTCTACTTCCCACTTTCTTTCATCTTCTCTACTAATCCCCTTAAGAATCTACAAGGACCCCTTTGAATACATACACAACCTTAGGTCAGCCTATTGCAAATTAGACCCTTACATTAAATGCAAGGCTAACCCACAAATCAACTTGCAATAAATATTAAATGCAATTACAAAAGTAAATATGTGTAAGGTCAGCTCAAACTAGAACCAGACACAAACATCTCAGTCAAAGAAGGACCATAACAATACTGTCACACAAAAAATGTTTGGCACATACACAAGCTCAGTACCAACAAGAACTTGACACTAACCAACTGCGAACTTGGCAGGAACAATGAACTTGACACACTACAAACCTAGTAACAACTACAAAACCTACATAAATAAAGAACTTGACAAAAACAAAGAGCTCAACATAGGAGAAAACATACAGGATGGCAATGCAACCGAGGATGCTCCTTCATCAGGCAACCTAGGTTGAAAGAAATGACTCTTCTGAATCATGCAAGTATCACAACCTGAGCTGAATCTAACTCAGATTGAGAAATCCATGTAGCATCTTCAATTTTCTTATTCTTCCACCTTACCAAATACTCATAGTAATATTTTCCTTTTGTTCTTTTACTAATTTTCTAAGTCAATACCTATTCAACCTCTTCAATCTTCTTTTTAGGATAATCATCTAATACAAAAAATTCATCATCTGACCCATGA
Source organism: Cupressus sempervirens (assembly GCA_028749045.1). Taxonomy (NCBI): domain Eukaryota; kingdom Viridiplantae; phylum Streptophyta; class Pinopsida; order Cupressales; family Cupressaceae; genus Cupressus; species Cupressus sempervirens. Next base: position 339,953,975 of record CM053785.1, read on the forward strand.
TAATTATAAAAATAAAAAATATTGAATATAGGAGATATATCTATGTCATCAAGTAGCTCAACTTCATAAGAATTATCACTATCAAACTCTGTCAAGATCTTACGAGGTCCAAACTTTTTCATCTTTAGCTTACTATATGTTCCACTAGGAAATCTACCTTTGTTCAAATGAATCATCACATCATCACCAACTTCAAAACCATGATGTCTTCTAGACTTATCAGCATTCTCCTTGTACTTTTGATTACTTTTTTCCAACCCCAACTTCACTTCCTTATGCAAAGAATCTATAAAATTAGCAAATTCTACCACTGCAACACTTCTCTTTTCTTCATTAGCAATATCTCTCAAATCTAACATTCCTCTTGGCTGCATTCTATTAAAAATCTCAAAGGGTTCCTTCCTAGTACTTCTATTCACAAAATTATTATATGAAAACTCAATCTATGTCAGCACTAACACCCAATTATGTGGCTTATCTCCAACTGAACATATTAGCAAATTATCCAAGCTTCTATTCATAACCTATGTCTATTCATTTGTTTGGGGATGGAATGTAGAACTAAACTTCAACTCAGTACCTATCTTCTTCCGCAAAGACTTCCAACACTAACCAACAAACTTAATATCTCTATTAGAAATAATACTTCTCGGTAATCCATGCAATCTAACAATCTATTTGAAGAAATTTTTAGCAACATGCTCAACATTTGATGCCTTCTTACAAGGTATGAAGTGAGACATCTTAGAAAATCTATACACAAAAATAAATATAAAATCACACCCATTTTCTATCTTAGGTAATCCATACTTATGTCACTCCAAGGTTTCTTAGGAACATAGATAGGTGTATAAAACCCAATATTTTGACTTATTCCTTTTGTAACTTTTCAAACTCCACAACTCTTTACAAATTTGTGAACATCCTTATGCATCTATGGCCAATAATACTTGTCCTACAACAAACTCAATGTCTAATCAATTCGAAAATGTCCAACCAATCCACTACTATGCTTTTCCTTGATCAAATTGACTCTTATAGAACTTCTAGGGAAACACAACTCAATTCCTTTGAACAACATACCTTCTTGAATTTAAAACTCATCATACTTACTTATGTGATCTATTAGATTTGGTGCTCTACACTCTCTCTACACCTTAGAAAAACCAAGGACCTCAACTTTCATCTCGGTCAATAAAGAACATCTTTTACTCAATGCATCAACAACTTGGTTAGTGACTCCACTCTTATGCTTAATCACAAATGTGAAACTCTACAAGTACTCAACATATTTCTTATGTCTCTGATTCAATTTATGTTGACTTCCTAGGTACTATAAAGCTTTATGATCAATATACAATACAAACTCCTTAGGAATAAAATAATGTCTCCACTTCTTCAAGGCTTGAAAGTTTTTATAAAACTCCTTGTCATACAAAAACTAATTCCTTCTAGCATCATTCAATTTCTCACTAAAGAAAGTGATAGGTTTACTGTATTGATTCAATTCAACTCCTATTGCAATACCACTTGCATCACATTCAAATTGAAATACCTTATTGAAATTAGGCAAAGCTAATACAAGTAACTCAACAACCTTTTGTTTCAAAGTCTCAAAACTATTATCAGCTCCATGTGTCCACTCGAAATCTTTTTCATCTCCCCTCATTGTCTTAGTCATAGCATTACAAACAGAACTAAAATTCCTTATAATTTTTTTGTATAAACTAGCCAAACCATGAAATGATCTTACCTCACCCACATCCTCAAGTGTAGGCCATTCCAAAATTTCTTCAACCTTCTTAGGATCCATTCTCAAACCATTCTCAAACCATAAGCTTAAATTACAAATCCCAAATATACAATCTCCTCTTGCATAAAAGAACACTTTTTCAGATTAATCGTCAACTTTTCCTCCTTCAATATTTGTAATACTTGTCTAACATACTCAATATGTTCTTCCTTAGTCTTATTGAATATTAGAATGTCATCCAAATAAACAATCACAAAATTACCTAAAGATCTTTTGAGAACTTCATTCACCAACCTCGTGAAAGTAATAGGTGCATTAGTCAAAGCAAAAGGCATTACCAACCATTCATACAAAATATTTTTTTTCTTGAACATAGTCTTCCATTCATCACCTTCTCTAATTCTAATATACTAATAACCACTCTTTAAATCAATCTTTGTAAATTACTTTGCTCCACTCAGACAATCCATTATGTCATCTCTCCTAGGCATATGGAACCTATATTTCACCATGATCTTGTTAATATCTCTATAATTAGTACAAATTATCCATCTTTCATTCTTCTTAGGTGCTAATACAATAGGTACATCACATGGACTTAGACTTTCTTTGATCAAACCTTTCTACAAAAATTCATGCACTTGTCTATTAAGTTCTTCATTCTCTCTAGGTGTCAATCTATATGGTGCTTTATTTGGAAAACTAGCTCCAAGAATTAGATCCATACCATGATTTATACTTCTTACTAGCAATAAACCATTAGAAATATCTTCTACAACAATATCTTCATAATCATTCAACAAATTTTCAATTTCCTCTACCATGCAATCAATACTACTAGTTTCTGGTGTCACTCGATTACCATTAGTTTTTGTTAGTCAGTTACTACTGACTGGTACTTAGTTAACACTATTTTTTGTCACACAATTTCTATCTTCACAACCTGATCCCCTAGGAATCACAAGAAAATAGACTTGATTATTCTTTATTTCTTTTTCAAATTTCTTTCCATTAACTATGCAAATCTTCACAGTAGTACAATTAACTTTATCTGGACTTGCAATCAAAGGCAACAGTATTTTCTTTCTCCCATTTACCCAAAGGGTATATTGATTCAATCTTCCATCATGTATAGCATGTCTATTATATTGCCAAGGTCTACCCACAAAAATATGACAATAATCCATAGGCATAATATCACATAGAACTTCATCAAAATAATGTCCAATCTTGAACTTCATAATACATTATTCACTTGGCAACATCTTATGCTAATCTTTGATCCATGAAACATGATAGGGTTTATGATGCTTTCGCCTTAGCAACTAAAACATTGTAACCAAATATTTTGATGTTAAATTTGTATAACTTCTACTATTAATGATCACCTTGCAACATTTTCTAGCCATCTTACATTTGGTCTTCAAAAGACTTTTCCTAAGGATAGGTTCTTTGTCACTTTCCTTATTACATAAGATTATTCTCACCATCAAATTTTCTCCAGCCTTAGGTCCACTAGGTGAACCCTCAATGTCTCCTTGAACCACAACATTCCTATTATGTTGTCCATTTTTAGAAGATCTACACTCAAAGGATCTATGCCCTTCTTTACCACATCTAAAATAATTACCATGAAAACCACATGTAGAATAAGAATTACCTCTTCCTCAGTAAGAATCACCACCTTTCCACCCAGTCTTTCTTTTTTCATCACTCGTCCATTCAATTTTCCCCCTATCTTACATAGAATTGTTAGATCTGCCACCTTCTCCATAATATCTACCTCTACCTCTTTGGAATCTACCACCTTTACCTCTTTGTCTTTGTTCATGCTTCTTTGTCAAGATCTCCTCCACTTTCAAGGGATATGATATGCTTCCTCCACACTTTCCAATTTCAAAAAACTTATCTCATCTTGAATTCTAGATCTCAACCCATTTATTTACCTTGCAATTTTCTCAACATCATCATCCACATGTCCAGATCTGAGGTCCAATCTATAGAATTGCTTAGTATACTCCTTCACAATCATGTCTTTTTGTCTCAAATTTTGCATCTTTCTCAACAAGATAACTTGGTAATCAAGAGGAAGAAACTTTTTCTTCACCTTTTTTTTATCATTTTTGGCCAAGTCTTGATCTTCTCCTTTTCTCTTCTTTGTCTATTAGGTTACAAATGATTCAACCATAGTGAGGCATGACCCTTCAACCTAATAATCACAATCTTCACCTTCCTATTATTAGGAGTGTTTTCATACTCAAATAACATCTCCATATCAAATATCCAATCCAACACAACATTGGTGTCCAACTTTCTATCAAAAGGAACAACTTCTACAATAGGCTTTGAATGCACCCTAAACAATACTCTTAACAATCTTGCTTCATCTTGATCTTCTTCAGGTTCTGGATTAGGGTTTGGTGATATTACTTCATCATCACTCACATCATCAAGATGCAGTCCTCTCCTCTAGGCTATATCCATAGCATCTAATCTGGCTACAATTTGTCTCAATGTATCCAATATTGTGTTATTAACATTTCCTCTACCTCAAACCATCTTTACAATCAGGTTCTAGCAAGATCAAAACCCTTTGTAAGTTGTAGAGAAAATCCTCAGATCTGCTACCCTACAACCAAATTCACTTAGGGTTCTACATGATCCAATCTCCATAAGGATGAAAATAGGCTCTGATACCACTTGATGTAGGAGAAGGAAAAGCATAACTAGGGCCAAAGACACACTGATCTACCAAAGCCACCTGCAAGAGTAAACAAAGCAGAAACACAACACAAAGAATATCAACCAAATGATAAAGAAGATTGATAGACTTTATAAATTCATCAATTTGTCTAAATACATGCCCAACTATACAACCTTTTGGGTTACAACCAACATTACAATTCAAACTTTGATCTTTTATGATAATCTTTACATTCTAACTCTACTTCCCACTTTCTTTCATCTTCTCTAATAATACCCTTAAGCCTCTACCAAAGACCCCTTTAAATAGATGCATGACCACAACTTGGCCTATTACAAATTAGACCCTTATATTAAGTACAAAGCTAAGCCACAAGTTTTCTCACAAAAAATATTAAATATAATTACAAAAGTAAATATGTCCAGGGTTGGCTTAAACTGGAACCAGACATAGACAACTTGGTCAAAGGAGAACCATAAAATAATTGTAACATGAAAATGCTTGACACATACATGAGCTCAGTACTAATAGACACTCTACATTAGCCATAAAATTAACATCCACTATAAACTTAGCAACAAATACAAACTTGATATCCATTATGAACTCAACAAGAACTACAAACTCAACACACTATGAACTTGATAACAACTATGAACCTGACATAAATAGAGAACTTGACAACAACTAAGAGCTCATCATAAAAAGAAAACATGCAAGATACTAATGTAACCTAAGATGCTCCTACATCAAAAATTATTTTTTGGTTTCCTATTGATCTTTTCTTTGGACTCATGGAATTTTGATTCTGTTCTAATAAGTACCACTGGCAATTCTATGTTGCAATGATAATTCCACTTTAAAAAGAAATGCCAAGCAATGTATCTCTCCATGCTCAGTTGTGTCACATATTCTACACTACCTTGGTGATACAATGTCCTTCAACCTTGTGGTTGTAACTGGTTCTTCAAATCAAACCAAATTGGAAGAATAACAACTTGATGATCACAAGAATAGTACCCGTCTATGGAGAAACCTTTTCCTTTTGATTTTTTGATTTTTCATTATTTTTCAAGTTTCTTAAATAAACTTCTTAATACATATATATTTACATGCACACTTGAGCTGTAGCAGCAATCTCGTGGTCAGGATTCTTCATGTATAAGATTTATTGTAACTTGCACATCTTTTGGACCATATTTAGAGTTAACTCATCTTGCTCTATATTGTTGGTAAGGATATTGAAAGATTGGGCATCTAAGGAATATATAAATGTATATTGATTGGCATTAATGGTAGTGATTTTTAATGTTGATCATTAATAACTTTTTTATTTAATGTATTCTAATTTTTAATGTGGAGCTGAAGCCAATATTATTGCTGCTAATAAGGTCAGATTTGCATTGTTATGATTTTTTGGTGTTCTGTAATTATTTCTCTTCTCTATGCTTTATATCAATACCAATCCAATTTTTGTATCCATCAAACAAACCAAAATGTCAAATCTGCAATTTCTAGAACAATAAACAACAAATAGTATTCAAAATTTGAGTAGTTCAAAAATAGGCATTTTATGGTGAAATATTGGAGGTACCCAGATGGGGATATTACATCACCATCAAGCCCATGAACTATCTTGCACAACTATTTAACTCTTAGTAATTTATTCATTTCAGATTTTAGCGTACAATAGGTGTAGGGTTTTAGAAGTGTAACTGAATTACTCTCCATGATGAGAAAGAAAGATCAAACACAAATAAAGAGGAATGCAAGCACAACTAAAAGATCCGTTATAATTTTCTCAATCAATGACCCTACACCAAAATATGATCTAGGTAGTGCATATTTAGCACAACTACAATAATGAGTAGTGAACATTATCAAGTGAACTTGACCTCAATGTGTTACAAAGATAATAAATGTTGAAAACTAAAAATATATATTAGGAATAAAATTAAAATAAACAAATTCCATTTCTATTTAGAGCTTATGATTTTTTTTTAAAATGCACCTAAAAGGATAGCACTAGTAGGTTTGGCCATTGAGTTGGCATATGATGTTTATAGAGGAGCTTGTACTATATTGGCCACCTAGATTCAATCTCCTAGTGGACCACTGAGTATACAAGACTTGTGCCTACATTAGGTATTTGAGGTCATGAGTTTGAACAAGGGTGGCCATTCACTACTACATTTGGGGTCAAATTATGATGGCAAGGCATCACAATTATGATGGTAACTTGTCACCCAACTGACACCAATAAGAATTAGCTCCCATCAGATGAGCATCAGACTTTTTCCATTGCAAATTGTGATGGTAAGGGATTTCATTGAAATTGTGATGGCTAAAGCTATCTTGAATTGAATCTAGATGGGTCAAGATTTCATCTTTACACTATTACAATTGAGATGCTTATCCATCAGAGAGGACATCAAACTTGCAACATTTTTGCGATAGCAATGCTATGGGAACAATGACTAGCTATCAAACCTATTTGTTGCAATAGCGACAAGTTTGTGGTAGCAATGTTGTCTCACCTATGGGTAGCTGTCAAAATTGTGATGGCTTTCTGTATTAATAAAAATAAAAATTAGTTAGAAAATGTTGAATAGCTATGATGCTCTCATAGGTCATAGTAGATTCACATAGCGAGTTAACCCATGCTATGTGACTTACCTCAAGATCCTGCACACAAATAATGTAGACTAGGAATATTGGGCAGACTTAGCAAGAAATTTTAGAAAAATATATCATAGCAAATATTTTTAGAAAGAAACAAGCCATAACCTAGTTAAATGGGTCTAGTTGTTGATTAGCTAGGTTGATTACAAATTTTTGTAGAACTGTCATCAGTTTAGGTACAATAAAATGTATGAGATACAAAGATCAGAAGGGTATGACAATGAGATGCATAGATCACATACATACATACATACGTACATAGACATGTATGTATGTATAAAGAGAGATATTTTTGAAGGTGCTTATTACATCGTAACACAACAGAAAAATTGATCCAGCTATATACATATTCCATAATCTAAAAAATAAAACAATAAAACTCACTCAATCCATGCTAAGTGACTTACCTCAAAATATTGCACACAAATAATTCAGAGTTAATGGGCTATATATATATATATATATATATATATATATATATATATATATATGTAGGGGAAATATAATGCCCATTAACAATGACATTAACATATGCATCTTTTGCATGGTTTAGAGGTAATGTAATTGTGGCAGAGGCTTCTACAATGGAATGAGCCTCATGATTATGGCATTTACATAGAAGTAGAACTTGCTTCTTTAATTCCTTACACTCAACTCTTCATTGAAGTTATTCTTCAAGCAGTGAGAATAGCTGCTACAAATTCCTAGGAGGCAAGGGACCTTGAACCTATGCTACATTTTTTGGAGAAATGGGAGGAGTTTTCATAACATTCTGGATCATATAGTGATGCCCAAATTAACAATAGAAGTAGATACTTTAGATCCTCATAGGGAGAGCATGCCAATACATGTATAGTTACATCCTTGGCTTCCATTATTAGTCCAGCATATGGAGCCTTTATATCAAACCATTCATTATAAATTGGGGAATGTGCTTCATGCTTGACATTCAAGTGATGCATCTCCATATGCAATTTTATCACCTTGGAAAACTACATTTGATCTTGCTAGTTAGGAATAACTGATTGTTCATTTTATCGTACCTAATCTGATAATAGTTCTATAGGAATTTGTAACCAACCCAGCTAATTAGCAACTAGACCAATGAATCGTAGTGAAAAATGCATAAAATCTATGGCTGAAGTCCCTAAGAAAAGAGATTTGAACAATGAATCATTTGAGAGGGTAGCAAAAAAAAGGAAAGAAAGGAGAAGATATGATCATGACCACAATAGTGAAAATAAAAACTATGGGCATATTAGAATGAATTTAGAGAAATATAATAGAAAGTCTATGAAAGGTTCTGATTAGAGGAATGAGATTTATGGAGGTACCAAACATGATGATACTATATATGATGTAGAGGGAAAATACAAGAATAAAGATATGAAGAAGAAATTTTCTGATCATACTAGTCAGAATCATACCTTTGTAAAAAGTCAAGATAATATGGAGACCTTGAACTTCTCATCATGGCACAAGAAGATATGAAGAAGAGAGTGGTGGGAATGTTTGTTAAATATGATTGTTGGTAATGTGGGAATGTGGGAAGAGACAATAATAAATATGATCAGTAAGTCAACAATTATAAAAAACATAATAGTCAAAGAATGTTTGCATGAGCCTGCAAGCTCCTTGAGCTATTATTTTGTACAATTCATTATGTACATGGTATGAGATGTATTTTCTCTTTCTATAGACATGCCATGTTACTAAAATGTAAAAGGTTTAATATTTTAGTTTTCATTGACTCATAATCTAATATGGTGGGTTATTTATTAGAATTTGGTAATTGCAAGAATTTTTTTGCTATATTTTAAAATAGATTTCTATTTGTAAATTGGCCAAACAATATTTCTAGGCTTTCCATTTTGAAAATAATTAGAAGGTTGTTTCATTAATATCAACAATGTACTTCACTTGAAACTTCATTTTTACCTTAAATGCATCATGCAACGAAATTTTTTGTTTGAAAAGTGTATGGGACACTTATTTTTTCTTTGTTAAGAGGTAATGTCATTGTGGCAGAGTCTTCTACAAGGGAATGAGCCTTGTGAGTTAACATATAATGTCTCAAAATAGTTAAGTGCTACCTAACTATATCCAAGGCATCTCCACACTAGAGGCATAATCCACCTACCAAGCTACCTACATATTCATATCCATGGGATAAAGAACCTTGAACTAATCACTCTAACGAGCATATAGTTATGGTTTCTAATTGTTTTTATGTAGCTATATTCTTCTAACCATTGGCGAGCTTTACTCACCTAATACAACTCTTCACCATCATACAACCACTTGGGTGAATCAAACTTTTTTTTATAATTACAATACTGTAATACCCTGGTGCAATCGTTGTGTTGTAGTTTATAGTTAATGTAATCTTAACCTATATACATCCTAACTCATGCCTTATATAGTTATGTTTAAAAGCTTGTGACAATAATCAATGTGAAAAAAACTTGGTTAAAAGAACATATTCTTTTTATTAAATGTAAGGTTGATTAACTAAATATCCATACATGTATAAGCATGGTAAGTTACCTAGAATGTCATGAGATCAATCTTTAAAGTACTTGAAATTTCTTCATTGCCTTGTGCTACTAAGGGGAAGTCCATCTTCATTTCTCACAAGCAATTCATCACACAGGTACATCTAGGAATGTCCTCATCACTTCTTGCATAAAATGAATCCAATATTACAAAATGCCCCCAAGAAATAATAGTCCAAGTGAAATAAACACATGAAAAATGAGAGAGAAAAAGAGGAATCTACTTACCAATAGGCATTTCCATTGCATTTGTGGCCATGCTACCTGTTGAGTGAGTTTTATTGTTTTTTTGTTGTGCCAAGATCTCTTTGTTTATATACATACATACATACATATACAAAGATCACAAGGGCATGACAACAAAATCTTAGATCTCCACTGATCTCCACAATCCACAAGATCTCTCTCTATATATATACATACATACATAGACACACACACACACATATATGTATGTATGTATAAATATACATCTATATATATACATATATATATATATATACATACATATATATATATATGTATATATATATATATATATGTATATATATATATATATGTATATATATATATATATATATGCAAACATACATACATACATACATACATACATATACATATACATATAGATACATACATACATACATCTACATATGCAATTTTATCACCTTGGAAAATTGTATTTAATCCTACTAGCTAGGAACAAATGATTGTTCATTTTATTGTACCTAATATGATGACAGTTCTACAAGAATTTTTAATCACCCAACTAATCAACAACTAGACCAATTTAACTAGGTTATGGCTTGTTTCTCTCCAAAAATATCTTCTATGATATGTTTTTCTAAAATTTCTTGCAAACTTTGCCCATTTTTCATTTTCTACATTATTTGTATGCAAGATCTTGAGTAAGTCACTTTGCACAAGTTGAGTGAGTTTTATTGTTTTATTATTTGGATTATGGAATATGTATGCAACTAGATCAATTTTTTTGTTGTGCTAATATGTAATAAGAACCTTAAAAATTCTTTCTCTATATATATAAAGACTACAAGCTGTATAATTTGTCATATATTGTATCTGCATTTGCTTTGCCATTGCTTATAAGAGTGTTTCAACGTTGGGAACACCTGATTGTATTTGATCCTGCTAGTCGGGAACACTTGATTTTTCATTTTATCATACCTAATCTGATGATAGTTGCAATGTTGGAGGCAACATTTTTTTAACTTCACAATTTTACTCATTATCTACATTATTTCTTGGTTGCAATTGTATGGTTGCAATGTTGGAGGCAATATTTTTTCCAAAGTGGCAGCAGGTTTTAGTAACAAAGTGGTTTTTAGGGTGGAAAGGACTATATAATGAAGAGGAAACATGAAAACTTGAATGTTGAAATGCTGAATTGAAAGCTATCAAGGATCAAAAACCTATGCCAAAGTTACAACATAATGTGAAGTTGATTTTAGATATTAATTTTTTTATTTTAAAAATGACATAAATCATTCGTTATTTGTTTTTATTGTGGAGAGCTGCACGTGAAAGAGGATGGAGAGCTTTGAACAAGGATGGAGAGCTCTAAATGTTGGTGTAGATATCATTTTCATGTCCTTGTGATCATTACATTTCTTTGTTGTGCCCTTATGATCTCTATATTTCATTGTTGTGCCCTTCGTGGAGATTAATGGAGATCTATGATTTTTTTGTCATGACCTTGTGATTTGTGTGTCGTTGCTCTACAATTTATTTGTTATGTCATGCCCTTGTGATCTTTTTTCCCTTTGCACTACAACATTTGGGGTTCAATTGCAACGATAATTTGTAACAACAGTATAACTTGTGGTGTATTTGGGCCCAAATGTAGTAGTGCTTTCTCTGCAATTTTCTTCAAGGGGAGAAGAGGTACCTATGTAAATGTTCTTTTCTTTTCCTTCTAAACTTGTATCTCTTTATATTCCCCCTAGAAGGTGTTTAGAGAAGTTTCTCTTTATGGATATGTATCTTGATGAAGGGTGCTCCCATTTATACACTAAACCATAACAAAAAACAAAGAAACAACAACAAATGTGAGAACAAAATATAGACTTCTTATTTGCACCACAAATGCGGAATTAAAAAACTCACAAGTACAATATGCTATCCTACATGGGCACCTTCATTACAATAATTTGCAAGATAAGCTATGAACTATCACCCACAACTATCCTAGACAATGTTTGGGTCCTTAAATAGGAAATTTCATGCCACCTAGGAAGGTTCTAGACAATGAAACTTAATACCTAGGGCTGACAGACCCTAACAATACATATAGAGTTGGCCAAATACATCTTTGACAATTATTTTAGATATTTCGAGTAGCCCAACTTTAGAAAAACATAACTTTCAAATAGTTGCTCTGATTAGCTATTATAACCACTTTTTAGAAATGTGAACTCCTGATCTACAGGCTTGGAACAACACAAGTGCCCTTTTGTTGAGTTTTTAGACCTCATCTGGTCACTCTAAGGCCTCCAACGATGAGCCTGGAGATTTTTTCTGCAAATTTTTCCACCAAAAATCTACAATAACTTCTTCGATACTTAAGCTAGAGCAATCAGATTTTTATGGTAGGCTTACAAGTCTAAAATGTACTTTCCTATAGAAAATGAGAACATTCCAAGCTTGTATGAAAAACTTACTAAAAATAGCAAGTTCCCATAAATAGTAACCACCCTATCTATTAGTCCTTATTAAAATAGAAAAGACTAAAAGTAAAATATTTTTGGGTGATGCAAGATTTCTCTTACACGTAGGATTCTCCTGCATCAGATACCTAGGGTAATTTGAGAAGTGACTCTATCATGTCTTAGGTGTTTAGAGGAAAACCAAGATGGTTAACCTCCTTCCTTTCTAGCCATGATGAATCCTTTACTGATCTCCCTTTCCATTAGACTAGGTATTCCTCATAAGTTTTGTTCCTATTACTTTTACCAACATGACTATCCAGTATCTCCTCAATCTCCTTTGTAGCCAAACTAGCTACTGGAATACTCCACTGCACTTCTGCAACTTCATCTCCATCACCTCCTTCAAAATACTTTGTCAAAATTGAATTGTTAAATGCTGGTGAAATATTCAATTCAGCAGGCAACTCCACTTCATACGCATTTCTAGAATCATGCCTTTTCACTATCTTGCATGGTCCAAACTTCTTTATTTTCAACTTATTATATGTACCCATTAGAAAATGCTCCTTCCTCAAATGAACCATGAAATCATCTCCAATTTGAAATTTTTTATACCTCCTTTTTACATCTGCCTTAGCCTTATACTATGTATTCATCTTTATGATATGCTTCCTCATCTCATCATGGATGTTATTCAAGTGTTCAACAAATTCTTCTGCTTTGACACTACTTATCTATCCTTTATCCAACTACCTTAATTTAGAATCATTTTTGGGACTACTCCCATATACAATCTGGAATGGTGATTTACTAGTACTCCTATTGATAGAATTATTATATGCAAATTCTGTGTATGGTAAAATAATATCCCATCCTTTTGGCTTGTCTCTAACCAAACATATCAGCAAGTTTTTCAAACTGCGATTCACAATTTCTATCTATCCATCAACTTGTGGATGATGTGATGAACTAAACTTCAAATCTATCTTCAACTTCTTCACAATGTATGCCAAAAATACCCAACAAATTTGGTATCTCAATCTGAAAATATACTCTTTGGCAAACCATGTAGTCTCACTTCTCTAAAAAGCAAGTCTACTACATGAACAACATCACTAGTCTTCTTGAAAGGAATAAAATGTGCCATCTTTGAAAACCTGTCAACCACCACAAAAATAGAATCATGCCAACACTGAGTCCTTAGTAATCCTAGATCAATATCCATGCTCACATCCTCCCATGGCTTCTTTGGTACAAGTAATGGATGATACAAAAATGCATTTTTCTTCACTCCTTTCACCATCTAACATACTCTACAACTTTGTACAAAAATTTTCACATGTTGCTACAACTCTATCTAGTAATAATTCTTAGCAACCAAAGCTATGGTTTTACCTCTACCAAAATGTCTAGCCAATCCTCCACTATGATTCTTCTTGATGAGATTCTCTCTCATTGAAGTTCTAGGAATGCACAACTAGCTTCCTTTGAACAACATACTATCCTAGATTATGAAATCCAACCATTTTGTCTTATCAAGTGTAACAGGTTCTATACAAGCCTTCAACACTTCACCAAAATCAAGATCATCTTGATAAAAATTACTAAGTTCCATGAACCCAACCACCTTTATCCACATCTCTATTAGCAAAAGTTTGTCTCCTACTAAGAGCATCTACAACTCTATTAGACTTCCCACTCTTGTGTTTCAAAACAAATGTATAACTCTGCAAAAACTCAACCCACTTCAAATGTCTTTGGTTTAATTTTCCTTGACTATTCAAATATTCCAAAGCCTGATGATCAGTATACAAAACAAACTCCTTAGGAAGAAGATAATGTCTCCTCTTCTTCAATGATTGAACTATAGCATAAAATTCTTGATCATAAACATACTATTTTCTTTTGGCATCATTCAATTTCTCACTGAAATAAGCAACATGTCTACCTTCTTGGATCATAACAACCCTTATTCTAGTACCACTAGCATCACAGTCTACTTGAAACACCTTGTTAAAATTAGGAAGTGCTAAAATAGGGTGCTCAGTAACTTTCTCTTTCAATAGATTAAAACTCTTATTTGCCCCTATAGTCCAGTTAAATTCTTTCCTATCCCCTCTCATTGTTTTAGTCAGTTGTCCATAAATACTGTTAAAACCTCTTATCAACGTTTTGTAAAAATTAGCTAGTCCATGAAAAGATCTTATCTCGGTTGCACTCTTTGGAGTAGGTCATTCAAGGATAGCCTTTACTTTATCTAGGTCCATTTTTAGACCTTTTTTTGAGACTACAAATCCTAGGTACACCAACTCATGTACAAAACTACACTTCTTCAGGTTTATCAACAAATTTTCTTCCCTCAACTTATCAAGCACCTTGTGAATATAGATCAAATACTCCTCCAATGTCTTGCTAAAGATCAAAATATCATCCAGGTAAACAATGAAAAACTTACCTAGAAACTCCTTCAGTACCTCATTCATGAGCCTCATGAAAGTGCTTAGTGCATTGGTTACCCCAAAAGGCATGACTGACCACTCATGTAGTTCTTCTTTTGTCTTGAAAGTAGTATTGCATTTAGCACCTTCTTTGATGTGAATCTGATGGTATCCACTCTTCAAATCTATCGTTGTGAATGCTCAACTCCATTCAAATAGTCCATAATATCATCCATCCTTGGTAATGGAAATCTATTCTTGATTGTGATCTTGTTGTTAGCACGAGAATTTGTACACATCCTCCATTTACTATTCTTCTTTGGTGCTAATACAACTAGTATAACACATGGAATTAGACTCTCTTGAATCAACCCCTTCTAAAACAACTCATGAACTTGTCTGCTCAACTCTTCACTTTCTATTAGTGTCATTCTATGCACTTCCTTGTTTGGCAAACTGGCTTCTAGAACCAAGTCCATCTAGTGATTGATCTTCCTCATTCAGGGCAATCCATTAGGTACATTCTCTGATAATATCAAAAAAATCTCCCAACATATCTACAACTTTTAAAGGTACCTTCTAATCTACTTCTTCTTTACTATCTTTTGGAATTATAGAAAAAAACATATGCTCACACTTCATATCTTTGATAAACTCTTTTCCATCAACAAAACATATTCTGGCAGAACTACATACCTTTTCTTCTTTCTCCTTCAATGGCTTCAACTTATGTTTCACTCCATCCTTGGTTAGAGTGTAGGTATTTTCTCACCCATCCTATACAACATGCCTACCAAACTACCATGGCCTACCCAACAACATATGACATTTTTTGACAGGTATGATATCACATAGTACCTCATCCTGGTATCTTCCAATCTTGAACTTCATGGATCACTACTCATTAACCATGACCTTGTGTTCATCTTTCACCCAAGAAATAAAGTATGGAGTTGGGTGTTTCTATCACTTTAGCTTCAACTTGGTGACCATTTTTTGTGACACTAGATTGTCAATACTTCCACCATCAATGATCATAGCACAATACTTATCTTCACATCTATATCTTGTGTGAAATAAGCTCCATCTTTGATCAGGTTCATTCTCACCACTCAACAGGACTCTTCTATTAACTAGAACTTCTCCTCTTTCAACATATTTAGAATGCAAGGATTTGGCATCTTCATCAACATGTGTAACTTTGGCCTGGCCTTCTATTCTTTGATCTATACTTCCTTGGCATTGGGAACATTCAAATGCTCTATGCCCTTCTTCTCCATAGTGAAAACATTTCCCATGGAAGCCTCCTCTTCTAGATCCTTGTCCTCTGCCTCTTCCTCTCTGATCTCTATTGTTTTGATCATGGAAATGATTGGAATTATTTTCCCTTTGGTTCTAATTGCTACTTCCAGCCTCATCCTTGTTCTTCTAATCATCATTACGACCTCCATAAGATCATCCTCCAGATCTTCTGCCATGACCTATTATGCTATTCTTTCTGTCAAACTTCTTGCTAAGTTTCTCCTTAACTTTTAGGAAAAATTGGTATGCATCCTCACTATTGTTCATTTTAACTATACTCAGCTCATCCTGAATGCTTGGCCTTAATTCATAAAGATAATGGGCCACTTTCTCCTTATCACCTTCTAGATGGTCAGTTCTAATGAGAACTCGATAGAACGCTTCAGTATACTCTTGAAAAGATTTTCCTACTTGCTTCAACCCTTGCATTTTCTTCAATAGATCAAGATCATAATCTATGGGAATGAAATTCCACTTTAGTTTAGCTACCTTTCATTCCCATCTAGTGATTTTGTCCTTTCCCTTTCTATTTCTCTCCAACTGAACCTCTTGCCACTAGATCTTTACATGTCCCTTTATTTTTTCCTTTGTAAACTTGACCCTATCAAGATCCTCAATATCTTCATACTCAAACATAGGTCTTTTTCCAATCTTGGAGATGGCTCTAAAAAAGTCTCTCTTCCTCTGGGTTTAGAACTGCCTCTGCTTTGACATTTTCTTCTACTTTGTCTATTACAAATTCTTTAGAATAACTGAGAGGGGGGGGGGGGGGTGGTGAATCAATTATTCAAGGTCCAAATTTCCTATTCAAACTTTTTCATCAAGTAAAGTGTGCCCATCAAACTTACTCATTCATCCAAGCTTTAGCTTTCCTATTCAACAAGTTACTTGTAAATCAACATGCAAGAATAACACATAAAAGGATCAACACATAACACAGTGATTTATGTGGAAACCCAATTAGGAAAAAACCACCATCAACATGCTACTCAATTCTCACTCTTCTGAAGTGATGCCCTATGAAAGGCCTACCCTATTAAAGGCTACAACACACTATTAAATGTGACTTGGTTAAAGGATTTAACCACCCTATTAGAAGTGGGTTTGGTTAGAGGACTTTAGAACATTCACTTGGAATGTCACCCTGTTAAAGGATTTATAAATGGTTGTTAGACAAACCTAAGTCCATAGGATTTTCTTTTACCCTAACTGATATAATTGCTAGAGAGTAACAATAAGGGGTTTTGACTTGATTACAACATACAACTTAACTTGCGGATCTCAGATCACTTCTCAGCTCATAACGTTGCCTAGCTTTTTAGTCTTTGCAACTCTTGACAACTTGCCCTCCTTTCAAGCTTAGTTTGTTTGAGTCTTCATGCTCAATGTACTAGTGCAATCGTCTCTTTCTAGCCACTTTTCAAAGCAGAGTCTCTATGCTTTGTTCTCCCTTCTTCTAGATGTCTTCTCCTTGACATCCTTTCAACCACTTTGCAATTTGGCACTCGAATATCTCTTGCTTCTTGTTCTGTGACTCCTAAAATAGAAGTCTTGGAGTTCTTTTTCCCACTCAATTCTTCCCTCCTTTAATTTCAATTAGTATGGATTAGGTAGGATTCATTGAATCTAACCCATATTTTGTTTCTTCTAGAAACATCATGAAGAATCCTCTTGAATTCACTCAAAAATGATTTACATAAACTTTTTTGCCACTAACTCATTATCCTTATCCTCCAACTGGTTCAAAAAATTCAAGGTAACAACTTTGTCAGCTCAGATTTGGTGAATCTTTGTCATTTCCAATAATCTAGTAGCTTGACACTATTGAAATTCTAATTCTTGGCACATACTGTGTTACTCAGCATCAACTAAGATTTTCTGATGCTCGACACCTGTTATTTTTCTCAGGACATGAACTTCACTCAGCACCTAAATTTTTCTCGGCACACACTAGATTTTTCATTTGCTCAACTCCAACTACAAATTTGCTCGGTTTAAACAAGCTTGCTCGGCACCCACTGATGAACTTAGTTTAAGCTTTGTAGACAACCTTGTTCTAACTTATACTTCTAGTGTTTCTTAGTGTGGCCAATCTCTATATCTTTGAGTATGTTATCAATACATCATTCAACTATTGTCTTAGTTGATCCTTGCACTTCATTAAAAAACCATAATTCAACCTTTCCCTTAGGTACTCTTGTTACATCTTGTTGATTAAATCCTCTTCATCAATCAACTAAGTGATAGTACTTGGATCTTATAAGCAGTTGTCATTCCTACAAATAGAAAGTTTGACATCAATGACAAAACAATGATTGAAAATATTTTTTTAACAACAATCTCCCTCTTTCAATCAATCTTCTTCATCAATGATCTTTTCAGTCAGATTTCCAACAATCTCCCTCTTTGGCATTGATGGCAAACCAAACTGATCAACTGTCAAACCAAACTATTTAGCCACATTATCAAAGTGCTAACTAGGTAAGAACAATAAGTCAAATGCCAAAAAGAAAATTTGATTGGATTACACAATTTCTTCCTCTCTTGTTCTCCTATTCTGACTGTTTCATTTCTACTTCTCCCTCTTAGCTGTTGTATCCTTTCTTACATTCTCTCCATCTATATGCATTTCTCATCTTCTACTATTTCTTTCTTTGTCCATATTTTTTGATCAATTTTTGCTATTTTCTCCTTCAACTATTGATCAGTTTTTGATATTTCTCCCCCTTTGAAAACAATGCCAAAGACATAATAACATCTCAGCATCTTATATTTTACTCCACACATACTATATCTCTCAGTAATTGCATACTTGGAATGCACTTGATTTTTGATGACTTGCTCATTAATTGAATGAGCTCAGTGCATATACAAATTACTCTTATGATCATACACTTGCTCAGCTCCTATAGAGCTTTTTGGTACATACTAGCCTATGTACATGACTCGACCTATATAGAGTATCTTAGTCACAATGATGACCATTAGACTCTACCTTGTAAATGACTAAGTGGTTGAAACTAATAGACAACCATGGTTAGAGATACAAACAAATATTGGGGATGATAGTGTTCCATGGTTTCAGATGGTTTAATATGATTCCTTACCAACTATGCTAGTAGGGTTGATAGAAGGATTCCTCTTTCTATATAGGTAAGGGTATAGATGTCCAGTTGGATAGGGCCACATTATTCAGGATATGATTAACCAACCACAGAGATTTTTGTGGGGTAGTTCATTCTAGCCCACTTGTATCATGATTTGCATCAAGTGGTGTATTTAAGGGCCACATCACTATGAGTAGGTGTGGTGCTTTTATAGATTTGGACATGGGAGAATCTTCCCATAATCCATCCTATATGTTTTTGACAATGGCCATAGGACATGCCCTACATGTATATGTATTCAGGTATCATTCTCTAGGCCCATCTAGGATAGATAGAGCATTGGAGACAAATGTTGGATAATATGGATGAGGTTGTATAGAGGCCCTAAAGGTATATAGAGCTATGGACAGAGGATGATTATGAGATGATTTATTTCTTTTTTTTGTTATATTTTCTTGCTTGGATCCCATTAGTGATTGAGATATTTTTCTTCATGAGAGCAGTCAAATAGTTTGGTTGCTGATAAGGGATGCCATATGGAGTACACTAGTAAATTTGGACCCAATTTTTGATTAATTTTGGTCAAAATTTTGACCCATGTTGGTCAAAATTTTCACCAAGTTGTTCGTTGCAAATTTTCTTGTCAAAATTTTGACCAAATTACAAGTTGGTCAAAATTTTGATGAATACATTTGTCAAATAGTTTTTATTTCTGCTAAGCATGATTTTTTATTTTTGGTCAAAATTTTGACCAAATATTGGTCAAAACTTACCAAAAATTGGTCAAAATTTTGACCAATTCTTGGTAGAAAACTTTCAAGAATTGTTCAAAATTTTGACCAATTCTTGGTGGAAAACTTTCAAGAATTGGTCAAGAGCCCATCCCATGACCAAAATGCCATGGTGATGACAAAAGGGTTAGTTGAAAATTTGACTAATTCTTGGTGGAAAACTTTTCAACATTGGTCAAAATTTTGACCAAACTAAGTTGTTTAAAAAAAATAGGTGAATCCCCCAAAGAATTCCTACTCGTGGTCTCTCTCTTAGATCATCTTCTTCGATCACTCAACCAACATGATTTCAAAAGAGGTTTGGTAGTAGTTGCCATTCTATAGTGTGTTTGTTTAGTGATTTTGAAGTTGATCTAATGGTGATCCCTCATCTAGCATTAGGTGGCTACTTGGCACTCTAGCAATTTGTTATGAACCTATTGTGGCTAATGAGAGATTTGATAATGAAAGCTCCCAGTGACCTTCCAATAGAATTAGTGTTGGTGTTCAAGAAAGAAACATTTTCTAGATTTTGAATATTGGCATTAGTGTCCTTTCTATTGGAGGGTCATGAAGCATCTTGATTACTATGCAAAAGCTCCCCAAAGTCATCTCTATGCAACTTCATTGGCACAATTTGCAAAATGGTTTGATAGCAGTTATCGTTCCAATGTGTCATTGTGGTTTCCTATAAAGAAATTGAAAGGGAGAGTTGTCATCTAGCAGTTGGGTTGCGTATCATGAGTGACGAGGGAGCTTTTGTTATCAGAAGCTCCTCATGGCCATCAAATATATGGAGTCATTTACAAGAATGAGGAAAGGATGAATGTAGTACTAGATTCTAAATGAAATCAATGACATTAGATTTATATGAGCAGAATGAAGGAGTAGCCTTTTTACTATGCACAACTCCCTAAAGATGCTTTTCTTTCTCACTCCATTGGCACAAATTTAAGAGTGTGGTTCAATAGTGGTTGTTGTTCTAGTGTGTCATTTTGGTGATCTAGAAAGTGATGCTAAGGGTGGAGCTTGCATCTAGTACTTGGGGTGTTTGTGCAAGTAAGTAGGGGAGCTTTTATTGTGAAGCCTGGTCATACAGAGCATAACTATTGGCACCATCACCAACCACAGATGAATCATTAAGAGCAGAGTCTAAATCCATGAACCATTAGAGATGTCAAGTTTGATATTCTTAGGGAGTCCCTTCAAAAAATCAACCACTACAAGGATGCACATGAAGATCTTCCATGATAGCAAGGTTTCAGCATAAATGGAATCATTATTGTTATAATCACCAAAATTCAAACTCTCATTGGATCATTGCATCCATAGGTTAGGTGTCTTCATTGGGCTAACATATCTACAAGTCATGTGTCTTCATTGGACTATTGTGCTCATAGGTTGTAGGCTTTCACTTGATTGCAATAAGAGATCATCTTGTTGATGAAGGTGCATTACAATGGTAATAATTTATCATGCTAACATTTGAGAAGTTCATTAAAATTATTTACAATAAAGCATTTTCTTCCTATTCATAGATGCTTCCTAATTATTTTCCTAAGGCACTATAAATGGCCCTAAAAGAACCTTAACTCTTTCCTAGCTATTGGAAAAGCATGGAAACAACTGATATGGAATCACATCAACAGAAGAAGAAACAAGACTAAATGAAACTTTCCTAAACCAGATATGCCTAACTAATATTAGGTGAATGCTACCAATGAAATCCAAAAAATGTAGTAAAAAATAATGATACTAGGATTGAAAGCTAGAATTAGTAAATCTAACTTATTTATCAAAATCATGTCAGTCAAGGAATTCTCAAAGTAGGATCTTAATAATTTGGAACCATTAAATCAAGAAGGAAAGAATACTGCATTGAGATAATTGCCCCTCCTATTGAGTGACCAAACAAATATCATGGCACTCTTGGGTTCTCTAACCTTACTTTTTGTAGAAAAAAATTTGTAGAATGATGTAGTGTAATATATTATTGCACGATTATAATAATATCTTCCTATATTTCTTTAAAATATGGGAACTTGTGACTACAAGTTTAACATGTTGATTGTTAAGAATCATAGCACAGAAGGTGTTCTAGTACTGGTGAAGGCAAAAGCTTTGGTGGAAAGGATGTAAATACCATGACAATGATGTTTATGGAAGAATTTTCTTAATGGGTTTTGTGGGAATGAGCCTATAAGGCCAAACAACATTTTAAAGCCTAAAATGCCTAGGAACTAGGGCTCAGTAGCAAAGAGCTAAAAACTTGTGATCTTAAACAAATATTTGAGATTTAGATATGGTTTTACAGCTACTAAGAGATTCTATAAATAGTTTTGGTGGTTGTGTGGAAGTTTCTGAAGTATAGAGTAAATTTGGCAAAAATAAGGCTTTTAGGAATTGAGCCCCTTTTAGGCCTCCTAGTGCAACTTTTGAATTTGGAATATTGGGAAGGGCTAGACTTGTCAGTTGGCCAATAAAACTTGTAGAAGGTTAGAAATAGAGTTTTTAAGGTGTATGGTGACTTAAGATTTTGGAGGTTTTCGGTGAAAAGAGGTGATTCAATTACATAATAGTTATTGTATTAAAGAAGGAGGTGGGTTATTCAATCTATTAGAGATTTGCAGCTTTAGTCAAATTACGCTAACTGATGCAATCAATGTATAATTGGCATGTTGGCCTTGAACATTTGATCTCTATCCTTTACCTTATCATAATTTATCTCTATGATATATATGATAAATATTCACCAAATGTGTGTATGTATTTAATAACAATCATATTATTTATACATATACATGAATGATTATATTGAAATAAATAATAATCATATTATTGCTCAAGTGCATCAATAATTAATATCGATGTGTATTGCAGCATATATAATCAATCATGATTGTGATAATGATATCACTGAGTAAGGGTTATCAAACAGGTGTTAATGGTAACAAATGATAAGTTCATTGAAGGTTATAGAGATGTATAAGGTTTGATACATATCACATTGCTTATTACATTTTTTTTCAACCAAAATAACCATTGTATATTGGTATGATTCAATATCTTCAACATAAGCCAATATCTAATGAATTGCTTATAAAATTCACTTTCAACAATGATAAGTTGTGTTCAAAGTTGTGAGCTTCTTATCTAAGAAGTATAAATCTATTCAAACTTAACAAATGATAATAATTAATATAAGCTTGTTAATAGTGAGGGCACCTGGGATACTTTGAACATCAACCCAATTTCAATCATTTCTAATAATAATCTCCCCAGTCCAATTTAGCATCTTGGGTGTATCCTAATTTTCTTCTATAGCCAATAGGGCTTCTAGCTTGTTCTTTTCTATATAATTCCTTTTCCTCCATGGAAATATTTTTAAAAAAAATCCCACTTCTTGCATTTGAGAAGATAGAGGGTGGGATTCCATGATTGGTGATCTGAAGGAAACCCCAATTTTGTGCAACTCTAGAGATTGCTGCAATGGTCTCTTTTTGAAGATGTGGAGAGCCCAAGTCATGCCAATCAATGACTATAATCTAGGTGTTGTGTGTGGTTTGGAGAGGAACTATTTCAATCCTACTCTATGATAATGTTCGAGTAAGAGAAATAGGACCAAAGAAACCTCATAATGATCATGGTAGAGAATACATTTTGGTAGTATTATAATGTTCTTTCATTGGTAGTAATATAAATGCATTCAGTTATATGTTTGTTTTTGGTGCATATTAGGACATGTGGCCTCCTTTTTCTAGGTATTGATGATGAAACCATGGACCCTCTAATCTCTCTTATCAGAGGGGCTTCTATAGGTTTGAGTCTTGACAATAGTGAGAAAAATTGTTGTAGGATTTTTACTTGTAAAATAGGAACCCCAATTATTTAAGCATATATTTTCAAAGACTGCTTAGATTACAAAAAATTTGCCAATGCTTATTAGGAAGAATTGTCTTGTCTAGACTCTAACAAAACCAACATAGTCATTTCTTTAAGTACAAACAAAAGACAACAAATTAAAATTACCAAAATGAAAAAGAAATATACATATGACTCAATTTCAAATCTTTTTATTCAAACCTATTCAAATTGCTTCTTATAATGATGGAAGTAATTACAACATTTTTGTGTATGCATTAAACATGACTGTCACTAATAAAATAATTAAATTGTAGATTCTTAGAGAAATTCTTATCAAGAATAGATTGTAAACCCCAATGAGTTTATTGGAGAACCAAAGAAACCTCATAATGATCATGATAGAGAATACAATTAGAGAAAAGACCAGAACCCACACCTATCATCTTTCAAGAAAGATAAGAATGTTGTTGGTTGTACCCACCCAACCAACTATATCCATTTGGGCTCCTAAAGTTGGTCAAGGGATAGTTGTCAAGTTTGGCAACTAGAGTTGTCAAGTTAACAAGACTAAACTAATAGGTAAGACTAACCAAATTTGGTTGTAGGGAAATTAGAGAGGTTGGTTATTGGTAACATGGGATGATACAATTCTATAAATATTGTAAAAGCTTGACCATGGAGAGAGGAGAGGAGTCAGTGTAAAAAGTGTTAGCATCAATAACATAAAGGTTTCCTACAATTTATATGTCTTTTTAATAGTTTTATAGTCATTTGTAGCATTATTTCAGGTCTAGATTCTTTCTTTTTGAAGAACACTTATATGACATGTTAGAGTGTTGAATCAACAGTATCTTGGCTTTTGTGGCACCTAGATTCATTAAGGGAGATATTTGTGTCTAAATAAAAATTGCTGAAATTTTCTTCTACGGTAACTAGAGAGGGAAAAAAAGGGATATCTTGCACGTAAGTGATCATGGAACCCCCAAACCTTGAAGGAAGAGAGAAGAGGGGTTGTATTTTATTCCTTTAGAATTGCAAGTTGGCATGCAATAGTTTGCACGTGCTTTGATTCAAAGGAAAGTGATTGTACAACTATCTTTGTGTTACTGGAACAGTGACAAGGTATTGGATTAAGGGCTTTATCCATTCAAAGAGTTAGAGAGTGCTATGAGAGTCAGGAAAAAATTATTGGGGAGTCTAATTGATCTTGGAGTGGTTAAGAGTGGTTGTGTACCCAAGGAATGATTTGTTCAATGACAGTTTAGTGGAATTGGTGATTGTCCTATAATGATAATAAAAGATGTAAACAATGTTATTGATTGGGATTTGAGATTGAGTGTGTTAGTAGGCATTAAGGACTAAATGGGAAAATTCCAATGTTTTGTAGGGGCTAGAGTCCCAAGGTATTAAGGGATTCAGTTTAGGATTAAGTCTTATTTATAGTGGTTGATGGAATAGGACAATGGTAATGCTATGTTAGTAGAGTTTGGGTATGAAAAGAGTCTTTAAAAGAGTGTGATATGATTGAGGGATCAGTGGGAATACAATATGATCCTGGGTTGTGCTAAAGAGGGTGGGATGTGGTCATAGGGTACAAGGGAAGTGCTATTCAATTAGTGGTCATGAAGACAATGAATGGAGTCATTAAGTGTTGTGAGGGCAATCAACAAGTGTTGAGGATAAAATTAATGAATGTGACGTGATTAGAAAATGAGTGTGATTAGTATGTGGAGTACTATGGAAGGGAGAGATAGCCAATGATTAGGCTTTGGCAATTAATAGTTCTTGAGAGTGTGTGATCAATTGAGAGAATCCTTGTATTGATCCAAGAATTGGGATAGTGTCTTTGATGAAGACTAATGATGTGAGAAGTTGTATCACACTAAGACTCTGAAGAATTTGTCCTAAATTAATAAGACTTTTGATTGGGCCCATTATCTTCTACATCATAGTGGTACCAAAGTAAGGGATTAGATCCTTGCAAGGTGAAGATGGGTCTGACAAGGTTAGAGAGGGAAATGTTGTACTTCTTGAGTAATGGGAAGAAGAAAAGAGAGGAAGAAGTGAGAAGGAAACAAGAAGAGAAAAGAGACGAGAAAATGAGGCAAGAGGAATTGAGAAGCATAAGACAAGCACTTGAGGCAGACATGAGGAAGTTAGATGAGCTTATGGAGCAGGATAGGAAGAACACTAAGAGATGGGAAGAATAGTGTAGACCAAATTTAGGAGCCCAAATGGATATAAAATACAATCAAAGAAAAGACCAAAACCCACACCTATCATCTTGCAAGAAAGATAAGAATGTTGTTGGTTGTACCTACCCAACCAACTATATCCATCTAGGCTTCTAAATACATGTTTCAGCTACTACAAGAGAGCTTATCTACATTAGTTTCAGAATGGTTTTTGACATTTGAGTGTCAATACACTTAACCCTTTTCTACATTGGAGCCAAGCACACTACGTATGCCGAGTAGCTTTCAAGTGCCGAGTGATCTTCAGGTGCTGAGTGAAGATCAAGTGTTGAGTGACTTAAGGTACCAAGCATTATACAAGTGTCAAGTGATATTTGGGTGTTGAGTCATAGATGATGCCGAGCAAAATAGAAATGCAACAGGAGCCGAGTAAGCTAGTTTGTTATATGTGCCGAGCATCAAGAATTAGTAAGCTTTGAGTAACACAGAATATATGTATGAGTTTGTAACTTTACTAATTCAGATGTAAACCATTTTCATGGCTGACATATGATGAATCTTGAAGGATTAAAATGATAAGATTGAATCTTTTATATTTCCTATGCAATCGACATGCAACCAATAAGAAAAATGGAGAAGGCATGCAACCAATGAGAAAAGTGCAAGGAATGAGCAAGAAACAGAGATTCAATATGGATCATAGATCTATATTCAACCCTAAGTCTTCAAATGTCTTTATAAGGAAGACAAAATTTTATTGTAAAATAGAGGAAAAAGAAGTGTATGGAAAAGATATAGTGAAGTTTAGAGAAAAGAGTATAAAGACTTAGAGGAAGAGAGCAGCAGTGAAATATTCAGTTGATCAGAACAAAGCAATGGATAAAAACAAGTATCAAATCTCAGAGGATCAAGATCAGAGAAAGCAGTTCAAGTTCCTGAATTTAGCAATCAAAGGATTGTAAGCTATCAGGTTTATTATACCTAATACTCTCTAGCAATTGTATTAGAAAGGAAACCCTATGGTGATAGGTTAGCTTAACAGCTATTGTGTAAGATCCTTTAAATAGGTGATTAAATCCTTTAACAGGGTAACACTTCATGTAAAGTGTTTATAAATCCTTTAACCAAGTCTCTATTAACATAGTGTAAAGCCTTTAACAGGGTAGGCCTTTAACAGCGCAGACCATCAGAAGTGGTCAAACATTATTACTGTAGTGATTTTGTGGGTATCATCACCACCCCAATTTTACCTTCTTATTCCTGGAGGGTTTTTGGGTTACCAAAATCTCAAGTGTAATGTGATGGTACATGTTTTTTTTTCCATGGATGTTTCATATGTTTATATGCATGTAATCTTTTTTTAGTTAAAAGGTTTTAAAGGTCAAAGTACAATACTTTTGATTCACCCACCCCCCTCTTAGAAGCATTCTTCCTATTTGAATATTCCAACAATCTATTAGTCTAAAGGATGAAAAAAATTGAAGGAACCAATTGAAGGAAAGCAATTTCAAAAGACATATTTAGGAAAATAATTTTTTATGTTGCTGCAAAAGAGCTTGGCTACAAGTCTAAATGATGAGAATGAAATAGAAATGAAGGGATTAACAAGCCAAAGAGTGTGTAGCTAGTGGTAATGACTCTAATATTTGAAATTGGTAACTTGTGCAGAGAAGGGATTGACAAGCTTAGGTAATTACTAGTGAGAATGAAAACATTTTATCAATAGGTTAGTTGAAGGATAGTTAACATGCTTGACAACATGTGATAGTGAAGTAAGGAAAGTAACCAACTATCTAAGAAAATGAAAAGTTTAATATAAACTTCTAGGACTGTGATGATAGTTTATATGATTGTCTTAACAAATAGGTCAAACCCATATAAGATGACCATAAGGACTCAAGAATTATGAGTTTCTATGTCAAAAACCATGATGATCATTAGGAAGCTAAGTTAATTGAAAAGGTCCACTATCAAGATGAAAAAGAATTTTTTGAACTTAGAAAGATGTCAAATAAAGTTAGAATTGAAAATTTAATGCCTCGTGATGAGCTCTTGTTAAACTTGAGTGTTTAATCTAAGCCTAACACCATGGAATGAATAACTTTGATATCAAATAAAGATAGAAATGAAGATTTAATGCCTTGTGATGAGCTCTTTTTAGACTTGAGTACTAAATCTAAGTCTAGCACCTTGGAATAAATTAGTTGTCTGAGGCAAGTGTAGTGTTAACCCCACTCAAAATAGATGCATCTCTCTTAGGTTCCTATGGTTAGTATATATAAACACAATGGAAGGTTGATCCATATTTTGAAACTAGCACTGGTGGATGATTCTTGTCAAGGTTAGGAAGAGCTAACACTCTATTCTAGGCAACTAGAAAAACCTATCTTTAATAACACCTAGACAACAAATGCCGCATGTCCTGATATGCACCAAAATAAATATATAACTAAATGCACTCATATTACTACTAATGAAAGAAAATTATATAACTACCAAAATGTATTCTCTATCATGATCATTATTTTAATAACTATAAAAAAAAAGAACATTAAATAACTACCAAAATGAATTCTCTATCTATATAGAGAATATATAACTAATCAAGACTATATTACTATCGATGAAAGAACATCCAAAAATGCATAACTTGAATATCTTTAAAGTGAGTGGATAGTGATATGATATAGGCTTCATATGTTACACTTGGTTGGATTTTGTGCAATTATTAAGAAGACAATCAATTATAAATGGCATAATATCATTTTGATGAAACCCTTACTAAATATAGGCTTTGAAAAAAATTACTTATCGATTTGATGAAACCCTTGCCCAATACATTATATGATAAGAAAAGTTGTAGATGTCTACCACTTAGTGATGGCAACTCAAAACATTTCAATCATCTACAATGGCAACTCAAAACCTATCAAATGTCTACAATTAAAACTAAAACTTATCAAACATCTACAATGGCAACTTGATCAACACACAAACTATACAAGAAATGCAAACATAAATAGCAAAGGTACCTAAGGCAACTTAAAATACAATAAACAACAAAGGCATGAAAAGAAACTTGATAGAAAATAGTTTCTTGTTACCTATAATGAAACCCATTCTTGATGCAATCATTCCTTTTCACACGTTAGTTCATTGATCAATCCCTCCCAATGATCAACTATTTATTATCTTCAAGAAAAAAAAGGAATTATTAAGTAAGAGCCCTTCCAAAATAATAGTAGCTATTGAAAATTCCTACCTGAACAAAGTGTTAAACACTAAAATAAACTCACAATAATCAGTTATATTTAAAATAATGCTAGTAAAATGTTAAGCACGGTTAATGACTAAATAGAAATTAGCTTGGCCAAAACCAAGCTACATTATATATATATATATATATATATATATATATATATATATATATATATATATATATATATATATATATATATATATATATATATATATATATATAGCAATAACCTAGAAAACACCAAAGACAATTCATCAAAATTGTGATTTTATCTAATAACTAGAACTTCTGTATCAAATGTCACACACACACACACACACACACACACACACATGCAATAACCTATAAAACACCAAAGACAATTCATCAAAATTGTGATTTGCTCCAGTATCTAGAACTTCTGTATCAAATGTATATTGTCCATGTTTTCTAAAAGCATTCATCTAAGACATTTCTTCTTTTGACTATCATTTGTAGAATTTATAAAACTTTTCAATTTGAGAGTTTGATGTGTTGTAGGAAAAAAGATTCATGATGGGCTGACATCCAGAGCATGCAATAAATGCATATCTTGATACAATAAAATTGGTAAACTCTCTTGAAACTAATTATCCTTTCAATTGAATATAGACAATCCTTATCGAATTGTTACTCTTTGGAAGGGATGTAATATGGTAGAGTAGTGTAATTTGGTCTAGCAATTCAAAATTGATTAGGGTGCTTCAAAAATTAGAGAATTTTCTATCAAAAAAAATGTAAGAGATCATTTTTTTCTCAGAGGGAAACTCCATATAAGAATTTAACCAATATCTTGAGTTTTGAAGGATTTTTTTTGTCATAGCAACTATGTAGTGGGTTTAATGGTGTGTGGTTGTATTTATATTTATCATATAAAAGGTGTTGGTATAATGATAATGACTATATCTCTAATAAAATCTGTCTCCATCATCTATACATAAATTTTAGTGTGATAGCAACATCTAGAAATTTTGTGAAGGGAGAAATAGTTTTACAATGTTCATCCTTCTTAGAAATTATCATTCTAACATTACTATATTCTTGTTATTTGTAGAGAATAGAGATAAGATCCAAATGGTTGGAGGATAGTGAACCCTAAAGCAACAAATTCATATCATCTTTGGCAATAGGAATAAAGGCACAACTTATTATACAAGTTTGTTCTTGTGTAGTTGCCTCCACTATTGGACTTGCAAATGTTGCTTGGCATACTAGGGGTCAATTTATCTATATTTTAGAGGAGGAAGACACTGTTAAGGAGATGCAAAAGATTATAAAGGAACTGGGCATGAAAGATATTACAAAATTTGTTGTAGGAGATGCCCAACAAATACTTCCCACTTATAGAAATATAGATTATGTTGTTATTGATTGCAAGATAGAATACTATGGTCTTCCCTTAATGAATTTTATGACCTCAATGGGTTCATTGATGAAATGTAAAACCATATTAAACCACTTGTAGTCTCTAAAAAAAACTACTTTTGATATTTAATATTGTAGACTATTACAATAGCGGTGCTAGTTGCACAAGTTTATATCCATCATTAGAAAGAAGAGAGAAAGAGAAGAGAATAGAATTCATCATAAGGATGAATATGATAAAATTATTTTTTCTTTTAGGTCACTAAATCTTATCGGTTGTACAAGTTTATATCCATGAACAAAAAGAAGAGTGCAAGACAAAAGAGCATAATCCATCATGATGATGAATATGATCAAATTGGTTTTTCTTTTAGGTTGATGATTCTTATCAGTTGCATGAGTTTATATCCATCATTAGAAAAAAGAAAGCAAGACAAGAGAACATAATCTTTTATCCAAATGTGTAATATGATCAAATTGATTTTCATTATGGCTTTCTAAATCTTGCTCAATTGACCCAAGTTACAAGGCTAAATATTGGGGACAATCATTAGGATCAACACAATCATAGATGATCTTTTGGCAAGTGACTCTACAACTCAGGGATTATATCAAATTGGGGCTGGAATTTGTTCAGTTCTACAAAAGGTAAGGTACCCAATAATCTCAAGAATTGTATCAAATTGAGGTTGGAATTAGTACAGTTCTACAAAAAGTAAAGTGTCCAATAGTCTCAATATTTCAATGGAGGGTTTGCCCAATTTGAAGTGTAAAGTACTAATAGAAATGCAACTTCATATATATTGTGGATCATAATACATGGGATTCCATTAAATGCATTTTTCTCCTTGACTAGCAAGGGATTCCATTCATCCTAAAACTCTCTCTTTCTTGACAACTTTCTTTGTTGAGACTGATTGTGTGATAGTTTTTTGCATTGACATTTTTTATCATTGTCTCTTATTTCTTGATATTACAAGTAGGAAGGCCAAGGTAGAGGCAAGCTTGAGGGGAAAATTCCATAAGACTTACATTTTTTTTTTTTGAGGAGAGCATTATGTATGAAGAATAGGGACAAATTAAAGGAAAGAGGGGAGAAGGAGATGGGGAAAAGGAAGAAGTAATTGTTGGCAACTTTCTAAACTTTGGTAATACCAGAAATGGACATGTGGTTGAAGAGAAGAATGAGAAAAAGGACAAAAGAATCGGCCCCTATTTCAACCAAGAGGAAAGAAAAGGCATGCATTAAATTGGAGAAGAAATCGAAGGAAATTATAATGGAGGATGAAGAAATTTTTGTGGATATTCAAGATTTTCTCTTCTATTATTCCAGACTTAGCACTCATATCTTCATCGACATTGTTGACATGTTTTTTGCACAACTTTTTGATTAGTCTATTTCTTGATGATTGTTCATTGTTAGCCTCTATGTAGGATCATTTTTATGTTCTTTCCAGTGTTGTAATCCAAATAAAATAGATCCTTTTAAGGCATCCAAGGTGGCAGGTTAGAGTTCTATCAAGTTTATGATTAGGATGGAAAGTCTACCATTAATGATTTTTTTAAATAATATTAGCTTATCAACAAGGGGTGGATGATAAAAACATTCACTAGAGTTGGTAGGTTGTACTCAAGTAAGTTGGATTCCACTAGAAATAACATTATACTTGTTGCTCATTATAAAATGAATTGCTTATGGTACTTAAGATTGTTTTTAGTTTAAATTTTGATAAATAAATTTGTCTTTTATTTCAAAAGTTCTAAAATAGATATATTTCCTTTGAATGTGAGTTTTTTTTTAATGATAAATAGTGTGTTTAATTTATTAATATAAATTTACATATAATTATTTTCAAAAAAAAAGAGTAGGTGGATACATGGTCATTTTTCATAGTTACACATGTAGTGTTTGGAAAGATAAAATACAAAGGTAGTATCACCATGAATACAATTGGAAAGCATAAAGGAAAAAAAGTTGGTTAAGTGACAAGAGCAACACCAATGTGTAACTTTTGTCATTTGGCTTCCCTAATACATCAACAAGATTAAGCACAATGTCAAGGAATGACCTCCCTCATCAACAATAGTCCTCTTTTATCTTTATTCTTTTGAGCAAATGAGATTACCAACACAAGCCTGTAGAACCTTTTGGAAGAGTTCACCATTGATGTGTACTGGAGGCCATTGGCTATATTAAGTTTTCTTAAAAGATGATCTCAATATAGAATACATTTACC
This sequence comes from Cupressus sempervirens, assembly GCA_028749045.1. Lineage (NCBI taxonomy): Eukaryota > Viridiplantae > Streptophyta > Pinopsida > Cupressales > Cupressaceae > Cupressus > Cupressus sempervirens. The sequence goes on from CM053785.1 coordinate 339,986,890, forward strand.
TTTTATGTCATAAAAAATACAAAAATGTTGGAAATATTAAGCATTTTCTAGCACTAGTTGTAGCTTGTTTCATATTTTGTCTCTATTTTTTTTTGTTTATATTTTCTATGAATTTCTATATTATTAAGTCCTCTATAAAAGAGCCGCATATAGATATTTTGAGACAAGAAATAAAAAGAATGTTCTATATAGCAACACATTGGATTCCTTTTATAGCTAAGTGTCACATCCACCCACTCACCAGTGGCCAACTGCACAAGAATATTGAACAAAAGCCATCTATAGTTTTGGATTCTTCTTAACAAGGAGGAAGTCTTTGCACAAAATCAACATCAAAAATTAGTGTTGGAAGTGGTTTCACTCTAAGAGAGGGGATGAATTAAAGTGAACAAATAATATCTAACACTCTACACACCTTTTTACAATTCATGTGAAGGACTCCTACTTGACAATGTAGAGAAAATTTTACAAGTTAATTGAATGACAATACCAAGGGTAATATTTCGCTTTTCTTCACAATATAAATTATGATAAGAAATATTAACACTAAATGTCTGAAAGCAAGACATTAGAATAGTTTAAGCAAAGAAAGATCAAAGATAAAGATATTTGAAGTATCAGAGCATGCTTATTCACCTAAAATACTAAAACAACATAAAAAAAAATAACATGATTTTTGTGGCAAGTAGAAAATCATCAAAAATTACCTGGTTTTGTTACGGGGAGAAAACCCCCTCCAAAATCTATATCTTTATTGATTCAATGACCACCAACTCATTTAAACTTGTTTAACACCAATGACTAGAAGGAGCACCAAGCACTATCCCATATTATAACTAATACAATATCAAAATGCTATTGACCTCATAAATATCTTGATACTTTTGCAATCATAAGAGAAATAATAGTTTGTTGGCTTTAGATATCAAATTGAATCTAACCCAGATGTAGCCATTTACATGTCTACACACCCTTCTATTGTTTCAAATTATTAAGAAAATGAAACAAATAAACATCAAATTTCTTTAGGTAGAATTATTAAGAAAATGAAACAAATAAACATCAAATCTCCCTTACATCTCCTAACAATAAATTTTGATAGGTTGTTTTGAAGTACAAAACTAAGAGAAAAAAAACACGTCTCTTTCAACAAACATAATCAACAAGAAAAATGTTGTCATAAGGTAAAAACTTATTAGTTTTACTCCCAACATTCCAAGGTTAAGAGCTCAAACCAAGTTGTGGGGAGACCAATGAAAATGAAAGGGAGCCATTTTAAAATATTGGTTTTCTTTCTATGATATCCCTAGCTGAGAGTTTAAGACAAGAGATGGTAGGCTTATAGAAGTATTGTTTGATTTTTTTCAAGCTTGAGAAAGAACTCCAATCCATGCTAAATATGGATTTGATAGATAAATTTTTGAAGCCAGCATAGATGTTACATAAGAATTTTAGAAAAACAAATGTGATCACTATTAAAAAAAATACTAATGGCATCATCTCAAGGTGAAGCTCTAGTTTCTCCCATATTAACACCTTAATTCCTATATTGCAAAGAATGAGATCTAAGATGTATCTAAAAAGTGCAACTCAATATTGTTGGATAGAGAAGAAATAGATTAAATTTGGCATTAGTTGCATAGGAAGCTAATGAGTTTCATGCAAAAATATTGTTGCTCAATCCAAAAGAAAAAAATGTATTCATCTTGAGAGAAGAACTATCCATTGATATTATTATTACAGTATAAGCTTCAACGTAAGAGAAAATAAAATTAGGTCTTTTTATACTAGTTTGATAGAGAGAAATTTTAAGAAAAGAATTTGGAATTTTTTAATGATTGATGGTGTATCTCACAAGATTTCCCATATAATTTCCCTTTCTATTAATGGTTGATGGTATATCTCACAAGATTTCCTAGCTCCTTCACCTGAGTATAACCTCACTAGAGTCCATGGTTGACTACACTACCTCTAAACTTGGAACAAATAATGTCAATCTTTTTCTATCCAATTATTCAAGATCACTACATCAGGATTGCAATAGTATTTTGTTACTTCAATTCACTTTGAAAGCAAACCAACTTCAAGACTTGTAGCTTGCCACACCCTAGGGTATGCATACCTTGTTTACTTTTGCCACCAAATAAAAGACACAAGAATGTTCAAATTTTCTTTGAAGAGTGATGAAGGAAACAATGCAATAATGGTAGTTGTTTATCATGAAGACACTAGTGAGTGGAGTCCTAAACACATTTCCTTCAAGATTCTCAATTTAAAACTAGGAAGAGAGCCAATTTGTACTGGTTTGGATGACAGATGGTGGTTCTAGAGAGCTTAGTGTACACACATGAACACACAAAAAGTAAAACCTAATTTGCTTTATTTTTTGCTTTCTATATTATTAAACTTGATTTGGTAGAAACTTTGACCAAATTAAGAAACCCTAATTTGTTCAAAAAAATTACCAAAAAGGATAAAAAAAGTATTTATAGGCCAATATTTACATTGGTCAAAAATTCAGGTCAAAAATTAGGGGGAAATGTACTAGTGGTAGCACACTATAACTGTGATCATTCAAAGAGGCCAGTATGGGGTCCTACATTAGAGTATGAAGCATGTTGAGAGGCTTATATGGAGATGATAGAAACACCATAGAGATGGTCTTTGAGGGATGATATGGTTGATGCTAGGATGGAGGGGGACTATGCACGATGGTTTAGAGAGCATCCCTTTTTTAGGATATAGAAATCTAGTTGAGCTGATATCAAACATTAAGGAGTGGTCAAGTAGGAGGGGAGGATGATGATGGTGAGGGTGGGTAGGGGAGAGGTATGGCTATAGGTAAAGCCAAAGGAAAACATAGAGGATCAAAAGGTTGAGGGAGGTATGGAGACAGAGGTACGATCATCGTGTTTCTCCAGCGAAGAGTGCTACCACAGATTTTGTTACAAAGACATATGCCAACATAGAGACCAAGGGATGTGGGTAGTGATAGACCTAGAGAGGTCCATGGGTGAGGTGGGATTATGATGAGATCATGCATGGGAGCCAGTATGGATAGTGCAACAATTGGCAAGATTGGCAGGAGAGGTGTGGATAGTGGTGCAAGGCCCAACAGGAGGGATGATGATATGGATCAAGGTAGGATAGTCTAGCATAGGGCCAGGCTACCAGATGATGTCTAGTTTGTGAGGAGATAAAGAATCAAGTACAAGATCCCTCTATAGGGGTATAGAGCTCACAACCATAGGTATAGCCACAGGTGTCTATAGCTCCAACATTGCCAACAACTATACTAGGTGGGTCATCTGTTTTGGGTGACCATATGAGTTATGTAGAGGCACATGTTCGAGTGATTGGATATCAGATCAGTCAGTTGATGAGTATATTTCATGCATTCATAATGTTTATGACATTGAGGACTCTGTCATTGAGCACTGATGGAGTGACCATGAGTGAAGTAGCCCTAGCTATACTAGGTACACAAGGTATAGGTGAATTAGATTAGGTGCAAAGAGATGTGATGAGTGCCCTCAGTGATCAAGCACCTCCCAATAGACAAAGATAAATGATATAGATGGCCCAAGAAAGGGAGACATAGGAATGAGTCATTGTATCATGATTTTTTTTTTGGATTTTTTGGCTATCAGATGTATCGTAGATATTTTGAGGATGACCTTTTGACAAATGAGCATTCAGATCAAGATTTTTGCATTTGTTGTTTTATTTTTATGATCTTATATGTCAATGTAATGTGGATGTTTAATTTATTTGACATGTAGATGAATAAATGCCTAGTGTAGCAAAATAATATGTAGTAGAGGAATCGATAATGGATAAATGAATGGAAATTTAATGTAATAACATGGATAACAAAAATAGGATAATGGAATAGATGGTAATGTATGGAAATGGATATGGTTCAGTGAAATAATGAAATGAAGATAATTGGATTAAATGAAAATAAAATGAAATGGTGTAGAAATTATTACAATGATGGAATGAAAATGAATTATTGAAATGAATGTGAAATGAATTGGTTGTGATGAAATAAAAATGATATGAAAATGAGACAGTGAAATGACAATAAAAAATGTAAGGAAATGAGATGACATGGATTAATGGAAAGAAAATGAAATGATTAAAATGATTAAATAAAAATGAGATGAAAATGAGTTAGTGAAGATGAATATGAATATGAAATGAAATAATGGATGAAATGGGTTAATGAAAATAAAATAAAATTTCATTAAAATGATGAAAGGAAAATGAGATGAAAATGAAATGAAATCGGCTAAAGAAAAGAAAATGAAATGATTAAAATGATGAAATAAAGATGAGATGAAAATGAGATAGTGAAATGACAATGGGTTAAAGAAAGGAAAATGAAATGATTAAAATGATGAAATGAAGATGAGATGAAAATGAGTAATGAAATGAATATAAAATGATTTAGAATGGATATAGTTGGATGAAAAGTGAAAAATGGAAGGAAATGATAAAAATAAAAAGGGTGGAATGAGATGGTATAACGCTTGAAATAAAATGATGTAGTATGATGAAATGAAGTTGAGATGAAAATGGGATAAGGAAATGACCATACAATGATTTGAATGAAATCTTAAGATAAAAAGTTAAATGAAATTGGTTAATTCTTGAAAGTGAATTGATGTAGTATGATGAAATGCAAATGAGATGAAGATGGGATAAAGAAATCACAATGAAAGGATTTAAGTAATGAAATAAAATAGGCATATAAAAAGAAAGTGAAATAATTAAATGATAAAAAATAAATGAGATAATGAGACACAATGAAATGATGTAAGGTTTGATGAAAATGGGTGTAATGAGATAAAAATGCAACTCAAATGTTTGAGATTTGAAGGCCACAAAGAATTTTGGAGGCACTAATGATGAAAATAATGATAAATGTGAAGTAATGAATGAATGGAACATGAGTGATAATGAAAATTGATGTTGACGAGAGGAAATTGTGACCTAAATTTTGAGATCCAAAGGCCACAAGATGGTGTTTGGAATAAAGTAATGCAACTGATGGAATGAATATTGTGAGATAATGAGGTGATGAAGTGTTACTAAATGTGATGATGTGTTGATGAAAAATAAATTCTACAATACTTAAGTAGTGAAAGCTTGTTGTGATAGTGATGTTGTTGTTGGTCATTTTCTGCCATGTCTCAGTTTTGTTACCAATCTCTTGGATGATGTTGTGTAATATTCCCTTTTTATTCCCTGTTTAATCCTCATTTGTGTTCTAGCCATTGTTTTAAGTGACCCAATATGAAATGTGATTACATGGATGTAGCTAACTGTCACATTTAGTAAAGAGATGCAAATTAAATATATCATTGAGCACCTAAAAAAATGATATAGTACAATTACCACTAGCTCATCTATGGTAATATGAATACTCTTTCATGTTGAGAATTTCCAAAAAAAATGAATAATGTACATGAAAAATATGGTAACTAGTAACAAAAGTATGTCATAGTAAAAGAAAACATAGAGATAAGCTTGTACACACAGATAAGAAAATGTCAGATAAGACACCTCACCTAAGGATTTATGTAAAACTAGTCAAGGTACACATGGCCTTCCAATTGGGAGGAGGCACTAATAAGTGGACACAAATAATGCATAAAATCAAAGGGACACTAGATGAAAACAATGAAAGAAGAAAAAAAATGTCATGGTGTCATCCCGACCCCTCTAGTCAAGTACATCATTGAGGTACTAGAAACACACAATAGTGAAAAAGCCAAGATTTCTAGGAGAATTATGCCAACCTTTGTGTGTAATAATGTCAAGTTTGTTTAGTCTTTATGGATTAAAGCCATTGTATGATTCTCGTAACAAGCCATGGAGTGTAATGATGTCAAGTTTGTAGTTGGGTTTTTGCTACATACATTGGAAGATGTGTGTAGGTGGTGGGTGAGTAGATGCACTATGGCACAATAATGTCAGAGTTCAGAGGTAAGTGTGCCTAGTATTGGTGTGAAAAATTGCATACAGTGAACACATGGAAAGATGGGAAAATTATAATGCTCATTGAGTGATGGCCATAAATATCAGGGCATGTGCATGTGAAATGAAGCACGGTGAAGGAGTACTTATCACAAATATGATATATTTAATCATTGGAGAGGCAAAGTGAGTACAAGGTTGTTAGCATGGTGGGCTCACCCAACTAGTCACAATAGGAGGTAGAGATGGGGGATGTCAGTCATGAAGGATGGGTGAGGCAAGGGTGAAGGGAAAAGCATACCTATCAAATGTCAAGTAAATTCGTGAGTTGGCCTGAGATCCAAGTATCAAGTAGTGAACAAGGTGAGTCAAGTTAGATGGAATTGGTGCAAGTGCATTTTGAAGATTCAAAAGTCATAGTAGAATAATCTCCCTTGTCATCGTTGTTGACATTGTTAGGGAGTGTAGTGTAACATGCATTGTAGGAAAAATTGGGTGTTGATAGTGTGACACAAGTGGAAGGTAGCCCACTAGGGGTGACAAAGAGCACTCAAGAATTATCCCCAAGTGTGGGGGAGAAGGACTCTTCTAGGAATACTATAGGAAAAGTGCAATGGATGACTAAGGATGTTAGTAAGGGTGAGGTGATGAGCATAATAAGTCAGTTGATTAGCCTCAAAATCCCAATACAAGGGTCAATGATCAAGGAGGGGGAATTAGTGGGTGTGAATGAGCCAAAGCTGAAGCTTGAGGGTGCAACACAATCAGAACATGAAGTGGAGGTGTTGTAGAAAGTTTTTGGCAATAGAGAGAGTCTCAGTAGAGAATACATAACAAGAAGTCACATTTTTGTTAGGTTTGACTATATAGATCATGAGGCTAGAGCTCAAACAAAAGCTAGACAACTCCAAGTGGTGTTGAATGGAGAATGGGCTCAAGTGTGAGCTTTGCAAGCTAAGCTATGGGTGGAAAGATCATGAGTGGAGGGAAACAAGGTGAGGATTTAGACTAAGTGAGCATAGGCACAAATATTGTATGATGGTATGAGGATGGCACAAGTGGATTTAGAGAGTGCACATAATGAGTTGGTATTATTGCAAGTGTACTCAAAATCTTTTAAGGATGTGGTGTAAAAAATGGACACCATGTCATTGCAACTATAAGAGCATTTGGTAGCTAGTGAGGCAAAGGTGAGGCAATTTTAGTAGTGGTTTGGTAAGATTAAAACTGATGTGGAGTGTTAGAAGATGGCAGTTGAGCATATGTAATTGGAGCATAATGTGGCTCAATGGGAAATCACTACACCAGGTATCAATAAACTTGTGGAGAATGTATTCATGGATATGAAAAGGACTATGAAAGTGCACCAAGAAGCCACACATTACATGGGGAAATTCTTATTAGTCAATCATATTGGAGCGGTGATAAGAGACCCAATTTGTAGACAAGCAATTTACTCAGTTATTGAATGCTCAATTGTGCAATGGGAAGTTCCCAATATTGATGGATTTTGTTTGGGTGCAATGAGGATCAATGCCTAGAGCTTCATCTTCTAGGATGACACCCTAGGGAGATGCACCTAGCCAAGAATCCTACCATGCCTCCTCCATGAGGAAGGATGGAATGAGTGTGCTAAGAAGTTTTGTGCCCATGATAAATAAAAGGCATTTCTTTATGCAAACAAAAGGATAACATGTGTGCATTGTGCATCTATGAACAATACTTAGAGGCCTATGAGAGGAGAATTGTAAGTGACCCCATTGGATATGTTGTTGAAATTGACATATTTGTTTTGTTTTAGGATTTTTGAGAGTATTTGACTTCTATTTTTTGGGGGGTGTTTTTAAGAGGTTTTACATGTGTTTGGCATTTGTGTGGCTATTTTGGATATTTTTGGTATTCTTGTTGATTTTTTCATTTTTTCGTTAGTTTTGTTGAGTTTTTTTATTTTTTTGGTATTTTGCAAGATAAATGAACAAGAATGAGATGAAAAGCTATCAAAATTGACAAAAATGCATAAACAACCGACATATAGAGGAAGACTGGCCTTCACTTATGTGTTATAACCTAATGCTAAAAAATAATAATTTAAGGTGGGTTCTTAATAAATGATGTGTGTGAACTTGTGCAACATTTAGAAGGCTAAATTACACTAGGTGGAAAAAGAGGGAAGTGCTAACTCATGAATTGTAGGCAGAATTTGATTTGAGAAATTCTATGTATATTCATAGCTTTCGCAAACAAGTTAGAGCCAAGATTAAGATGAATGGTCCTACCTTACTGAGTAGGGAAATAATGAGTGTTCTTTAGGTGTGGATCGAGATGGACATGTTGGGGCTAGTAAAGGGCACTTGGGCCTAAAAAGGTGCTATGGGGACCAAAAAGTTGCTATGAGGTCTAAAAAGGGCACTTTGGGCCTAAAAAGGTGCTTGGGCCTTAAAAAAAGGAGATGGAGGGCCTACGAAGGCACTAGGGGCCCAAAAAGGAACTTAGGCCTTGAAAAAGGCATTTGGCCCTAGAAAAGGCACTAGATGGCCTAAAAAGATGTTAGGGGGTCCGAAGAAGGCGCTTGGGCCTTCAGAAGGATGTTTGTGCCTTAAAAAGGTGTTGGATGGCCTAACAAGGTGCTGGGAGGCCCAAAGAGGGTTCTAGGGCCTTGAAAACAATGTGGGAGTGCCTAAAAAGGTGCTAGGTGGCCTGAAAAGGGTGCTTGGGCCTTGAAAAAGGCATGGGAGGGCCTAAAAAGTGTTGGAATTACAATAGGAAAGGTAAAATTCTTAGAGGGGGGGTGAATCAATAGTTTATAGTAGGACACTTAAAACTTTCACCACACATCCATCTCATACATTTAATGAATAAACTGAAATAACATTTATAGCATGTAAACATATAAGCAATCACACACATATGAAACCAAATATGAGTACCTAGAAACCCTCCAATGAAAAGGTAAAATTGGGGTGAGGATGACACTCACAAATCTTCACTACTACAACAATAGTGTATCCAATGAATGTTACAATGTTTTGACCATGAAACATGATCTACCTTGTGAAAGATATACCCTATTGAATGCTTACAAATACTATTAGGTCTCACCTTATTAGAGGATTTCAAATCCCTATTAGAAGTGTGCCTAGTTAAAGGACTTTAACTGACAACTAAGTAAGCACCCTATTACAGGATTGCATATAGCCTATTAGGACTACTCTATTAAGAGATTTTGATTGAAATCACCTATTAGAATGTCTCAGCTTTGATATTGTGGTTAGCACTTGATTTACTGATAGAAGATCAATTCTAAACTAATGTATCTTTGATCCTTCTTGATTTGATGTCTCTTTGTTGTATCCTTTTCTTTCCTCTATTTTGCTCCAACTAGTTTTGTAATGCAATCTCACTTCATAACTCCTTAGCTAACATGAATGCTTTGTTAATTGCATGTAAAATATTCTCTTTGCTCCTTCAACATTCATAGAAAGTTTAGGGTTTGTCCTCCTTAAGAAGATTTTGGTGACTTGGGGTTAGGTATGAATTTAAGATTGAGATTCATCCATTTTTTCGCTTAATCCTTCCCATTTTCTAATTGGCTACATGTAATTGCATAGGGAATCCAACTAGAGATTTTTCTTTATCTCCAAAATATCAAAATTCAATCTTAAGTCAGCTAAAAAATGGTTTACATAGTTGTTTGTGGCTTTACAAACAAATATATCAAAACTGTTTCACTTGGCATGTGGAGTTTCTAATGCTTAGCATGCACTAACCTTTATACTATAACTCAACATCTGAATCACTTGGTATCCACTGTTTACTTGATACCTAAATCACTTGGCATACACTATCTATTTGGTACTTGAGTAACTCAGAAAATGAGTGACTCAACACTCACTATGACTCGGCATGGTCCAATATATACATGTTGTGCTTAGCATCTAGTACTTGTTTGACATGAACTAAGTAAGCAACATAAGTTTGTTGACACTCTCTTGTCAAAACCAATCCGAGATCAACAATCTCCCCCTTTGACATGAGTGTCAAAAACACTTGAGTATATGTTAACATCCTTAATTTCATGACCATAACATATCTTAACTTGGCTTATAAAACTTCAAAATATCAAAATTTTGTAATAACTTCTATGCCTCAAAATTTGATAACTCCCACTAAGTTGATATGTCTATACTGTATCCAAAATTTGGTACTCTTTTTGAGTAAATCTAATACTCTTTGACTTCATGTTGAATAAACTTTCTCTTCTCTTAGCTTTTTCTATATTTACTCTATCCTTTGTCTTGCTTTAGTCTCCCCCTTTCCTTATGTCTATATTGTATCCAAAATCTGGTACTCTTGCTGAGTAAATTTGATTATCTTTGACTTTATGCTAAATAAACTTGCTCCTATCTTAGCTTAATCTCTCTTTACTCTATCCTTTGTCTTACGTTATTATCCCCCTTGCTTACTCTCCCATTTCATTCACCTTATGTCTCTCCAAAATTCTTATTCTCCCCCTTTTTGGCACTTATCTCAATGAGCTATACACTTATAGCATGTTTTTCTAGGAAATATTTATGGACATCCAATATCGTCTTGAGAGTTGCATCCTAGTTCTCATTTTGCAACATCCAATGACTTAATTTGGATTGCTATCAAACTAGACTATCTAGTGTAGAAAGATTTGGGTCTTTCTTCATTAAGGTTTTAGCATAGCCTAGTTCCTTGTGCAAAATTTCCATATGGGGGGTTGAGAGTTGCCTGTATGCTAGTCAGTTTGGCTCTTATGTTAGCCTTATTTTCTATCAATAAAACTAACTAACTCTATGTTTGAAGAAATGTCCTAATATGCTTCTCACTTTGAGTTGGATTCATAGGTAGTTTGGCACTTGATGAAGTAATTTGACTTTCCAAGCTCAAGATGTGATTTCTGGTCTCTTGGGTGAAAGGTTATGGATTGCATAATTACCTTCTTCACATCCTCAACCTTAGTTGCTAATGCAACTTGTGTAAGTGCTATATCACCTGATATCTTTTCATTGACTTTTCTTTGAAAGTTCTTTTCTAACTACTCAAGTAATTTGGCATTTGTATCCAGGTCTTTGATACTGACCTTTTCCACTATATCTGTTAGTTTTTCTATTAATGGCTTGGTCTCATTAGGAATTGGTAGGCTGAGTGCATCTAAAAATATGTCAATAATATCTTGTAGTGCCTATTTCTACCTCTGCTCCCTTCTAAGCATTTCTTGATGCTTTTTCCTTGTTAGGGCTTGCTACACTATGCCCATCTATTCTATGGTTATTGTATCATAGTCATGGAAAAATGATTTCTTCATCAAGGCTCACATCTCCATACTATATGACTTCTTCTACCTTTGATGAACTTAGGCTTAGCACTAAGATTTGTAATGGAGTTTCATATGTGCTCTGCTTTTGAAGAGTTTGTGTGGAAGGAGTGCTAGATGTTGGTAAGGTTACCAAGGCTTGGATGGTTGTTTGCTCCTTCATTCTAGTTGTCTGCTCTATCTCTTTAGGCTTGCACTATTCTATCACAATGACTTGACTTGCACCTTGATTTTGTGTCATAGGTGCAGATAAGTCTATCTAACCTATTTCTTACTGTTCTACAGTAGAAATTGGTGTTTCTACTGTGCTCATCTCTATTGTATCAACTTTGGTAATTGTATCTTCTAGTGTTTTGACCAAAGGTTATACATTAGTAACTAGAGGGATAATAGAAGGTGGTTCTTGTGGATTCACCTTTTCCCTTGTAGTATCAATCATTGTCTTCTATAGTTCATCCATAATTACCAAAATAGGATTAGCACATAATTGTATCAGCAATGTAGTTTGATCAAGTATCTTTTTCAAATCATCCTTTGTAAGGGAATTGATGTTCTAAGCTAATAGATTAGAAACATCCTTGACTGTGATTGTTTTAGTAGTTTCACTTGTGTCATGTTGAGGACTGACACTCGACAATTGTGTGTCTTGCACACTCTATTCTTCTTGTTATTGCTCTAGCTTAGCTATTGCTTTGTCATCTATGTTCATTTTTGTTCTTCCCTCAACAATGTCATTATGATCATCATCCTTCACTTCAATGGGTTCAGGTTCTCCTCCCTTCACTATAGTCAACCCATAAGTGAATCTCAATATCTAGATGGACTTCTTGACTCATCCTCAATATTATTTTGCAAAATGCTAAAGGCTCTATATTTAGGTGTGAACCTAAATGCATACTTCTTTACAAACTTAGCAACTTGTGCCTTAGTTCAGGCATCGCTTGGACTGGTATGATCTCCCTAATTTTTCTTTCCAAGTTCAAACAATAGTGCCATTTTTTCTTAACTAAATCAAATAAACTCTATGGAATTGAGTTGGAAATCTCTAGTGGAGTTGACTTGGATTTTTTCATCATAGTATATATGGCTTCTTCCACTTGATTTTTCTCCACTTTACCCAAATTATCAAAATCAACATGTGTAAATCCTAATAATTCTGCACTATTCTTAATATTTTCACATAAATTTTCAAGGTTTAAAAGAGGTTTATGACTCACCACCTTAAATTGGTTGATGTCATCTGACAAACTCAATTTGTACAACATATTTTCTTCTTGGCCTTTTTGGCACTTGACCTCCTTGTTCCATTGGTTTTCCCTTTTCTTTAGTGAGTTGTTGCATGTGTACTAGCCCTTGTAGTAGGTGTAGTGGTCTTGGGATGACTTGTCTTAGCTACCCTTTTATCTTTAGTCGCTGGTTGGACCTTAGCCTTCCTCTTCTTTGGCTTGGCAAGAGTGGGTGCTTCCTTGACTTATTCTCCTTCGACACCTTTAGTTATTTTAGTCTCCTATTTTGGTTGATCTTCACCTATACCTTGTGTCAATGCAAGAGGTGCTTGTACATGGATTTCTTCTTCCTTTTCATCATCATCTTCTTCTTCCTCCTCAAAACCCTCTCCAAATTTAGCTTTCAACTTCTTCAATATCTTCTCCTTTTTCTTCATGGTAGAGGTAGTCTTCAATTCTGTTGTGATTTTAGATTTAGCTATTTCATAATTTCCAAATATCTTTTCACTTTTATCTACCTCTTTTGATAGTAAAGCAGTGATGGCTACAGAGGCTTCATCCACATTTATTTCATAACCTAAGGGTCTCAACCATCTCATGCTTGGTGTAGTAGCTTGTACAAAAGTGTAATCGGCATCCACAAGAAAACATACATCATCATAGTGTTTCTCTACTAGTGACACCAGTATTCTAAACCTTTTCTTCATTGACTATTTGAAATCTTCAAAGTAGCTAGTCATTACAGATTCAAAGTTCTCATCTAACTATCCAATGTAATCATCAATATACACTACTACTGACCTATTTGTTTTCCATGCAACTATTCCAAATGTTGGAAAAGTGTTATAAAATAATATGCATATTAATGTGGAACCAAATTTGCATTGTGCACTCTTTGTGTTTTTGATTGCTCCAAGGTTCTCCATCAATTGTTGCAATTGTAGCTCCATTAGATCATATGTATGATCTTTCTTAACAATCTTGTATCCAACATCTATAGCTATATAGGGCACACTATTTAATCTACTAGATTGATAGAACTTGTGTGATATAACCCTTATAGAAAATTCTATTAGAGGATTAGTGATTGTATCAATTGTCATGCCTCTCTTATTCTTGACAGCTCCAGTATTTTTCTCAATTACTTCCTTTAAGTAACTTCTCAATGTCTTAGGTCGATCTATAGTTGGGTAACTAGTAACCTATGATTTATCATTTTAGTTAACTTGATAGGTCCATTGTCCATCCATAATGAACCATCATGAATTTGGCTAAGCACTATCCTAATCCATTCTATCTTGAATACATTCAAAAAATCTAGGGCTCATGTCAATCCCTTAGATTCAATGATTTTGAATTCTTATTTCAAAAAACCATTGTCACAGAGTCGATTATATGTTTCCCTAATCTCCATATCACCAATGCTTCCTATCTTATAGTTGTAACATTTTCTTCAATCTTGTACCATTAAAGTGTTCGGTAGAATCATCAACAACGCACAAAAAGGGTCTTTCTTATAAGCATATCAGGAATAGCTTTGAAAATGGGTTGCTTGACTTTGTTACTCATATTTTAACTTTTAAAACTTCCTTTCCTTCTATATTCTTTGAACTTGATTCCATAATGAGAAACTAGGGTTTACAAAAATTTTAACTGTGTAGCTTGACCCTTGATAAATACCTTATGAAATCTAACAAAATGATGTAGGATCACTGCCAAAATCTTTTGAAACTACTTTGGATGGATTTCTAGATCACTTTTCACTCTTCTTTCTCTTTCTTGAATTTGAAATTATGAAAAAAAGTGCTAAAATTGATCAAATACCCTTTGAAAACCTTGCAATTAATGTTGAGTGCTTACATAGTTGTAAGCTCAGCATAAACTAGTTTCAGGCTCTCTCAGAAACCATTAACATTTTCATCACTTAGTAACCACTATGAGCTCAACATCAACTTAGCCAGTCTATTAGCTTGGCATCTTCTAGCATTCCACTTAGCACATATAGGAAAATTTTCATACTTGGCAGTAACATGAAAAACTTAAATATTTATCTTGGATTTCTAACAATATCTTGCATCTTTGTTCATGCTAATGTAATCCTTTCAGTACTAAATCCTTTTCAAACTAATGTATGATATAACATTTGAATATTAGTCCCAGATACCTCTTGATTACCTAGCTTGATGAGGTGTGATCACCTGACCCATTAGGTGAAGTGATCCCTTCTCCATTTGATGTGTTGCAATCATCTTTCTTTTTCCATGTCTTGTTCATTTCATCTCTGATGTGTTCAACATATGCCTTCCCTTTGCCTTTATTAAATTCACAACTTGGTGGCTTTGACCTTGTTGGACAATATCTACTGATGTGACCAGTCTTCAAGTAGCTAAAACATGTGTTTTGACTCAATCACCTTTGGTAGTTACCTCTAAAGTGTTTCCTAATACAATTCCTAGGAACATGTCCATATTCTTGACAATAGTGATAGCTATATCTTGTGTTATAATCCCAGTTATAAGAGTTTCCATTGTTCCTTACCTTTATTTTCCTATTTGATGACCACATGGGTTTGGATCTACACTCAAAATCTCTATGTCCACACTTCTGATAGTTGTAGCAATATCCTTAAAAATTTTGTGTGTGCATGATCTTGATTTTTCATTCATGTACTTTATGACCTTTCTTTTTGCACTTATGGTAGTGAACCATGTGCTTAGGATCAATATTATGTTTTTTAGTCTTACTTCTACACACATTAGCAATATGTCTTTTCTTACTACAATTGTGACAAGTAGGTTTGGAGTTCTTACCTTTGTTAGTCTTTTTTTCTACACTTTTGGATGATTCTCCTTCTTTAGTACTTGTGAATCCCAAACCAATTGTATCATTATTGGATCTAGGAGATCTCAATAATTTCTCAAAGTATTTGATGGCTTCATTTAGTTTGTTGAAAATCTTAGCAGATTCTTTTTCCCTCCTTTGGTCATTCTGCAATTGCTCATTCTATAATTTTAATGTAGTTATCTCAATTTCCTTGACAATTAGTTCATAGTTAGAATTCATCATTTGAATTATAGTAACCAATTGCATGTTGGAAATTTTAGTTAGCTCTATTGAATTCTCTTCCAGTCATTTTCTTAATCATGGCTTTGTCTTCCATGGCTTTTGTCTTATGTTTAGTCATTTAACATAGCAGTATGGCTTATGATTCTTGCTCTAACTTGAGATATCTGATTTCCTGAGCTTGGATTCTATTCTTTTCCATCATATTTGCAACTATTGCATCAAATTCATTTGAGTCTCCATCTGCAAATAGATTGGTAATGTAAAACTTTGTATTGTGTCATTCTTTGCAATAGAAATTTCTTTCCTTCTCTTCAAAGACTTCTTTAGTTCTTATCTTACTTCATCCAATTGATGTAGAATGAGTTGTATCTCAACTCCCTAATTTTCAATAATCTTTCCCAACTTGTAGACTTCCATTTCAAAATCTTTTCTCAAAGCTAGAAAGCTTCTCTTTTAGAGAACTAGGCTCTAATACCAATTATTGGAATTACAATAGGAAAGGTAAACTTCTAGGGGGGGTGAATCAGTAGTTTACACTAGGACCCTTAAAAATTTCACCACACATCCATCTCATACATTCAATGAATAAACTTAAATAAAAAGTAAAGCATGTACATCTAAAGCATGTAATCATATAAGCAATCACACACATATGACACTAGATATGATTACCTAGAAACCCTCCAATGAGAAGGTAAAATTGGGGTGGGGATGACACCCAAAAATCTTCACTACTCTAGCAATAGTGTATCCAATGAAGGTTACAATTTTTCAACCATGAAACATGATCTACCCTATGAAAGGTCTACCCTATTAAAGGCTTACAAAGACTGTTAGGTCTCACCTTGTTAGAGGATTTCAACACCCTGTTAGAAGTGTGCTTGGTTAAAGGACTTTAACTCACAACTAAGTAAGAACCCTATTAAAGGATTTCATATATCCTATTAGGACTACTCTATTAAGAGATTTTGACTAAAACCACCTATTAGAATGTCTCAGCTTTGATCCTGTGGTTAGCACTTGATTGCCTGATAATAGATCACCTTTAAATTGATGTATCTTTGATCCTTCTTGATTAGATGTCTCTTTGTTGTATCTATTTCTTTCCTTTTTTCTACTCTAATTGATTTTGCAATGCAATCTCATTTCATAACTCCTTATCCACCATGAATGCTCTATTTTTTTGCATGGAAACTATTCCCTTTTCTCCTTTAACATTCATAGAAAGTTTAGGGTTTGTCCTCCTTAAGAAGACTTTGGTGAATTAGGGTTAGGTATGAATCTACAATTGAGATTCATCTATTTTTCCACTTAATCCTTCCCATTTTCTAATTGGCTTCATGTAATTTCATGGGGAATCCAACTAGGGTTTTGTCCTTATCTCGAAAATATCAAAATTCAATCTTAAGTAGGCTCAAAAATGGTTTACATTTGTCCCTTTACAAAAAATTATGTCAAAATTGTTTCACTTTGGCATTTGAAGTTTCTGATGCTTTGCATGCACTAATCTTTATACTATGACTTAGCATCTAAATCACTCAGCATCCCTTGTTTACTTGACAATTACATCACTCGACATACACTATCTATTCGAAACTTGAGTGACTTGGAAAATGAGTGGCTCAGCACTCACTATGACTTGGCATGGTCCAATATATACATATTGTGCTTGGCATGTACCACTTGTTCTACATGAACTAAGTAACTTAAGTGTGTTAACATTCACTTGTCAAAACCAATCTGAGATCAACAAAATGGTGCTAGAGGGCCCAAAAATGGTGCTTGGACCTTGAATAAGGCATTTGGGCCTAGAAAAGGTGCTAGATCACCTAAAAAGGCATTAAAGGGGCCCAAAGAGGGTGCTTGGGCCTTGAAAAATGTGTTTGGGCCTAGAAAAGGCACTAGGGGGGCCAAAAAGGGTGTTTGGGCCTTGAAAAAGGTGCACAAGGATAATGTGATCTATCAAACTCAATGCTTACTTATTCTGAGGTACTAATGACTCTAAGGGTCAAGTGTTCAACCCACATGACATCCACCCTCTTGCATTGTTTCCTATGATTAGGAAGTAGGCTAGCCTAGTAGGGTGCTAGCAGCATTGCTATTGAGTATGCAAAATGGAAACCTATCCAAATGACAATGAAAGAGTGAGACAAACCTTTATGGGAATTTGAGTGATGCCTAACTTTCCAAACCTACAATTTTGTTCCAAAGTTGTGGGGTTAGGAGGTCTTTTAGGATAGCATTGATATATTTGTTGAAGGATATTGATCAAACATGGCATATATTGAGGAAGAGAAAGGTGTGAAGGGGGATATAGGAAACCCTTGTCTACTAACTATGTTGTGCAAAATTTTCCCAAGCTCAGAGATATGTTTCAAGATATAATGATGTTGTTTCTTAATATCTTCTAGAAAAATGGATGGTATTAACATCCCCTTTTTAAGAGCTAATAGGACAGAGATTCAGTCATAAATTTTTTAAATTGTTTTCAATGTAGAGCCTCACTATTGATTTCATATAAAACTAGTTGATGTACACAAACCAATCCCAAAGGAGTGGTAATTATAGACGGACACCATGACACCATGAAATCAATGGATCATCAGATTCAAATATATAAAAATAATTTATGGAAAATTAACTTGTTTTTTATATGATTTTGATTTTTTGTTTAATTATTATTATTTTTGGTGTGTTTGATTTTTTTGATGTTTTGGCCTTATAATAGTGGAAGAGGGGAAGGATGTGAGGTTTGTTGGAATGTTGGGACCACATGGATATTTATGGAGGCTAAAAGTGGATTTTTGGGACCACATGTGTATTTTGGGAGGATAAAATGGATTTTTGGGACCACGTGTATTTATAGAGGCTAAAAGTTGACTTTTGGAACCACCAAGGATGCATGATATGTTTGACAAATTTGAGATGTGCATTAATTTTCATGTAATTCATGCCCATAGTATATTAAAACAAAATCAAACTCCATGTTTCCTTTGTGTCACTCCTTTCTCTCTAATTGTCTCTTTTGTAATCTATTTCTAATGTCAAGAAATCACTTATATGAAATCCATAAGTATTTCTCAATTGTGAAATTAACTCAAGCGTCACACCCCTCATCCTTGTTTCATATCTTTTATTAATTGCACTAGCTAGTACTAAGGAAAGTAATTGAAAGGCAACAAAGAAACAAATTTGGTGTGAACATTTTACCATAGCCTCTATTGTGTTCTTTTGTGGAAAGCTCAAAGGTGTTATCTCTAACTTATTTTATACTAGGTTTTTTTTTTGACTTTCTGATTTTTTTTTATATTTTTAGACATAAGGTGTTTGTTCAAGGCTTTATACATAGATATTTTTGAGATGGATGTTATTAAGGGGTTTTTATATCTCTTCCCTATCACAATCAACAAGTTTGTAGGCACCTATCCCAAAAGACTCTGTGATGATGTAAGGGTCAATCAAGTTGGCTTCCCACTTCCCTCTCTTTACTTGATTAGCTTGATTTTTAGGGTTCTCTCAGAGAACTAGATATCCTATTTGAAGGACATATGGTTTCACTTTCTTGTTAGTGTCTAGATAACTTATTCTAATACACTTTGAGGTGTCTTTGTGCAATGCGTTGATGTTCCTCAAGGAATTCCACTTGTTATAAATGGGCAACTTTGTAGTCTTCATCTATCATGACATCATGTAGGGTGACTCTTAAGGACAAGATTTCAACTTCCAACAAGAGAATTGCTTCACTGTCATAGACCAAAGAAATGGGGGTCGCCCTAGTAGGTGTTCAAACACTTGTCCTATAGGCCAAAAGTGTAGGATTTAATCATAAATGTCAATCCTGAACAATGTTGTTGATGGTTCTCTTGAGGATTTTGATGATATTTTTTTTGGTGGCCTCTCCTTGGCCATTACCTTGGGGATAATAAATTGAAGAAGAATGGTGAATGATATGAAGAATTTCACATAGCTCATTAATTATTTGGTTTTCAAAAGTACAAAGCATTATCTACTAGGATGGCATGAGGTATTTCAAACAAAAAAATGATGTGGTTAAGGATGATCAAGGAGATCTATTTTCTAGTTGCATCTATGAATGGAACTGCCTCCACCCAATTGATGAAGTATTCTACTGTCATAAAAATTCATTTATGGCCACTAGAGGAGTGTGGATGAATCATCCCTATTAAGTCAAAACCCCACTAATAAAAAAGCCATGGTGTGGTCAATGAATTGAATTCTTGAGCTAGTGCTTGAATGAGGTTACCATGAATATTGCATTTCTTACAAGTTTTAATGTAATCAATAGAATCATTTTCCATGGTGGTACATAAATAGCCCATTCTAAGGATTTTTTAAGCTAGAGTGAACCCACTAGAATGTGACCCACAAATACCTGCATGGACCTCTTGAAGAGTAGCTCTAGACTCATTGTTTTTTAGACATCTAAGCATAGTTTCATCTAGACTTTTTGATACAATGTGTCAGCCACCAACGTGTAATGTGAGGCTTGTCTGATAAAGTTTTGTTTTTGGTTTCTTTATAGATTAGTAGGCATAATGTTATCTTGCAAGTACATGGAAATAGGATTGTACCAAGGGGACTTCGGAGTGTCTAGGAAGAAAATGGTGTGGGATTCAAGTTGAGTAAATGTAGGCTAAACCACATCCTCTACTAAGAATTCATAGCATTCATGTTGGTCAAGTAATTGGAAAAATGAGGCCAAGGTAGCCATAACATTAGCTTCCCTATTCTTATCTCTATGAATCTTCTCAAAAGTGATCTAAACAAAGAATTCTTTGAGTGTATTGACCAAATGTTTGTATGAAAGTAATTTTTCATCTTTAGTCTTATATGTGTTATTAACCTAATTGATGACTAAATTAGAGTCATCATATACATCTTTTTTTTAAAATCTTCCAATCTAATGCTAATTTGAGGCCAAGAACTACTGATTCAAATTCTACCATGTTATTAGTGCATGGAAACAAAAGTTTGTAGGAATTTGGTATGGTGACTCCTAAAGGTGTGATGAATAGAACCCTTGTGCCTGAGCCATGATGTGTATAAGAACCATCAAAATAATTATTCAATATGAATATTTCTATATGAAGAATGTGTACATCTAAAAAATCTACTAAGATAGGATTCGAGTCTTCTAAGGGTTCATCTACTAACTAATTTGCAATGGCATATCCTTTGATAGCCTTCCTATCAACATATTTTATGTTGAACTCAGCAAGATCATTACCCACTTGGCTAGTCTTCTTGTTAATGTTGTTTTTTGTAGAAGGTAGTTTAGAGGGTCTATCTTAGCTGTGATCTTTACTTTATATTTTAATAGGTAATGCCATAGTTTTTGGGAAGTAAAAACTATTGCCAAACATGCTTTCTTAATGAAAGTATAATTGAGCTCATAATTGACCAAGGTTCAACTAACATAGAAGATAAATATTTCTTTTCCTTGGTCATTTTCTTATGCCAATAAGGCTCCTATTGATTTATCAGTGAGTGAGATATACAACAAAAAAGGCTTGTGTTGTATAGGAGGCACTAAGATGGGTGGATTCATTAAATAGTTCTTGAGGAGGTCGAAAGTTGCTTGACACTGACCTTCCCATTTGAAGACTATATCCTTGTGGAGGAGGTGAGTAAAAGGAACACATATTTTTGGCCAACTGAGAGATAAATCTTCTAACAGATTGAAATCTTCCTTCGAGAGAACATAGCAGGCTCTAGTTCTTAGGAGGCCTCATGTCGACAATAGCCTGCACCTTTTCTAGGTCTACTTCTATCCCTTTTATGGAGACAATGTAACCCAAGAGTTTCATGAATTACACCCCAAAGACAAACTTCTTAGGATTTAATTGAACTTTAAAAGCTTCTAGGAGGGTAAATATTTTTCCAAGTATTGGAAGGTGATCTTTTTGGGTATGAGATTTAGCTAGAATATCATCCATGTAGTCTTCCATGAATGTATGCATCATTTCATGGAATATGGTTGTCTTTTCTCTTTCATATGTGGCTCCTACATTTTTGAGACCAAAGGGAATAATATTCCAATAGAATGTTCCCCATGCACAAGTGAACATTGTCTTCTCTTGATCTTCTGGTGCTATCTATATTTGGTTGTGACTTGAGAACCCATCTATGAGAGAAAACATGTAGTGTGTAGCTATTAGGTCAACAATGACATCTATACTAGGCAATGGGAAGTCATCCTTTGAACACACCTTATTAACATCATGAAAGTCAATGCAAATCAATATGTTGCCATCCCTTTTTAAAATTGGTACTATATTTGAAATCCATGAAGCATATGCCAATGGTCTTCTAAAGTTGGTTTGGAGAAGTTTCTCTAACTCTAATTTGACTAAAGGTACTATGTGTGGATGCATCTTTCTAAGCTTTTGTTTGACTAGTTTAGCCTCTAGGGAAATATTAAGATAATGGAGAATCAAATTAGGATCTAAAGCTGATATTTCTATAGAGGACCATGAAAAATTGATTTTCCTTTCCTTAAAGAAGTGAATGAACTTGCTTATTTCTTCCAATGTTAGTGACTGAGCTAGGTGAAAAATTTTGGGTTCTAGCTTTGTCCTGGAAGATCATGTGGCTATTCCACACTTGTTTCTAAACCATTATAGTGTGAAGTGCCTCTTTATAATGAAGTAGAATCTGAGCTAGAAGTATATTCTTATTCTATAGCAGTTCTCTATGTGGAAATGTGAATCACATCACATTCTTTGTCATGGGTAGACTACTCAGATAAGGAATCAAGTTCCCACTTGCTAGAATCATCATCATCCTCATTATCAATGGTATCCATGAATGGTTCTTCTACAATGTGGAGATTAGGGAAAGATAGGTTTATATTATGTGGATTGGATGACCCTTGATCTATGTGACTTTATCTTTAGATACCCAAATCAATGTGGAGGAAGAGGACCCCCCATGTTTAGGATGTGGCTTATCAAGAGGTGGTGACCTAAGATAGAGTGGTAAACCTTCATATTTTTTTTCGAATATCTCACCCCTGTCTTAAGTTTGTTTGGCCTGAAATATGCTTCCAATGGATCAATAATGCATGTGCCTCTTCCCAAATGACTTTAACTTGGGTAAGCTATTTTTCATTAAGTCATAACCTTTACCAAAAAGGTGGTGGGAAATATCAACATTATGTATCCTCTTTCTTTCCTCTTCCTTTATGATTGGTTATATACCACTACCTTTGGCAAAGTGTTCATTGTAGGGTCTAGGAGAAGTAGTTGAAGTCAGTCTGCCATGAGACTTGGGATATGTTGGTGGGTCAAATAAAGAGATTGTATATTCCCCTATCCCTTTACATTGAAACTTGCACTTTCATTCAAACCCCTTCATTAAATAACTAATCTCTTCATAATGTTTGTGTTTGGAGTCTTTTGGTGGGAGAGGTGACGAGATGGAGGAACTAGAGAAAACCAATTTATCTTTTCCCTTAGTTGTTGTGGAAGAGTAGTTGTTGCCTTAACTTGTGGAGGCTGAAATCTCTATTGGCATAGATTGGTCAGTGTTTCTTTTGGTGATGAGGATTTCTTCCCTTTCATGAGGAACAAGGGAGTTGTAATATTGTGAGTAATTTTGGTCCTCTTGTATCATTACCACTTGATCCAAATATGGAAACTTCAAACATTGATGGTGAGTAGAAGGAATAGCTTGCATGTCATGGATCCATAGTCTTGCTAACATGATGTTGTAGGTTAACTACAATTCAAGAACTTGAGAGATATTTTCCTTCACAACCAAACCAACCCTTACTACCAAGATGACCATCCCCTTAGAGGATCTTTCCTTGACATTGTAAGCCTTGATTGTAATTTTTTTCTTAGGGTCAAAAACATCTTTGGTGTATCTCAATGCTCTTACAAAGTTTAGGGTATAGATGTTTTAACTAGCCCCACCATCAACAAATGCTCTCTTTACTCTATTTCTATGCACAAAGATTTCAATATGTAATGGAAAATTTTGTGGATGGTCGAAGGACATGTCATCTTGTTTAGAGAAGCATATACAATGGACTACAAAACTCACCATATTTTGAAGCCTAATGACATCTAGATCATTGGGAACTAGGGCTTTGGTTAGGATGTCTTTGTGTTCGACAAATATTTGTAACAACTCAAAAATGGAAATATGGGCAGGGGTTTTCAATAGCTGATTGACCAAACTATATTTAGAGATGGAAGTGTTTATGTTTGCTTGATTTAAACTAGTGATTGCCCCTGGCAAGACCACTTTAGAGGCTTAACATCGGGTGACGGCATTCAAGGGTTGTTTTTTATGTTTATCTTTGAAACAATAACATTGCTACATCATTGAATCTCGATATCATGTTGATTGTGTTATCATAATTGTGTTATCATAATTGTGGTTATAATTGAACTTTTCATTAGAAGGTTTGTTCTTGTTATTCTTGGAAGACTCTCCCTTTTCATGGCTCATGAAGGGATTTTTAAATGTAGTATGATCCTCATTGGTATGTAGAGTGTAGACTTCAATGGTCTAATCATCAATCAATTTTTGGATAGCTCCCTTAAGGGAATAGTAGTTATTGGTGAGATGCCCTTGATTTTGATGATAGGTACAAAAAAAATACTTTCCACCATGAGGGTTTGACTTGTGGTTCATAGGGCTTAGCTTCTAGTAGTGTGAGAGCTCATCAACCAAGAGCAATTGCAAAGCTCACTCATATGTTTCACCTATAGGAGTGTATACTCTAGGTGAGTTGGAAGACCTATATCCTCTTGGTGGAGGGGCTTGGTTGTATGCTACATGTTGATTAAAAGTATTTTGTGTCGATGAAGTAGTTGTGTTTCATTGATAGAATGGACAAATGATTTCTTTTCATTGTGTTTTGGTAGGTAGACACGTTAGTGTTATCAACATTGGGAGAATATTGATTTGGGAGGGGTAAAGTTGTGGTTTAACATTGTTTTCTTCTACCACTCCATCATTTACCATGTTCTTGTTCGTATTTCACCACCAAAATCTTTTTTTATCATTTGATCGATTAGATGAGTTGTTTTTTTGTGAAGCATTATTAGAAAAACATTTCCCATCTTTTGACAATTTTATGATATTGTTGTTCAACAAGGTTTCTTTGACTTTGGTTGCATTTTCCAATGTGATTTTGAAGTCTTTGGAGCCTTGAAGTTGTAGCGAATAATTCATGGGTTTAGAGAGGCTACTAACAAAAATATCAGTTTTCTCCTTGTGTGGGATGATGTAGTGCCTGCCCCTAGTTTACATTTTTAAATTATTTTCGTACTCTTTTAGGCCAATTTATGCTTGTTGATTAGTAGCACTATCTTTTAGATTAATAGATATTGTATCACATTCAATTGATTTTATAATGAGACTACTTGGTATTATTTACTTCATGTATGCATGATGATTATTATAGTGATTTCAGTTTTTGATGATAATTAGTTAGATGGATTATCATATGTTTTTTCTTATGGATACTTACCCCATACTACATGTGTATGGTGTGCCTGTATGTTTTCTTTATGTATGGAATTTCTGATGTGATTAAGGAAGGGAGTCATAGTCACTTGCTAGTTAGGATCTACATGATGCACCACTTCTTGTCATTGCGTGTTTAGTTTAGTATACATGTGTTTGTACATGTGTGCATTTTATGCAGATTGCAAGAACCAGGTATTAACTTCCCTGAATTGCTAGGATGAGTGTACCCTATCGCATTATCTCAATGGTAAGAGAGGGGAGATAAATTCTTAAGTCCAAATCCTAACCTTTAAATCCATTTGTCCTAGAAAATTAGGACAAGTATCTGAGTTGATTACCTTCCGAATGCATCGTATGACATAAATTCATGATTATAACCCTTTAGTTTGATCTTGTATGTGTTTTTCTATGATGGATTTTCATATTTTGTCTTATAAGCCTTTGGTGATTTTTCTATTAACTAAGTTAGATTAGAAGATTAAATTAATAATTAATGGAAAATTATTATTATATTTTTAATATTTAATTAATTTAGAAAATTAATTAAATAAAAAGAATTAAATTTGAAGATAAAAGTTATAAGTTTAATTTTAGAACGTGATAATATTTATTTAATTTAATAATAATATATTTAGAGTTTATTTTTAAATAAATGCTAAATACTATTATTATTTAAGTTAATAAATATTTTATCAATTAACATTTTGAAATTAAATTTAAAAGTGAAAAAAAAGATATTAATTTATTAAAAGTTTTAAGATTACATAAAGTGTGCATGAGATTAAAATTTAATAAATTAATTAAAAAGAGAAGTCAAGTGAAATTAAATAAAGATATTTTATATTTCAATAAACGTGCATGAAAAAGATAAAGAAAAGATAATAAAGAGTTAAAGTCTAGTGAGTAAGGAGTCCTCTTGGGTGATCACACAATTAGTGCACCAATTTTAGGAGAGACCTCCATATCACAATTGAGGGTTCATTTTTGAAGGACTGCAAATTTTGGGAGAATGAATTTTTGGAAAAGAGAAGATTTTGAGAGGAGAAATTTCTCTCACAAATCTTTTTGGGGCGTTGCAAGCATCAGAGTCTAGGTAGATTCTTGTGATTAATTTGCACAATTAATTACGTTATTTCTTTTCTTGTCTTCTTCATGACTATGAATTGATTGTCTATATTTTACTGTGACGAATCTTTCAATCTTGTCATTTGGAATTATCGGTATGCATGTTCATTCTCCTATATATGTGGAGATGGAAATATCTTAGAATCCTTGGTCACTAATTTTACAAATTGGTATTTAATAGGGGAGGGTTTGTATTGAAATTGAAAATTTAAATAGAAAATTTGACCGATTGGCTATGTTTTCCATACCAGGGTATTGCTGGAAATTTTTAGTTTAAAAAAAATTATTAAAAAAGATTTTTTTGAAGCGAGAGATGTTCCTAATTCATATTCTAGAACAAACTTATTAAAAAAATGTATAGATATTTAAAAAAAAAACAAAACAAATAATAATATTAAATAATGGGAGGGGGTTTTACCCCACCTCCCCCCTTTCTTTTATTAGGTGGCTACTGCCACTGACACAGGGACTACAACAATGGCACTACATAAGTACTATCATGGCAGCAAGCCCCTACTGAAGCCACAGAGTGGTCACAACCCTTTTTAAGGTTGATAGGCCTTTATAAAACACCCCTTGTTTAATAAATTTTTTTATTATAAATTTTATAATATTTTTTTAAAAGAAATTGATTATTACAAAATATTTATTTAATAATTTTATTAATAGTTATTATTTTAATAAATAATTAATGAAAGATTAATAAGATTATTTTATATGATTATTAATTAATTTAGTTAATTATAATTCAATTAAGATTAATTAATAATGGAAGTTGTTCGATTAAGTATTAAATTTATTGAATTATTATAATAATGATTTTAATAAAATCATAGATTATTTTATTTAAAGATCAATAAGTATTATTTTAATAATTTAAATAAATAATTACCCTTCGATTATTTTAGAAAATTGACTTAAAATCAATTAGGGGTAACTGTGTGTTTTATTTAGATATAGGAATGGGTTAATTCGTAAGGGTGAACTATGAAACTTATTTACTTGAAACATGTATTAAACTAGAAACTGAAACCTTACTATTTAACTCAATTGCATATTTTCAAATCAAACCAAACTATGAGTTTACTCAATTTTTTGTGTGTTGTCTATGTTTTGGGTTTGGGTGGACTAGAGAGTTGACCAGTTTTAGGATGTCTACCAGAGGCTTGGGAGTTATGTGTTTGTATTTTTATGATGAATTGATCTTTGATATTTTAAACTCGACCATGGTAATGTGTTTGGTATGCTCTATGATGAGTTTGTATTTATTATTTGTTATTTCTTTCCAGTGTTCTTGTGTGAAGCTGAGGTGAATACATGATATATTTCACTTAACCTTTTTGAGTCTTCAATCAGTTGTATTTTTATTGTCTGCTAGCTGCTTTGATAGGACTGAAGTGTTTGTATGATTTTTTTTTGGTGATGTCATGCTATGACATATTTGACTTAAACTTTTTTAGTCTTTGATCAGTTGTATTTGGATTGCTTTCCAGTCACTTTCATAGGACTAAGGTATTTGTATAATTTGTTCTTGATGACGTCGTGCTATGAGATATTTGACTTAACCATTTTGAGTCTTTGATCAGTATTTTTGGGATGTTTTTTAGTTGCTCATAGAGAACTAATGTGTTATTGTGAATTATCTTTTGATGCTTTCTAGTCACTTGTATAGGACTAAGGTGATATACTAAGAATCCTTGATTTGTATTTTTATGAGCCTAAGGTAGGTAATTTGTATGTTAAGTTGGAAAGTGGCTTGCAATGGAGGTCAAGGTCAAAAGTGGCTACTAGGGTAACCCATTGTAAGTAGTTTAATAAGTGATAACATTTCATTAAATGGGTTTAAAATGAATTAATAAGATATTGATATGATAGAAAGTCACTAAGGAACCATAGGATTAAAAGACTAGCCGAGTAACCTTAGAGTTGACTCATTAGTATGCCTTGTTAGTACAAAAGGATACTAGTGTCGAATAGGATCACTAGGGGGCCAGGGTCCTTAGAGACTGTCAGGGTAACTCTAGCATTGATTTGTGCAATGACACTTACTCGCTTACATAGTAGATTTCCTACATGTCTTTGTGTGCCTCTGGGTTTAGATGTCGATTCATCTTGGAACCTTTGAGTTAGATTACTTTTATGATTTCTTGGACTTAGAGATCACTATTGATTTTTGGATTGATATCATGTTTGGCATTTGAGACTATCTCCTTAGTACAGTGGGAGTGGGCCTTTTTGGGTTACACATGGTCAGGTGGTAGTGATTTTTACTCTTATCATTGAGATCTGTCTGTTGATGTCGTGGCTAGAGTTCCTTGTCTGCAATTTCCTTTTATTCTATTATTGTGTATTATGATGGATGGTTATATCTTTATGATGTATGGTTTCACTTATTGTATTTTACTTTGTTTCATGGATTTGAAAAGGGATGATCTAATCTACTTTTTTAAATGTATATTCTTTTAGCCTTTCATACTGGATGATTGAACATTCCAAATTTTATTGCCAAGTGGCATTCAAAACAAATGTATATTATTTAAATGGACTTTGGAATTTTAATTATTCTTTCATGTGGATGTGTTATTTATTAGACTTAGTATTAATTAAAATTCAGTGTGACTCAACATCTTGGGATCCTTAAGGAATATAATCTATTATGTTTGCTTATATATGATTGTATGTTATTGCTTCTACTACTTTATGTTAGACATGTATGTTGTTCTTTCTTTTAAAAAGAAAAAATGTTTAGCAAACTAAGTAAAACTTTAGGTTAATTCCTTTGGATCCCTTGGTGGGGTGTTACATTTGGCATTAGAGTTGAGTTATACATTGGAAGCTCTGGGCATATTGGAATGCCACTGGTTGTTAACTAGTTGAAAAAAAAAAATCAAACTATTATGTATATCTATTTCAAACTAAAACTTGAACTAGTTGAACTGAAACAGAACTTAAAATTTTAGTTGTATATTTTCAAACTTGAACACTTATACTTCAAAACTGAAATATACTTAAACTTCAAAATAGGCAATATTGAAAATTGAACTTATACTATTTTCAAAACATGTCTTTTGTATATGATTTACAGTAGTATAATTTATGGTTATTAAATAATCTTGTATCTTGGATATTATTGTAGGATGGTATCTGGGACAAGATCTTCTATTAGATGTCATAGCCTAGGCCATGGGAGATGCCATGGACAAGGTAGAGCCATTAGTGTACATAATTCTATCCATGAAGGCCCTCTTCAAGAAGGGAATAGGGAAGAGTATGTCATTGAGCATCAGGAAGAGAAGCATGGAGAGTAGCAAGCCGACTCTAAGGAGGTTGACCTGAGGCAAATGATGAAAACCATTATTGATCACCTACCTCATGTTCATGATCAGGATGGATCACATCGGGTATGACATGAGCATAGACATAGGTATAAGAGCCCTTAGAGGGATCAACATAGATCCATAGTAGCTACTTAGATGAAGGACCTTCAAAGATCCAAGGTCAAGCCCTTTAATGGGCACGGTTCAAGTTATGTAGCCAAGCAGTGGCTTATTGCTCTTGATAGGTTATTTTCTATTCAAGACTTTGATAGTAATGTCAAAGCACGATTTGCTATCACCAACTTGGAACTATTTGGGGCCACTTGGCGGGCCATCAAAGAGGCGGGCCATCAAAGAGAAGAAGTTGGGTATAGACATGAACAATGTCATATGGGAGTTATTCTTGGAAAACTTCTGTGCACAGTTTCTACTAGAGGAATGGAAGCAGCATAGAGTAGATGAGTTCCACAACTTGAGATAGTTCACTATGACCATAGTAGAGTATGAGCATAAGTTCTATGAGCTCATGCCCTCTTCAAGAATTGGTGATAACCCAGCTTAGTTGGCACAAAATTTCATCAGAGGCTTGAACAACAATCTAGTTAGGGGTGTTAAGGTGTTTGAACCTAAAACCCTCAAAGATGTGGTACATCAAGCCATCCTTGTAGAGTAGAGTGTCAACCTAGGTCATGGGGGTTTTGTGGAAGTGCCTACAACATTATGATTGAAGGATAACCAAAACATAGGTGGTAGTAAGAAACCTCTTTCTACAGGTAATCAGTAGTAGGGAGAAACTTATCCTCCAGCACAGAGTGGTGCTAGTGATTCCAATGCTAGGAGCTATCACAATGCATAGTGCACTAAGTGCAACCAGTATGACCAACCATCTTAGAGTATTCCTTCTTATGTTAGTGGGCGTAGTCTTCAGTAGTCTAGTGCACCTAGAATGCAGAGGAGTTTTGATGGAGAGTGTTTCTCATGTAGACAACATGGACACAAGTTGTCCTATTTCCCTCAATGAAAATCACAATTCTCAAACTATATACCTACAACTTCAGAACCTATGGTTGGAGACATGGCTAGATCCTAGAGAGTGTTCTCAGTGGAGTCATATCCTCCTACAATGGGAAAGGGTCCAATGGGATCCATATAGTGAGTTCTTTAGTTTTACCTTTCTTGTAGGCTTCTAGGAGTATGCCTAAGACTAGGGGGTGGATGTAGTGTTTGCCCCTAATTTTCATTTTATTATTATTGTTATACTCTTTTAGGCCAATATATGCTTGTTGATTAGTAGCACTATCTTTCAAATTATCAGGCATTGCTTCACATTCAATTGATTTTATAATGAGACTACTTGGTATTATTTACTTCATGTATGCATGATGATTATTATAGTGATTTTAGTTATTGATGATGATTATTTAGATGGATTATCATATGTTTTTTCTTATGGATACTTACCCCATACTGCATGTGTATGGTGTGCATGTATGTTTTCTTTATGTATGGTGTTTCTAATGTGGTTAAGGAAGGAAGTCATGGTCACCTACTAGTCAAGATCTACACGATGCACCACTTCCTATAATTACTTATTTAGTTTAGTATATATGTGTTTGTACATACATGGATTTTATGTAGATTGCAAGAACTGGGTATCGACTTCCTTGAATTGCTAGGATGAGCATACCCTATTGCTTTATCTCAATGGTAAGATAGGGGAGATAAACTCTTAAGTCCAAATCCTAACCTTTAAACCCATTTGTCTTAGAAAATTAGGACAAGTATCTGAGTTGATTACCTTCTGAATGCATCATATGATGTAAATTTATGATTATAACTATTTAGTTTGATCTTATATGTGTTTTTCTATGATGGATTTTCGTATTTCATCTTATAGGTCTTTGGTATTTTTTTATTAATTAAGTTAGATGGAAAGATTAAATTAATAATTAATGGAAAACTATTATGATATTTTAAATATTTATTTAATTTAGAAAATTAATTAAATTAAAAAAAATTGAAAATAAAAGTTATAAGTTTAATTTAAGAACGTGATAATATTTATTTAATTTAATAATAATATATTTGGAGTTCATTTTTTAATAAATGCTAAATACTATTATTATTTAAGTTTATAGATATTTTATCAATTAACATTTTGAAAATAAATTAAAAAGTGAAAAAAAAATGAGAGAGATATTAATTTATTAAAAAATTTAAGATTGCATAAAGTGTGCATAAGATTAAAATTTAATAAATTAATTAAAAAGAGAAGCCAAGTGAAATTAAATAAAAATATTTTATATTTCAATAAAAGTGCATGAAAAATGATAAAGAGTTAAAGTCTGGTGAGCAAGGAGTCCTCCCGAATGATCACACAATTAGTGCTCCAATTTTAGGAGAGAACTCCATATCACAATTGAGGGTTCATTTTCGAAGGATCGCAAATTTTGGGAGAAGGAATTTTTGGAAGAGAAAAGGTTTTGAGAGGAGAAATTTCTCTCACAAATCTTTTTGGGGCATTACAATTTAGCATCAGAGTCTATGTATATTCTTGTGATTAATTCACACAGTTAATTATGCTATTTCTTTTCCTATCTTCTGCGTGACTACGAATTGATTGTCTATATTTTACTGTGACAAATCTTTCAATCTCGTAATTTGGAATTACCAGTATGCATGTTGATTCTTCTATATACATGGAGATGAAAATATCTTAGAATCCTTGATCACTAATTTTACAAATTGGTATTTTAATAGGGGAGGGTTTGTATTGAAATCAAAAATTTAAATAGAAAATTCGACAAATTGGCCTTGATATCCCTACCAAGGTATTGCTGGGATTTTTATTTAAAAAAATATCTTTAAAAAGATTTTTTTGAAGGGGCGGTTGTTGCCAATTTATATATATATATATATATATATATATATATATATATATATATATATATATATATATATATATATATATATATATATATATATATATATATATATATATATATATATATAATAAGGGGAGGGAGTTTTACCCCACCTCCCACATTTCCTTTATTAAATGGCTACTGTCATTGATGCAGGGAATGCAATAGTCGTAGTACATAAGTACTGTTGCGGCCGCAAGCCCTTATGGCAGCTATAGAGTGGTTATAAAACATGCCTTGTTTAATAATATTTTTTTATAAATTTAATATTTTTTTAATTGATTATTAAAAATTAATAATATTAAATTTTAAATTATTGTTTATTTAATAATTTTGTTAATAGTTATTATAATAAATAATTAATGAAAGATTAATATGATTAATTTATATAATTATTAATTAATTTAGTTAATTATAATTTAATTAAGATTAATTAATAATGGAAGTTGTTCAATTAAGTATTAAATTTATTTAATTATTATAATACTGATTTTAATAAAATCATAGATTTTTTTTCAAAGATCAACAAGTATTATTTTAATAATTTAAATAGATAATTACCCTTAGATTATTTTAGGAAATTGACTTAAAATCAATTAGGGGTAACTGTGCATTTTATTCGGATATAGGAATGGGTTAATTCATAAGGGTGAATTATGAAACTTATTTACTTGAAACATGTATTAAACTGGAAACTAAAACCTTACTGTTTAACTCAACTATGTATTTTCAAATCAAACCAAATTATGAGACTACTCTATTTTTTGTGTGTTGTCTATGTTTTGGGTTTGGGCTGACTAGAGAGTTGACCAGTTTTAGGATGTCTACTAGAGGCTTGGGAGTTATGTGTTTGTGGTTTTATGATGAATTGGTCTTGATTTTTCAAACTCAACCATGGTAATGTGTCTAGTATGCTCTATGATGAGTTTGTGTTTATTGTTCATTATTTCTTTCTAGTGTTCTTGTGTAAAGCTATGGTGAATATATGATATATTTGGTTTAACCTTTTTGAGTCTTTGATCAATTGTATTTGGATTGCTTTCTAGTCGCTTTGATAGGACTGAGGTGTTTGTGTGATTTGTTCTTGGTGATGTCATGCTATGACATATTTGATTTAACCCTTTTGATTCTTCGATCAATTGTATTTGGATTGCTTTCTAGTCACTTTAATAGGACTGAGGTGTTTGTATAATTTGTTCTTGGTGATGTCATGCTATGAAATATTTGACTTAACCATTTTGAGTCTTTGATCAGTATTTTTAGGATGCTTTCTAGTTGCTCGTAGAGAACTGATGTGTTAATCTGAGTTATTTTTTGATGTTTTCTAGTCACTTGTATAGGACTAAGGTGATAGACTAAGATTCTTTGATTTGTACTTTTATGAGCCTAGGGTAGGTAATTTGTATGTTAAGTTGGGAAGTGGATTGCAATGGAAGTCGAGGCCCAAAGTGGCTGCCAAGGTAACCCATTGTAATTAGTTTAATTAGTGATAACATTTCATTAAATGGGTTTAAAATGAATTAATAAGATATTGGTACCATAGAAAGTCACTAAGGGGTCGAAGGATTAAAAGACTAGCTGGGTAACCTTAGAGTTGACTTGTTAGTATGCCTTGTCAATATGAAAGGATACTAGCGCCACATACGATCACTAGGGGGTCAGTGTCTTGAGAGACTACCAGAGTAACTCTAGCATTAATTTTTGCAATGATATTTGCTCGCTTACATAGTAGATTTCCTATGTGTCTTTGTATGCCTCTAGGTTTAGATGTCAATTTATCTTGGAACCTTTGAGTCAAATTACTTGTAGGATTTCTTAGACTTAGAGATTACTTTTGATTTTTGGATTGATATTCTATTTAGGACTTGAGTCTATCTCCTTAAAGTGGTGGGAGTGGGCCCTTTTGGGTTACCATGTAGTCAGGTGGTAGTGTTCTTTACTCTTACCATTGAGATCTGTCTGTTGATGTTATTTCTAGAGTTCCTTGTCTGCATTTTCCTTTCATTCTATTCTTGCATTTTATGATGAATGGTTATATATTTATGATGGATGGTTTCACTTATTGTATTGTACTTTGTTAGGTGGATCTAAAAAAGGATGATATAATCTACTTTTATAAATGTATGTTCTTTTAGCCTTTCATACCCTCTGACATGTACAGTAGATGATTGAGCATTTCAAATCTTATTGCCAAGTGGCATTTACAAAAAATGTATATTATTTAAATGGACTTTGGATTTTTAATTATTCTTTCATGTGGATGTGCTATTTATTAGACTTATTATTAATTAAAATTAAACGTGACTCAATGTCTTGGGATCCTTAAGGAATGTAATTTGTTATGTTTTCTTATATATGATTGTATGTTATTACTTCTGCTACATTATGTTAGACATGTATTTTCATTCATTTTTATTTTTATTTTTAAAATATTAGCAAACTTAGTAAAACTTTAGGTTTATTCTTTTGGATCCCTTAGCAGGGAGTTATAGATGTCATCATGGTACTTGGAAAAGGTATGTTGCCATCTTTATAGGAAATTTTTGAAAGATTCATCTGGAAGTTGTTTCTTATTGCATAAATTGATCTTGGTAACCTCTCTTTCAATGTTGTAGAAGTATTGTACAATAAAAATAGATGCTAATTGGTCAAATGATTGAATATTTGAGGGGAGTTCAAAAAACCGCAGCATGGATTGTCCTTCCAAACTCCCAAGGAATAGATGCATGAGGTAGGTTGTATCATGTAACAACTCCATACTTAATGTGTAGAATAAGTGGAGGTGATCTTGAGGATCTGATGTATCAAAGTACTTGTCATATTTTGGCATTTGCATGTTTTGAGGAAATGATGTAAAGATGACACTTTTGTCAAATGGGATGGGGCATATCTTTTCTAAACTGAACTCTTTTGGTCGGAATTTCCATCTCTTTATCTTTTCCATTTCTATTTGCAGATCTTGGAGTTTTTGAGGAATAGCCCCTAAGGGAGAATCTTCTTGATCCTTCTTGAGGTTAGATATATCAAAATTGGCAAGTAATTTTTCACCTTGTTGTGCTAATGATAATAGGTTGTTCTCTTTATGCCTTTCTAGTAGTTTCTCCATTATGTTGACAAGCTCTAGGTTTTGTTGAAAGTCTTCTATCCTTGACTCAAGACTATTCTCACTCTAGAGTCGAGATGAACCCATTTTGTTAGCTGGTTCTAAATTTTGTTGTTCTAATGGAGGTGATTCTTCATCAATTGTAGTGGATGAGTAGTTGATGGGTGGTGTAGGATCAATATATTCAAGGATTGTGCTAATTGTGTAGTTTCTTGCGTTATTCTTGCACTTATTCATGTGGCCAATCTTTTCAACTCTTTTCCAGTAGCACTTATACTAGTTTTTGGCAGTGGCATGAGATGGAAATGGAGACCCTTTAATCCTTCAACATTTTCATGATGTGGGGATGAATTTTAGACCAAGTTATAATTAAGTATCAAGCTATCTTTCAAATTATTCCAACAATACCAATAGTTACAAAACTTTAGCAATTGGATTTAGTTTCGTGAAGTCAGGTGGTAAAAGGATGTGTGTGTCCTTTGATATTTGACTGATGTTCAAGGCTAGACCAATGATCTTTTTAAAATAAAATCATTGGGTAGGATTGTTTAAATGACTTGGATGATAAAAAATTTCTTGCTTGATCTTAAAGATAATGGTCATGTTTAAAGTTCCTCATATTTGTAGAGTGTTAACAAAGAAAAAGGGTATTTAGATGTGCCCTCAGATTCAGGATATTTTGTGTGTGAGTAGCCACTATTTTGCAATTTTTCTCAAAAGTGCTACAAAAATGATCATATGCATTATTTTATGACTTAAATGCATTATATTTTTCTATACCAAGCAC
Organism: Cupressus sempervirens; assembly: GCA_028749045.1. Taxonomy (NCBI): domain Eukaryota; kingdom Viridiplantae; phylum Streptophyta; class Pinopsida; order Cupressales; family Cupressaceae; genus Cupressus; species Cupressus sempervirens. The sequence continues at coordinate 340,023,268 of CM053785.1, forward strand.
TATTCTATAGGATGGAAGCATTGTTTTAAATGCAAATGTGCTATTTTTTCAAATATGTTACCAAATTATTCAGATGCATTGTTTTATGTATCAAATGTGCTTTAAGAGAGAGAAAAATGTGTTGCTTCATGTTTTAAATGTATTAGAGAAGTGCATAAATGAGTTGTTTCATGTTTCAAATGCTTTGTTCTAGGGTACACAATAGTTTTGGCCAAATTTAAAGTTTTTTTGTAGTTGTTGTGGTATCCACAACACATGCCCCATTCCTCACTAGGAATGGGGACCCCCTACTTTCTTCTGACTCCCAGGCTCATAGTTCGAAAATTGAAAGAAGGAGAAATTCTCATTTAAATCAGTTTAAAAAATAATAATTTAAATTTTAAAAAAAAAAAAAAAAACTTGCACGCGCACATACCTAGGCACGACACTTTGTAAGAACAAGCAAGGAGAGGGGGTTATAAAACCTCTTCCTTCCTCCTACTCATTTCATTTTTCCACTACCTTGTTTTTTGGCTAAGGGAGGAAGGTGAGGAAAACTCTTCCCCCCTCTCTCTCTCTCCATTCACACTGTGCACACCCTTTTGGATGCATGGCACTGCACACGCCTTTAGGGTTGCATGCACGGCACCCTTTTGGGCATGCAGTGCTACGCACACCTTTAAGGCTGCACGTGAGCCGCACCACCACGGTGCTCTTTTTGGTGTGCCACGAGTGCACGCGGCACTACGTGCACCTTTAAGGCTGCGCACGTGCCACGCTGCCCTTTTGGGCACGCGGCGCTATGCACCTTTAATGCTTTGCACGCTACGCTGGGCAAGCCTTTGGGGCTGCGAATGTGCGACGCTCCATCGTGGCACTCCTTTTGGCGCACAGCGCACGCAGCCACAACCACTGCCCTCATTTTTTTTAATATATTTGATCAAAAAATCCAAAAAAAAAAAGATTTAAAAAATCATAAGTAAAATAAATTTGGTTTTTGAGTATCATTTTTTTTAATGTGTTTTATGTATCCAGTAATTAATTGTTTTTTCTTTTTTTGTGATGTGCAAGTAATACAATCAAATGGCATCCACATCCAGATCAAAAGCAAAGCCAGTCATATACAAGTTCCAAGGCGTAACCCCAAAGTCACGATTGCACAATGAACAATCTGAGATCAAAGACACAGAACTTGGTAAATGCAGCATCACATCCTAGGACTATTCAGTCAGTTGAATTGATTATGACCTTATCCTGACATTTTGTTCCTAAGGAAAGGGTGGTAAAGAGTGTCACTGGGGAAGTAGTCTTGGATCTACGACCTAATAATATTAAGAAATTCTTTCACTTACCTAGAGCTGATCAGTTTATCAGGCTTTCATATGAAGCAGCTAAGAGGTGGCATAAGAATCATCACTAGGAGGCCATGGACATCATATATTCCTCATACTTCATTGAGAAGCCATCTCAAGGAAAGATAATCAGCAAAGTAGATATGGCTCGAGGATACATGAGGGATGACATTGGATATTCAATCATTCTCCTGAGTAGAGTTATGGGATTGCTTGCAGGAGGTCATCTCGCTCCATTCATGGTTAGCTTCATTGAAACCATCAGACATGCAAAGATGCCACTGGATTGGGCTACCACACTTAGTGAGAACTTGTGTGATCAGTTGCGGATAGTAAAGGACAAGAAGAAGTTCTATATGACTTCTTATTTGATATATCAACTTGCAGCAAGAGCCACCGACTATCTGAGGTTGTACAAAAAGGGTAGTATGCAGGATCCTAACACATGGTTGTATATAGTTTATCCTCAACTAGTTAAGAAAAAGCTCTCACCACAAAGCAAAGAGTACAGGATTGTGAATGATGCCTTTATCTTTGCCATCATTCAATTCATCAAAGGCGACTATGGAAAGAGATTGTCTGAGGAGGCCAAGACACAGATCACAACTCTTGGTACATATTTTATCTAGTTTTGAACATTCACATACATTCGGGTTGGTGGTGCATCTATCCATCCAAAGAAGCTCCCAAGGTAACCAAGTGACAAGTTGGTTCTAATGGAAATTTCTTGAAAGATTGAGTCAGCCTATGAGAGGATCAAGAAACAACGAAGGCCTTGTTGGGATTGGCCTTTTGTAATAGGGTCATACCAAGTAAAGAGAAAGTAGGATATCTCGACTTTCGAGTGGGAGTGGGAGAACTATCCTCTTGAGGAATATAACTCTCCCCAGCCATTCTTTGACAGTGTTGGTAAAGTGGAAAATTTGGCAGGAAAAGAGTTCTACCACGAGGATGCCATTGAAGATCATTGGATGAATGCCACAAATGACTATGATGTCCATATCAGGGACTATTGTAGAATGACTTTGTATTTAGCAGAGAAGGCTCTCCATTTGACCATCCTGGATGAGATAAGGCTACAAGATTCACAGGAGCTACTAGATCCCTTATTCAATACAGATAAATTTGGCGAGAGGCCCATTCTGAATGTAGAAATTGATAGAGAGGAAGGAGATGATATTAATCATCGAGCAAGACATGTCATCAGAATGACAAAGAGTTGGATCAAGAAACCCTTTCCACTTGATCCAATTTTTAATATAGTGATATTCCATAGACATGCTCGCCCAAAAAAGGTAAAGGGGAGGAAAGTCATAGTTCTTATCTTTGCGCTCCAGTCTCCTATTAGGCCAGAAATGGTCTACCAGCTTGATCATCTAGTGGGATATTACCATCCACCAGAGAAGAAGAAATAAAGGAGGAAGAGAGCCTCTCCTCAGAGGATCCAGATAGAGCATGTTAAAGAACAGGCCCCTTTGCAGCAACATGAATCTACTCCCCAGGACCCCCATGACTCTGGGATTTCTCATATCCAGGTTGATGTTCCATTACCTCCTGTTTTGTCAAGCTAGCAAGAGGAGGGAGAGATTCTAGAGACATACATTCCTTCGATGCATCAAGAGCTCATTTCTCCTATGGTTCCATAGAAGCAAAGGAGGGTCAAGGTTAGAATGAACAAGAGGCAGAGAGTTCATAAAAGATTAGTGCCTAATCCATCTGTTCTTGAAACCATTCTCGAGGAAGAATCAGATGAGGATGAAACAGAGTCAGATGGGGAGGAAGTGCAAGTGACTCTACAAGGGAGAACTCGACTTGCCAAAGCTACAGAATTGGAAAGAAAGAAGAATGTCACAAATACCCCACCACCCACCCAAGCTAAAACAGTAGAGCTCTCTTCGTCGAAAGACGAAGTACAATGATGGGTGAATGAGCAAAGAGACCTCAGTGATGATATTCTCTCCACTCTAGATTTTGATTTCATGCCAATAGGTACAAAATTGGTTGGAGACAAGATTAGAGATATTCCTACAGGTGAATTTCAACAGCAAGATTGGACGCAGATACCACCTGAGACACAAGGTCCTAATCCAATGCCCCCATCTTCACTTCAGTCTATGATGGTAGATAAGGTTTCAATGACACCTCCACCTCTGAGTTTAAAGGAACATGTTCATAAAGAATCATCATTACAAGGAGAACCAAAACCAAGGACTAATGAGCCACCAAAAGAGGCACAGGTAACAGAATGTATACAATAGCCTTCCTAGGAAATTGAGGATCAAACAATGAGATCTACAAAAACTGAGACTACAAAAGAAGAACCCTCACAATAGGAAACTCCAAGAAAAAATGACAAAGGGAAGGAGGTAGCTGAACACATCCCTTCATCATCTAGAGCTAAGGTTGAAGAAAGACATATCCCAAGATGGTTCCGAAAGGAAATAATGAGAAGTGCTAAGCATGAGTTCCTTGCTTCAAAGGATGATATCTGTGACATTGCAGAGATTTTGAGCAAGCTTGACTCTCCATTACAGGATGCAACACCATTTGCATTCATTAATACTACTCAAAATCAGGACCTATTTGCACAAGTGGCTCATCCCCTGAAAGGTATGGATGAAGAAGCTGTTAGCTTTCAGGACTATGAAGTAAAGGATATCACGTTAGGGAAACCTACATGGGATACTTCTCGACAAATGATGACTATTGGAGTCAAAGAGGTTCTTAACCACATGGAGTGTGATGAGATTGAAATCAGAGCACTTCAAAGGCAAGTTGAGATCTTGAAAGGATATCTAGCTGAAGTTATTGGTCCTCTTGATTCTGAACACCTCAAGGAGACTTTGACTACCATTCTTAAAGAAGGGGAAGGTGTACGGCTCAATCCATTTTTGAGAGCTTGTCAAGATTGGTGATACAACCTTGAGGATAGGGGTATCACTATAATTATAGGAAGTCTGAAATTATTATATGCTACACAAGACAATGTTGATAAGATCATGGCAATTTTGAGGTAGGACTTCAGCATTATGGATGAGGTACGAGTTTGGAGCAAGGATTTGCAAATTCTACAGGCCATAAAAGGACAAAGGTACTGCATTTTGATTGATGTATATACTGGCAAAGAGCTAGACATGATAGATGATTGGATAGAAAAGATTGCAGAAGGAAATAAAGTGATGGAAACATTGCATGATGAGATACATAGGCTCAAGGACCAAGCTCAAGAACGAATTTTGGAAGCAGAAAAGTTATATAGTGATGCATGCTTGGATATTTTTGAAGATAAAGGATGAGAGAAGCTTTTATCAGTTGAGGTAGTTGTAGAAAACTTTAGAAAGACATTAGAGGAAGCATCCAGTGATGAAGACATCAGACAAGCCTTTAGGACAGAAGAAGCATTGTTAGAGTTGGATACCAAACTTGGGGATTTTGCAGAAACTCGAATTGAGGTGGACAACTACAGAAAGAAGGTTAAAGATAAGTATGAGGCTTTGGATCTTTCTGATGCTACTAAGATTACTGAGATTATAGAGAAATTCAAGGGCAAATATCCAAACATATCTTTAGGATGAAGATGAACAAAACCTAGATGCCAGAATTTCAAATTTGACACTCAAAATTTTTTTGAGGTTTTTTGACTCAGTTGAGGTCCATAGGTCCACAGCTCCATAGCTCTGCAGGTCTGCAACTCTGTAGCTCTGCAGGTCCACAGCTCTGCATTTTCATGGAGCTCCACAATTCAGAGGTGTGCTGATAGTTGACTGCCGGTTTCAAAAATTGCACTTTCCATGCATTGGAAATGCATTTTGATGGCAAGTTAACTCCAACACACATCCAGTGAAGGGCCAGCTTCTATTTTGGGTGTCTCCATGCACTTTTACTTTGACTGATGGCTTCCTCCTACTTTCTCTCTGATGCTTTCATTATTTTTGACATGTAAAGGGCTCATGCATCCAATTAATGAATAAAATATGGATGGAGTCCCTCTAAGCACCAGTTAGATTACCAGTTTGTATTTATTTAGTTTGTTTTAATGTTTTAAAAAGAATTTTATTGTATTAAGATATCTCTCACTCTCAACACAAATTGAGGAGACGATTTCTTATAAATACCCCATTGTAAAATGTAAAAAGGGTCGCCATTATTATGCAATAAAATTATGCTTTTGGTGCTAGCATTCAGAGTGTAGTTATTCTTGCCTAAATGTGTCATTTTTTTGTGGATTTATTCATGAGATTTTGATTGAGCCAAAGGTTTATTGCATTGTTTTTGGTTGTGTGATCTTTTAGTTTTGGTGTTTGCTACAAATATATGGATTCTGTTGATGTAACGAGCTTGAGAAGAGATCACCCGATTGTGTCTACATAGCTTTTTGTCTCACATGAGCACACTTCCTGTGGCCTTGCAATTTGATGAAGAGTGAAACATCATTTGATTTGTTACAAATTCTCACCGACGATTGCATCAATGGATTCTAGGAAGCGTTGCTCCTATTTTCATTAGTTTCCTACCGATTTCTTCAAAGTTTTAACTCGCAATGTGTTGTGTTCTGTAGCTTCTGTCCGTTTAGGAATTTCAATTTCAAGTTATTTGATTTCATGTTATTTGCTTTTAGTTTAATTATTTGCTTTGCTAACCCCCCTGTTAGAATAGGACCTCATACTAGCTGCATTGTAAGATTTGCATTCATTGAAAAACATAAAATACAAAAAATATTGTTCTTTTGGTGTGATATTTTGAGATAGCGAATAGATTTTACTTGATTCCAAGGTAAAAGAATTTTTGGAACCAGCAAAGGCCTCCTCGTGAACATTCACATTTATCTTCTACTAAGCGGATTTTGGTCCATCGCAAGACAAACACTGAACCTTGGAGTGGATCCTTTAAAAGATTTTCTTTTCAAGAGAGGAATTACACTATGGATTCCTGCCGTTGACCTCATGCAAAATAAATGACCAATAGAAGTGGCGCTAGAAGAAGGGCCCCTACAAAGAACATACTATTGAAAACAAGAAAGATTTGATCAAGTTTCGAAAATTTTGCACCCTTGCAATAATCCTACACTACATAAAAAGTTTAGAAATCACTTCTGAAATTTTCAAAAAATTAGGTCCGCAGCTTCGCAGGTCCACAAAACTCTGTGGTCCACAAAAATTAGAAGAAGTGAGGAAGTTTGCTTCTGCAGAGGTGCGTTTTTCCTAGAATTGATACAAGCTGGAAGATATTGATCCTAGATCCCCATTCCAGCAAGCATTAAGATCTTCACCAAGTGCCCAAGAATTTCTAGAGCTTACTCATTTTCGTAAGCCACATAGTGATAAAGGAATACCCCAAATTCAACCACTTCCATTCGACATTTCATCATCTTCTTATACTCCACCACCCATTCAACCACCAAGTGGACCTCCACATATTCCAACACTCCCATCACCTTTCCACCCGCCTTAAGGTCCACAAAATCCTCTAATGGCCTTTTTTGCAAATGCAGTTGATTCACCCCTTAGCTTGAGAGGTGCCCTCCATGACCTCCCTAAGAATCCTGAGAAATTTTCTCCAAGGTTTATTTATGAAGAAACAAGAACCGCTGAAGATCACGTCAATATTTTTAAGGAAATTTGCAATCAGAAGAAAATTTCTAATGAAGATGTGGTTCTTCATTTATTTCCCTACTCTTTGGGGGAGATTTCCTTCAATTGGTACGTGAACCTACCACCAGGATGTATTGGAGACTGGGACACTTTCAAAAAATCATTTTTGGAACAATTCAAAACATTCATCAATCCAGCAATGATACATCAACAATTCATATCAATAAAAAGGGACCCAGCTGAAATGGTCTCATGCTTCAATCATCGTTTTCATATGGCCTACCGCAAGTTGGAAACACCGTACACAATTCTAGTTCAAGCTGCTATCCAAGTTTATTTCAATGCCATGGATCCTCTTACTGCGATTTTTCTAAGGAGACTCCCTATAGAAAATATTGACACATTGGAAAAAGTCTTTGCAGAAGAAATTACATTCACAAAGTAAGCTAATCCTAATGGAGGAGGAATGATGCTTTCTATGTAGGCAGTCCCTACAATGCCAACGATTCCTGTGGGAGCACCCACCGTACCTAGTTAGTTCATACCTATGAACCTAGTTCCATTACAATAGGTACCAGCTCCACAAACTCAAGCGATAACATATCCAGGGTATGAGCCCCCAAAAACAACCTTCTTTGAACAAAAGGCGACGGTTCCTATGGAAGTAGATAACAATCTCCTGTCGAAAGTTGGTCAGATGAAGAAAACCATGTTGCAAATGAACAATGAATTGACGCATCTTAGATTGTCTCAAGGAAAAAATAACAACTTCTAGAGAAACAATGCTGGCCCCTACAACAACAATTTTGGTCAAAATTACAACAAGAACTTCAACAATAATGGCAACAACAACGCAGGAAACAACGGGGGAGGAAACAATTTCAATCCTCTTGATCGCAACAATGGCTTCCAAAGACAAAATCAAGAATGGAACACTAGACCAAATAATGGAAGCATTCCTGCCAATAACAACAACATTCCGTATGCCGACATTAATCAGTATGATGATAGCCAAAATATGCCTAGCAACGATGGTGCATACTACAATGGTAATCAGGATCTGAATCAAAACCTGCCAATGAATGATAATCCACCTCCTGTTCAATTTAACGCAATGCTATTAGAATCTTACGATTCTACCCAGAATTTACAAGTAGAACAACAAGAAAATGAAGAATTCTCGTTCCCTTTTAGTCAAGAACTTGATCTTCAACATGATGAGATGTTTTCCTTTTGAAATGATAATCGAAAGACATATAATCTCAGAAACAAAAAGGATCCCTTGACTGATGGAACTTCTCCTGGTTTGCAACCAACCCCACCTGATCCTAGAGCAAGCAACAATCCACCATCGGTAAGGCCAGCTGAAGGAGGACCACAGTATTAGAATCAAGTAAACATACCAACAATACTGAGGAACCTTGCTTGGTCTATTAAAAAATATAATGCGGTTGAAGACCTGAAGAAAAAAAAAAAGCCAATACGTCCATCTTTGACATGTTGCAGAATTGTCCACAACAAAGAGAAGCACTCATGAAGACATTGGATAATACAAAGATTTCCCATAATATGAATAATGTTCCCCAAAAGATAGTGCCACAACAAGTAAATACTACAGAAGCAATGCCTACTATGTTCAAGGACAAAGTCGAGGTACCCCCATTTTTGCTGAGCATAAGGATATATGGAAAGAATCTACACAATTATCTTATTGATTCAGGAGCCTCTTGTAATGTGATGCCATTATCAATAGCTCAAAGGCTAGGATTTAATCCTCAACCCTCTAACCGAGTGGTAATACAGTTGGATAAAACAAAGGTAAAAGTCATTGGAGTATTGAAAGATGTGTGGATACAGCTAACAGTTGATCCTCGGATCCAGGATATTGTTGACATGCATGTGGTTGACATCCTAGAGACATATTGATTACTCCTCAGCAAAGAATGGACAAAATGTCTCAGAGGATGGTTCTCTACAGATTTCACTCAATTATGGTTGTCATGGAAAGGTTTGAACAATCAAATCAAGATAGATGCTGAGCGCAAACTGAAAACAATGATCACGGATTACAACGCCCCGAATGAGGTAGCATTCTTACAATCTGACTTGGGGTCATACAAAGTGATGTTATTGAATATGGTCCCAAACAAGACATCTCAAGATCAAAATGAAGAACCTAAGGTGTCGGTACCCAAAAGTGAGACCGTGACACAATTCATAGAAAGTTTGGTGACTAATCTACAATGTTTAGGAGAGGAAGCTGACCCTAGTATCCTCCTTCTAGGATTTTGTCGGTTGCATAAAGTTAGTCATTCAGAGTTTGAATGTTCAGCATGCCAAGAAGCAGTAGCAAAGGTTTTGACATAAATAATGGAAAACAAGAATACAAAGACCTCAAGTGATGAAATTATCGAAAGTCAAGATTTAGCCAATTCATCCAACCTTATTGAACAAACTGAAGAGGAAAGTGAAGACCTAAATGTATCATACATTGATACCTCTTTAGATGGTGGAGGTTTATCTTCTCCTCCTCCTGGGATAATTAAAGTTCAGAGAAGAAGACGGTATGTCAAAGGTAAAGGATGGACTTCAATAGTCATTCATCCTAAACCTAAAGTCGAACAAATCAATGAGCTAATAGGGAAAATTTAGGAGAAGCAATAAAAACACACTCTTCCTCTATCCATGGGATATGAAGGAGATTCATCAAGCCGTACACGAGAAAAGTTACAATGGGTGCCCAAGAAACAGTCGTTCAAAGCTCAAGTAAAAGAAAAGTTAAGGACAAACAAGCACAAAGTTAGAAAACCCAAGGAAAATATAGTTTGGACACTCTGCTTCGATGGGTCCAGATGCAAATCAGGAGCCATTGTAGGTATTGAACTAATCAACCCAAAAGGTAGGTCTTTCTATGTTGCATATCGATTGTAGTTTAGATGTACTAATAATGGTGCAGAATATGAAGCCTTGATTCGAGGACTTCTCTTTGCATTTGAAAAAGGAGTTACTGCTCTTATAATCGAAGGGGATTCTCAACTAGTGATAAGACAAGTAAAATCCATATACTCATGCAAAGACAAAAGTTTAATCGCTTACAGGAAAAGGGTATGGGATATAATGGATGACTTTGAAGCTCTGAACATCAAATCCATTCCAAAAAGAAAGAATGTGGTAGCAGACGCCCTTGCAATTTTAGCTAGCGTTTTACAACCAGTAGAAAGAAAAAAGTTGAAAAGATTCTCAGTTGAATTAGTTGCCATTTTTTCCATTCCCGACAATATCATGAACTTTCAAGTCTTTCAAGATGATCAACATATACTCGAGTTTATTATGTGCAGTCGCCATTTCCAAGGACAAGAGATTGATGATACACCTGAAGACAAGCTCGAAGATGATGAGCTTGAGTATGGTGATGGAATCCTTAATTTGAAAACCAACAAAATTTCGAAAGGGATGGTTGAACTTGAACGCATCTTTGACTGTGACGAATCAGCACTCCATAGAAGGGAAACTCAAGAGAAAAGAATTGAAGAATGTGACTCGTACAATTTAGGCACTAATGAAGAACCAAAAATGGTGCAAATAGGAAAAGCATGCAACCAAAAGGAACGGAAAGACATGCTCAAGTTGCTCATCGAGTACAAATATGTCATTGCTTGGAGCTATGAAGATTTAAAAACTTATGATACTGAGATTATCACACACGACATCCTGTTGAAACTAGATGCTAAACCTTTCCGGCAAAGACAATGACTGGTAAATCCGATAATCGAACCACTAATTATGAAAGAAGTCAAAAAACTACTGGATACTAAGATCATATTCCCTATTCGTCATTCCACCTGGGTAGCAAATTTGGTCCATGTACGAAAAAAGACTAGAGAGATTCGCCTTTGTGTTGACTTTTGTAACTTCAACTTGGCATCTCAGAAGGATAACTACCCTCTACCCTCATTAGATGAAGTGTTGCAAATTGTTAATGGTTCAAAGATGATGTCATTTTTGGATGGTTACTCAAGATATAACCAAGTGATGGTCGATGAAGAAGATAGGCTAAAAACTGCTTTCATGACCAAGTGGGGAACGTTTGCCTACAGAAGGATGCCTTTCGGGTTGATTAATAGGGATTTTCAATTCTTTTAAATTCTAAAAAGGGTGGATTTCAATTTTGAGAGGATAAATGATTTTAGTTGATTTATTAAATGTTGCATTTATTTTCAACTGTTGTCTTTATCTTTTTACTTCTTCTTCATTTTTATTAAAAATTTTATGAATTGAATTTCCTCTTTGGAAGTGATTTTGGTTTTTTTTAAAATTTGGTCAAGGATATTAATTGGTTAATTACTCAAACAATTTGATGTTGTAATTGTTTTGAAAGTCCATTATTTTCCTCATTTCTCTCATTTTTCTTTAATTCTTTTTATTTGATTGAAACTCATGTTATTTAAGTCTTTGCCAATTTTAGGGTGTCTACATAAGTATTCATTTATGCCTGGCACAATTGGTGGTATTTAATATTACAAAAGCAAAAATGACTGAAGAGTTAATGTAAACCTAGAAAGGTTGTTTGAAAATCCCTCTACTTCAAACAAGGTATTTATCATGAAGCATATATTTAATATGAAGATGGATCTGCTACAAATCCTTTAGATGAGTTTAATACAATTACTAGTCAAATATATTTTGTAAATGTTAATTTTGATGATGAAATTGGGAATCTCTTAATTTTGTGTTCGTTTCCTGAAAGTTGGAATGACTATGAGTAATTTTGTTTCTGGATCTAATGCCCTAAAATTTGATGTTGTGATTGGTGTTATTTTCAGTGAGGAAACTTGTAGGAAAAACTCAAGTGGATCTACATCAAGAAGTGTTTTGAATGCTCAAAGTAGAGACATAATGAATAATAGGAAATAATTTGGGAATTATGGTAAATTCAGAGGAAAATCAAAGTGAAAGAGGTATAAGAATCTTCAAGAACAATAAGGTGTCAATTTCATGATAACTTTTATTAACATGGTGTTTATGACTACTAAATAGAAACTCACACATGCCAATTTGGTTATCAATAAATAGTGAAAATATTTGCTTATACCTTTTGGAAAGAATATTCCCTCTAGATTACTCCTTTTTTAGAGTAACACAATCCTTTTTTAGCATAACACAATCCCTTATTAGAATACCATTAAGTAGGTGATACACATTTTCACTTATAGTAACTGAAGTAAGGTTTCCAAGAGGTGCAAAAATAGTGTCAAATTTTTGGGATGGGTGACTGCAAGTCTACTGGCTACTCATGGTATCCAACTCTAACTTGTAACTCTCACCAAGGTCCTTCTATTATTAATTAGGAACATATTCACATATTTCACTATTATAGTTCTGCTTGAACTCTACCACAAACTACAGATACATAGTGACTCTCCCCTCCAATTAAAGTTACAACTTATACAAGGTGTTCAAGGGAGAGTTTTGAAGGTGTTGAATTAGTTGGAAGACAAGAAGACAATTTTTTTTTATTAGTTGGGAAACTATCTTAGAGAGTACATGTATGATTGTCATAGTTGAACAATAATTTGATGTTATGTAACTTCAGAAGAAGTCAATGTTGGATTGACTAGGTGTATCGAAGGGTTATCTTTGTAATATGATATGGGGTATATTAGGGTTGAAGAAGTGTGGATCCCAAGGTAAAGAGGATAAATAGGTGAAGGGTTTGTAGTAGTATTTGTGAAATTGAGATAGTCACATTCGATGACAAAGTGTTTCCAAATATAAGGTATTGGCCATTGTGAAAGCCTCAAAATATGAGAGATGTCATTGAAGAAGATATTAGGGTGTTTAGGAGGAGAGTTGGATTGTTATTTGGGGTCACATGGTGTTAGTTTAATGTTTTATGTTTTCATAGAGAGTGGTGTGAAAAGTATGCAATCAGAGATGTGAATGAGATCGTGTTTGAGGATGTTATCAGAATTGATGAAGGATTGAGATTAGAGTTTGGAATAAAGTGATGTTATTAGACTCTAGTCTCAATCATTCATCAAGTCTTATATATATATATATATATATATATATATATAGTAGAACTTTGGCTCCAAATTTTAAAGAAACTTGAAGAAAGCTTCTAAAACATGTGCCATTGTGTTCTTCACTGGTTACATTTTGTTTGTAGGTTTAACTTGTAAAAATTATCCTTTTTTTTTCTTAAATGTTGGGCTACACAAAAAATGGAACAGAGATTTGTGCTTCAATTTGAAAAATGATAAAAACTCTTTTAGCCTTATGTTCTTCAATTATTGTAGTTTATAAGTGTGTGTAGGTGTAATTGATTCCTTGCATTTTCCTTGCACATTGAAGTTGTAAGTTGTAGTGTCTTTCCTTTTTCTCGATGTGGATTTTCTGATCTCTTGATGGGTTTGCAAATTCTGATTTTTTGTTTGTGTTCTAATTTTTTCTGATTTATTTTTTGGTTTTGGAGTTTTCAAATTCATAAAATAGTAATACAGTTTTTCCAGAAACAAAGCTTTCAACTGAAACACTAAATGAAATTCAAAAATAATTAATATCAACTTAAGACTTTCCTATAGGCTTGAAAATCTAAAAGTTGGCATCTATTTATAATTTAGTCATTACATACCACATTTGACAACAAGTGAATCTAACTAGAGGTACATGTTTGATTCCTCCTAGTCACATACATAAGTTGTTTCCTTGAATTTTGTGAATTGATATCTGGCTATTGTACAATGCACAATAAGGCTACAACAATAATACATCCAAAATTCACATTTCCTACACCTATAATGCCCACCAAATCCCCATGCCAATAATTAGGGTTTGTTGCAATTACTACAAGAGAGTACAACTAGATTTAAGAGAAATAAATGTTGATGAACAATATCCAAATTGCCTTTGTTCTAAAAATTACAATGAATTATGCCAATTCCTCCTACTGTAATATGAAAATATATCCTTTTATTGATTTCATCTAAATGAATTCAATGGAGCCCTCCCAAATCTTTTAAATAAGCACAAGTGAAACCTCTGTGTAAAGTTTCTTGTAGAGCAACCCTTGGGTGGTCTTTCACTTGTGTAGGCCACTAAATTAGAGAGAAGATCATCCTCCTCTGACAACTTGTTCAGAGAAGCCCTCCTCTTTGCCTCTAAGATGAAAAGCCCATCTAAAAAAATGATTTCCAAAGATGATGAAATAAAAGCCCAACATGTACTTCATGTATTGCCTACCATGTTCACATCTTGTTACATGTTAACCCTTTAAATCTGAGCTAGAATATTAAGTGTTATTGTGTGATATATTCAATTACTGATATATTCATTTTTCCATGTGATGTCACTACTAATGTGAGTAGTTGATTATTTGGGTCATCCAATAGTGATCATATATGCATGACGTATATGCCAATAGATGCCACAATGGTATATGATGATGTCTAGTTGCATTTATATCTTTATAAATGATGTTTTTTTACTCCAAAACTAAAAGTCTTCTTGGGATTGCTATGATATTGTGTACTCTCTTATATGCTCTACTAGTGTACTCATTGGTTTTAAGTGCATTATGCTTTATGGGATTAATGATATTGTCACAATTAGAGATTTGATGATATTGTCATTGCATCATGTGATATTGCATTGACCCTTCATTATCTTTTCATTACAATATTGAACTAACTAAGCCCAATTTTCTACTTGATGAGGATTAAGGTGTGGAGGTTCTTGGTGTGAAAGGAGAAGGTTGGAGATGGAGTTTTACTAGTCTGAAAATAAAACCCTATGGAAGTGTTGATACAAACTTTTGAAACCCTCAATTATAGGCTTAAATATAGAAAAGTCTTGTATGCACAATTTGAGGTCACAAAACCTAGTGAATTTGTTAGAAGGGAAAAAGGGGTATCTGTATCCATCATTGGTTTGACAAGTTATTTGGAAATTTTTGGAATGAAACCCCAAAAGCCTCAATAGGAGGCCTAGTTGGGGCTCTAGGCTTACTAGGTCAATTCAGCAAGAATTAGAGTTATGTGACTTGGGCTTATGAGTTGAACCTAGTGATGGTGAGAGGAGCTTGGGATCATAATTTTGATGCCCACTTGGTAGTCCTAGATGTTGCATTGGATATTGTGCCTTCTTTTTCCTATTAGAGGAAAATATCTTCCTTTCAGGATTATGTTGTATTGTTGTATGTTGTGCCATGTTTTGTTGTATTGATTTATTGGTCATGATTCTATCTAATTTTGATTCTTTTTATTGTGAGAAAACATTTTTTGAAAAGAAATATTATGGTTTACATGGTGATCATTTTTAGAAAGACATGTAGAGGATACCCTTTTTGAGGGGATTCCATGTTATTAAGAGAGGTGCCTTCAAGTTCTCTTAGACCCAATTTTTATCATTTTGAATTTTACTTAAGAGGAATACAATTATGCTTGAAAATAGTTCTTGACCTTATTTGCATTTAACAAAATGCTAAAAAAAAATTCTCTTTTTGAAGTAGGAATGTTTCTTTGGTTGATTTGTTGATACTATTCAGGAAACTAGAAAATGTAACTAAAATTATGTGATTCCATCATACATGAGAGTTATTTTAGGCACAGAAATAAAAATGACATAGTTGATTCTACCCAAAAATAAATTGAGGTAGATAATATGTGCTTATTAGATACCCACAACTATCAATTTATTGATAATAAAATGTTGTCCAACTTGCTACTTCATGCTTGGGATTAACTCAAAAGATAAAAACCATAACAATGTAGAATGTTACACATTGTATGATCATTATTTAAAGGGTGCTAGCTCAATGGAAGAGCACCTGCTTTATATGCAGATGGTTGGTGGTTCAATTCCATCATGTCCTATTATGACCAAATACACTATTAAAAATACTACTAAATATTTGATCAAGGATACTACTAGATATGCTACGAAATATACCACTAAACATGTGGCTAATCAACTATCAAATATACAATTAAATATGTGACTAAACATACTACTAAATATGTTAATAGCAACATGATTAAATATAGTACTTAATCAACTACTAAAGTAGTTAATAAATATACTAGTAAATATACCACTATATACTACTAAATATACCACTTAATTAATGATCACAATCAATGATCAAATAGATGACTAAATATCTTAGTAGTAAATTTAGTAGTGTTATAAATGATTGGATATTAACTACTATTAGTCACGTGACTAAGTTTAATCACATATATACAAATTTTAGTGGTGTTTTTAGTTACATATTATTATTTTTGTACTTTTGTGTGTGTGTGTGTGTGTGTGTGTGTGTGTGTGTGTGTGTGTGTGTGCGTGTGTGTGTCTATATGTATGTATGTATATATATGTATGTATGTATGTATGTACACACACACATATATGTATGTATGTACACACACGCACATATATGTATATACATACATACATGTGTGTGTGTGTGTGTGTGTGTGTGTCTCTATATATGTATGTATGTACACACACACATATATGTATGTATGTACACACACGCACATATATGTATATACATACATACATGTGTGTGTGTGTGTGTGTGTGTGTGTGTGTGTGTGTGTGTGTGTGTGTGTGTGTGTGTGTGTGTGTGTTTACATATATTTCAATATTAGCTTTGTACAAATTGTGACATTATTTATTCTAAGTATTCTTATTGTTTTAAATTATGAAATACTTACAACAAATTTTAAAATCATCATTTCCAAACATTCTTATATTCTTTAATTGTAGATGTCTAACCTCTCAAAAACACTCTAACTAAATTGTTAGAGTAAATTTTGCACCTAATTCATCTAGTTTTGAAGAAACAAATCTTCTTCATCCATTTTACCATTTTGTTTGTTCATAAGCTTTTGTTGCTGTGTCAACCACTCTTTGGAAAACTAGGGAATAGTATGTCATGTCAAAGATAACTTTTCCATTTTGAATAAGCACCAATGTCTTCATGTGAATTGGATTAGATTGGAAAAATACTTGAGTTGACTTTTGATTAAGATCTTTCTCATTAAGGGTATAATTGATGTCCTTAAATAGATATTGGCTAACTTAAAAATAAGCATTTTACATATTATCATACAAAATAGTTTAATATTTTATTATAATAAATACAATTTTGATAAAGATTAGATTAGAGGGTTTACTGAATTCATTTATGAAATGCTTGCATTGTGATTTTTTTTACCAAATGTTGAGTTCATATAAGACCAAATCAAATCAATCAATTAAATTAATATGAGAAAGATAATTTTTATAAAACTTATAAAAAGAACTTATAAAAGGACTTAAAATAATGTTAAATAAGTTCTATATGATATATAATTTAACATTTTCTCTTCTCTTTGTAGAAATTATAAATAACAAACTTAAACCTTCACAAATGATATATATATATATATATATATATATATATATATATATATATATATATATATATATATATATATGTTTATTACTAATAGTAACATGATATTTTTATTATATACATATTTTCATCACATTTTCACATGCCTAAAAGAAAATAATATTAAACAAAGTTGCAAAAAAAATTTAAAAAATTAAATAACAATAATTTATTTTTGTTAGCATAGAGTAGTTATGTTGATGTTTAGGTGTTTTCTATATACTTGAGTATTAATGTTGGTAAAAAAAATTAATATGAAAAATAGTATGTATTTTTTTTTTCCCTACCAATAAGAGGCCGAGGCCATATATAATTATATAAAAATAAATTTAAAACAGAAGTTTCTCTCCATTCAAATGAGCACTGGTTGGAAAGAACAGAGAAGGAAACCTCTAGTCTTTCTTGAGACTTTCATCCTATACACTTTACAAAAATAAAAGTGGCATGCCCTAGTCTAAGTTAATAAGTACAAATCTTGTGACAAATTATCACAAATTGGGTTCTTTAATTGATTTATTACATCAATGGCTCAATGTAGCTATATTTTTTGGAGGTGAGTGTTGGGTAGTTAGTCCCTTGATATTCAAAATAGGATGGTAGTGGAAATGAACCTTGTTTCTTGTTGTCGTAAAATTTATTCTTATGGAATCATTACAAAAGTTAGAAACTTGTAACATATTATCTTTTAACCTCTTTCAAGAATTTTTTTTAATTCTACCTTTTATTTGATCGATTATTTTATCACCTGGTAATTTTGAGTTATCAAATTGAGGCTACTTGATGTATAGGTTTAGTCTTGGTAATCTTAAAAGTTTGAAGGATTCGGTAACGATTCGGTGATATAGTCTTAGTCCAGGAAGATAGACTTAGGTATAAACATATGAGACATCTCTCTTTGGTGATTATCCCTATATGTTTCTTAGGGATGTTAGATTGGGCTATTAGAAAATAAGGCCTCAAAGTGGTGGCAATGGTTGAGTAAGGAGGATTGGGTGAGATCAGTTGGGTGGATTACATCGATTTACTCCTTGGGGGGTATTTCTAGGAAGGTTAGGTCGTACAAGGGTTAGGATTCATCTACTAAGTGCTGAGAGACCTTATACTTGATGATAATAGAGTCTGATTTTGGTAACCTATTTTTGCATATTTCATATTAGGGAGCTTGTTGTCTTGAGCTTGAGTGAGTATGATGTTAGGTTTTGATGTTTTATGCTTTGTGATTGAATTTTATGCAAGCTTCCTCTCGTTTAGAAGCTTGGGAAGGTTTACTAGAGATGTTAAAATAGATGTTTGCCTTATTCAGATCTAAAGAGGACTAAAGACTCTTGAGATCTTTCTATAGTTTTGATCTAAACCGTTGTAAAGGGGATTGTATCCCCCTTCGTTATACTGATTGAGGGGGGAAAGGATTGGTTAAAGGGTAAAAGCACAAATCTATGTCACCGTTTGTGATATCAAAACCTATTTTGGTCAAATTTCATTTCTCTATCAAAACTCAATTTTATTCAAAAACTAAAAATACCCTTTTATAGATTTTAGATTCAATGTCATCATTATATAAATTTTTGAGTGTTTTGATTAGTTATAATATTGATAAGTAGGACATGATTTCCACAGCTAGTCAAATTGTGATGTGAATATCAGGATTTAACTGTGTGATTTTGAGTCAAACTCGATGACCCATATTTCATGAGTAGTGATTCAACATGAATCCATCTCTCATGAGAATAAATGGAACACGTAGCACTCATTGGATCTAGGTGATGCTCACAGGGGTGAAGCACCGGGACTTCCCGGGAGGTCACCCATCCCAGTACTACTCCAGCCTGAGCACGCTTAACTACGGAGTTTCCTCCACAGTTAAACCCAAAGCTTGCAACCCCATTTGCAAAACCTTCACCAAGTGTTGTGCCTTATTAACCATTCATTAGAAAGCCCCTTAAGCTCATCAATTGATAAGTAGGACATGATTTCCACAGCTAGTCAAATTGTGATGTGAATATCAGGATTTAACTGTGTGATTTTGAGTCAAACTCGATGACCCATATTTCATGAGTAGTGATTCAACATGAATCCATCTCTCATGAGAATAAATGGAACACGTAGCACTCATTGGATCTAGGTGATGCTCACAGGGGTGAAGCACCGGGACTTCCCGGGAGGTCACCCATCCCAGTACTACTCCAGCCTGAGCACGCTTAACTACGGAGTTATAATATGTTAGAATTTCAAAATATTATAAGTTGATATTTCAACATTTCAGAAGATGCTCACTTAAAAAAGGGAAAAAAATAGTAAATCATACCACAAAAACAAAAAAATTATATTTCTCTCTAGAGGAGAGAGTCCTCTTCATGAATATGTAATTTTTTCTCAAGAAATAGTAGATTTGATTGGGAAGTTTTGGCGAAAGGAAAAAGCTATTGGCTTCTGAGAAGGTCGAGCTTGAGTACTTATAACAAAGAAAATATAGATCAAAAATAATTATTTCTTTTTTTGTGCACTAGATATACGTGTCATCTATAAGATATTTTCAAATCAAAACAAAAAAAGATGATTTGCATTATTTTTTTGATGGGAACTACACCCTATATTTTTTATAGTTAAAAAAGGGACTTCAAAATAAAATAAATGAATAAATTCTTACTCAATTTTTTTTAAAAAATGATAGGCATAAATTTCATCCAATTCTACACATTTCATCAGTTTACATCATTTTCAAATTCTAAACAAAAATACCATTTTTTTTGTCATTAATGTTGAACTATCACATTCTGATATCATGTTTCTTCATAAAAGGTGACACAGGTTTGTGCTTTTACCCTAAAGTGTTTTCTCCTTTATCATGGCGCTCATGTGTTTTATGTATGTTACCTTATGTTTTGATTGTTAATGGTGTCTCTTTGTTCATTACAATTTCTAGCCTTTAAATTCCTTATTCCTCAAACCGACGAGTTCTTGTTACGAAGGTGGCTACCTTATGTTTGATTCAATTAGGATTAAAATTTGAGGAAGTATAATAAAAAACCAAAATACCAAACAACATTGGAGCATCTAACCGAGTAACCATTCACATAATTACAAATAAACATCATGTATATATTCATAAGAGTGTCCAATATTTACATTTAGTTTAAAGGTTGATAAACCAACTTACTAAGATTTGTTATGTACTAAGCTATGGGCCATACTAGTTTGGCCTTTCTACAGAGATATTGATACCATGGTTAAGCCTAACTAAACTAGGTATAGAGGCTAGAAATACAAAACCCACTTGCTTATATGTCATACCTACTAACATTATCGGGTATATCCTTATAATTTAAAGCTAGTGAGGTTGATGGGCATCTAGCCTTGATGAAAAGGATGCTTGCTTATAAGTAAAGTGGTATATAAAGTTTAAAGTGATAATTGTAACATAGTTGTGCTAATATTAATCTTGGGGCAACCTAGTTAAGCGAGGTTCTAGATAAAATACTTTAATTAGAGTTTGTTAGGGAACCTTAATTAAAGTATCTACTCCATCTTCTCCTAGATTTGCTACTTTATCAGCTTCTTTGTTCCCTTCTCTATAAATGTGTTGAATTTTCACCTCTTCAAACTTGTCTAGTAGATTGAGGATGGGTTCTAGATTTGAATTAAGTCTCCAGTTTGGAGTTGATCTTATTTTTAATGCAATCAAGATTATCTAAGAGTCTCCTTCTATAATTAAGGATCTAATTCTTAGTTCTAGACTTAGTTTTAGCCCTTCTTTAAGGGCTTCTAACTCTGCTAGGTTGTTAGTAAGGATGCCTAAAGTTTTTTCTTGTTTGATAATCCATTCACAAGTGTCCCTTGCTATAGCACATCCTGATCTAGCCCTACCTAGGTTCCCTCTATAAGCTCCATCAAAGTTGAGTTACATCCAATTTTTAGGGGGAGGAGTTGATTTACATTCTTTCTGAGCTTGTAATTTTTGTTTTTTATACATTAGTGGTGGATTAAGGAGACTAGCCCAGTTATTTTTCATCTTTGTGTCCCAAACTATAAATGAGCCTTCTTCTTTTTGTATTTTCTTGAGGTTACTATTTATGACTTTTGTTATGCAGGTTTCAACTTTATTGAGGAATGTTGGGACTTCTAGTGATGAGTTTTTGAACAGTCTCCTATTTCTTTCCTTCTAGATTTCTCATAGTAAGATGGAGGGTGATATGAACCATAGTTTATTGTAAACTTTTTTGTTTACTTTAGTCGGCCATCTTGAAAGATGATTGGTGAGATTGGCTGGAAAAGGGGTCTTACCAACTAAGTTTTTGTATCATCCATTCCCAAAAAAATTTGGTGTATGGACAATGATATAAAATGTATTTAGTTGTTTCAAAATTATTTTTATAGAGAAAATATATGGACGGTCCTTTGAATCCCATTTTCATAAATCTATCAGTCATAAGGATTTTTTTTTGTAATGCATCTCATAAGAAGTTTCTTACTTTGGGGAGGCAAGCTGAGTCCTAACAAAATCTAAGGGGGAGTGTGGTTTCTTCCCAATTTTGAGAGTTGATAAGCATATTATATCCACTTTTAACTCTATACATGTCATCATTTGATGGTCCCTATATAAGCTTGTTCGTTTAGTTCTTGTAGGTTAGATATCTATTAGCGAAAAAGGTTTTGAACTCTTCCTTTTCATGGGGATTTAGATCTATGTTTTCTAGAGATTTTCATTCATAGAAGTCCTCAAGACTTCCTTCCTTCTTGATTCTATAACTAGAGACTAGAGATCTCCCATTTTGATGTTCTTAGATAAGCTACAATTATTTGAGGAAGGGTGACTCTCCCATGATTCTTCCCAAAATAATGCA
Organism: Cupressus sempervirens; assembly: GCA_028749045.1. Taxonomy (NCBI): domain Eukaryota; kingdom Viridiplantae; phylum Streptophyta; class Pinopsida; order Cupressales; family Cupressaceae; genus Cupressus; species Cupressus sempervirens. The sequence continues at coordinate 340,045,469 of CM053785.1, forward strand.
TTGCTTCCTAATGCTACATCCCATGTTAGATTGTTGGTGATTAACGATCTGCATGAGATCATGAAGCTCCATATATGGGATCCTTTGGGTGGGTTCCTAGTTCTAGAAAGTGTTAAAGGGTTGCTTTCATTTAGGTACTTATGATATAATACTTTTACCCATTTGCAATCTTTTTCTTGGGACATTTTCCATATAAGCTTTGCTCCTAGGGCTTGGTTTTGCCAACTTAGATTTTGAATACCTTGTCCTCCTTGTTCTTTTGGTTTGCATATTGTTTCTCATTTTGTTAAGACTTGTTTCTTCTTGCCATTTGTTCCTTTCCAAAAGAAGTTTTTGAGTTTCTTTTCTATCTTTTTGCTAATGTGTCAAGGAAGTGGTAAGCACAATTATTGATATGTGGGGATGGTTGATAGAACTACTTTGATTTTTGTGGTTCTTCCTTCTTTAGTTAATTATTTCTCTTTTAACACTAGTAAATTTGGACCTATTTTTTGACACTTGGAGGTCAAAAGTTTGATGCTTCCATGTCAAACAAATAATGTTGCTAGATTTTTGTCAAAAGTTCAATGCACTCCACAGTTGTCAATTTATCAAAGGGATACTCTATTGAAAGTCATCCCCATCAATCCATCATGGCAACATCAAACTACTAGTTTGAAACATTGAAATATTGATGACATCCATAGATAATTCAATGGGTTTGTCATACTGTCGACAATGGGCCATGTTGGAATATTGACTCGCGCCAAAGAATATTCAATAGGTTTGTCATATTGTTGATGACAAGATGTGTCTAAATATTGGCGAATCCTACGGATGATTCGACGAGATTCTCAAACCCTCAACAACAAGTTGCATTGAAATATCAACGAATGTCATAGTTTTAAAAAATAAAATTTTAAACCTAGTCAGTCAGTTTCCACCTTTCAATCCATTGCTCCTTGCAAACAATAGTCTCAGATACAATGCTACAAGAGCTTCAAATGATACTGTATTCTATCAGTAGTAATAGTCAAAGTATAATTTAAGACATCACATACTCATCATAGTCGAGAGACCCAAAAATATTTGCACACCCTTCTCAAAATGGAGTAACAAAAAATGTAGATGTTATTGTTGAATATTATAGCTGGGATAGAGATCTTTATAGTTTGTAATGTTGTTTGGCTTCTAGATAAAAATTATGTGCTTACAATCATTATAATGGATCATGGAGTTTGATCCAAAAAGATATACACAATTTTAATCCAAAAGACTCGTGCAAAACTTTATGAGATATTCATTTTTCAAGTTTGTAGACTATATTATGTATTCTGCTAATTTTAGAATTAGAGCAGTTGATTTGAAAAATAAAATATTTTATTTGCTTGGAGTAAATAATCTTTCTCACATATCCATTTTCTTCTTTTCCACATGGATAAGTTGTGTTTTGATGATCAAATATCACTAAATACTGATCAAATTGAATCTATCATGACATCTTAGGATCAACTTGAGTTTTCTTTTCTCATATATTAATTATTCAATTCTCTTTTAATTTTATTATGCTAATTTCCTAAAATTCCTGAAATATTTTCACCCCATATCTTCAAAAAGTTCAATTTTTGTTGTCCTCGAGTTCAACTTCTACCTAATAGTGGAAGAATTTAAATGTTTATAAAAGTTGCTCATTTTTTCAGCTAGGCATGATGATCGGGAGCGAAGGTCTGGACTCATCAAAGGTCTAATGGAGTCAATAATTTTCTTCAAAGTGGATCAGTGGATCATAATAAATACAAGAGCATAGGTCTAGATGATCCTTCAACATCAAAAGAAGTGGTGAGATAGTGAATAGAGATGCAAATAATTTACCTCTGGTGTCAGCCTTCCCTGAAAAAACAAAGTTGCAAAAGTGTAAGTTGCATATAAATAGAACCCCCCATCTCATTTCAAACTCCTATCACTATTAGTTCCTACAAGAAAATTCAATTAAGTATATTCAAATCAATTGATCACAAATCTGTAAACAAGGAGTAATCAATTCAAGCATACAATTTTGTTGTAGCACTCATGACAAATCATAATGTGTTTCTCTGTCATGAAGGCATACAACATCAAGACTTGTCTAAGTCTTCATGCCTGGGGTTTCATACTTGAGGTAATATTCAATGAAGCTAATGAGAATTCTAATGGACTTTATAATCTATATTTTGATATCAAGTGAACACTACAAACCTAGAAGCTTTAAAATAGAAACAAAACTATCATGTACAAAAAATAAAAGTGATATTTAATGGAAGGGTGCACAAGAACAAAATTATTTGAATGGAAATTTAAAAAATGACTAGTATCTTGAACTTAGGACCTTTATCAGGACCATCAACAGTTTTTCCATCAAGTCCTTTGATTGCTTTATCAAGGTCCTATTTCAAAATATATGTTACTCATTGAGAAACAAACCATTTAGAAGAAAAGGCTTGGCAAAATATGGGAGATTTGCTAAGATTCATTACCTTTGCTAGAAGGACTCGAGTTCCTACATGTTTATCATCCTGGCTGAATATATTCACATTTTCCTTAGGACCCAACATATGACCATTTACTTGAATGTAGTTCAAGATTTATTTACAGTGGCTCTCTTAAACCATGTTGCTCCCCAAAGTAATTTTTCTTGCATAAATTTAATGAAATGTATTAGGCATATTCCATCCTTTTTGCTATTAGTTAATTTCAAAGGTTTATGGTAGGATATACTTACATGATATCTAGAATAAGAGCAATAAAATGGGCAAACGTAAAATTGTAATGAATCACTATATGTGCCTCTGTATTTTTCAAAAAACTCAAAAACTTAGCCACCCACACATACCATCCCATTTTCACAGTAAGAATTAAGAGAATCAATTAACATTCTCTAGATTGTAATGATGAATTAACATGACAAGTTAGTAAAGAAGGTAATACATATAAACAATAACCAAAAGTTAACAATTTTAAAATTTACAAAAGGGAAACATTTTATTCTAAGAAAAAGTTTTGAATGAGATTTTACAGTGTTTTAGCCTTGAGTGTATGAATGAAATCAAGGTGTGGGCACAAAGAAACTATTCAACTTGATTAATGAACTTTCAACAATATTTGAGGTTGTTACTGGAATTAAAAAGAAGCAAGTGGAGAAAAGGTTTGTAGTAACCAACAACAGTAGTAGCAAAAGAAAGTCAACAAGGAAGTCAATGAGTCCTCATACACTCCTCTTTTGCAATGAACATACAATTCTCAACCATAAGAAATATCCTCACATGCATTGTTTCTATTTTCTTCTTCTAAGGTGATATCTATATGCTTCTTTTCTTCTTATTTAGGGACTGTGGCTTCCTCAAATAATACCCTCACATACCTTGCTTCTGTGATTTTTTTTTCTCAATGAACATCTGATTCTCTACTAAAAATGGAAAAGTTATTTCAACTGCAAGATATTGAAGGGGAAGGCCAGGATGAAGAAGAGGAGGAGAAGGATATGGAAACACATTGTGGATCTTGTGGTGGACTTTATACAATAGAATCATCTAATTTCTGGATTGGTTGTGATGTTGTTCCATGGAAAATGTGTAAGGATTACCCCTGCGAGAGCTTTGCACATTGAGCACTACAAATCTTGATCCTATAGTAATAAAAGAACTAGAATTTAGATGTCTTCATAACATTTTGGCACCAACTGCAAGGGTGTAATGATTTTGGAGTTTATGGGTGGAGCTCAGAATTTGAGAATGAGAAGGAAGTAATAGTTGGCTTCTACTATGATAGTAAAAACCAAGAACATTGTGACCACAATGCAACTCCCACTTTCCATTGCTATCCCCAATTTTTTTTCTAACACAATGGATTGGTGGTGGAATCCCTGAGTTACCATGGAGTGATTTATAGAAAAATCATTAAAAGTAAAAGTTAACACAAAGCAAAAAGCATCTAGTTCACTTTCAGCCTAGACCACTATAGGATGTCACTTGCCTCCCAATTGAAAGTATTGTTTGCTCCCAACTTAATAGGTTTATTTTGAGCTTCACTTGTTTCAAGAATTCTTCCATATTCTCTACTTAACAAGGCCAACCATGTGAAGGTGGAAGCTCATTTGGCCTCTCCTCCCCCAATATAATGACTCTAAATTCACTTTCACAATGTGGTGATTTATAGAAAAAATAGCGAAGGTAAAAGTTAATGCAAAGCAAAAAGTGTCTAGTTCACTTTCAGCCTAGTCCACTGTAGGATGCCACTTGCCTCCAAATTCAAAGTATTGTTTGCTCCCAACTCAATGGGTTTATTTTGAGCTTCACTTGGTTTCAAGAATTCTTGTATATTCTTTACTTCACAAGGCCAACCACGTGAAGGCGGAAGCTCATTTGGCCTCTCCTTCCCCCCTATAATCACTCTAAATTCCCCATTAATAACTAAGTAAATATTCCATTCATTCATTTTAGAAGTATATCATTGAATTATTAAAATCACATAACAATCATTAACACAACATACAATTAATTAATATGTATAAACATTCATCGATAATTTGTGAACACATCAATCATTATATTCACATAACATTCATTAACATGATATATAATTCATTAATACTTATAAACATTCATCAATAATTCGTGAACACATTAATCATTATAACCACATAACAATACATAGAATTCATTAATAAGCAACATTCACTAACATGACATATAATTAATTAATACGTATAAACATTCATCAATAATTTGTGAACACATCAATCATTATATTCACATAACATCCATTAACACGACATATAATTCATTAATACCTATAAACATTCATCAATAATTTATGAACACATCAATCATTATAATCATATAACAATATTCAATACCATGACATTAAATTCATTAATAAGCAACATTAATAAAAATTCCTCGACACGTTCATCATCAAACAAGTTTTTAAAGATTCATTTCTACTTTTCTTTTTTCTTTTGTTGAAGATAAAGGCTAATAGGCACATCGTGGTTATCTTTGACATTCTTTTGTGGCTCTTGTGGTTTTGATCTTATGACATGAAGCTTCCTCTTCTTTTTTTGAGGACAAGGTTGATGTGCCCCTATAATAAGAAATAAATGGGTTTAATTCTAAACATTTTTTTTTATGTTATAAGTATTTCATTAATCTAAATAACACAACATGGTTTTTCTTTACCTGATAGTGCCACATCATCTACTCTCATATTTTGCTCAGCCCCAACCTCAACATTCTCAACATTAACATCATACTCTATATACTCAAAAATTATCACATAAACGTTACACCAATTGCAATTTAAGATGTTAAATTTTATTCATAATTATATGATTAATTTTTTATAGAAATTGAATATGTGCCTGTATCATTGTGATGCACATAAGGGTCTTCATCATGTGTAGGAACCCTGCCTTCATCATCATGAGTAAGATTTGTGTCTGGAGTAGTAGGTTGCAGTGAAATTTCATGCATGCATTGTTATCATTGTTCAAAATTAACATCAAATAGATTATTTCTGATGAAGTTCTCAAAAACTGTTATTATTCTTTAGGCCTATTTACCTGTGTGTGAGTTGGTGCACCAGGATCTTCTACATTTGTTTAGCCACTAGAATCTATGTAGTGGTAGACAACCACTGCTTTATAGCCTTTCTTGAAGCCAATTTGTTTGTCCTCTTATGTGGGTGCTACATTAAATTCAATGCTTTGCATTTTTTGCATAATATCATCAATATTGAATGTATTGTTTATTTGTAATTTTATATATATATATATATATATATATATATATATATATATATATATATATATATATATATATATATATATATATATATATATATATATATATATATATATATATATATATAATTGATATGAAATTTAATTTATTGATACTTACAAGGTGTGACTGAATTTTCATATATTCGCCAGAGCCAAGATGGTGTTGATCGACCTTCTCTTTCCTAGCTTGTGTTGCCTTTGATGTGTCCTTCAACCTATATATGTAAACTTTGAAATATGCTATAAATATGTTAGATTCAGATTCAAATGGATAAAATTTAATTTGAAAGATATGTATAACAGATATCATATGCATTTACCCATAAGAAAGTAGTTGTAAGTTTATTGATATTGTAGAACATCACAAAGCAAAACAACCGTACAACTACTTGATGGACGTAAATAGCATGGAATTACATTTTAACATTTTTCTTGGATGTAATTTTGACCATTAAAGAAAAATGTAAGGCACATTTACATGAGAATTTATAATATAAACAACTTTTACCCTTTTTATGTGTATGCTCCTTATTGAGCTACTTTTATAAACATGCACATTTTGTAATTTTGTAACATCACAATTTTTTAAAACTAAATTGCTAGTATTTCTTATGGCCAAAGAAGCAAATTCTATGGTGAAAACTTATTGTAAAAAATGGGGATCTCTCAGACATATTTTCAACATCTTAAGAAAGATATGCGTACACAAAACTATCTTATTGTTATGGTGTGATACACAATACTCATTCATACAAAACTCCATGATTGTTATCCTATAGCCCTATTGTCTGCTAAAGTACTCATTCATACAAAACTACTTAATTGTTACCTTACACTCCTATGTTCTTTAGCTTAAATACTTTTTGTTTTGAATCAATATTGGATTGCACAATGTAGAGCATCAACAAAACAACACTTTTGGGTGTTGAAGTTCTTAAAAGCCACCAAATATTTATAAAGAAAACTGGTATTGGATAGGGGTTGCAGCTTTCTTTGGCTTCATATTTGTCTTCAATGTCCTATACACAGTGGTCCTTGCATATATAAAACATGAGTTCATTTGATGTTGATGCAGATAGTTTTTCTTATATTGATTCTTTTACTTCGAAAGTCTGTGAATTCCTGCACATTGACTCATTATCCTATTGATGTAAAGCTCATGGGAAACCTCACCCTATCTTGTCTAAAGAAAGCATTGTGAAACAACAACAAGAACAGTTTTTGGACCATTTCTCTTCAAAAGACTATGCAAATGATATGGGTAAGAAAAATCTTACATTATTGATTGTCAATATTTTCAAGATCACAAGTTGCGAGATATACTAGTCTATAAAGAAAAGAAAAGTTAGTAAGTATTCATCAGGAACCCTCCAAACGAGACAGTTTACTGCGAAGAGGAGAATCTACATCTTTTAAAATTTTTGTTTGGAGTATTCATAATTTATACATTTCCATAGAGATTGACTTGTAGCATTGAAGTGTAAACAAAAACCAAGCTACTTAATAGAAATGGTGTAAACGGAATAGGGGCTTCAACAATCCTGTTTAAAATCTATCGTACCTTAGTTCACTCAATAAGTCATACACGTAAAGGAATATAAGATGCAAAAATGATGTGTAAATTCAATTCTACCATACTTTAGACAATAAATCCCCATTTGGTCATTCCATGATGTAAATAAACATGCTATATTCTATAAATTCTTATAACATTCTAAACTACCATTGCATGTATGCACAGTTCAAAAGGATGTGAATAAATAATTACATATGTCAATCAACCGTGGAACATATAAGACGGATTTGGAAGCAACAACATCTGGTTCACCAAAGCCAGGGATGATTCTTCCATTCAAACCATTAACAATGTCCTTTAGCAATATCCAGTATTTCGTTGGCATGCCTCAGGTACAGATGAAGCTATTGTATAGCATGTCAATGCATGCTTCCCTGAATGCTGAGTTTAGTTTGAGATCCACTTTGTATTTGATCCCAGCTCAGATTTTTTGTCTTGAAATTTCTGCAGGAAATAATTCAATTGTTGCATGATGTGACTAGAGTTGTTAGACTAGGAATTCTTACAACATTGATGGGAGTTAGCAGGGTTGGAAAGACAACGCTAATGGATGTATTGTCTGTAAGGAAGATAACTAGACATATTGAAGGGGAAATCCCAAAAAGAAAGAAAATTTTGCTCAAATAGAGATTGTTAAGTTGCTTTGGGTTGTTTCTTAGATAAGGTTGAGGAGTTAATGCTAAGTTTTTGTAAGTGGTGGCTTATGTTGTGAAAGAGTTGATGTTGTTAAGAGGAGAGGGTCTTGATGATTCCTTAGGGTTGAAACCCTTAAAGCTATATTGGTTTCAAATTTGTGAGGCCAGATTAGGATGGTAGAGCCTAGCAGTACTACTCACTGTGGTTGTATTCCAACTTTATTTCTTCCGAGTACAAACTAGGTTGTGGCTATGAAAAGTATGAACCCAGATTCCAGTCATGGGTAGGAAGTGCACGACTCAGAAATGGTTATAAATGGTAAACTTACACACCATAATCTTCCCAAGTTTTTGGGATGGTGCCATGGAAAGGGGGAAAGGCTTTTGGTATGCAAATTATTATAAGATATTTAATCAATACATTACTTAGATCTGCCCAAAGAATACAAGGAAATCTATAAGAAAATTGCAATCAATGGTAAAAGTAGCAAATGCATCAGCCTCCTACTAGACCACCCATCCCACGAGAAAAACACACCCCAAAAATTGGATAGACATGTTTACACACTTCCAAATGCAATTTTATTTACCTATTTTTGTTGGGTGGTGGCTTAATTCCTTTATCTTTTAGTCTCATCTCTTTTGCATCTTCAATGAGTTCATTCCACTCCAGCTGTGGCACCATAGGAGGATGTTTGTACTTTGGGTTGAGCTTTAGAGCCCTTCTGTACTGGTCTCTCACAATCTTTAGATGTTTGCAAGATTTTTTAGAATTTGGGCTTTGTTCAAAATATTTTGACCAAAGAACTCCTCCATAGTTTTTATGAGTTGGTCTTTTAATTCAAGGCTCTACTCATTCCAACTTTTAACAAAAAAACAAAATTGATAGATAAGAAAACTAGTTCAAGCTATGTAAGTTGAATATATTACAACAAATGGATGAACGTAAAAATGTAGCAACGTCGAATTATATCAAGCTATGCAATTTTCACGTAATATGGTCCCAAATATCTTCAATGTTAAATCAAAAAAAGTTTCATAAAAAATATCATTTCTTGCAAAACCATCATGAGAGCATTAGTCAAAAATGAGTTATGAATAAGTAAACTACAATTACACTCTAAATAATTACAATTTAAAGTACCCAGAAGCTTAGGCAATTTTAAAGGAATTCTATATTTCTCCACCATCAACAATGATGCCTCCAACGATCTAGTACAAGTAACACGAGCTGCTCTAGGAAAGGCTGGTAAATTTTCACTAGCATTGGTATCAATTCTATCACCATGAGAAGGTCTACTCTTCCCTGCACAAAGTTAATTAATGTCATACAATACTCAAATGAACAAGAAAGTACAAATCAAATCATATTTAACACATAACAAAATGTATCAAAACAAGGATTTACTAGCTCTAGTTGTAGTAGATGTGGATGTGTGCATGCTCCTTGTTGTCGATCTTGCAGCTAGCATTCTCAAAGTGTTGGTCGGCCTTGTGGAAGTAGGCGTAAGGAAATCAGCAACACCTAAAAATAATCATATATATACAATGTATTGTCTTTTTAAAATATAGATTGCAAAAACATAACAAGAGTAATATAAAACTATCAATATAAATCATGAAGAAAATAATGTCCCTTCTGATGATTGAGAATTGAAATCACATACTTGTAAGACCTACACCGGTATCCTCATCAGGTGGAACAACTCGGTGTGGTCTCGGAAAATCCTGTAACAAAACATACATACTATGGATCGTGATCCATAAATTAGTATAAAACATAAAGCTTTATTGAACTACTATCCTAGCAAAAGACTCATTATTGCTTACTTCTAGATAGTGTGCTCTATGCCACAATTCATTTCTTGTGGCATGTTTGTCTTTTGATGGATTTGGATCTATGACAAGCCCAAGAATTTGTAGATTGATGCTCTTTAGGGTCTTTTTACACAGGGTTATAGGGTCATTGCAATATGTGATGTCATCATCGCATAACACTATGCTCGCCATATCAGCAAGTAATTGCTCTTGTGTAAGATGTTCTTTTCCCTTTCCGTAAGAATCAAATTGTGACACAAATATCTATAAAACAATGAAAACAAGTCCAAAACCTTAATGAAAGTAACATAATAATATGGCATTTTGTAAAATTACAATTGCATAAATTTTTATTAAGAAAGTTTATCTATGTTGTAGAAGGGGTGGGAGAAACATCCCTCCCTCTGTCATCTAATGGATTGGCCATGTCACCTTGTGACAAAGAATATATATAAAAACATCAGTATAATGAAATGAATAGTTGACTTAGCAAAAAAACTTATTATTAAAATGGTATATTGTATATTGGAGTTCTAATTGGAAGTAATTAGTTTAAATGTTACATATATAGTACTTACAAGTCCCATGATACTAACTTTCTTTGTATCTATGTGATTCAAATTGTAATCTATTAGCAACTCTTTCCCTGAACTTAGTGATTTTATCACACATACAAAAACATGATTTCCCTCACATGCCTTGAAAATGCAATTGGCTTGCTTATTAGTTGACCTAGGACGCATACTATTTATAAAACTTGCAATGTTCCCTATTGCTTTTGGCCTTCCATCAATGTACATAGAAAGTCTTTTACTTTGATCATTTTCTTTCCATTGTAGATAATTTTCTGATAGTGCATACCTACGCATACTTTTTTTTATTGAAATATCTGCATCTAGTTTTTGTAATTGTAACAAGGTCCTACATACTCCATCAATTCAACAACTTTTTTATAACCCACCTTTATGTCATCCATGGAACCCAAACCATGTAATGATGATGGAGCTATCCGATATATCCTCTCGTTAACACAAAAATCATTGTTAATTGGAGGTAATTCCTTAGGTACTCATTCTTCCTCAAGATGTGTGTACCTCAAGGGAACCTTGATGTCACCCTTTGTCTCATCATCATAAGAACATGGCCCCCCTTGAGCAAGGAAAAATTGTATGTGTTTATTGAATTTTCTTCTAATCTTTTCCCCTCTAGTTTGTCTCTTTTTTGTAGACCTACTACATGTCTCATTATCCTCTTCTATTCATGTATTTCCCTCACTTAAGGAAGACAAATATGATAGATACCTATTTGGTGGTACCTAGAGCCCGTCAAATGAGAGATATAGTTGAAGGGGCGAAATATTTTGCTATAAAATGAGGCTAATATTGATGAAGTTTTCCTAAACTTAATGTTGAAGGTAAAGAGAAAGCAAGCATGTAATAAACTTATACCTCCCAATCCATGTCATTTTGTATGAACCTCATTAAAGGGGTATAGTTTCCTACATATGTAAATCATTTGTCTTAAGTTAGTTACAAATTACATAATACTTATGTTACAAATTACATAGAACATAACATGGACAATATGCATACATCACAAAAACATAAAATTGTATATCTTTTGATTTGTTACCTTGAAAAATAAACATATTATAAGTAATCAGAACCTAATACATTTCCATTGATTATCTTCTTCGTCCATCTCAGCATCATGAACATCATCATCCAAATCATCAGAATGACCATCGTCAACATTATGATCATCACTATGATCACCATCACCACCATCATCAATGTCATCACCATCATCATGAACATCTTCCCCATCATCATCTCTTTCTTCATTTTTGTCATCATCAACATCATCATCTCCTTCTTCATTTTCGCTATCATCATCATCTACTTCGTCTTCCACTTCTTCGATCTTTTTCTTCAATCTCATTATAATCTACTGATCTTCCTCTTGGATCATTTCTAATGACAAATGACTAACTTGGTTTATGTGGAATGCCAAAGTAAAACATTTACTCACATTAGCTTGGAAGAACATAGAACTCATTTCCAACTGGCTCAAATGACCTTGTATTAATCATTGTAAATCTATTATCATATTCAATAACAGTTCTATCAGGATTATTTTGATTTAGTCATATCTTGTACCATTTGACACTGAATAGAATTTGTTTGAAGGAATTAAAGTCAGACTCAATTATATCATCCAAAATGCCATAGTATCTATTTTTTAATTTTTGAAGATGCATGTCATTTTTAGACAAAATGTTGGTGACCTCAAAGACTACAGTTATCCTAGAATCACAAGTTCTCTTAGTCTCATCCACCTTTTTAATGTGAAATTTACAACCATTGTAGTACATAGCTCTGTAGTTCTTGACCTGTTATTTTCAAGCATGTCAAAATTATGTATCCGTCCTTGAGTTGATATTAAACAAATGGGCCATTGTAGATTAACTTATACATACCTTTCCACCTTTTGAACCATTTGCTAGATCAATCACCATTGGTGTAACATTGGGATCTCCATTACAATGAGCTTCTTTAACCGATGAAGCAACACCTTCCCATGTTAATGAGCAACCATTTTGTTGAGATCATTCAATCCATACCATCATCCAATCAAGATTGTTTTCAATATACAAATGAAGTGCATCTCACTCATGAACAACCATATAAAATAAATAGATCAGTTAGAAACAATGTATATTAATGATGGATCAAAATTAATTAACTACAATAACATCTTATAATTACTTCTCAATTTATTCAATCTACCTTTCTCCATCAAGTACTCTCCTTTGAATATGTTCATGGAGTTGGGATCCCAAATGAGATATATATGAATCTTTGATGCAAATTTTGGCAAGATATTCACTAATGTACACCATGGTCTAGTAGACCATATATCCCTTGACCATGGAACCCTTAGGACATGCTCTTTATCGAACCAAGCCCTTAAAAAATTTCAAATGTCTCTCAACCATCCACATTGACCTAGTTGGTACAGGTCCACACAATTTGATCTCCTCAACTAGATGTATGAGATAGTGTTCTTGTGCATTGAAAAAATTTGAAGGTAGACACTTTTGCATCTCACACAAAAGCTAAGGAATTTTTCTTTTCCATTGTTTTATGTCTTTTTTATCAATTTCTTTAGATGACAACCACCTAGAAGATATTCATCATGCAAAAATATATTAATGAGACTAATAACACTTCTATACAACAAATCTAACAAATAACACTTCTAACCTCATGTTTTTCCAAGATCATATATAACATGTTTGACACTCATATTGTCGAAGTTGCATGTGAGAGAGAGGTAGAACATACTATAGTAATAATAAAATGATATTTTCAATATCTTATAAAATAAAACAATCAAAAGTAAATGATGTTTTACAAATTTATTGTAAATAGAGAAGAATATGACTTACTTTGATAAAGGTTTGCAATCATGAATTTTCAACCCTGACCCAAAATCACCTTTCTTTGATATAAGATTGCTTATGTTTGTAGCAAATCTTGTGGGAAATTTAGTTTTTTTATTATAGCTTCATATATGGCATCAGTCTATTGCTACATTAATAACTAAGGAATGGTGCTCATATTAATATGGTTTCCATTGCTATTTGATTCAAGGAAAAACTTCAATGCATGATTGGATTCATCAATGTCATTGCAAATTTTGACCATTTTTTCTTTGCCACACCTTCCATTCAATATTTCCCATAGTGTCACATATAAACAACATTCTAATCTAGTATAAAATACTTATAGTCTCTAATAATAACAATATCATAAGATATTTTGAATTCCACATACCCACTCATCGGAAAACAACTGTACAAGACTCCCTCAAATGAGATTTCTTATAATGCAACTTGACTCTTTATGTAGGGTTAATCACTTTCAGTTTAGAGTTTCCACGACATACTAATTCTTTGATAGGACAATAAACAATCCATCGCTATGCCTGCACTTTTTCATTTAGAAATCCATTTGGTTAACTCATAACCTTAACCATATTTATGTTGGGGTACAATCTATCACTCATAACAGTCAAAAAATATTCACTGGCCCTATTATCAAAGTCTTGGGAAATGGTGGGGCACAAATAATCTCACTAATAATCCCATATCCTAAAGTTATGCATCCACTTAATTGTTAGAAATCCCTCTGGTAGGCCCATCATATGTCACTTTGCCAACAAACTTTAGAAGAAGATGCTTCAAAATTTAAATTCAACATCAAGAATGAAACATTCAACCCAAAAGTCTGAAACAAAAGAAATAATGAGTGGCCACAATAGTAAAATTTTAATCAAGAAATAAGGACATGACCTAGAGACAAAATAGAATCATCAATAAAACAGTTGGCTACATAGCCCCGCATCACACTAATGGAAAAAAGGAAGAACATTAAAATACCAATATCTGAAATTAGACAAACAAGCAAATAAATCCAATTACTTACAAAATTACATTACTGACATAATGCAGCCATACCAGGATCTCTGAAGGAAAGGAGAAATCTTAGGTCTTTCAATTATATCGCAGGGATCTTAAATTGAAATTAGATGGTGGTCTAAAGACCATGTTGCTCAACCTATGATTGATCCCACATACTAATACATACTTATCTTCATCAACATTGCCCTATAATTAGGGTTTTTTGTACTAAGGGGTTTGCCTTGATCAAAACTCACTCAAAAGTGCAAATGTAAGGATACTAAAATGAGTCCCCTTCAATTCTCTTGTTGTTACATTGGTTTCTTTTTGAAGAATCTAAACATGTGGGGATATCAGTGTTAGTAAAGTTGTACTCTGAGTTGCAATTACAAAACTAAATCTCTTATCCTCAATTCACTATAATTATATATTAGGGCTCCTGCCCATAATCTTTCTTAGGTCAAAATTCACCACAATATACCGGCTAAAGTTATGTTATCATTCTCACCAAATTTGGTATGATCTTGTATACATATTTATACCATTGTCTATGTTATTCTATTGTTTACACATGTTCCAATTATTCCTTGAGAATGCACTGAATGCTATTGTTCTTATTAATAATTCCATATTTCATGTCTCCTAGTCATAAATGACTTATGAATTCATCCTTAGGTTGCAGGGTTGCAACTAGTTAGGTATAAAACCATTATTAGAATGTTTTCAATGTTTACTTATTCATTCTTACAACTATCTCCTTGCTATCGATATAGATCATCACTATTGGTCTTATCATGCCCCGTGGTTTATAATCCTCTTATTAATAAGTTCTCTAATACCTTAACCTTTAGTTCGTATTAGGTTGATGACCTTATCACAACTTTACTTTCTCTAATTTGTAGGGTTATGATTGATCCAATACTTTCAATCCAAAGTCTACGAGCATTTTCTCGATAGTTAAAATTTGGTATTACTTGTGTTTATACAATAAGCTTGCAAGCATTAATAGACTCACATAACCCTAACTCAGTAGTTTCCATTATTGTATGTTACATACTTCCACCATTTAAATTTTGTTCTTACAACCATATTTAGATTATTCATTCCTCAATTAGGGTTCTATTCCTCATAGTAGGTTGAGATACTCTCTTTCTTTGTACATTCCTCAATAACTCTCTCTTGTTGAATAGCTTCTCGCATTAGTAATTCTATCATTCAAGGTTTCCAAAGATTACTTGCAAATTTTAATTTCGCTCTTGTTTACTTTCTAAGGAGTGCTAGAACAATATGGTTTAAATTCGTAATAGGTTAGAGGTATCCCAATAACTTGGTAATGTGGTATACTCTTCAAGTGTTACCTTCCTATTTACTCACCATTCATTTTATCGATTGAAAGTTTTGACGTGAGGGTACAAAATTAGATTATTCAAATCGTAGGTTTCATTTACTTATGTTTTCATGTTTAAATCAATAGTAGTCTACTTGATCACTTCCATACTTGAACTAAAAAAATTTCCATGAGTGGTCGAGTCAGACCAAAATCTGACTTCTACTACAAATGATGTGAAACACTTTCTCTTTGATTACTATGTTATGTACTTGTTTCCACTCTCATGATACAAAGTTGTTTTAGGGTTCTTAATTTCGTATTCCCTCGAGGTGATCATGTTTAATAAAATTTTGAATTCTTTATGAGATCATAATCTACTTTAATATAAATGTAATATTCTTGCATTTAATCATTCATTTCGAGTCATTAAGATTTGGTTATCTGATATGGTTTAACCATTTACATTTATTAATACTGGTTCAAATTTTACTTAGGTTTAGTTATCGGTGTCACAATTTAGAAAGAATACATTTGTTTATTAAAGTTTTGCAAGGGGGAAATCCCTGCTTCATATAATAGAATTTAAATGTCCACACTTAACATGAACCCATTATTGCCCAAGTGTCATGAAACTAGGCTCTAATACGAAAATGTCAGCCCAAAATTCGGGGCAAAAACACATTTTTTTTTAGTTACTTAAATCTACTATGTTAATGTTGGTTGACAAAAGACATACATAAGTCACATTTGGTTTTGATATAATCAATATGTTTGTTTCACAAGTTAAAGTATAAGTACGCTGAAGGACAGATACAGGTTCCTCTAACAACACCTTAAGACTACATTTCAATTTATAACCATTGTGTATGAATTAACTCATTATATAAACACATTTTTTATTTAAGTGATTCTGACATTTATTTGTTTTTATATTAGACCCCAATCTAACATCTCCCACTAGCTATCTTGCTAACTAACTCATCCTTTTAAAGTCAATCTTAAATTTCACTATGTATGAACATTAATAAGACTAATGTCGACCAACTTAAATATTACCAATACTAATTAAATATTACTTGATAAATAATATATACTTTAATTAAATTGAATTTAATAAAAAATATATATATTATTTTATTTTATTTTTTAATATTCCAAACGCAAGTCTTCCATACACTAATCCTACTATTAAACACCAATTACAACTAAAACTAATTTAAAATGAAATTAACTTTACCAATATAATATTAACTAAACAAAATACTAATTAACGACATTTTTAAATCAATTTAGCAACAAATTAACAAATTTGAATCTTATTAATAAAAATATTAAAATTACAACAAAAAACCGACTACACTAATATTAACATCTAATATACAAACCTATCTTAGAACTTTAACATAATCTAATAAAGTAATTTAAACATTTAATTTAAAACTTTAACATATAATATTAATCTAAAAACAACATATCTAAAACATTTTAAAATTTTAAACTTTTTAAACATTTAAATAATATCAACATATTCTATTAAAAATAATACTAAACTAAATTATATAGACCTAAAACAATACTAAAATACTAACATTTATCAATAATTAACTTTACTAAGTAACTAAAATATTAATACCAAGTAATTAAAAGAGCTAACGAATTTTAACATCTAACAAATAACAATTAATTTTTAATTTACTAATCCAAATCCAAATATAATTCTAACACTAACACATACTAATAAAATAACTTAACACCAACTAATAACTAACTAAATAAATCCTAAGCAAAGTAACAACTAACAACTAACTTTAACCTTTAACATTAAAAATAAAAATAAAAACTAACTAGTTTCTAATTACATCTTACTAACCCCAAACTTTCTAACTTCATCCCCCATATTTCCCTCGCGCTGCCCAAGGTCTTAAAAAGTAAGTAAGGAGAATGAGAGGAATTTGTTTTTTTTTAAAAGCAAGGAGGCAACTTTAATGTTTAAAATTTGACTTAATTTGTTTGATGCATGATTTGCATGTTGGTTTTTTTGTTGGTTTTCTTGTCCCTATTGTACTAAGAGCCTTAGTGCTTGCATACTTTCCTGAGCATTTGAAGACTCTAAGGTGCCAATTTTGGTTGTGAGATATCAACCCTAGTTAGGAGTGGAGTTTGAGAGAAGGTACTGGGAGAAGAATTTATCTCCAGATTTATGCTATTATAAGCCCTTAGGGCATGTTTTGGAGTCTTTTTCTTTGCACTAAGTGTACTAGCATATTTTCACAATTAATAAAATTTTCCCTTTCCTGTTGTGTCCATTCTATGCTTGGGTTGTGTCCCCATCAAGTGGTATCAGAGCAGGAGTTCTTGAGTGTGTGGACAGATCGCCAAACGTGAGGTAGTTTGCACCAGGACCTTGAGTTGGGTAAAGTTTGTCAAGAAGTTCTTGATTGTGTAGACAGATCGCCGACTGTGAGGCAGTTTGCACCAAGTTCTTGTGTTGCACTAGATTTGTTTTCTAAAGACTTGATTATGGAGAAGAGAAAGAAGAATATGACTTTTGTGATTGGATGGATTCTAAGGATTTCTTGACTTGAGAAATTTAGAGCAAGAAATCAATAGTCATTGCTATTTGATTTGCAGAAGCAAGTGAATGAATTAGAAGCTGAGTTGTGGAAATGAAGAGCGCATTACCAGAAAAGAGATGTTGATAATTCCTTGGATGCAGAAAAGAAAGAAGATCCAGTGGAGTATCAGACATGTGGCACAAAAGAAGTTCAAGAAGATGAACGAGAAGAGGAAGAGCATGAAGATGACAAGATTTATGAACCTAAAATAGATGAAGATGATTTGAAGATTGCAACAATGGAGGAAAAATATAGTGCCTTAGTTGGAGATCAAGCAAGTGGAGTAGTGACATGCATTGTTGACAACATAAAAGAGGCAAGCAAAGATGAGGATGTCAAACAGGTAATTCTTATGAATCATGGGATGTTGTCTTTGAGATGAGTTTGAAAGATATTGATGATGGTTTGCATGAGGATCGTGTTAGTGATGTGTGGCATGTAAAGGAAGATTGGTATGGTGTTGCTAGGTTTATTACAAATGTGATTAATTCAACAAGATTGGATGAGGATGAGAGTTATACTTGGATAGATTTCATTGCGAAGGAGTATTTTCAGCAGCAAATAGTTGTTCCAGCTAGGTGTTGGAAAAGAAGAAAGATGAAAATATATCAGCATCAGATACTTGTTCCAGCTCTGTCTTGGAGGAAGAGAAAAAAAAATGTCCACAGTGGCTACTTCATTTTTTGAATCCATTCTCACAAAATTTTCCTACCTTGGGAGTCGGATGCAAAAGCATCATGCATCAGAAAAAAAATGTGGAAGATTTGCATGTTGGTTTTCTTGTTGATTTTTTTGTCCCTGTTGAGGTGGAAGCCTTTAGTGAGGATGAAGATGGTTGTATATCTTTCTTTTGGTGTCAAAGTGTGGGACACACTTTTCTATCTACCAAGGGAATTTGATACATGAGCATCTTGCATGGGAAAATTAAATTATTAGAAAAGAGAGAGAGAGAGAGAGAGAGAGAGAGAGAGAGAGAGAGAGAGAGAGAGAGAGAGAGAGAGGAAAAAAAGAAAAAACAAATAAATAAATTGTGGAGGAGAGAGAAAGTGATCAAAATAGAAAAAAAAAAAAAAAATTGAAAAATAAGAAAAAAGGAGAAAAGAGGAATTTCTATTTTCAAGGTGCATTGGTGGCATAAATAGAAAAATAAGAAAAATAGTTGTCATTCTATTAATCGAGGAGTGTAGGTGGCAACTTAGAAGTTTGTGGAAAGTTCTTTAAATCATGCATTTAATATTTGTTGTGATCCATAAAGCAAATGCAATTTTCTAATTGGGCCACATGGTGGTGCTTAGTTGTATTTAGGTGGAAATTCTAGAAAGTTGTAGATATTGTAGAAGGTTGTGGATATTCTAGAATGTTGTGGATAAATCATGCATTGGGTTTCAAGTGCCTATTTAAGGAAGGCTTATGTTCATTTGTAATCAAGCTCTTCAAGTGTAAGCTTTTGTAAGGAAGCTCTTCGGATGTAATTTCTTGTAGAAGCTATTCAAATGCAATCTCTTGTAAGGAAGCTCTCAAGGTGTAGCGAATAAGCTTTTTGTTGTAAGCTCTTCTAGTTGGAAGCTCTTAGTGAAGAGTTTGGAGTTTTTTTCATTTGGAGAATATTGTAATGAATTGCAAGTATTAATGGATGCTTTATGAAGCATTTTTGTCATCTCTCTATCTCCATATTGTTGCATTTTTTGTTGTGAGTTTGTAAGGGTGGTGGGGCCCTTCATCAGTGGTATCAGAGCATACCTTTGTCAGTGGTAGTAGAGTGTACCTACATCAGTGGTATCAGAGCATACCTTTGTCAGTGGTAGTAGAGCGTACCTACATCATTGTTTCTCCCCTTTTTCTCCTCCACCCCAAGGGTTGACGTGGCACATCACTTGCATGGAAAGTGGAGTTTGTTGTTCCCAACATAGAAGGATGGAAGTTCATGTGGGAGGAAGGACATACCATTAAGTAATTAATTTCCTTTTTGACTTCTTGCCCCTTTGTTTTTTGGGTGGAACTAATAGTTATGTATAGAAAGTTTGTTAGGTGAGAACAAGGAGTAGGTAAGGGTGGAGAAAAATGTTTGTGTCAATATTATTTATTTTTAAATTTGCTTAGTATTTTTTTTGAAGATATTTTAATTATAGTTGAATACAATAACTATTGTTATGTTTTCTTTTGTTGAATCTTTATCTTTTCCCCATGTATTTCTGAGCATCTACAACTCATTGGGGACCTTCTTCTTTTTGAAACTAAATTTTTTTTCCTTTTCTCTTTTGAAAGTGTATGTATTATTTTCTTTGAGATAACTTTTAAAGGGTGGATTTATTTTCTTTAAGTTGGGTCATAATTTGAAATGCTAAACAAAATGATAATATTACCTAGGAGCTATATTCCCAAAGTTCTATATCGACTTGCAAAACTAATAGTGTATCCGTTAAATCTATTAAATAATTAAGGTAGAACACTAAGAAATTCTATCATATCTAATGTAGATTAATCCAAGGACTATATTCCTAATTTAATTTGCACTTGAACTCATGTAGAAAATTTCACACATCATACTTAAGATCAAATCCTTCTGTTCCTTCATCATTTTATCAAATTAACACTAATAAAATGAATATGATTTTGAACCATAAGAATGCCATAGAAAAGGGTAAAACATCATTGTATCCACTTTCTAATAACACATGCATATAAACTGAATTGCAAGAAATATCATATGAAAGGAACATACTCCATTTTTGAATTCAATTATCTCATTCGAGGACTCCCTCGGGAAAGAACCAGGGAAGAAAACCCAAGATCATAGTCCTTTCCATAATGAATTTAACAATCACATTTTTACAATAGGATCATTATTCGGAGGAGAAATCTCCCAACATTTGAATTTAAATAATGACTCTGAATTTTCTTCTTAGCTCCTCAACAAGGTAGCCATTTCAAAAATTTGCAAACACATCAAGGTAATTGTGGAGAGAACAAAAATGATCGGGAGACAAACAATTTTAACATGGAGACACAATCAATCATTTACTCCCATCTAGATTTGCACAATAGGTTTGTCATTGAACCAGACTAGGGAGAAGGTGGATTTTTCCAATAGGAGACACTGGTCACAATACCATAACAAATGCCATTTTGGGGCTAAAATTTCAAAAAAATTCATTCTTCCATTTCTTAAATTTCAATACTCAAAACATAGTTTGTGTTGACGAGTAGAGGCCCATAACACCCTACTCCCTCTCCCTCTCCTCGTTTTGAGAAGAGATTCTGCACTGTCAGAGTCCAACTAAAGACCTCCCGTACATGGCCACTTCTGTCATATTTGAGGGTGAGTAATGCCAATACAACTCATACAATTTCTTTGAAAATCAAAGCAAAAAACTAAGGGAAAATATTTGAGAAAAACTCATTTCAATCCATCCCAAACATATTCATCAAACACACGAACATACATATGCAAGAAAACTACTTAAGCATGAAACACAACATGAATAGAATGAGCTTGAAGAATTTCTACCTTCACAATAAAGTTATGGCAACTAAAATTTGAGATGAGCTTCCCTTCCTTCTCCTTCTCTTCAATCCTGAATTGCTCTCTAAAACTAGAGGTTGGGTGAATAACCTTTCCCTCTCAAATTTGCCTCTAAGTAGGCTCCTAATTCAACCACTTACAAAATGCAATAACTCCCCCCCACTTGTCCAAAGGTTCTAGAGTCTTCTAACTAAACTTGTCATAAGGCTAACCTTAAAGTGAAGTTGAACTCATCCAACTCATGGAGAAACATTCAATTTTCGCAATAAAACAAAAATAGGATATTTGAGTGATTATAAAAAGTCAACAAAAGGGGCTAGAGAGGTGGAAAATGCCCCCAACCCATACCCATACCCCTTAGGTATTTAGCTTTCATGATTTTTGGCCTCTATGACTATTTAGGGACCTATCAAAAGGCTTGAAAAATTATGGACTTTCTAACAACTTTAAAAAATGCAAACTAATCACTAATCCTAATTAGGGTAATTAATCTCGATTACTAACTGATTACTAAAAAGGTCACTAACCTAGTCTAACTTATATCTTTAGGTTACTTGGTTAACCCTAACTATTAAGCTGAAATGCATTTATAGGGCATGAGTGTCAAACGACACTATAAAATCACTATTACAAAACATTAACATTTAATAATTACCAAATGATACATTCATTCAATCCATGATACAAATAAAATATGAACAACGAGCTCTGCATCTTTTATTAGACTCAACCCTGATTTTCACAAATGATACATAAGGTTTAGTTTCGATTCTCTGTTAGATTTCCCCAGCTAATAATCTTGCACACTCATTTCACACATCAATAGCTCAAGAAAATCACATGCATATATTTAAAACTCATCTGGATAATCACATAAATCAAAACATCAACTTTTATTTAAATAACCCTTTCTCATTCTGACACACATTTAATCATTAGTAATTACATTATCAATATAACATAACTTATTCATTAATTAAGATTAAAATACTAGAATTATATTGTTAGGCATGCATATACCTCAACATCATAAACATCATCAATAAGGCATACCGAGCTATCTCAATGCATATAACCTAATCATTAAGGTATCATAATTAGCATCATCATCATAGGGTGAAACACCTTGTATCATTGTTAATAAAAATTTATATTTTAAACAGTTGAGGTGATGTAGTAGTTCTTGAATCACTGGGTATTTAAAACATGAATGAATCAGTTGATATCAGTTTCTATTAGGACATTTAAACCATAAAACATTACTTTAGATCCATTCTAATCTCCTACAACAGATTTAGTAGAGAAATTCATATTTAATAAGTACATGCAAGAAGAGACCTTACATCCTCCCCTGGTAGCCTTTGACTTCCTCTTGGAAGTCACAAAACTAAAATGTTCATTCCAAGATAGACATTGTCTAAACTTGAACCAAAATTTACTCCGATTAAAAAAAATGATTAATAATTCACATACATACTTAGGGATGATAACCTATTTGCCTGATTATCATTACTAAAAGAAAAGTTCAACCCAAAACTCTGACATGGTTACATTTTCCAGGGTTAAACACTTCTTATAACATATAGGTCGAATATACACAACCTTCTAATCTAGTATAAAATACTTATAGAGTCTCTAATAATAACAATATCATAAGATATTCCAAATTCCACATACCCACTCATTGGGTAACAGCTGTACGAGACTCCCTCAAATGAGATTTCTTATAATGCAACTTGGCTCTTTATGTAGGGTTAATCACTTTTAGTTTAGATTTTCCATAACATACTAATTCTTTGATAGGACACTAAACAATCCATCGTTACACCTACACTTTTTCATTTAGAAATCCATTTGGTTAACTCATAACCTTAACCATATTTATGTTGGGGTGCAATCTATCAGTCATAATAGTCAACAAATATTCACTGGCCCTATTCTCAAAGTTTTGGGAAAGAGTGGGGCACGAATACTCTCATTAATAACCCCATATCCTAAAGTTATGCATCTACTTAATTGTTAGGAATCCCTCTGGTAGGCCCATCATATGTCACTTTACCAACAAAATTTGGAAGAAGACGCTTCAAAATTTAAATTCAACATCAAGGATGAAACATCCAATGCAAAAGTCTAAAACAAAAGAAATAACGAGTGGCCACAATAGTAAAATTTTAATCTAGAAATAAGGACATGACCTAGAGACAAAATAGAATCATCAATAATACAGTTGGCTAAATAGCCCCACATCACATTGATGGCAAGAAAGAAGAACATTAAAATACCAATATCTGAAATCAGACAAATAAGGAAATAAATCCAATTACTTACAAAATTACATTACTGACATAATGCAGCATACCAGGGTCTCTAAAGGAAAGGAGAAATATTAGGTCTTTCAATTATATTGCAGGGATCTTAAATTGAAATTAGATGGTGGTCTAAAGACCATGTCGCTCAACCTGTGATGACCCTTGCCAATAGGCCACTAAAAATTGCTAATACTGAACTGTGAAAACACTTGACATGCAAACTAAATACACTGCTGAAAGTATAAAGCTGAATAAAGGAAATTGTTGTGTCATAGATCTACTCAAATAACTAATGTAAAATAGTGCCAATATATTCATTCAATGATAACCAAATGTTTTTACATATGATATGCAATTTTTAGTTCAAAGCATTACAACGTGGCACATTACAAACAAACCCTAACTGGCTAAATAGAACTGAGAATTTCTTGCAACTACAAATTGAAATGAAAGAACCTAGATTGAGCAAATGTTGGAGATTGAATGCTGACGATGAAATGACAAAAATGCAACTCCAACTTGTCATCAGACTTGTTGTCCATACAACCTGCAGGTATAGTCGTACATGTATAGATTGGTATGGCACCTGGAAAAAATAGATGTTGGGCTGAAAGGCATCAAAAATGGCATAGAAATAATTGCCAGGCTCCAATGAAAATTCTCTCAGAAAATAAAAATCAAACTTCCAGGCAACAGAGAAATATGAGTGAAAATGTATGTCCAGGCTAAAAATTGAACCCTCCTGCAAATGTCTAAATACCAAATAAGCCTAACTTGAAGTAGTTGAATACCACTTCCAAAGTACAACCCTTCAAAGGATATTTCACCTCATCAATTATGCAAAACCTTAGGAAACTCTGTTCCTAATGATCAAATGACAATCTACAGACCAAGATGGCACCACAAATGCACAAAGAGAAAAGTAGTGTAAACTCAAATCATCAAATGTCCAAATGAGAGGCCAAGCACTCTATTTATTCACTTTCCTAAGAAGACACTAGGAACTTCTAAAAATATCCATAAAATATTCTTATGAAATCCCTTTATAATGCACTTTTATATAAAAAGTAACTTTATAAAATAAAAAAGTGCAACTCAACTCAAAACTATAATATTTTTGGCCCTGCATAACACATAAAATAAACACCATCTCTCCAAGAGTAAATAAGACCATCCAATCCCCAAATAATCATTAGAATGACTCTCTCACCAAAACCATCTGCCTACGAGAGTCCATGATAAGCAAATTTATTGAAAAATAACATGTCACTAAAAAGGGGACATGATAGTCTACCCCTCCTGAAATTGCTTGCCCTCAAGCAATCTCAAAGCTGGATGTTGCAAAATATCTTCTCCCTCCTATGTGGCATCCTCCTCGGGTAAATCTCTCTACTTCACCAAGTACTCTCTAATAGTCCTCCTATGGAGCTGCCTCTCTCTGCTGTCAATGATGCACTTAGGAACAAGAACTAATTTCCCTTCATCATCCAATGGAAGAAGAACTGTTGAAGGCACAATATGCTAACCCAATGCCTTCTTGAGCCGTGACACATGGAAAACATTGTGCACCCTATTGTTTGCTGGAAGCTCAAGCTCATAAGCTTCTCTAACCCCTCTTCCTGAGAGTAGACTGTCGGTAAGGCTGCAGCATGAGGTAAACAATGCCACCAACCTCAAAACTCCTCTATGTCCTCTTTTGATCTGTGTATTGCTTATGTTGATTATGTGCTTTGGCAATATTATCTCTAAGAGCATCAACAATGTCCTTGCTCTCCTGAAGCAAATCCCCAGCATGAGGAACTCTAACATCACTCATAAGCAAATCAACAAAGCTCAATGCATTATAGCCATATAGTGCTCTAAAAGGAGTCATCTGAATAGACATGTGATAGGTAGTATTATAGCAATACTCACATAAATAAATCCATCTAACCCATGCTTTTTGCTGACCAGCCACATAGTTCCTCAAATATCCCTCCACCCACTTATTTACTATCTCTGTTTGCCCATCAGTCTGTGAGTGGTAACTGGTGCTAGGTGTGAGCCCAATGCCACATAAACGAAACACCTCCTACCAAAAATGACTCAAGAATCTACTGTCCCTATCACTCACTATGCTTCAAGGTATCCCATGTAGTCTGAAAATCTCCCTAAAAAGGACTTCAGCCACCTGCACTATTGTGTAAGTAGTAGTGATGGGAAAGAAGTGTGCATACTTTGTCAACCTGTCCACCACCACATAGATGCAATCTCACCCTTGGGCCTTAGGCAAGCCCGTACTGAAATCCATGGATATACACTTCCACTTCCTATCAAGAATGGGAAGTGGCTGTAGGAGCCCTATTGGAAAGGTGTGCTCTTATTTGTTCTGCTAAGAATTAGGGCACTCTCTAACATACTGCAACACATTTTCCTTGAGCCCCTTCCATGTGAATTGGTCTCGTACCTACCTGTATGTTTTGAAGTATCTAGGATGTCTAGTTGTAGGTGAATCATGAAGTGTTCTCATAACAATACGCTTCACCTTCAATCTTGGGACTAGGAATATCGTGTTCTTGTAGCTAATAAAATCATCCACAAGTGTATACATTATCAACAATTGTTCCATCAACAATTCTAGATGTCCATGAATCTCTAGCATACTCAGTAATGATCAAGTGCCTCCAATCCTTTGATACCTAAATCATAGCACTGAGATGTGGTCTATGTGACAATGCATCTGCTACCACATTCTAAGTCCCTTTCACATAGGAGATGTCAAAATCATAAGCCTATAGTTTACTAACCCACTTTTGTTACCTATCATTGAGATCTCTCTGTCCAAGGAAATGTTTCAAACTATTATGGTCAGTTTTAATGCAAAACTTACCACCCACTAGATACTACCTGAATTTAGTCAATGCATGCATAATAGCCAACATCTCTTTGTCATATATACTAAATGATCTCTTTGGCCCATAGAGCTTCCTGATCTCAAATGCAATGGGGTGCTTCTCCTACATCAGAACAGCACCAATACTCTCTCCAGATGCATCACACTGAAGCTCAAATGACTTCAAGAAGTTAGGCAATGCTAACACAGGGCATGTATTCATGGTCTCCTTGAATCTCTCAAAGCAAGCATGTGCCTCAAGTGTCCAAACAAAGGCTCCCTTCTTCAGAAAATTTGTCATAGGAGCTGCATGACGTGAATACCCACTGAAAAATCTACAGTAGAAACCACACAAGCCAAAAAACCCTCTCAACTATGTCAGGTTCTCTAGAGTAGGCCAATCCACAATAGCACAGATCTTATCAGGATCCATCCTTACTCCCTCTGCACCAATGATGTGACCTAAATACAATAGCTCTATCATGCCCAAATCACATTTGGACTCCTTAGCATACAAGGACTCTAACTGCAGGATCCCCAAAACTGTCTCCAAGTGCTCCATGTGCTCTTGCCAAGTCCGATTGTAAATCAGAATATCATCAAAGAAGACTAACACATACTTCCTCAATTGGCGACGGAAGACCCTGTTCATGGTGGACTTAAAAGTAGTTGGTGCATTGATCAGCCCAAATGGCATGACCACAAACTCAAAGTGCCCACAATGACATCTGAAGGCAGTCTTCTCAATATCCTGCTCCCTAACTCTAATCTAATGGTAGCCGGATCTCAAATCAATCTTCGTGAAGTAACATGCACCGTGAAGCTCATCAAGAAACTTATCAATCCATGGAATGGGGTACCTATTCTTGATTTTCCTTTTGTTTAGCACCCTATAATCAGTGCACATCCTCAATGTACCATCTTTCTTCTTCACCAACATAACCGAAGAAGCAAAAGGAGACTTGCTAGGCCTTATGTGCCCCATTGCAAGAAGCTCATTGATGGTTTTGTTGATCTCATCCTTGAGCCTCTTAGGATGCCTGTATGGTGTAACCATCATGGGTTTAGCAGCCTTTTCCAACTCAATGATGTGCTCAATACCTCTGTTTGGTGGTTTGCCAGGTGGGATGTCACTGAAGACTCTATCATACTTCACTCTCAACCTCTGTATGTCTGGATGATATGATGTCTTATGTTGTCTTTCTTGTGTAGGCATGAGAGTACATGCAGCCACCCACTCAATCTCATCATGTTTGGCTAACCTCTCCAATCGTCTGAAAGAAATAGTCCTAATGTCTCCATTCCTAATGGCTCTCAAAATGTGTTGCTTCCCATCCACCTCAAACTTAATCTCTATGTCCTTCAATCTGAAGGTGACCTCTTCTAATGAGTGCAACCACGTCATCCCAAGAACAATATCCAGATCACCCATGTTGACAACATGGTAGTCTTCCTTGAACTCATAGTTATTCAGGCATAAGGGCAAATTTCTAACCATCATGTTACACTTAAGAGTGTAACCATTAGCAACCTGTACTCGTAGTCCCTCAAACTCCTCAGTCATAATACCATGATATTCAACAAAATGTGCATCAATAAAATTGTGCATGGCACCTGTATCAACCAAAGTAATAACTCTTTACCTTGCTAGAACACCACACAGTCTAAAAGATCCTTCCTACTGAATGTTAGACAAGTGTGCCTCTTGTAAGTGCAACTCAAGCTCCTCCTTAGTCTTTGGAACTTCTACTTCTACCTCGAGCTCTGTGTCACTATTATCATCCTCATGTCCAAAACCATCAGAATTTGAACCCTCATAGTAAGCCCACATAACCCTGTTGGCCTTCCCCTTAGGCCTCATAGGACAATCATGATCTCTATCATAGGGACCCTTGCAATAGAAACATAGCTTCTTCCTGCACAAGTCATTCAGCCCTCCATATCCAAAGGTGTAGTAGACTTACCCTTGGTGTTTGCCCTTGTTTTTATCAAACTTCTTATTGTCCTTGAATGAAGTGCTCCTGGAGGTGAACCTGCTGGAAGTTGCTGTGAGCTCCATGCTCCGTGCCTTCCTCATAGCCTCCTGCAATGAAGGGGGATCGAATGCCTTGATCCACCCCTTTAGAGGTTTAGACAACCCCTCTATGAATAGTATAACCAACCTCCTCTCGAACACATCCTGCACCATCACTGATAATCTCTGAAACTCATTGATGTAGACCTCCAAACTCTCTGTTTGTCTTAGCTGTGCAAGATCACGAAAGAAGACCTTTGGGTCTTTCTTATCAAAGCGCTCTACCAATCTATCCACAAAATCCTGATAGGATGTCACTTGATTATGTTGTAATGTAACCATACCATGTGACCACCAATCATGTGATGTGCCCTCTAAATGCAAAGTGGCATACCTGATAGCATCCATCTCTGACATAGGCCTCAATGCTAGGAATGTATCTAACTTATGGTTCCAGGCCTATGCTGTCAACTGTCTACTACCGTTGAAAGATGGTAAGGTGAGCTTGCTAGCAGCTTGCTACAACTCACTGTCCTGACCTCCTCTAGGCCTTTTGTTTTGCCTACTACTCCTCATGTCCTCTCTTCTCTGACTTAGGTAGCAATCAAAATTCAACATCTTATGAACATAGGGAGGTAGTGCCTGTCATTCTACATCTGCAGCTAGAAGATCATCCTAAAAGTCCTCTAGCATATCATCCTCTACTGCCTCCTGGGTTGCCTGTCTAAGGAATGTAGGATGTGTAGGCCTGTCTACAGTCCATGACTTGTGCCTAGGAGCACCCTATGAACCTGCTACACTCTTGTTATCATGCTCTAGTATCATGCTCTGGTATCCCCCTACCCTATTCCTAATTTCATCTATCCTATGGATTCATGCGCTCCACCATAGTGGTGAGTGTCTGTGCAAAGCCTGTGCCATTCTCTTTTGTCCTATAACCATTGCTTTGTAAAATTCCCTTTGATCTTCATCGCTATTGTCTCTTCATGGGCTACGCTCGTGCTTGTCACCCAAGGTGTCTAGTTGTTGTGATTGCTCAACCCTCAGGATGGCAAGATCTAGCTCTAATACCACTATAATGACCCTTGCTAATAGGCCACTATAAACTGCTAATACTAAATTGTGAAAACACTTGACATGCAAACTAAATACACTACTAAAAGTATAAAGCTAACTAAAGCAAATTGTTGTGCCACAGATCTACTCAAATAATTAATGTAAAATAGTACCAATATATTCATTCAATGATAACCAAATGTTTTTACATATGATATGCAATATTCAGTTCCAAGCATTACAACATGGCACATTACAATCAAACCCTAACTAGCTAAATACAACTGAGAATTTCTTGCAACTACAAACTGAAATGAAAGAGCCTAGATTGAGCAAATGTTGGAGATAGAATGTTGACGATGAAATGACAAAAATGCAACTCCAACTTGCCCTCAGACTTGTTGTCTATATAGCCTGCAAGTATAGCTATACATGTACAGACTAGTACGACACTTGGCAAACATAAATGCTCGGCTGAAAGGTGCCAAAAATGGCATAGAAATAATCGCCAGGCTCCAAGGAAAATTCTCTACTCCAAGCGAATAGTGAGATATGAGGGAAAATGTATGTCTAAGTTGAAAATTGAACCCTGCTGGAAATGTCTAAATACCAAATAAGCCCAACTTGAAGTAACTGAATACCATTTCCAAAGTGCAACCCTTCAAACAATATTTCACCTCCTTGGTTATGCAAATCCTTAGGAGACTTCGTTCCTAATGACCAAATGACAATCTACAAATCAAGATGGCACCATAAATGCTCAAAGAGAAAAGTAGTGTAAACTCAAATCATCGGATGTCCAAATGACAAGCCACACACTCTATTTATTCACTTTCCTAAGAAGCCACTAGGAAATTCTAGAAGTGTCCATAAAATATTCTTATGAAATCCCTTTATAATGTACTTTTATATAAAAAGTAACTTTATAAAATAAAAAGTGCAGCTCAACTCAAAACTATAATATTTTTGGCCCCGCATAACATATAAAATAAACACCATCTCTACAAGAGCAGATAAGACCATCCAATCCCCAAATAATCATTAGAATGACTCTCTCACCAGAACTATCTGCCTACGAGAGTCCATGGTAGGAAAATTTACTAAAAAATAACATGTCACTAAAAAGGGGACATGACACAACCTATGATTGATCCCACATACTAAATACATACTTATCTTCATTGACATCACCCTATAATTAGGGTTTGTTGTACTAAGGGGTTTGGCCTGACCAAAACTCACTCAAAAGTGCAAATGCAAGGATACTAAAATGAGTCCCCTTGAATTCTCTTGTTGTTACATTGGTTTCTTTTTGAAGAATCTAAACATGTGTGGATATTAGTGTCAGTAAAGTTGTACTCTAAGTTGCAATTACAAAACTAAATCTCTTATCCTCAATTCAATATAATTATATATTAGGGCTCCTACCCATAATCTTTCTTAGGTCAAAATTCACCACAATATACCAACTGAAGTTATGTTATCATTCTCACCAAATTTGGTATGATCTTGTATAAATATATATACCATTGTCTGTGTTATTCTATTTTTTAGACAAGTTCCAATTATCCTCCAAGAATGCACTTAATGCTACTGTTCTTATCAATAATTTCATATTTCACGTCTCCTAGTCATAAATGACTTATGAATTCATTCTTAGGTTGCAGGGTTGCAACTAGTTAGGTATAAAACCATTATTAGAATGTTGTCAATGTTTACTTATTCATTCTTACAACTATCTCCTTGCTCTCAATATAGGTCATCACTATTCGTCTTATCATGCCTTGTGGTTTATAATTCTCTTATTACTTAACTCTGATACTTAAACCTTTAGTTCGTATTAGGTGGATGGCCTTATCGTAACTTTACTTTTTCTAATTTGTAGGGTTATAATTGATCTAATAATTTCAATCCAGAGTCTACGAGCATTTTCTTGATACTTAAAATTTGGTATTACTCGTGTTTATACAATAAGCCTACAAGAATTAATAGACTCACATAACCCTAACTCAGTAGTTTCCATTATTATATGTTGCATACTTCCACTATTTAAATTTTGTTCTTACCACCATATTTAGATATATTCATTCTCTGATTAGGGTTCTATTCCTCATAGTAGGTTGAGATACTCTCTTTCTTTGTATGTTCCTCACCAACTCTCTCTTGTTGAATAGCTTCTCGCATTCGAGGTTTCCAAATGTTACTTGCAAATTTCAATTCTGCTCTTGTTTACTTTT
The DNA here is from genome assembly GCA_028749045.1 of Cupressus sempervirens. Lineage (NCBI taxonomy): Eukaryota > Viridiplantae > Streptophyta > Pinopsida > Cupressales > Cupressaceae > Cupressus > Cupressus sempervirens. The sequence continues at coordinate 340,077,716 of CM053785.1, forward strand.
TGAGGAGTGCTAGAACAATACATTTTAAATTCATAATAGGTTAGAGGTATCCCAATAACTTGGTAATGTGGTATACTCTTTAAGTGTTACCTTCCTATTTGCTATCCATTCATTTTATCAATTCAAAGTTTTGAAGTGAGGGTACAAAATTAGATTATGAAGATTGTAGGTTTCCTTTACTTATGTTTTAATGTTTAAATCAATAGTAGTCTACTTGATCACTTCCATACTTGTACTAAAAAAATTTCCACAAGTGAGATCGAGTCAGACCAAAATCTGACTTCTACTACAAATGATGTGAAACACTTTTTCTTTGATTACTAGTTTATGTACTCATTTCCACTCTCATGATACAAAGTTGTTTTAGGGTTGTTAACTTCGTTTTCCCTCAAGACGATCATGTTTAATAAAATTTTGAATTCTTTATGAGATCATAATCTACTTTAATATAACTGTAATATTCTTGCATTTAATCATTCATTTCGAGTCATTAAGATCGGGTTATCTGATATGGTTTAACCATTTACATTTGTTAATACCGGTTCAAATTTTACTTAGGTATAATTATCAGTGTCACAGTTTAGAAAGAATACATTTACTTATTGAAGTTCTGCAAGGGGAAAATCCCTACTTTGTATAATAGAATTTAAATGTCCACACTTAACATGGTGATGCAGGAGCATTCTAGGTTTCTTTGTAATCCTACACATTAGTTCATTATGCCTAGTTCCAATTGGGCTGACTTTGCTCACATTTAATTTTGGTATAGTTAATTATATTTGATGAGGGCCGACTTGTGGTTTCTCTATGTTTTAGAATTATCCGTAAGCCATTTTGGCAAGTATAAGTAGGGTGTTTAGGTTTAGGGTTAGGGCAGATTTTTGGGGGAGTTCAAAAGGAAAAGAGATATGTGGATTTAAAAAGCTGATTTGGAGATCTGGAAGTTGTACATTTGTAATTGGCCATAACCCAGAAGGCCTTACAGCTGGGCATGTATGCTGAATATTTTGATGAATCAATAAATATATCCTTGTTCTCACTCTCCTTGGTGCTATTCCTCATTTTTGTGTCCGTTGTGTTAACTCTTGCAGGTTGGTTTGGATAGCTGGTTGTGCCTTTGGCCCTAGTTATTCATCCCTTACCTGCATCAGTTGGTATCAGAGATCGAAGTTCATCCTTATGGAGATTGGATCCTGTAGAACCTTGATTTGGGGTGGCAGATTTGTGGATTTGACCTATAACTTGTAGAGGGTTACGATCTTGTAGGAACCTAATTTGTAAAGATGGTTCGTGGTAGAGGAAATAATGTTGATAATGCTATATTGGATTAGTTAAGACAAATTGCAGCCAGATTAGATGCTGTGGAGATATGCCAGAGGAGAGGAGTGCATCTTGAAGATGTAAGTGATGATGAAGCAGCAACACCAAACCATAATCCAAAACCTAAAGAAGATCGAGATGAGGAAAAATTGTTGCGATTATTGTCTAAGGAAAATTCAAAGCCTGCTATAGAAGTTGTTCCTTATGATGAGAAATTGGATACAAATACTGTGCTGGATTGGATCTCTGATATGGAGAAGTTCTTTCAGTATGAAAACACTCCTAATAACAGAAAGGTGAAGATTGCAGTCACTAAGCTGAAAGGTCATGCATCATTATGGTGGGAGCACTTGCGAACTGATAGACAAAGGAGAGGAAAGGAGAAGATAAGAACTTGGCCAAAGATGGTGAACAAGGTAAAGAAAAAATTCCTTCTTGCTGATTACCAAGTTAGCTTATTGAGAAAGATGCAAAATTTGAAACAAAGGGACATGACTGTGAAAGAATATACCGAAGAATTCTATAGATTGGACATCAGATCTGGACATGTGGATGATGATGTTGAGAAAATTGCAAGGTACATTAATGGATTGAGATCTGGAATTCAAGATGAGATAAGTTTTGTGAAGTTGGAAAGTGTGGAAGAAGCATACCAATATGCCTTGAAGGCTGAGGAGATCTTGACAAAGAAGCATGAACAAAGACAAAGAGGTAGAGGTGGTAGATTCCAAAGAGGTCGAGGTAGATCTTATGGAGAAAGTAGTAGATCTGATAATTCTATGCAAGATGAAGGCAAATCTGAATGGAAGAGTGATGATAAAGGCAAGACCGAATGGAAAGGTGGTAATTCTTACCAAGGAGGCACTAATTCTTACCGGGGAAGAGGTAATTCCTATTCTAGAAGTGGATTTCATGGTAATTGTTTTAGATGCGGCAAAGAAGGGCATAGATCTTTTGAATGTAGATCCTCTGAAAGTGGACAGAATAATAGAAATGATGTGATTCAAGAAGACATTGAAAGTTCACCAAGTGCACCTGAGGTTGGAGAAAATCTAATGGTGAGAAGAACCTTATGTAATAAAAGAAGTGATGAGGAACCTGTTTTAAGGAGAAGTCTTTTCAAGACAAGATGTAAGATGGTTGGAAAATGCTGCAAAGTGATCATTAACAGTGGGAGTTCTACAAATCTGGCATCAGAAGAGCTGGTTACCAAGTTGCAGTTAGAGAGGCTGAAACATCCCAAACCTTATCATGTTTCATGGATCAAAGATGAGCATAAGATATGGGTAAGTGAGCAATGCCTCGTGAAATTTAAAACTGGACATTATGTTGATGAAGTTTTGTGTGATATTATGCCCATGGATTGTTGTCATATTTTATTGGGTAGACCTTGGCAATATGATAGACATGCTATACATGATGGAAGATTGAATCAATATACTCTTTGGGTGAATGGGAAGAAACAAACATTGTTGCCTTTGATTGAAGTTCTAGATGAGGTTAATTGTACTACTGTAAAGATTTGTATGGTTAATGGGAAACAATTTGAAAAGGAAGTGAAGAAGAATCAGGTTTGTTTTGCCATAATTTCAAGAAAACCAAGTTTTGTCAATGAAGGCCAAGTGCAAGAGAATAATGCTAACTGAGTGCCAAATAGTGGTGACTGAGTGACAAATGGTAGTATTGACCAAGTGCTAGAAGAAATTGCAGAATTGCTCAATGAATATAAAGACATTATTGCTGATGATCTTCCTGATGGATTACCTCCAATAAGAAGTATAAGTCATTGTATGGATTTGATTCCTGGAGCAAGTTTGCCAAACAAAGCACCATATAGATTGACACCTACAGAGAATGAAGAACTTAACAAACAAGTGCATGAGTTGTTGCAGAAAGGTTTCATCAGAGAAAGCTTGAGTCCATGTGATGTACCTGTTGTATTAGCACCTAAAAAGAATGGAGAATGGAGAATGTGTACTGATTCTAGAGCCATTAACAAGATAACAGTGAAAAATAGGTTTCCTATGCCAAGGATGGATGACATAATGGATTGTTTAAGCAAAGCAAAGTATTTTACCAAGATTGATTTGAAGAGTGGCTATCATCAAATCAGAATCAAAGAAGGTGATGAATGGAAGACTGCTTTCAAGACAAAAAATGGTTTGTATGAATGGTTGTTATGCCTTTTGGTTTGACTAATGCACCTAGTACTTTCATGAGGTTAATGAATGGAGTTCTGAAAAGATTTTTGGGTAAGTTTGTGATTGTTTATTTGGATGATATTCTGATATTTAGTAAGACTAAGGAAGAACATCTTGAGCATATTAGACAAGTATTACAGAGGTTGAAAGAGGAAAAGTTGCTGATTAATCTAAAAAAGTGTTCTTTTATGCAAGAGGAGATTGTGTATCTGAGATTTGTGATTTCAGCTAATGGTTTGAAAATGGATCCTGAGAAGGTTAAAGCAATTTTGGAATGGCCTACACCTGAGAATGTGAGTGAGGTAAGATCATTTCATGGTTTAGCTAGTTTTTATAGAAAGTTTATAAAGAATTTCAGTGTTGTTTGCAATGTTATGACTGAGACAATGAGGGGAGATAAAAAGGAATTCAAGTGGACACATGGAGCTAATAAGAGTTTTGAGACTGTGAAACAAAAGGTTGCAGAATTACCGGTATTGGCTTTGCCTGATTTCAACAAAGTATTTCAAGTTGAATGTGATGCAAGTGGAAATGCAATAGGAGCTGTATTAAGTCAAGAAGGTAAGCCTATTGCTTTCTTTAGTGAAAAGTTGAATGATGCTAGAAGGAAATATTCTGTGTATGATCAAGAGTTTTATGCTATTGTTCAAGCATTGAAGAAGTGGAAACATTACTTGATGCCTAAGGAATTTGTGATGTATACTGATCATAAAGCTTTACAATAATTGGGAAGTCAACATAAATTGAATCAAAAACATATGAAGTGGGTCGAATATTTGTAGAGTTTTACATTTGTGATTAAGCATAAGAGTGGAGTTACTAACAAAGTTGCTGATGCATTGAGTAGAAGACGTTCTTTGTTGACTGAAATGAAGGTTGAAGTTTTTGGTTTTGATAAGATGAAAGAGTTATACGATGTTGATCCTAATTTTTCTGAGGCATGGAGAGAGTGCAGAGCACCAAATTTGACAAATTACATAAGTAAGTATGATGAGTATTTCATTCAAGAAGGTATGTTGTTCAAAGGCATTCAGTTGTGTATTCCTAGAAGTTCTATGAGGTTGAATCTAATTAAGGAAAAGCATAGTGGTGGATTAGCTGGACATTTTGGAATTGATAAGACATTGGGTTTGCTGAAAGAAAAATATTATTGGCCACAAATGTATAAGGATGTTCAAAAATTTGTAAAGAGTTGTGGAGTTTGTCAAGTTGCAAAAGGAGTGAGTCAAAATACTGGTTTGTATACACCTATTACTGTTCCTAAGAAACCTTGGACTGACATTAGTATGGATTTTGTTCTTGGATTGCCTAAGACAATGAAAGGGTATGATTCCATATTTGTGGTAGTGGACAAATTTTCTAAGATGGCTCATTTTATACCATGTAAGAAGACATCAAATGCTGAGCATGTTACTAAACTTTTTTTTAAAGAGATTGTGAGATAGCATGGATTACCAAGAAGTATTATTTCTGACAAAGACAGTAAGTTTCCTGGATATTTTTGGAAGACTTTGTGGAAGAAGATGGGTACTGAGTTGAAGTTTAGTTCTACATTCCATCCACAAACAGATGGATAGACAGAGGTTGTGAATAGAAGCTTGGGTAATTTACTAAGATGTTTGGTTGGGAATAAGCCAAGTAATTGGGAGATGGTATTGGCACAAGTTGAATTTGCATATAACAATTCTGTGAATAGGAGTACAGGGAAGACACCTTTTGAGATTGTTACTGGAATGCATCCTAGAGGCATATCAGATTTGAGAGATGTTGTTGGTGAAGAAAAGAGAAGCATTATAGGAGAAGAATTTGTTGATTTTATGGAGTCTTTGCATAAGGAAGTGAAGTTGAGATTGGAACAAAGTAATCAGAAGTATAAAGAGAACGCTGATCAGTCTAGAAGACACCATGATTTTCAAGTTGGTGATGAGGTGATGGTTCATCTGAAGAAAGGACGATTCCCAACTAGAACATACAGTAAGCTGAAGATGAAAAAATTTGGATCTTGTAAGATCTTGAAGAAGTTTGATAGTGGTAATGCTTATGAAGTTGAGTTACCCGATGACATGGATATATCTCCTATATTCAATATTGCTGATTTGTATAAGTATCATGAGTCAAAGGATGAAATTGTTGTACCTGATGATTATCCTCAGAAGCAAATTGAAGAGGTTGAACAGATATTGGATCAAAGAGTTGGTAAGAGCACAGAAGGAAAATATTACTATAAATATTTGGTGAAGTGGAAGAATAGACCAGTTGAAGATGCTACATGGATTTATCAATCTAAGTTGGATTCAACTCAGAGTGTGACACTTGCACGATTCAGGAGAATCATTTTTTTTTTCCAACCCTGGTTGTCTGATGCAAGAGCATCCTAGGCTTCTTTGTAATCCTACACATTAGTTCATTCTGCCTAGTTCCAATTGGGCCGACTTTGCTCACATTTAATTTTGGTATAGTTAATTATATATGATAAGGGCCGACTTGTGGTTTCTCTATGTCTTAGAATTATATGTAAGCCATTTTGGCAAGTATAAGTAGGGTGTTTAGGTTTAGGGTTAGGGCAGATTGTTGGGGAAGTTCAAAAAGAAAAGAGATATATGGATTTAAAAAGCTGATTTGGAGATTTGGAAGTTGTACATTTGTAATTGGTCGTAACCCAGAAGGCCTTACAGCTAGGCATGTATGTTGAATATTTTGATGAATCAATAAATATATCCTTGTTCTCTCTCTCCTTGGTGTTGTTCCTTGTGTTTGCTTCCGTTGTGTTAACTCTTGCAAGGTGGTTTGGATAGCTGGGTGTGCCTTTGGCCCTAGTTATTCATCCCTTGCCTGCATCACATGGACCCATTATTGCCCAAGTGTCACGAAACTAGGCTCTGATACCAAAATGTCATGTCCAAAATTCGAGGCAAAAACACAATTTTTTTTAGTTACTTAAATCTACTATGTTAATGTTGGTTGACAAAAGGCATACATAAGTCACATTAGGTTTTGATATAATTGATATGTTTGTTTCACAAGTTAAAGTATAGGTACACTAAAGGACAAATACAGGTTCCTCTGACAACACCTTAAGACTACATTTCAATTTATAACCATCGTGTAGGAATTAATTCATTATATAAACACATTTGTTATTTAAGTGATTCCTACATTTATTTGTTTTTATATTAGACCGCAATCTAACATCTCCTACTAGCTATCTTGCTAACTAACTCATCTTTTTAAAGTCAATCTTAAATTTCACTATGTATTAACATTAACAGAATTAATGTCAACCAACTTAAACATTACCAATACTAATTAAATATTACTTGATAAATAATATATACTTTAATTAAATTGAATTTAATAATATACATATATATATATATTATTTTTATTTATTTTTTAATATTCCAAATGCAAGTCTTCCATACACTAATCCTACTAGTAAACATCAATTACAACTAAAACTAATTTAAAATGAAATTAACTTTACCAATATAATATTAACTAAACAAAATACTAATTAACGACATTTTTAAATCAATTTAGCAACAAATTAACAAATTTCAATCTTATTAATCAAAATATTAAAATTACAACAAATAACCGACTACACTAATATTAACATCTAATATACAAACCTATCTTAGAACTTTAACATAATCTAATAAAGTAATTTAAACATTTAATTTAAAACTTTAACATATAATATTAATCTAAAAACAACATATCTAAAACATTTCAAAATTTTAAACTTTTAACATTTAAATAATATCAACGTATTCTATGAAAAATAACAGTAAACTAAATTATAACTACCTAAAACTATACTAAAATACTAACATTTATCATTAGTTAACTTTACTAACTAACCAAAATATTACTACCAAGTAATTAAAAGAACTAACAAATTTTAACATCTAACAAATAACAATTAATTTTTAACTTACTAATCCAAATCTAAATATAATTCTAACACTAACACATACTAATAAAATAACTTAACACCAACTAAAAACTAACTAAATAAATCCTAAGCAAACTAACAACTAACAACGAATTTTTAACTTTTAACATTAAAAAAAAAAAAAAAACTAACTAGTTTATAATTACATCTTACTAGCCCCAAACTTTCTAACTTTATCCCCAATATTTCCCTATGCTGCCAATTGCTTAAAAAGTAAGGGGAATGAGAGGAATTTGTTTTTTTTCAAAAGCAAGAAGGTAACTTTAATGTTTAAAATTTGACTTAATTCGTTTCTCCCCTTTTTATCCTCCACTCCAAGGGTTGACGTGGCACATCACTTGCATGGAAAGTGGAGTTTGTTGTTCCCACCATGGAAAGATGGAAGTTCACGTGGGAGGAAGGACATACCATTAAGCAACTAATTTCCTTTTTGACTTGCTTGCCTTTTTAAATTTTCTTAGTATTCTTTTTGAAGATATTTTAATTATAGTTGAATACAATAACTTCTATTATGTTTTTTTTTTTTTTTTTAATCTTTATCTTTTTCCCATGTATTTCCCTGGGACTTTTTTTTTTGAAACTATATTTTTTTTCCTTTTCTCTTTTGAAAGTGTATGTATTATTTCTTTTGAGATAACTTTTAAAGGGTGGATTTATTTTTTCTAAGTTGGGTCATAATTTGAAATGCTAAACAAAATGATAATATTACCTAGGAGCTATATTTTCAAAGTTCTTTATGGACTTTTGTACTTGAACTCATGTAAAAAAATTTCACATATCATACTTAAGATCAAATCTTTTCGCTCCTTGATCATTTTATCAAATTAACACTAATCAAATGAATACAATTTTGCACCATAAGAATGCCACAGAAAAGGGTAAGCATCATTGTATCCACTTTTCTTTAACACATGCATATAAACTGAATTGCAAGAAATATCATATGAAAGGAACATACTCCATTTTTTAATTCAATCATCTCATTCAAGGACTCCCTCGAGAAAGAACCAGGGAAGAAAACCTGAGATCGTAGTCGTTTCCACAATGAGTTTAATAATCACATTTTTACAATGGGATCATTATCCTGAGGAGAAATCTCCCAACATTTGAATTTAAATAACAACTTTAAATTTCCTGCTTAGCTCCTCAACAGGGTAGCCATTTCGAAAATCTGCAAACACATCAAGGTAACTATAGAGAGAACGAAACTGATCGAGAGATAAACAATTTTAACATGGAGACACAATCAATCATTTACTTCCATCCAAGTTTGCACAATAGGTTCGTCATTGAACTAGACTAGGGAGAAAGTGGATTTTTCTAATAGGAGACATCGGTCACAACACCATAATAGATACCATTTTGGAGCTAAAATCTCAAAAACTTTTGTTTTTCCATTTCTTAAATTCCAAAACTAAAAACATAGTTTGTGATGACGAGTAGGGGCCCATAACACCCTACTCTCTCTCCCTCTCCTCGTCTTGAGAAGACACTCTGCACTATCAGAGTCCAACTAAAGACCTCTCGTATATGGCCACTTTTTCCTTATCCGAAGGTGAGTAATGTCAATACAACTCATACAATTCCTTTAAAAATCAAAGCAAAATATTAAAGAAAAACATTTAAGAAAAAACTCATTTCAATCTCCCTCAAACATATTTATCAAACACACGAACATACATATGCAAGAAAACTAATTAAGTATGAAACACAACATGAACAAAATGAGCCTGAAGGATTCCTACTTTCACAATAAAGTTATGACAACTGAAATTTGAGATGAACTTCTCTTCCTTCTCCTTCTCCTTCTCCTTCAATCTTAAATTGCTCTCTAAAATTAGAGGTTGGATGAACAACATTTTCTTCTCAAATTTGCCTCTAAATAAGCTCATAATTCAACCATTTACAAAATGCAATAACTCCCCCACTTGCCTAAAGGTTCTAGAGTCTTCTAACTCAACTTGTTATAAGGTTAACCTCAAGGTGGAGTCTAACTCATCCAACTCATAGAGAAACATTCAATTTTCACAATAAAACAAAAATAAGGTATTTGAGTAACCATAAAAGTCAACAAAAAGGGTTAAAGAGGTGGAAAATGCCCTCAACCCATACCCATACCCCTTAGGTTTTCATGATTTTTGGCCTCTAGGACTATTTAGAGACTTATCAAAAAGCTTGAAAAATTATGGACTTTCTAACAGCTCTCAAAAATGCAAATTAATCACTAATCTTAATTAGAGTAATTAATCTCAATTACTAACTGATTAGTATAAAGGTCACTAACTTAGTCCAACTTAGATCTTTAAGTTATTTGGTTAACCCTACCTATCAAGCTAAAATGCATTTACAGAGCACGAGTGTCAAGTAACACTATAAAATCATTGTTACAAAATATTAACATTTAATGATTACCAAATGATACATTCATTCAATCCACGATACAAATAAAATACGAACAATGAGATCTGCATCTTTTATTAGACTCAACCCTGGTTTTCACAAATGGTACATAGGGTTCAGTTCTGATTCTCCATTAAATTTTCCCAGCTAATAATCCTACACACTCATTTCACACATTAGTAGCTCAACAAAATCACATGCATATATTTAAAACTCATCTGGATAATCACATAAATCAAAACATCAACTTTTATTTAAATAACCCTTTCTCATTCCTGCACACATTTAATTATTAGTAATTAAATGATCAATATAACATAACTTATTCATTAATTCATATTAACATAGTAGAATTATATCGTTAGGCATGCATACACCTAAACATCATAAACATCATCAATAGGGCATACTGAGCTATCTGAATGCATATAACCTAATCATTAAAGTATCATAATTAACATCATCATCATAAGGTGAAACACTACGTACCATCATTAGTAAAAATTAACGTTTTAAACAGTCAAGGTGATGTAGTAGTTCTCGAATCATTGAGTATTTAAAACATGAATGAATCAGTTAATCTCAGTTTCTATTAGGACATTCAAACCATAAAACATTACTTTACATTCGTTCTAATCTCCTACAACATATTTAATAAAGAAATTCATATTTAATAAGTACATGCGAGGAGGGACCTTACAAATAGGAATGTATCGAAGAACCTTATGAGACACCTTTTTTGTCATTTGATCTGATTGATATCTACTAATGTGACAATTAGGGCATTCTGTTGCAAAATCATGTTGTTTATGATTTATAATATAATCATTGGGGCATGCATGTATTGTTTGATACTTAATTCCAATATCTTTCATAATGGTCGATAATTCTCGGCAAGAGTGAGGTAGAATGTTTGATGGTGGTAACAAGCACTCATCTATCAATCTATGGTAAAACATTGTTATTAATATAAAGAACATTAATGGTACGTTAACATAGAAGATGACAAAAATGACACTATACCTTAGCATACATTAGATATACCATTCATAACCTTGAAGTTCACCAACAACAATACAACAGAGAGAAGTGTTGTTTGGAGCCTTGGTACAAGAGCTTGTAAGCCTTTTCAATTACGATTATATCAAGGTTCTCTTCATCATCATCATTAGATGCACGACTATCATTGTCTTCATCATCTTCATCAGTTGCGCCAGTGAAATCTTCTTTGAACCTATTCTCTAGCACATCATCAATTGCACCAATACCAACATCTTCAATTGTGTTCTCTGTCTCTAGATCATTTTCTTCCATGGGAGCATTGCCTTCTACTTCGATATTCACACCACATTCCACCAGTTCAAAATCCACATTCACCAAAGGACGAATATAATTTCCCCCTTCAATGTGATCATGTTGCCTACAATATCTCTAAGCTATTGTGATTAGAATTCTTCAGTTCTTTAAACCTTAGCATTTTTTGCAAGGACAATAATGTTTTCCATCATCGTTTCTTTTGAACCGAGATCACAATCTAGCAATTGTCGCCTTATTTTGTTTTAGGTTCATATTGTTAGATGTGGACTTTCTTCACAAGCAAATATTTGAGCTGTAAAATTATATCAAATATAAGAATACAAGCATTATTAGTATCTTGTATATAATCGATAATAATAAAATAATTAAATATTACTATCTCTTCAGTAAAGATGGCATCTAAACAAATCAAATGAATTATACAATATAAATATTGGCATTGATTTTGAACAATATTATATATTGGCATTGATCAAGAAACACTGGGGGGTGGGATAAATTTGACTTTCTAACATGCACGATGTACAACCAAGGTCTTCCCAAGAAAACATAATGATTAAGAGATCCAAGCATCACATAAATAGGAGTAGCTATAATAACTAGACATACTTGAATATGTAAGAGAATGATGCCTATTTATTTATTAGAAACATTATCAAAGTCCTATATAGGAATGTTATTAGGTTTAATGGTTGAAATATCAGCTTTGGTCTCTTTCAATACGTTCATACTAAAAATATTTAACCCAAAACCATTATCAATTCAGGTTCCATGAAGGTGATTACCATTAATAAGGACAATTAGCCTAAGGGAATCATATTGATCTTGAAATTCTTTAGGAGACAAATAATCTTGACTAAACATGATTTTAGGTGGGATAGGAGTAGCATTCATGCATTGGAAAAAGGAATGTATCTTATATGTTTTGGGAGGTGGAGTTGGAAAAGTAGTTAAAGATCTTTGCAAGGCTTCATGATATGTAAGAGAAGTTTGAAGTTCCCAAAGAGAAATCTTGGCTGAAGTATTACATAATTTCTCTACCATGTCATACTCCTTTCTAATATTTTGAGGAAGATAAGGGGGAGGAAGAATAGGTTGAGAAGGTGGGAGAGAAGTAGAAACAACTAGATTATAAGGTTGAAATTCTAGGATACATCAATCAAAAAATTAATTTAGAGAGAATTTCTAGGATACTTCAGTCAAAAAAACTATACGTTATTATAAGAATCTTTAAAACCTTGTAACAAATGAAATATGATTAGCACATGATAGGATGCCAATTCATGAAGATTCATAACATAGAATTTTTGTCTTAGTCTTCTTTTCCCTATGAGAAGGAATTGTAAATGACAAGGAAAGGAGAATGTGATCTATGAAAGTAAGTTCTAAAATGGAATAAGGATAATTTACTCACCATGTTATATGTCTCATTTAATTAAAGTTAGCTTTCCCTTTTAATTAAATAAGTAAAATTCCTCTTATTATGTGCACATATTTCCAATTTCTAAATTCAAAATAAAAAGAAATTAACTCAATTTAAAGTGCACACTATTTTGGAAACTTTTAAAACCAAGAGCACATGGATCACAAACTAAAACATTTGCACCATTGCTCATCTTTACATCTTTATTGTTCATCCAAAATTTTCAAGTCCATAAAATGAGACCTCTACCTTGGTTAAAAGGATCTTAGTATTTTGCTTAATGTTATATTGTAGAAGATGGAAGGTCAACCATCTTGGATGAACTCTTTGGGGATTTGAAAGGTGTTCTACTACATAAGCAATAAATCTCATGAAGAAAATAGAGAATAAGATATAGAGAAGAAAGGTGAAGGGTATGGTGTGTGTTGTTTTGTATAATAAAAATTAGTTTTTTTTTTTTTTTTTTTGTGAAAATCTACTTGTGTACTAGTATTTAACTGTAGTTAATATCTTCTCCCGTATATCGTGGTTGTGATGATTCTTAAGTTTCATATATAGAAAAATGGAGGCTAGAACTAATTCTGATGTTAAATGGATACCTAGTATTAAAGGCGTTATTACCAAGGTCTCAATACTCATTATGCACACAATAAATTCTACACACTTTCAGATAAAACTGCCATAGTGGCTGCTTGCTTTCTTTGTGTAGAGATTAGGGAAGGTTTAAAGGTTTTTGTTATTGTGTGAAATTGCCCTCTCATGTGTCTACACCATAACCCTGATTCTTATAAGGAATGGACCAAGAATTAATGAGTATTTGATGTTGCATGCAAAATACAGTGAATCAACATCCAAGAAATTTGACAGAGGCTCAAGTATAGTTTGCATGGTGTTTGGAGGGTTGCAGTCATTCATGGGATCTTGAAGAACCCTTTGGAAGAGTAGAATAGGCAATATATTGGAGTTAGGAAGACAATTACTATATTTTTGTTATGTATCTTTGCAAATGAGAAAAGTCTAAGTATATGAAGTCAATGATACGAAGACTAAGATATATGATAGCAACGCTATTTTATATTTTTGTTCAGATTGTATGAGTGTCTGAAAAGAATATGTGAGTTGATTGTGTTTATACTGCAAAATATTTCCAAAGAAGCATTAAGTCCAAACTTCATATATGAGGAGTATAGTACTTTAGAGAATCAGAATTGATTTAAATGCAAGTCTATGGGTGTCATTGATAAGAGATAAAACAAAAGGGGCTTATTGCCAAGCAAGTGTTATAGTAAGGTTACAGATGTGTCAGAGATTGCAGATGTGAAGTATGATTTATAGTTGGTTTGTATTGTAAAATCTAAAAGTTGTAATGAGTGATTTTTGAAATCTAAGAATATCATTGTCAATCTTGAAGGTAAGTCTATTTTGCCTGATCCCTATCATTCATGTTGTTGAGAGAAGAAATTCAAACTATGGCTCAGAGTGTGATCAAAAGGGATTGTAAATATTTTTTATCATGAATCTCCCAAATAATACTAAGTCATTGGTTAGTGTTGTGAAAGATATTGAAAGTGTAAGTCTTCATAATGAGAATAGTCACCACCCAGCGTGCGTACTACACGGTTTGGAAAATTGGTGAAGTATGTGATGGAAGTGACCAACTGCGTGAATTGTTTCTGAAAACATAGACTATGTGTATGATCTATTTGATGGAAGCCATGGCTTATCTCCAACTTGTAGGAAAGAAATCAAAGCACACAGTTATAAGAGAAATCAATAATCTAGATCTATGGTTAGTTTCACACAGATAGACAAGTGTTTGAATGCCAATGGAATAGAGGGGTTATTACCCATGATATATTTGATGAAATGTGCATGAATGATGCTCATGTTTACCTTACCCTGTGCACCGACGATGATATATTTGATGAAATGTGCATGAAATGGTTCTTCACACAATTATGTTTAGAACGGATCTGACCATTGATATTCTGATTGAAATGGAAAAGAAAGAAGGCAGATGATTCGGTCTCAAATTAGATGAGACTTTGTTAAAGTGTGGGAAATAGTCTCAAAACCCAACATCGACCAGCAGTTAATATTTCTTCTAGGTATGAGCTAGTGCGGGTTTGTAATAATCATTGTAGTTTTGTGTCGTGTTGGTTATAAGTTTTAAACTCTGGTGTTTCTATAGGCCTAGTATGCACCTTGATGATTCATAAGCTAAGTTATATAGGTCTTAATTGGGTTTTGTAAGTTGCTTATGTTTCCATTAATCATCTCTTTTTTTTTTGTGTTGATAATTGTTATGCTATCTTCTCTTGAGAGATTCTACAAGTATCTATCTCATTGTTAAGAGTTTTTCCGAATAACGAGATTGATTTTATGATCATGTTCATGTCAGATTGTATGAATACTAGGCACTACCAATCAAGCATGTAGTCATAGATGGCTTTAACTGATGCCACTATCTTATCTTTTATCGCATAATACACAATATGGATTCCTTGAACTCTCTCATCATAATAGTGGATCGTGGAATGCAAATGTTAAAAATAGTGATACATAAGTACTCCTAGAAACATACTTCTATTATTTGAACTGTGGAAATCCCCTATTTTTTACTTCACTACTTTTCTTTAGTACCTTTATTATATCATTTCAATTGATTTGATTTCTAAATTATGAAGTTACTTCCCATTCCAATCAAACTAATCAAAGATTTTATTTTTAAAACAGAGTAGAACAAGATCTTTTTGTCTAGTTTGGAAATTTTATTATACTCTCACTTTTTCTTCTATCTAATTAGCAGGAAAGAAACGGCCTAACTTCGACATTTAACATGTCACATGCATTTCAACATGCTACAAATGAATTTCAAATTTTAGAAATAAAAAACCTAATACAAAAAACTTATGAATTTGACTATATAAACAAACCCTAATACATTTCATTGCCAAAATTAACTACTAACACTTAAGATTCTTCCTTTAAGAGCATTTCATTGCTACTAAAATGATGCGTTAACAGTAAAAAATTGCTGAGAATTGCAATGGTTGCCAATGGCCCTAGTTGTAAGCTATACACAACCCCGGTTCGAATCTCGGGCCAATTCAGTACACTACAAGAACATAAAACATCACATTGTAAAGTCACAAAGCAAAAGGATTTTAAGATAGAAACTCATGGATCATAAGCTACAAAGTAGTGCCAGTTCGAATCTCGGGCCGATTTGGAACAACAAATTTAGGTCGAAAGTTGAAAGGTTTTCGTGACGGAAAAGCCACCATCAACATATAAAAACCCTTACCTTCAATAGTGCTGTAAAAATCTTCCTGAAGCCTCCCTCCCACATGCTAGCACTTTGCCATGTGAATGAATGAAGGTTCACTTTTTTTTTAATATCCCCGACAACGTCAAAATTTCAACGCTAAACTTAGCTATCGTCAAAATTTTGACGTTATCGGGATTATATTTAAAAATAAATAAATTTGACAAGCCAAATTGGCTTGCCATTGAAAATTTAAGTCAAAAATGACCCCCAAATGTATTAGCGCCAGTTATTGATCTTCTTGTTTGTTCTTCCCAAAAGAGGATCCTAAGATTTTTCTTTCTTTGCATGTTTTTCTAGGGAGATCCATAGATATTTGCAAGGGAAGCATCCTTTTATGTACCCCATTATGTTGTAGATGTTGTTTTTCATTTCAGGTTTGGTGTTAACGAAGTAGATTTCTAATTTATTTGCATTTACCTTTTGTCCAGAAGCTTCATATATCTATGTATGAGAGATTTGAAGTTTTTTGCTTCTTCAAATGTGCTTATCCTCGTTAGGATGGTGTCATCTGCAAATTACTGATGAGTGATTTCAGGGAGATTATGGTTGACTGTTATACCTTTGATATTCCTTATTGTTTACCTTTGATATTCCTTATTGTTTGTGATAGTTCGGTAGATCTTCCAAATGCTTCAGCCATTACGACGAATAGGAATGGTGAGATGAGATCTCCTTGGCGAATCCCTCTTGAGATGTTGAAAAAGCCTTCTAGGGAGCCATTAATCAAAATAGAAATTTTAGGTGTGGCTATGCAGTTGAAGATTAGGTTGACCCATTGTCGAGGAAACCTAAAGGATGCCAAAATTTTACAAAGGAACCTCTAGTCTACCATCTCATATGCTTTTTGTATATCCAATTTCATAAACATACATTCTTCCTTGTTAGTTTGTGCTAACTGAATCGTTTCTTGAATGATGACTATTCCATCTAGTATAGATATGCTTGGGACAAAACCAATTTGTTCCTCTGATATGATTTTTGGGAGGACATTTTTTAATATTTTTGCTATAATTTTGGATAATATTTTGTAAGTTGTGTTGCAGAGTGCAATAGGCCTAAAGTGTCCTAGATCCTCATAATCTAGTTTTTTTTGGAATAAGAGTTAGAAATGTATGATTAATTTTGAAAAATAACCGTCCTGAATTACGGGTTGCTTCAATGGCTTTCCATAGGTCTTCCCCTACTATGTCCCAGCATTTCTGTAGGAAGAAAGCCTGAAAACCATCGGGTCCTGGGGACTTACTAGGGTGCATCGAAAAAAGGGCATCTTTAACTTTTTCTAGTGTAATGGGTTAATTAAGCATTTTGTTGTCTGCTTCTGTAATTAGTGGTGGGATTGATTTCAACATTTCATTTTGTGCTTTTAGATTTGATGACTCAAAGTTATTGAGGATTTGTGAGTAGTAATCTACAAATACTTCTGCTATTTTGGCAAGGTCTTCTTCAATGAATCCTTGTTTGTTTCTAATTTTGGTGGGTCTTCTTCAATGAATCCTTGTTTGTTTCTAATTTTGGTGATTCTCTTGATATTTCTGTTATTTATGGTGCTACTGTGAAAGTATTTTGTGTTACGATCCCCTTCTTCCATCCATGTTTGCCTTGATTTCTATTTCCAAAAAGCTTCTTCTTTTTCGAGAATTGAGGCTTGTTTCCCTAATAGTTCTTTTTCTTTTAGAAATTCGTCATCATCCATTCCATATTTTATGACTTCTTCATTTAAGTTTTTCAGTTCATTTTCATTCTCTAACTTTTCTTCGAATATATTCCTGAAGTGTGTTTTATTCCATCTGAGGATATTTTATTTTAGCAATTTTAGCTTTAGATACAAAATAGAACATTTCTGATCCCTCGAATATGCCTTTGTTCCACCACTTCTCGATATTTTGCATAAACTCTGTATCTAAAAGCCACATTTTTTGCATTTAAATGGATTCCTTGTTGGTTTCCAGGACTCTTCAATCTCTAGTCTAGCTGGGAAGTGATATGACCCTGCATGTGGTAAAATTTTGGCTTGAGTTGTTACATTCAGTGTGCTTAAGTATCCTTTGAGTAAGAATATGTCTAGTCATTCTGCAATGTTGCTGAAGCCTAATCTTTTGTT
Organism: Cupressus sempervirens; assembly: GCA_028749045.1. Lineage (NCBI taxonomy): Eukaryota > Viridiplantae > Streptophyta > Pinopsida > Cupressales > Cupressaceae > Cupressus > Cupressus sempervirens. The sequence goes on from CM053785.1 coordinate 340,095,767, forward strand.
ATTCCATGTGTACATTCCATTAATGGTTTGGATGTCCAATAGGTTATTTTCCTCTACCCATTCTTTGAAATCCAGAGATGACTGAGAGATATTTTGGATTCCTCCTGATTTCTCATTTATATTCAGAATTGCATTGAACTCTCATCCTATAAGAATCATGTCATTCAGATGTTTTTCATGAATTCTTTAATATCTTCATGCTGTACTTTCTTATCTGCTGTTTGTGTAGGTCCATATATGTTAACACTTGAACAAACTGTGTGTTATTTCTGAGATATTTGATTCTGCCTCCCATCCAGTTTTTGGTTTCTATGAGTTTGGTGAAGTCAATTATCCTTAGGTTCCAAATCAAACCTACCCCTCCTGAGGCTCCATTTGATTCAACTAAGTCTGATTTCCAGTAACCTAGTTTCTTCTTAAGTGTGCTTCCTTCATCTTTCTTAAGCTTAGTTTCTTGGATTAATTTGATTTCATATTCAAATAAGGTTAAGTTGTGCTTTAGTAGGCACTTTTTGCTAGGGGCATCAATGCCCCTAGCATTCTAGGCAGTGATCTTCATAGTTCCATGGGAAGCCTCTTTCCCTTCCCTATATTCGGTACTTCCAGGATTTTCTTTTGATTGATTGCTTGGCCTGAGACATTTCTTAGTTCTACCAAAGATTTCCTTCATCTCTTCATTTTTTCTACGCCACATTTTGGTATTGCGTTGCATTCTTTATTCATAGCTATGCCCAAGATTGCTGGTGTTTTTATTAATATTTTGTCTGATTGAGGGTGGGAGATTCTTTTCGTTTATTTTGAGATCTTCCTCCCATTCTTTGATTAACTGATCTTCTATGTTAAGATCTGTTCCTTCCTCTTTATCCTGTGCTACTTCAATGTTGGAGTTCTTTTCTTCTTCTGGGGCCATTACTTGATCTCTAATTATCCCAAATTCTTCCCAATCCATCGTTTTGAATGAACCATTCCCATCTTCGGTCCTATGACTATTTTCTTCTTAGGTTTCATTTTCTGTAAGTTCAAATGTGTCCAGAAGGGATTTGACTTCCACTGGTATAGCTAGGTTTTCCTTGCTGAGTTCCTCTTTGTGTTGCACTGGTGTTCTGTGGGAGTCTTCAAAAGGATATTTTCCATTTGCTGGTGTTTGCCAAAATTTGAAGGATCTTTTCTTGGCTCTTCTTTTACTGCTGGCTTTTTCCTCTTGGATATCTGTCAAAACCAGGGAGTCTAGAGTTGGATCCTCCTTTTCTGAGGAATGTTCTATGTTTGTATCTTTGATTATGCTAGTGTTGATTATTTCTTCTGCCTCTGAGGCTGTCTTATATGATTCCTCTCTGGCATTCCTTGCTTCCCCAGTTTCTACCTGATTGTTGTGGTCTTCATCCTGGAGTTTCATTGTGGACTCTGTTGAGTAAGGTATACAATTTTTAGCCTTCTGTCTTATCTCCTGGTATGAATTTGTTAGAATTGTTCTGTTTGTTACACACTCTGTCTGATCTTGACAAATATTTATTATATTTGGATCCTCTGCCTTAGTTTCCAATATTTGGTTATGTGCTTCTTCTCATATTGACAGTTGATCAGCTATGTCATTATGAATCAGTAGAAATTCATCTATTAATCGATTATATTTCTGCAGGCTTGCTTTAATTTCTTCTATTGATATTCCGTACTTTTCACATTGTTCACAGAGCTTCTTTTTTCGTCTTAGTGAGCTCAATATGAGGGCCTTCATAATGAGTCTTCTGGGTTGCCACTTCCCAGATTGCTATAGGATTTTCTTGTTTGCTCGTTTCTGCTGCTTCTTGGTGATTTGTTGGGTTGTCTATTTCATAGAGTATTAAGTTTTCTGGATTCGATTGTGTGTGTTAATTTATCATCGACGTTTTGGATCACACTACATGATCCATGTGTATTTCATGTCATCTTGAATTTCACCTTCTTCTACATCTTCTTGAATCTGAGTGATTATACTCTGAAGTTTGAGGCTTCATTAAAGGAACCTCTGTTATGAGATTTGGTTACAATTTGTTCATTCAAATCCTCTTTATTCATGATGGAGATTTCTGAGTTGAGGCTTTTTTGTTTGTTTCAATGAATTCTGATAAGGGGTATTTTGGAGACTGTATTTTTGAAATTATGGAAATATTGTTAATATGCCCTTCATATTTTTCATATTGGATACTATACAGTGATCTGTTCATTATGATTTTATTAGTGTCGTTGCTTGTACTGTTTGAGTCTAGTTTGATTAATAGTTTAATATTGCTATGTTTATCAATGTGTATTTCTATTGGGTTTCCTAAATTTATCCCTATTCTAACCAAAACGTGCGTATGAAGAATTTCTATGGGGATGTTCTTAAGAGGTAACCCATACCGGGAAATCAAGTTGATGGAATGACTCTTCTGTTAGGTTAGGTTGCCATTTAACGAAATTAACTAGATATCCTTTGTAAAAGCATATAGTAAGAGAAAAAAGAGCATTTTTAATTGGTTCATTTTCACAATGCAAATAGACTAATCTGGGAGATACAGAGGTTATACTTACCTGTGAAATGTTCCATCTGTTCATCCAATCTTCCAGGGTTTCTTTCCTGTGTGTAGGGTCGCTCCAGAATGCATAGATTTCTTTGCTTTGACATTCCGACCACTTCTTTTCGCTTATGTTATTGCTGATTATGATGGAATCTTCTATCTTTACTGTGACAGGATTCAAAATTTCTAGGTTTGGGGTTTTATTATGGGGCGATGGGATTTTCCTATGAGGTGGGATGTAAGGGCAAGGCTTGATTTGTGGGGTAGAGGAGATTTTTGCGGATTTTTTTTTCTAGATAATCTATGGCAGTTTTTTGTAGGTTGCTGGCTAAGGTTTTCCCAAATGTCGTTGTATGCGCGAAGGTCCCCAACCAACATAAGAAATGTTGTTGGGTCATTGGGGGTTTGAATCTAAGCAATTCGAAGACATTGCCCTCGCTGGTTGGGTTCTAGCCCGTTTCTGGTCAGGGAGATTAGTTGGGATGTCTCGGTGGGTAATACAGGAGGAGTTAATCTTGGGGTAGACACATTATTTTGCAATTTCCAGACCGGGATGAATGGCTATGGGTTAATTGGATTTACTTGATTCCTTGGCTATAGATCTAGAATCTTGCGGGCGCTTTTGTTCTCTGCTGGAGAACGCCTGGCTTTGGATTGGTTTGCTTTTTTCGCGGCTGGGATTCCTTCTTCCATCTGATGGGTATTTGGCCCTTCGTTTTTTCCTTACCGTCTTCCATTACTTGCTTAACGAAACCCTATCTCGAATGGATGTGCCGCTCAGTTTCGGTTGAAGATTGATACAAGGAATTTGTTTGCCCTGTTTGTCTTTGATCTCCTTTGAACGTTGATCATTAGCCCTGGCTAGGGGGCAACAGCTATCCAGGCAGGAGGATAGACTGCCCGGATGCCCGCATCCCCCTCCCGATACCGGCCCCCTGACAACTCCATGACACGCCATGGTGGGCCTCCCGCCTCGAATTCGCAGTTCTGCGATTGATAGAACTTTCTGCAATCATCACAAAATTAGTACTGTTCGAATATTAATCACGACTTGGCAAATCGTTCGAATTGGCGCCCGTTTACACATTTTTTCAGTATCTATCTTCTAATAATATTTGTTTACATTTAATATTATATTTACATATTAATAATATTAATAATATATTTACATAATTAAATACCTTTTTAAGTGATTAATATATTTACTGTTGATTAGTATATTAATATATATTATATAATTATTAATATAGTATTCAATATGATTATGTAAATATATTATTAATATATTTATTACTTATAGTGATTAACATAATATTAATCACTATATTAATATTTGCATAATTATATTAATTAATATATTAATTAGTATATTAATATATTGATTAATAATATATTTACATAATTAAATACTTCTTTTAGTGATTGATAATCAATATATTAATTTATTATTATAGTAATTTAGTATATAATTATTTAATTATAGTGATTAATATATTAATAATTAATTGTGCATTTAATTATTACTTTTACATAATTAAATACTAAATTACCTTTTTAAGTGATTAATATATATTAATCACAGGAATAATAATCCTCAAACTAAGAAAATCACAAAAACGAATATAAGCATAACTAGATTTATAAATTCTCAGTCCTTTAGACAATACTCATTCAGAGCACACAATTGGGTACCAATAAAGCACCATGCGACAATAACAGATAATATAAACGTTGTGAAGGTTATATATAAAGGTCTGTGAATTCATTCAGAGAAGCTCTCCACAAACTCAAAATCTCCAATATACTTCAATTAAAAAAAGATGCTAAGTCGAAATACCAGAATCTTGCATAATTCGTAACTCCATTGTAGGACACAGTAAATCAAAGATAATTTACATTTAGTATCTGAATCACAGAAATCTTAAATGTAGGTAACCATGCTCAAATTTCTACATCTAGGAGCATAGCCATACAAATTTAATGGAGTCGTGCTCCAAGAAACCCAAACCAAAAAACCATCAAGGGACAAATTGGTAAATACCTACCATAGAAATCCTCGGCTACAAGATTTATCCTTTGGAAACTAGGTCGGTCTGTATCTATCCTAAACTGTAAAAAGCACTAATGGTAACTATCCCTAATTCAAATCGTTAAGGGACCATAGAAATCGAGCCATACATTCCAATTATATACCAAAAGAACAGGAATAATAACCTCAAAAGAAAATCACAAAACCAATATAAGCATATCTAGATTATAAAATCTCATTCCTTTAGAAGATATTGATTCAAAGCATAGAATAGGGTTACCCAGAAAAGCACCATATGATAGTAAAAGATAATATAAAGGTTTGTGATTACATTCGAAGGAACTTTCCACAAAACTCAAAATCTCCATTGTACTTGAATACAAAAAGATGCTAAGTCGAAACACTAGAGTCTTACATAATACTACCCTATAAACCTAGATATAAAGTAACCCCACCCTATCCTCAGAAAGAACAAACCCAAGTTGTAACCTAATTCTTCCAGCTGACCATAATCACCTCAGGAATACCATCTATATCATCCTTGACGAAATTGGAAGGGAGTTCGAAATTGACCTTTGCCTTGCTTGTTTTTCCAGAGTTGAAAGTACTGAAATCCAGGGCGTGGAGATCATCAAATGTAATACTCAGTTGAACATAAGCATTGAACATACAGAGGTAGTCGACAATCCATTCCTTGTTCTCGTCCACTTTGATCTTCTGCCAACGGAGAAGGAAGTTGACGCGTTAGCAATGTGAGGACCCATAATTCAAATTTTACCTGAAATTAAGGTCCAATCACAGTAACCAAATAAGGAGGGAAAACAATTAAATGAATTTTGAATTAAAACCTTTTCCCACTCAGATCTGAGGGCCCAACATTGATTTCAGGGCCTATCGGGACCAAATTTGAAATAGGGGCATAGATTCTAGAGGAGTCAAAGATGACCTCATCTCTGACCTAGGTTAGGGATGAGCTCGACTTTGACCTAGGTTAGGGTCAACCTTGAATTTGACCCAGTGCGCCCAGATCCAATTAGAATCGAGACAGGAGGTCTCAGGGATGCTCGTAGACCTAGAAATGATGTCAAGATGGGATAGGATGCCAGGGAGATGCATAAAATCCTATGATGAAGGCCAAGAGGACCTATTTCTAAGTCCTACCTAGAAAATAGAGCCATGGAAGAGGGAAATTAAAGAGAATCCTTGGTATCCTAACCCTAATTTCACCTAGAATGAAGAAATCAAGTGCGGAATGCATCCTAAATGCAAGTCTATCATGATAAATGTACTAACAGAGGGTGCTAAACCTATCAAAATGGAAGTTCTTCCATTTTAAGACAATACAATGACCTAGTTTACTTAATTAATATCCTCTTATCCTACTTAGAATTCAATATTACATTTAATTCTATTTGAACACATGGCTCCTAACTTTAACCCTCACCTAACCTCACTTCCCTGACCTAACCCATCCTTCTAACCCAAGCCAACCCACTTTTCTATTAATTAATCTCTAATCATTTGCATAATCCTAATCAAGGGATTAGCAAACCCAAGTCACATGTGGCTCTTACACACCATTACAGATTGTCATGGACATGTCACTTTTAAAGGTTTATCACACATGCATGAGAATCTTTCCCCCTTTGAATGGTCAAAACCGTTATCCACATGGAATCTAATTGGCCTCGACCTCATGGCCACTTCATCAATCCTATGCAATATTAACCCTCCATCCAAATCTCAATCTCAACTGTCTGTTTCCTTCAAATTCTTATAAATTGAGAGCCCTCTTCCTCATTGTATAATCCTTTTTCATACATTGTCATGTTGTTGGATGTGTGAGCAACTGCATACCAACCATAACAACATCAAATATTTTTCGTATCAGGAGGTTTGCATTTGTTTTATGTTGAGTAATTTATTAAGCTAGTTTCTTAGTTTTATTCATCATATTTACATGTTTATTTCTCCCTATTTTATGAGGTTTGCATGAATATACATAGGAATGAGCTTAGTTGTTTAATTTTATTCCTTTATTACATTTTTATGCAATACACTAGGATAAATATTTAATTATTTCCTAGCATGTTCAATCTTCCCCTAAACATATTTTTCTCTGTATTTTCTTCCCCACGTCATTGTACGAGAAAAATATTGTAGGAAACCAACACATTGGTTCAAAGCAAGATACCATCAGTCAATCCAAGAGTCTCCTTCGTGAGGTTTAGGCACAAAATTCCAAATTCCAATCAATGCAATAACTCATTCAAAAAAAATTAAATGGGACGTCCTAAGTTTATAGGAGAGATGAGAAGGAATATCTAACTTATGAGCTGTGGAAATAATGTTGAAATTACGAAATATTAGGATGGGTGGTAGAATAATCAACTAGCACAAAAACTCAGGTGAAGAATATTTAACCAAATAGAGATTATAAGGTAGATAAAGTCTATCCAATCTACTCATCTTTCTCTCATTCCCAAATCTACAATTAGATCAAGTAAGCTAATTGCTAGTATTTCTTGAAAATTTATTGAAGATGGGGTCAACTACTCCCAATAAATTTTGATGGTGAATCTAGTTCAAATTACTTACTCCAAAGTTTGAAGTAATTGTACCAACTACGATCTTCATAATGCTCTACCATAATGTTCAAATTACTTCTAGATGTAGAAATTTGAGCATGGTTACTTGCATTTAAGATTTTTGTGATTCAAATACTAAATGTAAATTATCTTTGATTTACTGTGTCCTACAATGGAGTTACAAATTATTCAAGATTCTGGTGTTTCGACTTAGCATCTTTTTTGTATTGAAGTATATTGGAGATTTTGAGTTTGTGGAAAGCTTCTCTGAATGAATTCATAGACCTTTATATATAACCTTCACAACATTTATATTATCTATTATTGTTGCATGGTGCTTTTTTGGTACCCAATTGCGTGCTTTGAATGAGTATCATCTAAAGGACTGAGAATTTATAAATCTAGCTATGCTTATATTCGTTTTTGTGATTTTCTTAGTTTGAGGATTATTATTCCTGTGATTAATATATATTAATCACTTAAAAAGGTAATTTAGTATTTAATTACGTAAAAGTAATAATTAAATGCACAATTAATTATTAATATATTAATCACTATAATTAAATAATTATATACTAAATTACTATAATAATATAATAATATATTAATATATTGATTATCAATCACTAAAAAAAGTATTTAATTATGTAAATATATTATTAATCAATATATTAATATACTAATTAATATATTAATTAATATAATTATGCAAATATTAATATAGTGATTAATATATTAATCACTATAAGTAATAAATATATTAATAATATATTTACATAATCATATTGAATACTATATTAATAATTATATAATATATATTAATATACTAATCAACAATAAATATATTAATCACTTAAAAAGGTATTTAATTATGTAAATATATTATTAATATTATTAATATGTAAATATAGTATTAAATGTAAACAAATATTATTAGAAGATAGATACTAAAAAAATGTGTAAACGAGCGCCAATTCAAACGATTTGCCAAGTCGTGATTAATATTCGAACAGTACTAATTTTGTGATGATTGCAGAAAGTTCTATCAATCGCAGAACTGCGAATTCGAGGCGGCAGGCCCACCATGGCGTGTCATGGAGTTGTCAGGGGGCCGGTATCGGGAGGGGGATGCGGGCATCCGGGCAGTCTATCCTCCTGCCTGGATAGCTGTTGCCTGGCTAGGGCTGTGAAACTATTTGCACATGGGATTGAAACATTAGTCCTAGGGTAGAGGATACCGTACTTGATTGAGATGGGTTTCAATGATTGTGAAAGGAATTGTTTACTTTATATCTACTTTTAGTGACTTAATGTCCAATTTTTTTTTACATTGCACCAATACTTGACTTTAAAGTTGTTTATACAATGACAACTACCAAAAAATGAATGGAAATGTACACTTTGTTCTAAAAAGTAACCATTGATGTGATGTCACATTGGCTGTGCAAGTATGGGTACCTTTTTTGCACGACCAATGGTCTCACTTTTTATTTGGGTTGTTTTGGACAACTTGGCAAAAAACATGTTGATGTGCCATCATAATTGATGATGTGGATTTGAAATCTTAGTTATAATTAGATGACTCGCCAAATAAGCTGTTGTAAAAAATTGGGAGTGATTTGAAATTTCCATGTAAGATTTGATAAGCATGAAGGTAGGATGTTCAAGTACTGGGTCCTCTCTGCTATACGTGTTTGCAGAGTCTCCTTTTGTGTTTGATTTCATGGATCCAAGGGGGAAGGTTGCAATCACAGATTTTTGCCGTGTCGTTTTTGTATTTTTCACATTTTGTGCAGAGTGTGTCATATTTTTATTTATAATGATGACAATCTTCATTATCAAACAGAAGTAAAATAGTATGTATTTATTAATATTGATGAAAATTTAATATTCTTTTTACAATTTGATAATAAATATTGAGTTTATTTATATATGTTACTAAGTTTATTATGAAAAGTAAATACTTTTCAATTATAGCAATGATCATATCAAAAATTATATTAATGATCATGTTCAAAAATTTATAAAATTTAATAATTACCAAAAATCTAGTTGAAAAAACTCAATATAGAAGAAGCCTCTAACAAAAAGAGTCTAACACCAAATCAAATAAACCAATTATCATTAAGATAAATAATATATATTATATTAGAATAAGAAATTAATATATCAACTTTAGAAATATTTGATTAATTTAAAAATAGTTCATTCTAATTGGTTGATTGGTTTTAAACTAATTGATTAATTGTGTAAAGTGAATACAATAGTACTAGTACAATAATACCATTAGGGAAATAATAACTAGAAACACATAGACATAATAATTATTAAGTTGGAATTTTTTTTGATAGGTTAAGGGTTGAAGCCTAGATTTTTTATTTTTTATTTATTACTATTTGTTGAGATTAATCATTATTATATGTTAAGATTGAGTAGAGTCGAACCCATGACCTCTTGAATAAGAGGCTCGCAATTTACCGAGACTAATAACAAGGAGTGTGCTGAAAACATTAGTTTTAGGCTAAAGTAGGTAGAATAACAAAATTCCCACTTTGAGGAACACAATTCGTGATAAAGAAAAAACTCAATTAGAAAAAAAAAAATTAAAAATGAAAAATCAGATTGGGAATATAAATGGCCTATTCCAATAACAATTTTTTTTAGCATAGACATATGCTCATTTTAGCGGCAAAATTGGAATATGTCTTCCTATTCCCAATTGTAATTGAGCCTACCAAACAATGAATATAGAACATATTCTAATTTCCTTTCCCTATTCCACTCCTATTCCAGCAACCAAACGAGCCCTTAGAGTCTATTTGGTTGGTGGAAGATGACGAGAATTGATTTTTTCATAATCTAGATTTGAAATTTTTTGTGTTTGTTTCAAAATTGGCAAAATGGAATTAGAATACCAAACTTCTAATTTTGTCTCAAAACCAAGTTATTAGACTTCTCGCTAGCAACTAGGAGTTGAAAATCAAAACCTAGTTATGCTTTTTGAAGAGTGAAAATATTAGATTGGACTAATTTTTGGAGTTTGGCTTCATCTCTAAGCTTATGCATAAAAATGTATCTTTTCACTCATCTTTCAAATGAAACAAACAATACATGTAAAATCTCAAAAATAGGAATGCAAAATCTTGATTTAGCTAAATCAATATTTGTAGAAAACTCAATTTCTACTATTTCACTAACCAAATGGAACCTCAATGAAGCTAATTTATCAACACTTGGAAGTGAGTTAAACTCTAGACGCCCACTTAGTTGCAGCATCGCCTAAGGCTAAATATTTTTATGGTCCATTTATTTATGGGAATTTAATTGGAATAGGAATTGGAAATTTGAAATTGTTTTTAATTCTTAGTTTGGCATGTCTAATTAGAATTGGAAATAGAAATTGGTATTCACATTTTGGCCCAGAATAAGAATTTACAATTCTACCAAAATAGATGTTATTAGAATTACAATTCTAATCCCCATTTTGACTTTAACAAATTTGACAAGTTTTCGAATCTGTTAAAAAAATCAAACGCTTGATCTTGTTATTTTGTTTAATCCTTATTGAAAATGAATAAAATTTGGGGAAAATGAATATAAGTTTCAATTTTTGAAAATTGTTTGATCCTTACTACCTAAAATTCTGGAGAGACTTAGCATTTTGCAGCTAGAATTGCAAGTATGGAAGGGAGAGGAAGATCGGATGGAATGGAGCCACCATGCAAATCCTTGAGGATCATTATGGAATCTGGATCCACTAAAAGCCTTCTTTTATGACATTTTTATTTTCTTCTTTCTTGGCATGTAAATGTTTGTGAAGGAGAAGATCTATCCCCAAATAATGCTAGAAGAAACAAGTACCAGCATCGAACATATTCCCACTACTCTTGTAATGACGGGTGCAAACAAAGAAATAGACCCGTGAACGATCAAAGCTAGTTATAGTCTTATTTTTTCTTGTTTTCAAGTTTATCGTCTTCGTGACATTGCAGACATACATTTTATCTCATGTAGTAGATACTAAAATTCAGCTATTCGAATTGTATACGCTTCAAAGTTTTTATCTATGTCTTATGTTGCATGGATTTTAATAGTTCAAAAATAATTAAAGAGAAAAAACAATTGGGTAAGGTCGATAGCTCTTCTAAATGTTGTCATGCTATTATAAATCTAAAGGTCTTGTTGGTTTTACTCTGAAGTTTTTGAGTATTAATGGTGAAATACCTTTATTGTATTTTGAGAGTTTTGAATAGTTTAATTTTGATTTATGAGGTGCTAGTCTAATTTCAAATTGTATACTCATTTCTTTTTAGATTTTCAAAAAAAAATTAAATTTAGATTTTAACTTAAATTTTAATTTTAGTTTGTTGAATCAAATTAGTTTGGAATAAAAAATTGAGGATAAAAAAATTCAATTCACAATTTCTATTCCACTAGCCAAGTGAGCCCTTAACAAAGCTAATTTCTCAATGCTTGGAAGCATGTTCAAACTTTTATAGTCTCTCTCTATCTATCTATATGTGTGTATGTTATGTTACAAGTTGGTGTGTCGAAAGATGTTATAAAGCTACTCGATATTGTATAAGACTGAAGAGAATGATAGAAAGGGGTTGGATATTAAATCAAGTTTGCACAACTATTCAATTGTCTTCTATTGTAGTTGTGTTATTTTTCACTTTTTTATTTAATCAATTGCTTATGTGAGGATTTTCCACAAAGACAATAAGAACCTTTGGTGAAATTTCTATCATTCTCATCAGAGACTTAGGTCAACTAGGTACACCAATCCTTGATATGCCAATATATGCCTCAACCTCTACAGTCATCATGCTTTGGAAAACATTCAACATTCCAATTACATTAGACATAATTTTTTGTCAACAATGACAAAGTCAATCCCAACAACAGTTTCCAAAAACCCTACATAACATTAGAAATGCTGAGCCCATACAAGATGGTTGGGAAAAACTCTCGAACAAACAATTCCTTAAGTACCAAAGAAAGAGAACATTTTGACATATCCACCCATCTATCCGCAACAAATGAATTCGTGAAACTACATAAAAAAAAAATGCTAAAGTAATTGAACCTCCCAATGGAATTGTCTTTAGTTATAGTAATTGTAATAAGGTCAAATGAGCATGATGAAAATGATCAACCTTAACAAGAGGTTCTCCTATGCATTGGCCAATAAATCATGCTAACAAAAAACCTATAGATACAAGTTGGATCAGTAAATGACTCACTTGGACAAATAGCAACAATCATGTAAAATATTAATTCAAGACCACAAGAAATAACCAAATGTTATTAGTTTTAAAAATTGCATTGGGCCCGCATGGGATACACATAACCAAAACAATGTTCCTATTACATTAATAACCTAAGGGAACTATACTTACTAGTAAATATGGCTTGGGAAATAGCAATACATAAATCTCAAGACTCACATTGTAGAATACTACAATAGATATTAGAAAATGAGAATGACAAGGATTGACATTTACAATAGTATCAAGAGTTAAGTCTACTAATAGGCTTCAAATACAATCACCATTCACTTTCAAAAGATACAACAGACTACACAAAATTATTTCTCAGCTACCAAGAAAAGGAAGCATGCCTACAACTACTCTCACCCCTTCAACTAGCTACAATGCTAACACCAATGCAAATTACAAAGATAACAATAATAACTTATATCCATTTTAAAAAACATTCCTCAACACAAACATTTCATAAATATGTTGTAAACAAAATAACTTACAAAAATAAATAAAAAATACTAGTTTTAAAATGCAAGTGCACAACATATCAGGTCTAACAATTGTTATTCTAAAAAATCTATCAAATCCAAGTTGCAATAAGTCTATCCACTCACAATCTACATTATGTACTAAAATGTTTTAGAGAAAATATTAAGAAAAAATATATTTTCTTCATATATACATACATTTCTACAACAATAAGTAAATGTATTATTGCATTAAAAAAAAGCTTCAACTAACTAATCAAAGTTCTAATGTTAGTTTGTAGATCACAATATTCCACTTCCACTCACATTACGACAAGCTTCAATATGAGACTCAAGTGCTACAATATTACATCAAGCTTGCTTAGAGATATTGTGAATTAAAGAACACAATTTCCAATAATACAAATTACAAAACTTAAGAAGATTTATAGTTTTATTTTTTATGTTTTATGGTGTTTGCTAAAAATATGGCTTCTTATTGTACTTCATAATATTTTCAATTTTATAATACTATAAAAAAAAATTGTTTGTTTGAGGGATTAGGAACTTGATACAAGCCTACACATGCACATCTTCAACTTAGGGCCAAGGACTGAGGATCATCCACACCATCAAAATCACCCGAAGCACAATCTCAACCTTGTCCCTCATAATGTTAGGAATTACACTGAGCAAGACTTGATGCTTGGTGGGCTCTTTGTGAGCCATTCAACTTCACCAATAGACTAAGGACCTTTCAATGATAATACTATAATTTAAGTTACCTATGTTAATTAATAATTTTATGCTTCGTCTCTTTTCTTTTTAAACTTATTTAATTATCAAGTTACCTAGTTTCTCTCTAACATTGTACTAAATACATGGATTGAACAATATGCTAAGTAAATTTGTTATCAAGAAGTATCTTTGTTGACTATGATTACTTGTAAAATATAAATTTAATTATACTATTTATAAACTTTGTTTCCATTAAATAATCTATAATATGTAAAACTGGGGTCATCAATCACATTTAGATTGTTACACTCATCAATAAAAAATCATAATAATCCTATTGACTAATCATTGCATGTACATAAATGTGCAATCGCTAGTTATAATTATCTTCTACAACTAGTTCTTAATTCTTTGACCTTTGACGTATCTCTCTCATTAAACAATGAGGCCACTAACTTTTGAATGAGTGGATCTAGACCATATTTGCACCTAGAATTTTTTAATATTATAATATATTTTTAATAAGATATATAAAATATATAATAATATTATATATTATAATATATTATATTATATTAAAAATATTTTTTATTTTATTTTATTTATTAATATTATGTAGTTTTAGTTTGTATATTTATCCATAGGATGTATAAATTTTATATTTAATGAAATAAAATAATCATATGGAGTTGTTTAATCTTTTAATTCAATTTATCATAGTTTTATACTTGAAAATGAAAACCTAATTCTTGTATGTTTTGACAGCTTACATCCATCAATTACATATCTTTCATGTTGTCCCTTTGCATTCTTGATCATTGGGATATCATTAACTGTAAGGAATTATCTTGTGCTCAATTGTAAGTAATCCAACATATTTTGAACATCCATTTCTTCAACTTGAGGAAATACAATACAATAAAGGAAGCAAGACTTAACATAGACAAAAAATCATAACAATCATATAAGGGTTCAAGGGATGAGATAAAGAAAGATAATAAAGCTTAAAAGATTTTTTTTGGGCATTATTTTGGATGGTTTAGGCTTCACAAACTAACTATTAGCTCCTAGACTAAAGTACTAAATGTTGAAATAAGATTGTTTTGAAGTGAAGAACCTATAATGGAACAATCATTATTTTGTCAATGATGTCAAACTTGCTACCTATAGTGAGGCAATTGCTTTTTGGTCTAAAAGCTATCATTTAGTTGATTGATGAAGAGGATTTGAATAGAGGAGATAACAATAGCACCTAGAGAGAGGTTAATTATTTGGTATGTAAAAGAAGCACTAAGACCAAGTAAGACATTGATACTATAGTGTATTTTTTATCAACTTAAAGTTTAAAATGAAAGATTACTCAAGTTAAGACTAGAAGAAGATCGAGTATGAAAAGTGTCTACCTAACCTTGCCAAGCAGTCAGTGCAAGCCAAGCAAAAATTAGTGGAAGCTGAGTAGAACATAAGAGGTGCCAAGAAAAGATGAAAAATAGTTCAAGGTGTGATTTTCAATATATGCCGAGTAAATTTTAGTTGGTGTTGAGCATTAATAAACTTTAATGTTTTCTGAGTAAACTAGTGTTGGCTGAGTGAAAGAATAGTATAGAAGCTGAGTGACAAAATGTTGATGCTGAGTGCTACTAAATATGTTAAATCAACAATTTGATGAATCTAAGCTGACTATTTTGTTTTCTTGAATTATATGTAGTGTGTGGATAACTATGATGAGCTGGTGGCATAGAATTCAAGGTAAACTATTTTCAAGTGAATTCAAGAAAGATTGTAAAAAAAGTTTCTAGAGGAACCAAATGGAAAAGTGGGTAGATTCATTGTATCGTACCTAAATAGAATGGACGATTGTGGTTAAGCAGAAAAAGATTTAAATTCTCTATTTATAGAGATGGTCAAAAGAAAAGGTTGTCATGTGCGAGAACCTAAGGAAGACAAGGAGTCTAGGATATTTCTTCATTTAGTGGCAGAACAAAAGTGACTGCAGTTGGCATGCAAAGCAAGAAGGCTTAAGAGTATAAATTCTTGAAGGGTGAACAAGCTATCAAAGCTTAAGTGTGTGAAAGCCAAGCAGAATGGATGATTGAAACAAAGATCTATAATCTACAAGTGAGTTGTAATTTGTTATCAGATCAAGCCTTATTGTTACTTTCTAATCATTGTATCAGTCTAGAGTATATCTTTTGGATTAAGGTTGACTTAATAGTCATTTGTAAATCCTTTAACCAGGTGACATTCTAATAGAATGGTCTAAATTAGTCTAAAAAGGATCACTCCTAATAGGGTGAATGAAATCCTTTAACCAAGTCACATTTAATAATGTGTATTATAACCTTTAACATAGTTGGCCTTTCACAAGGCATCACTTTAGAAGAGTGAGAATTAGTAGGATGTTACTGGTGGTTTTTCCCTAATTGGGTTTCTACATAAAATCCTTGTGTCAAATGTGCTATTTAATCTATTATGTTTCATGTTTACATTTCTACAAAGTTCTTTTGACCTATGATAGTAACCTACAAAGTTTAAGTATTGTATGATCTAATGGATGCATGCATGAAAAGGTTTTATGGATATGGGTCTACTAAGCATTGAAAAGTTTTATTTGTACATCTAATCTTGGATAAATAATTCACCCCCCTCCCCATCTCTCAATTATTCTAGAGAATTTCAACAATTGGTATCAGAGTACCATAGTGCTTAAAATGACTAGTTTGAAGGTATTAAAAGAAAAAGATCAAAATGTTGAAAAGAGAGGTACCCAAGCTTAATAAGAAGAACTTCCTTGCATGGAAAAGTTTGATGAAGCTACACCTAGAAGGTCTTGGAGACCATGCACAATATACCATCACCACTAAGCATGTTAACCCTGTTGGAGCCCTAACTATTGATGTTCTACAAACCAAGAAAGAACATAATCAGACAATGTTGGATATTGCCTCTACCTTAATTTATTATGAGTTCGATGAAATCAAAGGTTGTGATAGTGCAAAGAAGATGTGGGATGCTCTTCACACTATTTATGGAGAAGACACAAATGTTTTAAGAGTTAAATCTAAAAGTCTAAGAGGTAAGTTCAATGACATGAGGATGCAAGAAGGTGAGAACATTGCTCAATATTGATCTAGAATAAAAGATGTTGTTAATTATATAAGAGGAGCTAATGGTAAGATAGATGATGAGACTGTTTTAAGAAAAGTATTGAGAACATTGATGCCTATTTATGCTATTAGAGTTTCTTCCATACGAGAATTATGTTGAGATAATGGGTGTTGCACACATTGCATAATATTGTCATTTTATTATTTTATTTTATTATGTAATGTTGTACCTAGATGGACGTGCAACATGTAAAGATTCCCATGGAATATTCTTGATAAGTTGTATTGTAACATTGTGATAATATTTGATGTAATTATTTAATATTGGGGGAAAAGAATTAAATGCCCAATATTAAATGTGGGGTCAGTGGGTTAGGTAGCACATGGTTTTAGCACATGGTTTATGTAATACCACTTGGTGATTTTGTGGGACTTGCTACTATATAAGCAGCCAAAAGGGTAGTTGTTGTTGTGTGAAGAGGAAGAGTGACAAGAAGACAAAAGGCAAGAGTCGAGCGGGACAAGGCTTGACAGGTTAGCCAAGGGAGCATTTGTGAAGGTTGAAAGCATGGCATGGGATGTGTGGATTCATGCTTGTTCACATAGTTTGCTCGGTTGTGGCTATGGCCATGAAGGCTTCCATGGTTGTATGGCAATGGTATTTTTGCTGAATAATACATGGTGATGGATGCTTTTGGAGGCTGGGTTTTTCCCTCAATGAGGGTTTCCCAGGGTATATCTTGTGTCACAATTTTGTGGGTATGTTTTCTATTCTCTTGCATGTGGATTTTAATTCCGTGTTTATTTCAGATCTATGATGGGTTATGTGGAAACGGTTATATTCTTTATTGCCAAGTTTCCTTACAAGTGGTATCAGAGCTATGGTTTTATTATTGTAACCCTAGATTGAATCCATGGGAATGCATGAGAGGATAAAAGAAAAAGGGGCAAGATATATGAAAAATTATTGCAGATCTGAGGGCTTTGGATTTGCTGTTATGATGGGATGTTAAAAGATTTAGGCATGGGAAATTGTTGGATAAAAAGGTTTTTCGGATGTCTTCATTTAAATGAGAGTTTTGGGGGGTAGCATGTAGAAATGACCTCTTGGGTAAAAACAGACCTCACCATTGGATCCGGGTCAACATTTCCATAAATTTTGATATATAATATGCCCTAGTTTGGCCATGTTCAGAGGGAATGAAAGAGTTTTTCAGTTTCAGCCCATGATGGCCGTCAAATTTAATCCCGTCGGAATTTTCGTCACTGAAAAAAATTAAAAATGAAAAATCGTACTGAAAATGGTAAAAAGACTGTCTTAGTAAAATGGCCATAACTTTCTCTCAGAATATCGGATTTCAGAGTTCTTACAGGCGTTGGAAAGCTAATTCAGAGCACTACAAGATGGTGTAGGTTTGGTTCTATGATTTTGAAAATTTGTCAGGTTTTCAAAGCCCTAAAGTCAGATGTTGTTTATTTTGAGCACGGATTAGGGCATAACTTGGGCATACGGAGTCGGATTTTGGACTTTGAGTAGTCAACGGAAAGCTCTTGGAGAGCTCTACACATTGGTTCAGATTTGGTGCAGGTTTGGCATGATTTATTTATTGATATATTGATCTGAACAGTTTATAGGTATATTTTGACTATGGTAACTTGTGAGTTTATGGCATTGGAGATTTAAGTTTTGATGTCATTGTATACTCAAGTTTGGTCTCATGATGATATGGTTATCAATGTTTGGTTTGGATATGCATGATGATTTGTTGGGTCTACAAGTTGTGCAGTGTTGTAAGCGGTCTATACTTACAGGTTGCATTTATAGCTTGGTTATGGGTTGTCTTTGCCCATTGATCTTTCATTATTGATGCATATTCAGATTGGTGGCTTGGATTTGGGTTGTCTATGCCCTAAGTCACATGATTTTATGATTTTATCTTCATGTAGAAGGGATGAGATGTTGTTACCAGGTACAGTCATGGCAGAGAATTGTGGTTGACTATGCTGACAGGTTGGACATATTGAGAGCCAGATGCTCGGTTCATGGATGTGATCATGGTGTCATAGATTTTGGCATGACATGATTGGTTATACAGGTACATCCTTGATGTTCATTAGCTTGGATTTCTGATTCAGTTATGGTGGTATATCTTCTTGGTTGAGGATCATGGTTATTTGGTTTCTTTTGAGGAGCTCATGATGTGTACTTTTGAGTTCTTTGATGGTTTGATGCCTTGGTTGATTCTCATGGTTAGAGGATGGGTTTTCATCATGATGTCATGGATAGCTTAGATACACGGTTTAGTGGGAGCTTGTGACAGTGATGGGGTGACAGTGCAGGATTAGTTCCTTGTTTGATTTGGATCTTCATATAGGAGATGGATTTTATGATGCCATAGGTGACTTGGTACCACAGTTGAGTGGGAGTTGTTGGCATTGATATATTTATTGAGTGTTTGTAGATGTTGGAGGTTTGTCTTAGATCCTGTTGCTGCAGAAGCGTCTTTGACATTTGCATGGTGTACTTGTTATCTTCATGGTGTTTGAAGATGGTTAGATCTTGAGGACTCATGGAGTTCTTGGTTATCTTCATGGTGTGTGGAGATGGTTCTTCCTGGTATGTGGAGATGGTTTTTCTTCATGGTGTGTGGAGATGGTTGCATCTTGAGGACTCACAGGGTTCTTGGCAAAGGTGTGGTTTATGCTTTTAGTTGGCATGTTATCCTTGGTATGAGGATGGTTTCATTATTATGTCATGGTAAACTCTTGATACGCGTTTAGAGTTGTGACATGTTATAGTATGTTCATGTGGAGCATGTTATCTCTTTGGTTGAGATGGTAAGATCATGTTGTCATGTTTATGTTCCTGAGGCCATGGTTGGAACTTTGACATTGATCTTGGTTTAGTTTCTTGGTATTGAGTACACTGATCATAAGCTGGATACTTCATGATATTGCTATGTTGCATTTGGAGTTGGCATGGATTGATTGGTTACAGGTGCTCATGGATACTTAGAGATAGTGGTGACGCTGATTTCTCTTGGATTAGAGAAGTATTTGTTGGGACAGTTGATGGTTTCAGCAGAAAGTCCGAGGGGCAGTCACCTGATATGGACTTGAGAGGAGATTGTTCTTAGATGAGTCTTGGTTGGAGACTTGGGTATCTTGATGAGCATTCTCATTCCCCACTCTTGGTCTACTCGGCGGTTTGCTACTTGAGAGGTATAGCCCATTGTTTTTTCTCAAGTGCATTATATTTATGCTTGTCTTTCATGGATATGGATCTTGAGCTATGGTACATGACTTAGTTCTGGAGGGTTCATTTGAGAGATGGTTTAGCATTGGTTATCTCCATGTGCATATGTTGTTATGCTGGTTGAGTTTGGGAGATGGTTTTATATTGGGCATATTCCTTGGATTAGGAATGGTTATTCCTTGGTTTAGGAATGGTTTATTGAGTTTGATCTTCTTGTGAGAGGCTTACATCCATGATAAGTTATATGGTATGGTTTGGGTGTTGTTGAGGCTTCTTGTTGGGGTTTTATGGAGGAGATCATACTTGCACAGTTTACATCTAGAGGTGTGTGTAGAAGGACATGATACAGGTTATGATTTGCATGGTTTCTCTGGTCTTGGTTATCTTCCTGGATGTTTAATTTTGCCTACATTGGATTTGAGATTGGTTAGAGATTGTGATCACTGGTTTGTGCTCATGTATGTCATGTGAGAGATGACATGGTTATTTCTTTATCTCTTTCCTTTGATGGTTGTGGAGAAATTGAGAGACTATTGGAGACTTGTTATGAGAGTTGTTCTTGCAGGATATCAGTTTATGTATTGTGGATGTCCTTGATACTACATGGATTCACTTCTTTGAGATGTGTTGAGTGGATTGGTTATAGATTTGACATTATCTTTTGCAGTGGGAGCTTCTTGGTATATATGTGGCAGGTATTGCTCTTGAGGCTTGTGATTGCAGGTTGCAGATTTGATATGTCAGTGATATGAGAATCCACTTGTTATACCTTTGAGGTATGGATAGTTGGATGGGTTTGGCACTTTGCTGTGGGTGCTATTTCAGCTATGGATATTTTGACAACTACGGATACATGTGATTACCTTTGGATCAGGTTTTTGTGCTTGGAATTTCAGTTGGTACAGGATTTTATGATCTTCTAATGTGACAGGTTGGGTGGCTTTCTCTTTGGATGGCTTCTATGTATGTCCAGTGGGAGTGGCATAATAGGAGGTGAGATCATTCATGTTTGAGATGCTGGATACTTTGATTTTGTTGCGGGTACCAGGATGGAGCACTTGGTGTATTTTGATCCATGATGGTGGATGTGCTGGAAGGGATTGTTCTCTTGTTCATTTTGTGTGGCTACGGATTGACCCTATGCAATGTATACAACAAGTGGGAGATTGTTGAGATAATGGGTGTTGCACACATTGCATAATATTGTCATTTTATTATTTTATTTTATTATGTAATATTATACCTAGATGGACGTGCAACATGTAAAGATTCCCATGGAATATTCTTGATAAGTTGTATTGTAACATTATGATAATATTTGATGTAATTATTTAATATTGGGGGAAAAGAATTAAATGCCCAATATTAAATGTGGGGTCAGTGGGTTAGGTAGCACATGGTTTTAGCACATGGTTTATGTAATACCACTTGGTGATTTTGTGGGACTTGCTACTATATAAGCAGCCACAAGGGTAGTTGTTGTTGTGTGAAGAGGAAGAGTGACAAGAAGACAAAAGGCAAGAGTCGAGCGGGACAAGGCTTGACAGGTTAGCCAAGGGAGCATTTGTGAAGGTTGAAAGCATGGCATGGGATGTATGGATTCATGCTTGTTCACATAGTTTGCTCGGTTGTGGCTATGGCCATGAAGGCTTCCATGGTTGTATGGCAATGGTATTTTTGCTGAATAATACATGGTGATGGATGCTTTTGGAGGCTGGGTTTTTCCCTCAATGAGGGTTTCCCAGGGTATATCTTGTGTCACAATTTTGTGGGTATGTTTTCTATTCTCTTGCATGTGGATTTTAATTCCGTGTTTATTTCAGATCTATGATGGGTTATGTGGAAACGGTTATATTCTTTATTGCCAAGTTTCCTTACAAATTAAGATGTATACTAAGTTCTAATTTGTCTCTTGAAGGTTTGGTAGGTAGGTTCACTACCTTCAAACTCTCTAATTATGAAAAATTAAAGTATGAGATTGTTGAATTTGCTTTCAAAGCTAAACTATCATTAAAGGAACCTAAATAAAACAATAAAAGGTCAAATATGTTTCTAGTGATAGTGATACAAATGAGGAGGATATAGAACAACTTGAAGCACTACTAGCAAGGAGATTTCATAGAGGCAAAGAAATATTCAAAGGTAAGCTATCTATCATATATTTTAGCTATAATTAGGCTGGTCAAACTATTACTAGATGTCCAAAAAAGAAGAACAATAGAAGTGGAGACAAATACATAAGTAAAAGAGACAAGGACGAAAAAGATTGCAAAAATAAAGGCAAGAAGTCATGCTACATTGCAAAAGAAGAAACCAAAGATGGATATGATGATCATGTTAATGAAGTGGTGCATGTTGCAATGAAGGATGATTCTGATGAGGATGAGGCAACTTTACTAGTATCTTATGTGAAAAAGAATGAGAGATGGATCATTAATAGTGGATGTTCACATCACATGATTGGAGACAAAGGTAAGTTCATTACCTTGAATTATTATGATGGAAATAGTGTAAGGTTTGGTAATGATGCATCATGTTTGATAAAAGGAAAAAGATATATCAAACTCACAAAAAAGATCATGTGTGATAATGCTTATTATGTTGAAGGACTTAGCTATAATTTGTTGAGTGTGTCACAACTGAATAGTTCAAGTTGCAAAGTTGAGTTTGAGAACAAGATAGAAAAGATCTATGAAATTGATGGGAAACTTATTGGGAAAGGTGATTAGACTAGAGGTAATCTATGTTATCTTGAAATGAATGATGCTACTTGTCTTGTTGTAGAATTTGATGATGTGTGGTTATGGTACAAGAGGTTATGTCATGTTAACCTTTATAACTAAGTATTAGTAACATGAAAAGAGTTAGAGATTTTCCTAAATTGAAGAAACCTAACAACATAATTTGAAAACAATGTTAGTTAGGCAAGATGATAAAATCTAGGAAGTAAGAATCACACCTCTAAAGAAATTATTGAGATTGTTCCTACTGATTTGTGTGGACCTATTGATGTACAAAGCTACAAAAGTGACAAGTAAATTACTCCATTTGTTGATGATTATTCTAGGATGATGACAGTTACATTTCTAAAATAGAAATATGATGCTTTTCAAATGTTTAAGTGGCACTTAGCTAGAGTTGAGAAGGAGACATACAAAAGCTTTAAATTTCTAAGATCTAACAGAGGTGGAGAGTTTACATCAAATAAGTTTGAGATGTTTTGTAATGATAGAGGAATCAAAAGACACACATATGTACCTAGGACCCCTCCAAAAAATGGAATTGTTGAAAGGAGGATCAAATCTATAATGGATTGTGCTATGACACTCATGATGGAGAAGAATTTTGCTTTGAAATACTGGAGTGAGGTTGTAAGTACAACGATCTATACCTTGAACCATGTACACATCAAGAAAGGTATTCATTCAACAACTTTTGAATTATGGTGTGAATACTCGCACAATGTAAAATACTTTAAGGTATTTGGAAGAAAGTGCTACATTCTTAAGGATTTTAGGAATAGTAAATTAGATGCTAGAAGTGAAGAACATATATTACTTGGCTATTCTATAAGAAGCAAAGTTGATAAGTGTTTAAATACCAACACTAACAAAGTTGTGGAAATTGCAAATGTGAATTTTGTTGAATATATAGAGCTACATGAGGTTGAACCTATGAAGGAACCTAAGGAGTACAAATATTTTCTATACTTTTATGAAGTTATGCCTACTATTGAAGATGTTGTAAACCAAGTTGCAAATCAACAACAACTGTTAGTGACCGATGAGTCACAAAAAATGAATGTCAAGTTGCATTCAAGAACCAAGGTATAGTTAGGAATTGAGTTACAGAGAGAAGTTGAGACACATTCTAATTCTAAGATTAGTGTACATGAAAGAGATTTTGAATTACCTGATAGAGAAGTGCATAGTGAGTCAAAAGTTGACAAGCCTAATGAGGAAGAAGAACATAACCAAGATTGTCAAAGTATGTCAAAAGGTGTCACCCTACTAAACAAATTGTTGGAGACAAAGATGCTAGACCAATGACAAGAAATAGGCTAAGAAGTGATACATGTTTGTTGAGCATGCAAGAACCTAAGATGGTGAAAGATTTCTTAGAAAATGAGGACTAGAGTAAAGACATGAAAGAAGAGATTGAGAAGATTGAGAAGAACAAGACATGGACTCTAGTTCCTAGACCAAAGGACAAGAATGTGATTGGAACCAAGAGGGTGTATAGAAACAAGTTAGATGAAAATGGTGAAGTCATAAGGAATAAGGCAAGATTAGCTTGCAAAGGGTATGAACAAGAAGAAGGAATATACTATGGAGAAACATTTTCTCCTATTGCAAGATTGGAAGGAGTAAGAACTCAACTTGCTTACTCTACATACAAAGATTTCAAAGTTTATCAAATGGATATGAACTTAACATTTCTAAATAACATATTAGAAGAAGATGTTTATATAGAACAACTAGAAGGATTTGTTGATGCTAACAATAAGAACATGGTACATAGACTACACAAAGCATTATATGGTTTATAGCAAGCCCCAGAGCATGGTATGCAAGGCTTCACAATTATCTTGTAAAGATTGGATTTGAAATGATTGATGATAACATCAATCCATACTTGAAGATAAAAGGACGTAAAGGTATTCTACTAAATGAGATTTTTGTGGATGATATCATATTTGAAGGTCAAGATGGATTATGTAAGGAATTTGCAAATGAAATGAAGAAAGACTTTAAGATGTTTATATTTGGAGAGATCAAGTTCTTCGTTGGTTTGCAGGTATATCAGATGAAATATGGTATATATGTATCACTAAGTCTAAGTATGTGAACAAAATATTGAAAACTTTTGGATTGGAAGGTTCCAGACTAGTTAACACACCTATGGTGATTAGACACAAGTTGTCAAAGAATGTTGATTCATCTAATGTGAATCAAACATTGTACAAGTCTATGATTGGAAAATTGTAATATGTAGTGCATAGCATACCTAATTGTTGCAAGATTCTCTACTAATCCTAAGGAGAATCATTTGATGGTTGTTAAAAGAATTATGAGATACCTAAAAGGAATAGAAGACTATGGTCTATACTACATGAAAAATAAAAAATTTAAGTTGCGATCTTACATAGATGTTGATTGGGTTAGAAAAATTGATGACATAAAGAGCACAAGTGGTGGACCATTTTTCCTAGGAAAGAGATTAGTCACCTAAGCCAACAAGAAACAAAATTGCAAATCTCAATCTACTGCTGAAGTTGAATATGTGGCTATTGCAGTAAATTGTACAAACATTGTATCGATGAAACAACTAATCAAACGTATGAATGAGGAAATCACTAAATCTATGGTACTTTATTGTGATAATACAAGTTCTATAAATATATTAAATAACCCTTTGATGCACAAAAAGACAAAGCACATTGCAATCAAGTATCATTAGTTAAGTGAGTTAGTTCAAGACAAAGAAGAGAGGATGGAATATGTGAATGCAAAAGAGAAGATAGTTAATATCTTCACAAAAGCTTTACCTAAGGATGCTCATGGGTATCTAAGAGGTAAGCTAGGGGTGATATCCCTATCCAAAACTACTTAAGAAGCATGAGTAGTGCCATACATCAACTGAGTTGAATATTGTATCTTACAACTTGATGCAGTGGATTTTACTTTAGGAGCTACCTAAAGTAATGAAGGAATTGAATTAGAAGATTTATAGGGAAAGGTGACTAAGGGGGTATTTGGAGTTGACTATATCTACATACAGAGATGATAATTTATAGGCATTGTTGTCAAAGAGGGAGATAGTGTATCTAAACATATAAGACATAAATATACATCCACCTAGTAAGAGGGAGAGAGTACTGAGGGAGCTATTAGTCAAGGGGAGAAGAAGCAATAAAGGAACTTGACAAAGCTTACATTACCCTGCACAAAGGAAGAACATAAACTAAACTGGGTGAGCCCACAATAATGGGTTCCACTTTAGTGGGACAAACAAAAATGAAAAAAATTGCAAAATGAGAAATTGAGTTTACCATATGTTCGTGTGAACATATTTCGAATCTTCGCACGAACATATGTGATATATATGTTCGCGCAAACATGATTTGCATGTTTGTGCGAACATACGTTCATGCGAACATGGTAAACGTGTTCGTGTGAACGCCATATTCGCACGAACATGCAAAATCACAAAAATTTTCACCTTTTTTTTTTTTTGCTCTTTTGACTGCCATAATTGCAGGAGAATGATCTCCTACTGTAAAATTAAAAATGTCAAAATGTTTTTCTCGGAGCAAGCTTTCCAACGACTATAATTTTATTACATAATTTAATTATTAAGACTTTCAAATATGAGTTTAACTCATTATAGGTTCATTACTGATTGAACATCAACCGACTTTGACACCTCGGGAAAATTAGTAAATTAGGTCAATTTTTTTTTGAAAAATATGGAGGCACTAGCTTATTGAGATACCTTTCTATTTAAAAAAAAAATAATGGTTTATGATAAATTGACTTCAAATTATCTGTGTCAAACGGAATGTATGTTTGAATTACAGTTCATGTCACTTCAAAACTTCATAAACTATACAATATTCAACAAAAATAAATCAAACCAAATGCAGACACTGGATATTGATGTTACAAATCTAATCTTAAAAGAATTAATTCATTATCATTTCTGGAAAAAAAGTTATGTGTGTCAAACGGACTGTCACGTTTTAAAATATTGAATTTTATTATGTACCACTTTTTGGAGGAGATAGAAAAAATTGACATAAATATTTTTTTTTTTAGATTAAAAAATATGGTTAAAAAGTAGGAACAAAGTACTCAAAATCACTAGTTTATGTCATTTTGAAATTATTTATAGTTTTGGAGATATAGTCACTTGAACGTGACGTTTGTTGCAAAAATATTGATTTCAGTGTCAAAATTGGTCAAAAAGTGGAACCCATTATTGTGGGATCACCCAACTGATAGATGGAGAAATTTCAAAGATTTATTTTCTTTTTGGTATTGTTGTTGGTATTGGTTTTCCATCAATGCCAAAGAGGGAGATTGTTGATATATGTATTTTTTGGAGTGAAGAACCTATAATAGAACAATCATTATTTTTTCAATGATGTCAAACCTACCACCTGCTAGTGAGACAATTGCTTTTTGGTATGAAAGCTATCATTTAGTTGATTGATGAAGACGAATTGAATAGAGGAGATAACAATAACAACTATAGAGAAGTTGAGTTATTTCTTATGTAAAAGAAGCACTAAGATCAAGTAAGCCATTGATACTATAGTATATTATTTATCTACTTAAAGTGTGAAATGAAAGATTACTCAAGTTAAGATTGGAAGAAGATCAAGTATGAAAAGTGTCTTCCTAGCCTTGTTGAGTAGTCAGTGCAAGCCGAGCAGAAATTAGTGGAAGCTAAGTGAAAAACAAGAGGTGCCAAGAAAAAATGAAAAATAGTGCAAGCTGAGTGATTGTCAATATATGTTGAGTACAGTTTAGTTCATGTCAAGCATCAGTACACTTTAGTATTGGTTGAGTAAACTAGCATTGGCCAAGTGAAAGAATAGTATACAAGTCGAGTGAGAACATGTTGATGTCGAGTGCTACTAAATATGTTAAATCAAAGATTTGATGAATCTAAGCTAATTATTTTATTTTCTTGAATTATGTGAAGCACGTGGAAGATAACTATGATGAGTTGGTGGCACAAAATTCAAGGTAAACTATTTTGAGGTGAATTCAAGGAAGATTGTAGAAGAAATTTCTAGAGGAACCAAATGGAAAAGTCAATAGATTCATTGTATCCTACCTAACCCTAGAATGGATGACCATAGTAAGTGAGAAAAGATTTAAATTCTCTATTTATAGATATATCTAGTTAGAAACAAAGGTTGTCATGTGCGAGAACCTAAGGAAGACAATGTGTCTAAGGTATTTCTTCATTTAGTGGCCGAACAGAAGTGATTGTAGTTGGCATGCAAAGCAAGAAGGCTTAAGGGTAGGAATGCTTGAAGGGTGAACAAGTTATTAGAGTTGAAGTGTGTGAAATCCAAGTAGAATGGAGGACTAAAACAAAGACCTATAATTTGCAAGTGTGTTGTAATTTTTTATTAGATCAAGACTTACTATTACGTTCTAATCATTGTATCAGTTTAGGGTAAATCCTTTGGATTAAGGTTTTCTTAACAATCATTTGTAAATCCTTTAACCAGTTGAAATTCTAATGAAATGGTCTAAAGTCCTCTAATAAGGCTCACTCCTAATAGGGTGAATGAAATCATTTAACCAGATCACATTTAATAGTTTGTATTGTAACCTTTAATAGGGTTGGCCTTTCATAAGGCATCATTTCAAAAGAGTGATAATTAGTAGCATGTTCCTGGCAGTTTTTTCCAAATTGGGTTTTCACGTAAAATCCTTCTGTCAAATGTGTTATTGAATTTTTTATGTTTCATGTTCACATTTTTACAAAGTTGTTTTAATCTAGGACAATAACCTACAAAGTTTAAGTGTTGTATGATCTAATGGATGTATGCATGACAAGGTTTTATGGATATGGGTTTACTAAGCGTTGAAAATTTTTATTTGTACATATGACCTTGGATAAATGATTCAGCCTCCTCTCAGTAATTCTAAAAAATCCCAACACCAAATAGTAAACATTGGTTAATATTTTTCAAACTTAATTTGTTCCTTAGTGTGATATTTAATAAATGGACAATTTTAGTCCATACATCTAGATACTAACTATCTCTTCTCCCAATTGCCTTTGACAACCACACCTACAAACTTTGAGAGTCATTATAAAATGTTGAGAAATTTTACCTACCTTGGCAAAAATATTTGGATGGTCTTCTTATTGAGTGCATTATTGAGGTGGGATTCTTGCTAGCTATGGATATCTGGATTCAATTTTTGGATATTTGATTTATTTGTGTACAACTTCATTTTTACATACAATCTATGAAAGGAAGAAAAGTAAGGGATAACTCTACCAAATGATAAATATTACAAGAAAGGTGATGCATAAATTTCTCACAAATCCTTAAGCTATTGCAAACTAGATAAACACATAGAAAAAATATATCTAAGAAAATAAACACAACTTAATATCCATCAAATATTTTTCCATTAGAAATTCCATATCTTCTTAGGCATCATGCATATGTTTATATACTATCTCAAGATGAAAGTGTGCCTTGGGCACTTTTTGTGCCCAACCATGTAGTGGTTAGCTTTTGCAAGGTTCTTCTTGATATGAAGAACTTGCTAACTTAGTCTGAGAGGCCTAGAAACCCAAAGCTAGTGGATCAGATAGATTTTATGCAACCATAAAACTAACTAGATGTACACATGCCTAAAATAGAGCATATTCATGGATGTGATAGGGAGATCATATAGAACCATGTATAGAAAGAAAAGACTATAAATAAATAAATTAGGCCAAAACATTTGAACACCATACTTCTACTTGCATGTAAAAATTAGTACATTATTTTCATTTCCTACCCTCTTCAACACCCATCACATAAGCATTGATAAAAGGAAATAAGAACATGTAAAATAAGTAAAACAAGGGCTCATAAAGAGCTAGAGTCCCTACCTAAATTGAGTCATGTGGAAAGAAGTAAAATTAAGTAGAAGCTATCCTCCTATGACTAAACTAGAATTAATTGAGTGATGTTAATGGTAAAGATTATCTTTTTTTATTACAAACAAGCCATTAGAACTTGGTTTTAGATGAATATGTTGGATTCCATCCATGGGTGAATACACCAAATAGACATTAGTTACCTTAATATTAGTATGATGTGATGCATGCATGTCAATAAAAGTTTATGTCAAATGAAGATTAACTAAATTATAACTTTAACAATATAGATTGGTCAATTAGAAAATGTCCATAAAGATTAACATTTATCTTCCATTGAAAGGAAGATATATCTTCAATAGAGATGCAATATAGTAAAACCCACAAACAAGTGTTAATCGTATAATTTTTTAACATATGTGAACAAAGAAAATAAATACTCATATAAAAATTATAAATAAAATACATTCTTTGAAAAAAAAAATCATAGGTTGGTTCATGTGAGCACTTTGAAGGATGTTAGAAGCCCTTGAAAACTATAGAGGACTCTTCTTAACCTAAAATGAAACTTGCTTATATTTTCTCTAAAAAATATGGAGTTTAAGTATAATAATGACAATTTTTAGACAAAATAATCATGATTGGATTTCCAAATTAGTATAAGCATTTAGGGTACATTTCTCAATTTGAAGACAAACAAACACATAACTTAATGTGGAGGCACTTTTTTGTATGCATCTTTTCTTTTTGGCCCTTCACCATGTGTGAAGAAACATGAGATTTAGGAATGACTTATCTGTTAAATAAAATCAATAAATTGGGACCATGACCAAGAAGTTAATTATATACAAGAATTATATCATTGTGAATTTATATGACATAAGATGCCATGACCAAGGAGCTAACCATATATGATAATTTTATCATTGTGCAAAAATACATATGACACCCTTTACACCATTGCAAACTTCAAGAATTTTGTCTTTTTCATAGAATCATGTTCAAATCTATCTTAATAAAAACCATTGCATGCATTAATTTGTAAAAACAATTTGTAAATGTACATGTTTAAATAGACATAAAATATGACTACATTTAAATTGGCCTAATTTTATCTATAGTTGCTTATAATAAAGTCGTGAGAATTTTCTTGGTGGCACATCATCCAAGAGAGATGTATTTGCTTATTTCATTTTAGCATTTCAATTTATTAGGCTTTTACTTTTTCTCCATATTGTTTCTCTTTATTTCCATGCTTATTTTCATTGTGATAAAAGATATGAATATATGACACCCACTTAGTTTACATAAAATCCTACATTGGAAAAAAGCTTTATTCAAATATCATTATAGGGTCCACTTGTGCAAAGATAATGGGCTTATGAAAAGATTTTATATTTTTGTCACTTCAATGATTTATTTATTTTTAAATATTTTCATTTCATTATGCAAAACAAAAAGATTTTATAATTTTAGTACAATTATTGGAATTGTAGTTTGATTCCAATAATTGTACTAAAATTATAAAATCTTTTGTTTTGCATAATGAAACGAAAATATTTAAAAATAAATAAATCATTGAAGTGACAAAAAATATAAAATCTTTTCATAAGCCCATTATCTTTGCACAAGTGGACCCTATAATGATATTTGAATAAAGCTTATTTCCCATGTAGGATTTTATGTAAACTATATATATATATATATATATATATATATATATATATATATATATATATATATATATATATATATATATATATATATATATATGCATATGTGTGTGTGTGTGTGTGTGTGTGTGTGTGTGTATATGTATATATATATATATATATATATATATATATACACACACATATATGTGTATATGTATATATATCTATGTATATATATACATACACACACACACACACACACACATATATATATATGTATATGTATATGTATATGTATATATATATACATATATGTGTATATGTATATATATCTATGTATACATAGATATATATACATATACACATATATGTATATATATATATATATACATATACATACATACATATATATATAT
This sequence comes from Cupressus sempervirens, assembly GCA_028749045.1. Classification (NCBI taxonomy): domain Eukaryota; kingdom Viridiplantae; phylum Streptophyta; class Pinopsida; order Cupressales; family Cupressaceae; genus Cupressus; species Cupressus sempervirens. The sequence continues at coordinate 340,127,454 of CM053785.1, forward strand.
ATATATATATATATATATGGATACATAGATATATTTATATGTATAGATATATATGTATGTATATGTATATATGTATATATGTGTATGTATATACATATATATATATATGTATGTATGTATATACATATATATGTATACACATGTGTATATATATATGTATACACACACACACACACACACACACACACACACACACACACAAACTTGCTATAATTTTCAACATTGAGTGCCTCATTAAATAAGAAAATTTACCTCAAAATGGTTCATTGTCAGGGCTTATCTCAATCCCCTAAATAGAAAGAAATCACATTGGTGAACCCCTATAGGATATTAATGTTTCAATATAAGAAAGAATCATCTCTAACAAACTAAATTGGTATAATACAACTGCTATATCAAGTATTCCTCTTAAGCATGTTGTCAAGATTTTTTTATAGCATGCTTAATTTAAGATTTCTTTAACCCACATCAACCTTAAGTTTACAAAAATAGAAGAAAGAAACACTAAAATGATATAAGGCTAAAGCTTATTCAAAGAAATTGCTATGGAGATAACCAAAACCTGCCTATGTCAATCAGGACCACAAAACAAGGCTCAAAAAAGCTTTTGATTATTTTCCTCATATTAGATTTTAGTATAGTTTAAAAAAAGACTTTTTGATATTTATTTTGGCAATATATGCCTATGATGTAGTAAGCAATAGTGAAATGAATCCAAGAAGCATCAATTCTACAAACAAAAAAAATTACTAGCAATAGATAACTATAAAATTAAAGTAAAACAAAGGAGAAACTACAAAAATCCACTACCTTCAATTTAAGATAATCAGTGTTGAGAAAATACAAGTCATTTAATTTAGGTAAAACCTTGTCAAGATCTCTTGGTTACCTATAACATAATATACAAAATATAATGGCCCTATTGCCATTGTGGGGGGCCATTGCCTGCCCCTATTATTCTCTAACATATATATTGATCTAAAAAAATCTAGCTGCCTACCTCATTTAATCTTTTTAAGGATTTCATATTATAGTTTCTTGTTAATATTTTTTAACCACTCCAAATAAGAAAATAAGATCATGTTAAATCACAACATGTGTTCAATCTATCAAGTTATTGCAAATTTTTTCTTGAACAACATCCTAAAATAAAATTCTAAAACATAAAAGTGTTGGAATTATTTTACAATAATTGACAGGGGGGATGAATCAATTATTCAAGGTCCAAATGTACAAATAAAAATTTTCATAGTATAGTGAACCCATAAAATAGTTATCATTGTGCATGCATCCATAAGATTATGTAATCACTTAAAACTTGTAGGTTACTATCAAATCAATTTGTAAAAATGTAAACATGAAACATAACAGATTTAGCAATAGATTTGACACAATAATCTACATAGAAACCCAATTTGGGAAAAACCACCAATAACATGCTACTCTTTTTCACTCTTCTGAAGTGATGCCCTACGAAAGACCAAACATGTTAAAGCTTACAATACACACTATTAAGTATGACCTTGTTAAAGGATTTCAATCACCTTGTTAGGAGTGAGCACAATTCACTTGGAATATCACCTGGTTAAAGGATTTACAAATGACTATTAGGTCAACCTTAATCCAAAGGATTTACCCTAGATTGATATAATTATTAGAGAGTAACAATGAGGCTTGATCTGATAAAAACTTACAACTCCATCTACAGATTATAGATCTTAGTTTTTGTCCTCCATTATGCTTGGCCTTGGCCTTCATACATTTCAGCTTTGATAGCTTGTTCAACCTTCAAGAATTCATACCCTTAAGCCTTCTTTCTTAACATGCCAATGCAGACTATTCTCTTAGGTCACTTGATGAAGCAAAACCCTTGGCTCCTTGTCTTCCTTAGGTTCTCACACATGATAACCCTTGCTTCTGACCAACCATTCCTTTAAATAGGAAATTAAGATCTTTTTTTAGTTCATTCTCCATCATCCAATTTAGGATTAGGACAGATTAGGTAGGATTCAATGAATCTACCCCTTATTCTATATCACTTCTAGAAACTTCTCCTTCAATCCTCTTTGAATTCACCTCAAAATGGTTTATGAATTTTGTGCCACTAACTCATCAATCTTATCTTCCAACTGGTTCACACAATCCAAGAAAACAAACTTGTCAACTTAGATCCATCAAATTTACTATCTTTCAAATAATGTAGCAACTCGACATTAACTTGCTTTTAATGCTCGACACATACTACATTGCTTAGCATCCATTAAAAAATCACTTGACATGAACTAAAGTTTACTGGTGCTTTCTATCAACTGAAATTTACTCAACATCCACTATTTTGCTTGGCATACACTAAAATGAACTTTTACTAAACTCCAACTAATTTTATGCTCGACTTGCTCAGTTCCTACTATCCATTTGATCAAGCTTGGTAGAGAAACTTTGTTTAATTTGTTCTTCTAAACTTGCTTAGTGTAACCAACTTTTGTAACCTTAATTAAATTATCAATACATCATGTTATCACTATCTTAGCTGATTCTTGTACTCCTTTACATAACCTAACTCAACATTTCCTCTAGGTGCTATTGTTACATCTTTTGATCAAATCCTCTTCATCAATCAAATGAGAGATAGTACTTAAATCATATAAGTAGTTTTCCTACTAGCAAATAGAAGGTTTAACATTAGTGACAAAATAATGATTGAAACATATTGATCATACTTGTATCAATTTGTTCTCACCAATATCCTTCTTCAATAGAAAGCCTTCAAATGAAATCTTGTAACTATAGATAGAGTAATTGATGGACAAGCATGTGTTCCAAGGAAGGGATGACGTAGATATTTGTCCATGGAAATATACTCTACTTTGTGCAGCAGCTAGCTATGAAGCATGAGAAATTGTTGAATGTATATCGGTTCTACATGGCTTATGATTTCAGCACCTACATGTTATTTAGAAAATGTATTTAGCTATAATTATCAAATAGAATGCCATTTAGACTTATTCTAACATTTACCACAAATTTTATAATACAAATAAGAATACTAATGAGAATGATAATAAGAAATGTATGTGTTTGTATAAAAGGAAAATGAGACAGGAAAAGTTTGCAAGAAAAATATTAAAGAACCCTAATTGAGAACAAAACAATTAAACATGAAATTTGACAAATTTTATCATTATAGACTTTTACTTTTTCTCCATAATTAAATACACTCAATGCTACCCAAAAATACCATGAAAAATATGGATGAGATCTTTTTAATTTCTTTTTATTTTGATAAACTTCATTTTTTTTCTTATTTTCATGACAAAATCTTACTAACATAAAATTTTTGATAGCTGAGGTTTAGGATGAACACATGGAAAATTGGAAGTCATGATAGATTTACACCATAAATCTGCTATCATAAACATAAACCATAATTGCATAATATGAAAATATAAAATCTTTTAAGTAAAAGATTTTTTTTTTCTCTAAGAGCTCTAGATTGTGGGAAATATTTGCTTATGATGTTTGACTTTGGCAAAGTTTCAGCTTTACAAGCAAGGTCTAATGTTATATGTATAATTTTCAATTTGTATACTATTGACATGAGAACTTATTACATTTGACTTAGGGAGGCGTAGAGGAATTAGGGCATTGAAAATTAAACTTTTAGGTGATATAGGAATATAATTTAATGAACACAAAAATCATGAAAAATGTTAAAATACAAACAATCAAAATTAAAGAAAAACATTATGTAATGAAGAGATTGTGATGATGAGACTTTTCTTCTGTTACTTCTAATGTAACATCTCTAATTCTATTTCTTTACAAATCTATTATTTGAACATTTTATATCAAGGTATTTGATTGAAAGTGGCATTATTTTAATTCATTTTCTATTATAAATATAGCAATATGAGTCACGTATATCAAGGATTATGAAATATTGAGAATGGGAGGTAGGGGTGGACAAATTTGTTAAGTCTAGAAAACCAAGAAATGGTAAGGTTAGGTATCCAAATTTACATAGGTATTCAACTGACTGATCATAAGACATTGATGTCTGCAAAGGAAAATGATTTATTCAATTGTTAGTGTACTTTAATTTATTCTAGAATTAGATGTATAAATAAACTATAATCATCATCAAAGATAGGAGATGTGTTAAAAATTTAGGCTATGAGAGATGTATTGTATGAACGATGAGTGGAAGTGAAAAACCATATTTAGAAATAGAAGGCTTCATTTCCTAAAAAATATTTTATAAGAGAACTACTTACTTCCAAATTGGATGGCCTATGTCAGACATGGTGGTAAAATTATTCTATTGTTAGGATCACCCTACTTGGGATAAATGGAAGCTTTAGAAGCAGGCAAAAACCTAAATCATATCACAATACACAAAGATTATTTGCTGCTGGAAATTTCTCATTTGAAAATGCAAACAAGAAAGTGATCTATGTTGGAAATGATTGACAAGATCATTGATTGAAGAATGATGGAATTGGTAAAGAGTGTTTTCAATCATTGTTTTTCTCATTGATGTCAAACTTGCTATTTGCAGGAATGACAATTGTTTAAGTGATCCAAGTACTATCACTTAGTTGATTGACAAGGAGGAGTTAATCAATAAGATGTAACTAGAGCACCTAGAGAAAGGTTGAATTGTGTTGTTGTAATGAAGTATAAGGATTAGCTAAGAAATTGATGAAATAGTTTAGCCACACTCAGATACATTAGAAGTGCAAGGTGTAACTAAGTCAATTTGCAAAGCTTAACTAAGTTCGTCTATGAGTGCCGAGCAAGCTAGTTGAAGCCAAGAAAATTCTAATTTCAAGCCAAGCAAGCTCAGAATTTAGTGTGTGTCGAGTAACCTTTAGGTGCCGAGTGAAAAAGTCTTCATGTGCTTAGAACCAAATAAATGTAGTAGATGCTGAGCAAAATTATTTAGGTGCTGAGCACTAGTAAAACACAGTTGATGCTGAGTAACGTAGTAAGTGCTGAGCATTAGTATTCCAATGGTGCCAAGTTGCTGCATTATTTGAAAAGTCAAAAGATTCGCTAGATTAGTAACGATAAGTTTGTTACATTGAATTTTGTGAACTAGTTGGATGATAAGGATGATGAGTTGGTGTCACAGAGTTTTATGCCAACTAATTCCAGGTGAATATAGATGGATTTATCTTAATGTTTCTAGAAGAAACAATTTGGAGGGAAAACAATATCATTTTCTCAAAACCAATTCAAGTTGAAAGTGGGAAGAATTGAGTAGGAAATGAAGAACAAAACTTCTTTATAAGGAGTTATAGGTTAGAGATCAAAGGGGTGGTCATGAGTGGAAGATATGGTCAAGGTGTGAAGAAGCCAAGAGAAGGCTATTGTGAAGTGTCAAGAAAAGGACATAGTGAGGAAGAATAGAGCATCAAGTCTTTGATTTGATCAAGTGACCATAGTTTGATAGTTGCATTGGCATAATGAGTTGAAGAACTCAAGAAGATAGATCTTGAAGGGTGAACAAGCTATTTGAATTGCAAGGAAGGAAAGCCAAGCAAGGAGAAAGAACTAAAGTGAGATTTGAGATCTACAAGGTTAGAGTTGCAAGTGGTATTAGGTCAAAGATTTCTAATACTTTCTTACCATTGTATTAGATATTAAAATCCTACATTGATATGTTAGCTTAATAGCTAGGTGGTGAAGCCTTTGAGAAGGTGATTGAAAATCCCATGGAGTTGGGTGGCCCTAATAGCCTGTTGTAAATCCTTTAACAAGGTGGCATTCCAAGTTGAATGTTCTTAAGTCCTCTAACAAGGTACACTCCTAACAGAGTGTTGAAATCCTTTGATAGGGTCACATTTAACAGTGTGTTGTAGCCTTTAACAGGGTAGGCCTTTAATAGGGCATCACTTCAGAAGGGTGAAAAAGAAGGTAGCTTGTTACTGGTGGTTTTCCCAAATTGGGTTTCCACATAAATCCTTGTGTTATGTGTTGATTCTTTATATTTCATTACTACATGTTGATTTATAGTAGCTTGCTAAGATAAAGATAAAGTTTGGATGATTAGTAGTATGTATGGGCCTACTATAGATTTGGTTAAAAGTTTGAATTGGACATTATTGGACCTTGAATAACTGATTCACCCCCCTTCTTAATTATTCTAAATAATTCTAACAATTGTTATCAGAGCACTCTACTGATTTGTTTCAAGCTACTAGCAATAGGAAGATTAAGACGTCCAAGAGAGAAGTCCCCAAGTTGAACAAAGACAACTTTGTTGCATGGCAAAGTTTGATGAAATTGCTCCTTGGATCAATAGGTGATTATCCACAAACCTTAGTCACAATTGATCATACAAACCCTGTAGGACCCCTCACTACAAAAGATCTAAGCAAAAAGAAGGAGCACAATCAAGTAATGTTGGAGATTGCTTTAGCACTCAGCTATGCTGAATATGATGACATCAAAGGATGTGATACTACACACAAAATGTGGGAAACTCTAGCAACTATCTATGGAGGAGATGATAATGTCAAGAGAGCCAAAAGAGAAGGCCTAAGAGGAAAGTTTAATGACATGAAGATGGAAGAAGGAGAAAATGTTGCTCAGTATGGTGCAAGGATGAAAGAAGTTGTAAGTGCGCTAAGAAGTTTGGGTGGTCAGCTACAAGAAGAAATAGTAAGTAGCAAATACTTGAGAACTCTACTTCCTATCTATGCTATAAGAGTTTCAACCATCTAAGAGCTAAGGTGTGTACCAGGAAACACATTGACATTTGAAGAAATAATTGGAAGACTTACTGCATTCAAGCTATCCAACTTTGACAACTACAAGCCAAACAACTTTAGATATGCTTTCAAAGCCAAGATGATAGTAAGAGACACTGAGGAGGTGCAAACAAAGAAGAAGAATGGAAAAGGAAAACATGTATCAAGTGATAGTAGCACTGATGTAGACCAATTGGAGGCATTGCTAGCAAGAAGATTTCATAGAGGAAGAGGCAAATTCAAAGGTAAATTGCCTATCATTTGTTTCAATTGCAATGAAGTTGGTCATATTGCAGCTAGATGCACAAAAAAGAAGAGCTACAAGGATGTAAGTAAATTCAAGAACAAGAGAGAAGATAATAAGGACTACAAATAAAAAGGCAAGAGATGCTACATTGTTGAAGAAGATTCTAATGAAAATGATGATGAAGTAGTCTATGTGGCTATGAAGGATGAATCAAATGAAGATGAAGCAACCACTCTAGTAACCTGCATGAATAAAAATGACAAGTGGATCATAGATAGTAGATGCTCTCATCACATGACTGGAGACAAAAGTAAGTTCATTACCTTCACTCAATATGATGGAAATAGTGTTAGATTTGGTAACAATGCACCATGTCTAATCAAAGGGAAAGGTAGCATTAAGCTTATTGAAAAGATAACATGTGATAATGCATACTATGTTGAAGGCCTAAATTATAATTTGCTAAGTGTCTTACAGTTAGGCAACATAGGATGCAAGGTAGAATTTGAAAATAGAACTGCTAAGATCTATGATTCTTATGGGAGTCTAATAGGAAAAGGTGACTAGACTAGGAGTAATCTATTTTACCTAGATATGGAAGATGCTTCTTGTCTTATAGTATAGACTGATGATGTATAGTTATGGCATAAGAGTCTATTTCATGTAAACTTTGACAATTTGATCAACATCAGTTAAATGAAGAAAGTTAGGGGATTGCCAAAATTGAAGAAGCTTGACAACACAATGTGCAAACAATGTCAACTAGGGAAGATGACAAAGTCCACTTTCAAAAGCAAGGCCTATACTTCCAATGAAGTATTAGAGTTAGTTCATACTAACTTGTGTGGTCCAATTGAAGTGCAAAGCTACAAAGGAGATATATACATAATGCTAATTTTGGGTGACTACTCAAGAATGATTACAATCATGTTCCTGAAACAAAAATCAGATGCATTCCAAATGTTCAAATGGTATTTGGCTAGAGTTGAGAAGGAGATAGGGAAGAGCCTAAAATGTCTAAGATCTAATAGAGGAGGTGAATTCACATCAAGAGAATTTGAAGAATTCTACAATGACAAAGGAATCAAGAGGTAGACATCAGTACCTAGGACTCCACCACAAAATGGTATAGTAGAAAGAAGGAATAGATTAGTAATTGACTGTGCTAGAACTTTAATGATCGAGAAGAATGTTGCACTCAAGTACTGGAGATAAGCTATAAGTATTGTAGTCTAAACACTCAATAGAGTTAAAATCAAGAAAAGTACACATGCAACACCTTTTGAGCTATGGTATGGTCATTCACCCAATGTTAAAAATTTCAAAATATTTGGATGTAAATGCTATATACTTAAAGAGTCTAGGAATGGAAAGTTTGATGCAAAAAGTGAGGAAGGCATATTTCTTGGTTATTCTACTAGAAGCAAAGCTTATAAGTGCTTAAATGTCAATACTAACAAAGTGGTAGAAAACACAAATGTAAAATTTGATGAGCTTGCAAAAGTCCAAAATGTTGAATGTACCAAGAAAATAGAGGAATACAAGTCCTTCGTATACTTCTATGAAGGTATGCCTAATGAAGGTGAAGTTGCAAATCAAAATGACAATCAATAACAAACTTCAGTATCTGTTGAGTCACAAATAGTGAATGCTGAGCTACAGATGCATTTAGATGTTGAGCTGCAAAACACATGAAATGCACATTCAAATTTTGAGAATAGCACACATGAAGGAAATGAAGAATTACCTGATGAAGATATGTATGAGGATTCAGATGCTGAAAGGAATAACATGGAAACAAGGAAAGAACTAGTACTGGAAAAGAATGTGAGAAGAAACTATTCGATAGATCAGATTATTGGAAACAAAGAGGCTGGACCAATGACAAGGAATAAGCATAAAAGTGAGACATGTCTACTTAGCAAAGTGGAACCCAAAATAGTAAGTGAAGCCCTACAAGATGATGACTGGTACAATACTATGAAAGAAGAGATAGAGCAAATTGAGAAGAACAAGATATGGTCCTTAGTCCCAAGACCAAATGATAAGAATGTGATTGGAACCAAGGGGGTATTTAGAAACAAGCTAGATGAAAATGGTGAGATCACAAGGAATAAAGGAAGACTAATATGCAAAGGATATGCACAAAAAGAAGGATTAGATTATGGAGAAACTTTTTCCCTAGTTGCAAGAATGGAAGGAGTAAGGACTTTACTTGTATATATAGCCTATAAAGGATTCAAAGTCTACCAAATGGATGTCAAGTCTACATTTCTAAATGGTACACTAGAAGAGAAAGTCTACATAGAGCAACCAAAATGGTTTGTTGATGAGAACAACAAGGACAAGGTTTGTAAACTACACAAAGCTCTATACAGATTGAAGCAAGCCCCTAGATCTTGGTATGAAAGACTTCATAAGTATCTAGTACAAATAGGATTTGAAAGAACTGATGACAATAGTAATATGTATATCAAATCAAAAGAAGGTAAGGACATCCTTATATAAAAAATCTTTGTGGATGACATAATCTTTGGAGGAAAAGAAGTGCTTAGCAAAGATTTTGCTAACAAGATGAAACATGAATTTGAGATGTCTATGTTTGGAGAAATAAAGTTCTTTGTTTGATTTCAAGTACATCAACTAAAACATGGTATATTTGTGACCCAATCAAAGTATATCAAAGAGATACTCAAGACATTTGGTCTAGAGGATTCCAAACCTGTCAACACACCAATGGAAATAGGTCACAAGCTATCCAAGAATGATGAATCAACTAAAGTCAACCAAACCATTTACAGATCCATGATTGGAAAGCTACAATATGTTGTACATAGAAGACCAGACATAGCATTAGTAGTGAGAATAGTAGCAAGATTCTCTACTAATCCTAGAGAAAATCATCTCATGGTAGTAAAGAGGATAATGAGATATCTTAAAGGAATAGATGATTTTGGGTTATACTACAAGAGGAGTCACAAGTTTGAGCTAAATGCCTACACTGATGCAGATTGGGGAGGCAACATTGATGGTAGGAAAAGCACAAGTGGAGGAGCACTCTTCTTAGGAAAGAGACTAGTTACTTGGACTAGTAAGAAACAAACATGTACATCACAATCCATTACAGAAGCAGAATATGTAGCAACAATAATCAATTGTACAAACATCGTATGGCTTAAGCATCTATTGAAAGGATGAAGGAAGAGATAACCAAGCTAGTGATACTATATTGTGATAATACAAGTGCTATAAACATATCCAAGAATCTAGTAATGCATGCAAAAACTAAGAAAATTGCAATCAAGTATCACTATGTTAGAGAGTTGGTGGAAGACAAGCAAGTGAAGATGGAATACATTCACACAAAGGAACAAATTGTAGATATCTTCACTAAACCATTACCCAAGGATGATTATGAGTATCTTAGAGGTAAGTTAGGGGTAAAACCCCTAACCCAAGTAGTCTAAAGCAATAGAGAAGTTTCCCTGCATCAAAAGGAGTTGATCAATGAAATATTAGATGAATGATTCAGAGGATGATAATAGGTATAGAAATTCCAGATCAGTCACAAGCATGGTGATAGAGGGAGAAAGACTAGAGGTGAAAAGTTCACACCAAGCATGTTGAAGATGCTACATCTTTGGCATTTATGTCAAAGAGGGAGATTTAGGAAAAACTGATCAGCAAGCAACTACAAAGGATCAGGGATATAGAGAAAGGATGCAATAGTTAAGAGGGAGAAGTAGAATAGAGGATTCAATTTGTATCAACAAATAAGGAAGATATGATACAAAGAGGGAGATATGTAATGACAACAAGTTTTTTGTTTGGTATATAAGTTTTTTGGTAATGTTGGTGTTTGAAAATGTTGGTGGGTTTTCAATTATCCCAATGAGAATGTGAGATATCTAGGGGTAGCTAACTCCCATCTTCAACACATCATTTCAGACATTAGGCCAACTATAAGGCTTTAACCCTTCTTCACTTAAGGCTCTGCTAAACCTAGGTGGGTGGACCTTAGATTCAATCGATATGGTAGCAGTGCAAAAAAATATACTTGAATCTAACAAAGTAGATAAAAGCCCTTATATCTCTTAATGACTTATGAAATGACATAAATTTGCAGTAGCTAAATGCAAAACCATGGAGTTCATAAGCTGAGTGAGGGCATCACATTTAGGTTCTTCAACATGAAAGGGAAATAATGTTTGATTTATAATGTTGAATTCAACAAATCCTCAGATATGCAGTAGTAAGACTTAATGATCCTATAACTGATCAGTGCCCAATCCATTGGGAAAATCCATAAATCAAAAACATACATATGAATATCTGATACATATGTGTATCTTCAGATATTTGACCTATCTACTTAACTTGTAAATAAACATCTATGCTTAATCTAAACCTCATTCTTACATGACATCCCCATCAATAACCTTACAATCCTGTTGATTTCCCTGAAGCATTTACATAACCCTTTGAGTTACAGGCAACAATGAAATAACATACAACCTTAAGGGACTACAACTACAACCTAAGCTCTCTGTCAAAGATCATAAAACATTGAAGGGTATTAATAAAGGAGACAAGACTTAAAATGAAACTCAATCATCTATTGCTCTTTTTATTTATTTCCTTGAAATTAATACATTCATATGCATGGAATCAAAACATGAAACAACCTAATAGATCTAAACTATCTCTATTATCCTTCCTAATGTTGTTCATACAAGAGAATTATGCTGAAGAAAATGGTGTCTCAGTATTGGGAATGCATCAAAACTGGACCTAGAACCTGGTATCACAGTAATGTGCCAATTTTTTCCAAAAGACTAGAACTAATGGTCTCATAGTGAAAAACTAAAACCTCTACAAAGAGAAAAAAAAGGAATGATATAGCAGGAAGGAATTCCCAGATCTACTCTGAAGAGGACATGTGTCCACTCAGAATTCCTTCCCAAGAAGATGAAAAACCTCTTTCTACCCTCACTCTATAATTGCAAGAATCAAATCCTCATCATTTTGTGTTAGTGAAATAGGATCGATTACTATATTCTGTAACTTGTAATAGCACTTGTAGATATTTTATGTGTTTTCCAAGTTACTATATGAATGAATATATATGTGAAATAAAGAGGCATGTCTCTTGAAGAGGCATGTCTCTTGAAGAGACATGTCTCTTTAACATATTAACTTACATTAGTTATAGTAATATATCCTTAACATATTATAATGGTATATATATATATATATATATATATATATATATATATATATCACTCTTAATATAAGTTAATTATCCCATATATTATATATCTCATATTTATCTGATAGAATTATAACATTAACACTCCCTCTTAATGAAGAAGGATAAAACACATTTACACCTTAGGTAATATTTAAAAAATAATACATATAGGAAATCTTTGATCAAAAGATTCCTAGAATATGATATCATATAAGTATTGGCCTATTAGAATATCAACATATGACATTCCCCAATTACTATTTGATATCATATTTGGTAACATGAGCATTGGCCTATCAAAATATCAATCAAATGATATTCACCAAATACTCTGAGTAATGGCCTATCAGAACATCAACTAAATGATATCCACCAAGTACTCAATGTGGTAATGGCCTATCAGAATATCAAGGCAAGATATACACCAAGTACTAAAAATATATCTATACAAGCAACTTGTAGATAATCAAATTAATGATATCAATTGCCTAGTTGTTGATTTATAAGATAAAGCCTTTACATTAAACAATTTCACAAAAATTAATCATGCTACAAGTTATTGTAGGGACGTCACTTTACAAAAACTTCTCCTAATACAAGTGATAATCATTTAGAAGTCATCACTTCTTCATGATGTACATAGGGGATAGGCTCATACATGTATGACATCAAAAGTTCGCATGAAGTCTCCATGAATACTGTCAAGTGGTGTTGTCACAACATTCACCATAAAAATATATAAGAGAATAAGGTTTCTCCCTCTTAGTTTGATATCAACTTTTCTAACCTCTTAGCATAAGGTTCTCTCCGATGAAGTATCAGACTTCCTTTGATCTATTATCATCCTTCTAACCTCTTGGCAGCAAGTCATGTCATGCTTCCTTAGGTTAATGGTTATACTAATAGCATAAGGCCTTCCAGCCTACATACATGAGACTTTATCCTATGAATCATAGTCCTTTAGCTATTATAGTTTCCGACTAATGGAGAATCCATCAATCAAGGTCTAGTCCTTCTGAACCAAGATCATAAAAAGTTTGATTTAAGCAATTTTAATTTTCTGCTCCCTCTCTTTCTCCAAGGTTACCTCTAATGAATTGCTAGACTCCCTCTTATAATTTCAATCACCAAGAATATTTGCTTCAATAAACTCACATTATCCAACCTAATCATCAGATGATTCATGAATCATAGATCACAACTTCTTTGGAGCTACTATCATAAGATTGAGTCTGTACAATATTTGGTAGTATGCCTAATGTACCAATCTTCTTTTTCTGCAAGAACATCCTTAGAGACAAAGGAAAAGATAAAGGAAAATAACTCTTTATAGTAATTATAGAAATACAAAATAAGAGAGAGACTACAAAGAGTAGATACATGCAATACTCGAGGATAATAAATACTTATCTGCAATAATATAAGTTGCTCCAATGAAGGTCCATATGCATCAAATTAGGAAATTCCTCCATGTAAGAATTTGTCAAACAATTTGAGTACGCATTTTCTTCTCTCATATAAGGACAATTCAAATGGGAATAGAATATCGGTTATCATTAATAGACCATTGGTAGTCATTCCCCCTTACAATGTTGGATTCCCACTCTTATATTATTGAACATATAAGTACGCCAACAATGTTTCATATATATGGACACACAACCTATCTCCTTGTAACTCAAGCCACATTGGTATGGCTTTCGCAATGTGTCCCATGCCCATGTATCAAATGATGCTTGTTTACCATCATTTCTTTCTCCATTTTTGAGAAAGAAAATCATTATCAATATACACACCATCTAGACATCAATGTTGTTCAACCAAATACATCAACTCCTGCTTACTCAGATCATGAACATATATATATAATCAAAATTGCCAAAGTTTGACTGAATCATATCTGCTCCCTCTTTTTCTTTGATATAATTAAGTCATGTGATGGGGTATAATATCACTTCACCTCGGATGCCAAGCTTATATTTGAAATTCCTTATTGTCATCTTTAAGTCCATGTATGTGAACATTTTAGATGAATTTCTTGAGGAATCCTCAAATGGTAGAAATTTATTGATGATGCCTTCTCCACAAGGTCTCAACATTTCATTGTTGATTAGGCTTTATTTACCTTCTAAACCTTGTGGGATGTAGTGGATGAGTTTTCTAGGAACTTAATTATCAAAATACTCTTCGATCATTTCTTTCCTAGATGAGTATTTCTTTAGTACTGGTCTAATCGGGATTATTTCCTCCTCTTGTGACATCCACTTCATTTGTTTGATGTTCTACTCTGATACCATGTTAGTGAAATAGGATCTATTACTATATTCTGTAACTTGTAATAGAACTTGTAGATATTTTATGTGTTTTCCAAGTTACTATATGAATGAATATATATGTGAAATAAAGAGACATAATAATATACATACCACATATATATAATGGTTATATATATATAACCATTATAATATGTTAAGGATATATTACTATAACTAATGTAAGTTAATATGTTAAAGAGACATGTCTCTTCAAGAGACATGCCTCTTTATTTCACATATATATTCATTCATATAGTAACTTGGAAAACACATAAAATATCTACAAGTGCTATTACAAGTTATAGAATATAGTAATCAATCCTATTTCACTAACATGGTATCTAGATATCACTCTTAATATAAGTTAATTATACCATATATAATATTTTTCATATATTATATATCTCATATTTATCCAAAATAATTATAACATTAACATTTTGTTTCTACAAGAAAGAAATATTTGAGATATTTGATTCACCATCATAACTGATTTTTTATGCTAAAGTGAACTCCTAGTAATAGTAAAAAACAAGTTACAAATAACCTCAAGAAGCCAATATAACCTTTTCTAGATTCTTTTCTCCACATTCAGGCTTCAAAAGGTCTTCAAATTTTCCCTCTAACAAGCTTTGATGCTCAATGATCAAATCTAGTTGTTCTACTGCCAATACCCTGGGAAACACAAATTGACCTATAACACAAACCAGTGAAGACTTGTGCACAAATTGACTTTAGATTCAGAAAATTCAGTTTGTTCCAATTTATGTGGTATATTGGAGTGCCCAATTTCAATAAAAAATGTTCGAATTATGGCCCTCTAAAGTTCAGAGTCTTTGTTCATAGCTTTCATGGCAAGAATAAAAAATGAAATTTTAAAAATAATCTATAGTTTGAACTATAGAAAAGTTAAAATTTGAAATCAAATTTTTCATTTTATGACTGAATGTGTAGGGATATATTATTTTATCTTTTCAAAATCTCTTCATATCCCCTCACCCAATCAGACAGTGCCACTTGTTGCACATGTATTGGCTTCTTGGGCAAGTGTCACGTATCACATTCTGACTGGCCAGCCACATTAGTGCCATGTTTTGTTGCCACCTTAATGCTTGTTATGTCACCATGTTATCTGGTGAGCAACTTCTCCTTGGCAATATAGTGATGGCTACACAATTTTCCATGTGGTGCGATCTCCTTCCTCTGTCTGCGATCTCATCACATCATCATCCTGCTCACTACCACTTGGCATTACCTGATTCATTGCTCCATATCCTAGTAGGACCCACATTGATTTTACCTTGTATTTTATTTTTGCTAGGTTTCAGAGGTTTTTCAGCAACTCGCTATGTCACTAGTCAAAAAACCTTGGATTTTTCAGCTAGCAAAGTAGCGAGCTATTGAATTTTGGACTTTCAGGTGAGTTGCTGCTAATATCAAACCTTGGATTTTTTGGCTAGCGAAGTAGTGAGCTACTGAATTTTGGACTTTCAGGTGAGTTGCTGCTAACATCATCTCTTTCGAATGCCTATGAGTTTGAAATTTACTTGGGGTCGAGTTCAACTATCCATAGTTCCACAATAGGCTTCAAGTTTTTGAGAAGTTTGTGTCCTAAAGACACTTCTAGTATGAGCACCTTGGTATTTAAAAGGAAAGAAAGACTACTTCCCAGCAAATGTGGGATAATAGAACTGCTTAGTCCCATACCCATGATTTATCATGCTTAATGGGTCTTGGTTTTGATGCTGGTCTGCTTGACCCCTACATGGTTCTGGCAGTGATTTTCCTCTTTTATTTGCTTTGACCTGCATGCTCCTTCCTCCTACCATCAGCTCCCTTTGTCTCAATTGTGAGCTAATTTATATGGTGCAGACCTCTACTTTTTAATGGCAATTGTTCCTTTTAGATTGGGCATTACCTTGTCTGCTATCTTCAAGCCATGGACTACTAGCCGACTTGTTCTTTCTATATGCTATGGATGGGCTTTTTTGACTTGTAGGTTGTAGGCTCTTTTCTTATTTGACTATGTGTTTCTTTTTATAATGTAAGGCTTGCCTTTTGTGCTATGGGTTCCTCTACCCCCTTTACCTACAGCTTGGACTTTTTAATGGCAGATTTTCCTTTTATCAGTTGTGGCTATTTCTTTTTGCCTGCCGCTGACTGTCATGGGCTTTCTTTGACCAGGCCCTGACTTTATTTTTTAAACATAAATATTAGATCCTACACATTTCCTATATTTTCCTTTGTAATTTGAATGTGTGGGATGTTTCTTTGAGTAGAAAGGCAATGAAGTCCATTTCCCTCCTATTTACAAAGGCACAAGGCATATTAAATGTGGCCATGGCTTTAGTATTCCCTTGCGTTGGTCTTTCTTTATTTCTATGCATAGGTTTTTTGCCTTTGAATTCACAGCTTCCACTGCCACACACAGTCCTCTTGTTTATGGCATGGGTATTCCTCTATATCTAGTGATTGCTACCCTCAAAAAATGCCTCTCCTTCATTTTCATCTTGTGTGGGATGTTACCTTTTTGTATAGCATGTTTTGATGCATGGTTTTCTCTCACATTTCATGCTGGGTGTTCTTTTTATTCTAAAATATGGCTCCTCCCTGCTTGGGTCTTTCCCACCACGGGCTATTGCTAATGATAGCAAGTGTGCTTGTTTTGGTCTCAGCCGACTACTCTCCTCCTTACTATGGGTGGCTTCCTTTGTCTTGCCATTGCTTCCTTTTGCTGGTGGCATGTCCTTTGTCTTTGTTTCAAATTTCTTTCAAAAAAAGAAGCTTTTCCTTTTAGTTCTTTGTGTAGTGTATGAGGCTTTGCCTTTTCTAACCGCGACTTAAAGCCTAGTGTAGGATCTTCTCTCTTTGACATCCAATTCTTCTCTTATAATGAGCTCCCCTATTTTAGCGTATGGCTTGTTTGGGATGACTTCATTGTTAAAGAATTTAGCCTCTTAGAAGTTGATGGAGTTATGTGGAAATAGCCATTCCTTGGAATGTCAGCATGAAACAATGAAAAGATCACCTTGTCCACATTTGGTGAAGGTCTATTGACAATGGGTAACTCATGAATGAATGTCCGCAAAGATGATGATGTATTAATCATGTTAACATTCCTTGCAAGTTGCCATGGCTTTCCAGAGTGGAGTTCCTTGTCTTTAACCCAAATAATCTACCTTCAAATGCATTCATAGGTACAAGTGCAACATGTTTACCAATTAAATTAGCTTGCTCCCGCAAATATCCTTCAACTTGCCCATATGAGCAAAGGAATAGCAAGTTCTAATTACTATCACCTCTAGTGTATGTGTGATCTAGTACACCATTTAATCTTGAGGAAATATACATTCGTACCAAAACACATAATGATGACAACCATTATAATCCCTTCATGGAACTTTTAGAACCCCAATGTCTTTATCAGTTTGATACTAGTCGGGCCCCAAAGCGGGTCTGACTAAATTTTATTTTTGTTTTTGAACAACTAGTACTGCAAACTGATCCATTGATTACCTGAAATTGATTAGAACCAAGTTCAACCATTGATTAATCAACTGAAACCCATTTTACCATTGATCTGCAAACTATCACTTTTGCATCAGGAGGTCCTTTGATTGGCCTTAAAAAATGACCCAAACCAATGACTAGGCTCTAAAATTTGACCAATTGATTCTTTGTTCCACATACTTTCACCCTGTCAAATCTTGTCTCATGATGAACTCAGGGTCAAAAGATATTTGCTATCAAAGTTGCCTTCACAGAATTACCTATAGGTAAAGATGTCAGAAAACACAAATTGGGTTTGGAGTTGGCTTTGAAAATTGGGTAAAATAACACTTGGGGAAACAAAACTTGGGGCATTGGTTCACTGTCATAAGGAGAATATGGATCTATGATTTGGGCTCATGATGAATAATAGGGCACAAATGAAAAGCGGTCAAAGTGGGCTACATGGAATTTGTAGAATGGAAACAATGGTAGAAAAGTGATTTATGCAAATGGAATTGACCTGGGAAAGTGTGTAGAAGGATTCATCATGACTTGCAAACTGGCACACTTGGAGTATTTTCAGAGGAGAACATAGTGGTACAATCCATTTAATCTTACCAATCATAGATCTCAAGTTATGATGTCATGAATAGGGGTACCAAACTATCTGGATGTGCTAACACCAGTAAAAAGATAGAAATTCCTTTTGGAATCGCGTTCAAAAACATATTAGATGGATTTATCATAAGCTGAAACTTGAAACATAACAAGTATTTGACCTCTACAATGCAATAAAAAAGAAATTTTAGCATTTTGGTCAACTAGTCAAAAGTTATAACTCATCAAACAGGGCTTCCTAAAATTTTGAACAATTTGCATCAGCATGAAAACAATAAACTACCAACTTTGAGGGATTCAAAACCTAGTCAAATGGACTCAAAATAACTCAAAATCTTGAACATAGGTTCTTAGATATGGACACTAGACACTCCCAAAGTGGTGAGTCATGAAACATTTCTGGGTGTGAGATATTCAATGACAAACATGGCCTCCTGTTGCTATTTGACACCTAGGTGAAAATACGGATTTGTAAATTGCTTAAAACAAGACTTCATGAAATGATTCAAAATGTTAGTTTAGCTTCACGAAACACATAGACAGACTGAATGAAAGGTGTTAGAAACATTAAACACCAAATGAGACTTAAGGGTACAATTGGGTACACGTACATCAAAAGCTTTTATGGGGCTTGATTTTCTCAATGGTACTCAAAATCAGGAAAGCAATTTTATGTCCCAACAAGTAACTAAGTTGATCAACTTAATCAATTGATTAGTTTGGTTTTCCATCAATGCCAAAGAGGGAGATTGTTGGAAATGATTGAAAAGATCATTGATTGAAGAATGATGGAATTGGTAAAGAGTGTTTTCAATCATTGTTTTGTCATTGATGCCAAACTTTCTATTTGTATGAATGACAATTGCTTAAGTGATCCAAGTACTATCACTTAGTTGATTGACAAGGAGGAGTTAATCAATAAGATGTAACTAGAGCACCTAGAGAAAGGCTAAAGTTATGTTGTTGTAATGAAGTATAAGGATTAGCTAAGACATTGATGAAATAGTGTATTGATGAAATACTTTAAGACACAAAGGTTAGACACACTCAGATACATTAGAAGTGCAAGGTGTAACTAAGTCAATTTTCAAAGCTTAACTAAGTTCATCTGTGAGTGCTGAGCAAGCTAGTTGAAGCTGAGAAAATTCTCAATTCAAGCCAAGCCAAGCAAGTTCAAAATTTAGTGTCTGTTGAGTAATCTTTAGGTGACAAGTGAAAAAGTTTTCATGTACTGAGCACCAGATAAATGCAGTAGATGCCGAGCAAAATTGTTTAGGTGCTGAGCATCAGTAAAACATAGTTGATGTTGAGTAATGTAGTAAGTGCTGAGCATCAGTATTCCAATGGTGTCGAGTTGCTGCATTATTTGAAATGTCAAAAGATTCACCAGATTATTAATGATAAGTTTGTTACATTGAATTTTGTGAACTAGTTGGATGATAAGGATGATGAGTTGGTGTCACAAAGTTTTATGCCAACTAATTCCAGGCGAATATAGATGGATTTATCTTAATGTTTCTAGAAGAAACAATTTGGAGGGAAAACAATATCATTTTCTCAAAGCCAATTCAAGTTGAAAGCAGGAAGAATTGAGCGAGAAATGAAGAACAAAACTTCTTTATAAGGAGTTATAGGTCAAAGATCAAAGAGGTGGTCATGAGTGGAAGATATGGTCAAGGTATGAAGAAGCCAAGAGAAGGCTAGTGTGAAGTGTCAAGAAAAGGACACAGTGAGGAAGAATAGAGCATCAAGTCTTTGATTTGATCAAGTGACCATAGTGTGATAGTTGCATTGGCATAACGAGTTGAAGAACTCAAGAAGATAGATTTTGAAGGGTGAACAAGCTATCTAAACTACAAGGAAGGAAATCCAAATAAGGAAAAAGAACTGAAGTGAGATCTAAGATCTGCAAGGTTAGAGTTGCAAGTGGTATCAGGTCAAAGCTTTCTAATACTTTCTTACCATTGTATTAGATATTGAAATCCTACATTGATAGGTTGGCTTAATAGCTAGGTGGTGAAGCCTTTGAGAAGGTGATTGAAAATCCCATGGAGTTGGGTGGGCCTAATAGCTTGTTGTAAATCCTTTAATAGGGTGGCATTCCAAGTTGAATGTTCTTAAGTCCTCTAACAAGGCACACTCCTAACAGGGTGTTGAAGTCCTTTGGAAAGGTCACATTTAATAGTGTGTTGTAGCCTTTAATAGGGTAGGCCTTTAATAGGGCATCACTTCAAAAGGGTGAAAAAGAAGGTAGCATGTTACTGGTGGTTTTCCCAAATTGGGTTTCCACATAAATCCTTGTGTTATATGTTGATTCTTTATATTTCATTACTACATGTTGATTTACAATAGCTTGCTAAGATAAAGATAAAGCTTGGATGATTAGTAGTATGTATGGGCCTACTATAGATTTGGTTAAAAGTTTGAATTGGACATTATTGGACCTTGAATAACTGATTCACCCCCCCTCTTAGTTATTCTAAAGAATTCTAACAATCTACCTATTAAAGGGTAGAGAAATTTGCGAATTTAAGCATTGAAAGCAAGAGATTTTAAAGAACTTTTAGTTTTCATTATAGCTGCCTCACCTACTTCAAAACTTTATTTGTCTCCCCAATCAAGCACTTTCATTGCAATGCCCTTCTCATAAAGAATGTCTCTAGATATAGCTCCAAGTGTACCATGGGCTCTCCTCAATGCAAAGAATTTTTTCGTAGATATTAATTGTGTGAATTCCTAAGCTTTTTATGGATATATTCTATTTATGTTGTGTAACTTAAAGTTCATTGTTCTTCAACCTCATCTTGCATATTTTACCATGGAGATAGATTGTTGGCAGGTCTTTCTTCACTTTGTTGCCTATGTAGAATCAAGTAGAATTGATGCATCTCAACCCTTCAATTCATCATCCATCACTATTTGTAATTTATATTCTAATGTACTTAATGATGAAATTATGCTTGGAATTCAAAATGTGTATATTTTAGAGAAATACTTTCTCTAACAAAGAAATCATGGAAATGCATCCTTATGAGAAAAGTTACTATTCCACGGTCTACTTTAATAGCTTTAGAAATAGTTTCTCCGATGATCTCGTTTTCTTGAGGGCACGTTTGGCTATAATAACCAACCTTCATCAAACCATTCCATTTGTTGTGGTAGATAAAGATAATATGAGAAAATGAATAACTACCTAATTCAATTCCTTTTTAGTTTAGAGTGTTCAAACAACACTTATAATTTAGTTAGATGAGATCTGAGAGTGCATGGGTCAGGTTGGGAATCTTCTCCTTTGCCCCTACCCAAGTCTAGTTGGGATTGTGATTTTCATGCTGAGGATGCTTCGGTCTCATGTGTTAAGTCTGAATGTGTAGAAATGGAGGAGTGAAATTCCTTAACTAATAGTTTATTAGTTTTTGAAATTTTGATAACTAGTCATCTAAAGTTTGATTATGTTATTGAAGGAAGAATTGTGTCCAAATTGTAAAAAAGGTACCTCTCTACCATCAATGTTTAAATATTTTTGTACTTAGCAATGATTTTGGCATTTCTACTGATTCTTTCCTAGTTGAGCTTTTGAATTAGTTTTATTTAATAAGTATATTTAGTGGCCTACCCATTTTTGCCAAAATTTTTAAAAAATGATGTGGTATTTAACACCATGGACTAGAGAATGTGACCAAACCTTGTTGTATTCTAAAACTGCCAATGTGGTATGATGATAGCATTCTATTTTCAGTTTCTCACCAACATCAAAACAAGACAATGAAAGGATTTATGGATTTATTGTACATGTGCACATTTTTTTAAGGAGACTAGTGCACAATTCATAATTTACTACCATAGATATAGTTGATCAATAATAGTTCTCATTGTTAATATTTGAACATGCCTTTCTTATCAAATCTTTTCTTTATTAAACTATGAATACATTGTTCTTACATGCAATAGGAATATCACTAATTAAGTGCAGTGAAATAATTATACAATCTATAAATCTAGCAAACTATGAAGAAGAAATTCAGAACTACGAGTGATAAAGCTAGACTGCAGGCTAAGGGCCAAGCTTAACTAATAAACTCAAAGTTTTGACTTCTTTGGTGGCCAGGTTGTAGGTCCCTCCTAACCTTACCTCACCTTACTTGTTATTAACATGCCCGTTATCTTTCCTATTCACTTTCACAGTAGATTTATTTACCATTTGCCTTCTCATTGTGCATACCATCATTCAAGTGGGTCCAACCTTTCCAAATGTATGAACAATAATGGTACTTGCGGGGTAGTAAAGTTAGTGTATAAAATATAATGGTACCTACATAGCAATAAGGATTCTAAATCTGATTAGATTGCATAGTTGTATGGGAATTAACAACAATATTAATAATATAACATGTTGAAAATCAATTGTGCATTTTTCATCATTACGTAAATACAAATTTACATTTGATAAGATATATAATCAAAGTAAAAAGATTTTTTTTGGTTAGATTAAATTGTTATAGTATACACATTGCTATCATTTATTATATAATTTTTTTCTTAAAAATATGAATTAATAATTTAAAAAAAAAAATTATACAATTAGGTTCTAGTATAAAGATTTTCTAAAAAAATATAAATTAATAATTTTTTAAAATAATATATAATTAGATTATAATATAAAGATTTTCTTATAAATATAAACTAATAATATAAATTTAAAAAATATAGTTTAATAATATAAATTTTAAAATAATATTAATGTAATAATTGGTAAAAGAAAAAGAGTAGTTATAATTGTCTATATTACTAATAAAAATGAGTTATTATTCTTATTTTTTTAAATAATCATTAATCTCATTTATAGCTACACTAAAGAAAATGATTGAATTATGTATGATCTTGTAGAGAAAAATGTATTTCATGTCATAATAAAATATCACAAACTCAGATTTTATAGTAAACTTAGAATCAACAATGAAAACAATTCAAATATAATGGATATAAAATAGGTTGTCAATTTTGTCTTCAAAATAACTGTTGAATTATTTTGAATAAGTGTGTCACCACATGGGTATATCATGTTAATAAAGCATCTTGGGAAACAATCATTTAGAGGCATTCAAAGTATTGTGCAAACTTTGTTGCCAAGCTTATAAAGTATGACCTACAACTTGTTAAAGAATTGAAAGGGTTATGAATTCAAAAACCCAAACAAAAAATAAAAATGTGCTAAGCTACCAAATAGAGTCAAGTTGAAATAATTATAAATTGAAAAAAAAAATGATAGCAAAAGAAAAATTAAAAAATATATGTGACACATGCATTGTGCTTTCCCATAAGAGTTCACCTCATATTATATTAGGTCTTTTTGTTTCTTGAATCTATTTTAGCTGTTCATTTCACAACCAACCAACACAATTTGGAGGCCATTCTTGTTAATGTCATTCTTGCTTCATATCATAAATAGCATAATAATTCTTCCTACTAATCACTATAATTCTATGTTTTGATGTAGGTGTTTAATAGATACAATTTTTCTTAGCATTCTATGTAAGCCAATGTGCAATTACCAATATAGACCCTAAACATGGTTTTACTAATGACTAGTTTACATAATTAGAGCTAAAAATTGATGGCTTGCAGTTGGTTTGGCAGTATGTTGAATGTTGATCAATATTTATCATATAGCTTGAGTTTTTTCACATTGAAATTTTATGCCAAGCTAAGCATGGGAATCCATTCATATAGCATTAGGACTTGAAGCTTGAAGAGTTGTGTCACACTCATAATATTGAACTTTCAACTTGTGATGTTGATTATGAGATATTTTATTGACCAATAAAATAGAAAAATAATCACCAACATAGGGAGAATATGCTATTCAATATCACTATAGAGTACCTAGAACTTGGGCCAAGTATGTTGAAGACTAAAAACTAACATGATTACAAGCCAAATATTATACCAAGTAGTAAGAGTTCTCTTGCTCATTTGTTGGTGAAATTGTGTTGAAGCTGGAGAGCAATTGAAATCTTACAAGGTGTCAATGATTGAAGCCTTAATAGACTAAGAGATACAAAAGTAATAATCCCATTATTTTCTCTGGAAAGGATATATATGAAGGGATGGACAAAGGTGTATTTGTAGGTGAAAGGATGTTGAGAACTTAACTAGCAACAAATAAGGTTCAACAATGAATTCCAAGAATGGCTCATGAAATAAGTCACAACTTATGAAATATTTGTGTATGGTGGCATGAATTTGTTTAATATATTAGGCTGTGAAATTAACATGCAAATATTGATAAAAACACATGCATTCTAAAATATTTTGACAACATAAAAATACACTATGACTTTTCTACAAAACATAAAGATCCATATATTTCTACACAAAATTTCTTTTATCAACATCAATTATTAATGAGTTGCATATAGATTTATGGAAAATGTACAACTATTGGATGAAGTCTTAAAATTTCTTTCTTAAATGGTGTACTCTCAATTAAGCATTTAGTTACAATATGTTGTTAGTCTAGCCATGGAATAAAAACTTCAATTGAAAGTTAAAACTGACTACTGTATAAATTATTACTATAGTAGCCAAGTTCTATTTTATTTTTCAATTAAAACTTATATTCCAAGGAAAAATTAATAACATATTTGATTTAGATGCTTAGTTGAGAGTACACTATTTAAGCAACATATTTCCAGACTTTGTTTACTAGTCTATACAATTGCTCAAATTTTTGATAAAATCTAATCACAAGTGTAAAAAAATTGCACAACCTATGTCAACATCCTCCATGCCTATGCCAAAAGGGGATCTTCAAAGAGGGCATAAACATCCATCAAATAATATTCAAAAGAGAATTTGTGTTAGATATTATACTTGGCAATTTTGTGGTAAACACATGCACAATGTGGGTGAATATGGAAGGTACACAAGATAATCTAGTTTCTATACTACTTACTATAGTCTTTCCATGCTTTCACAGATACGTATTGATTTCTAATATATATATATATATATATGAATGATGGTAGATGCAGTGTGTATTCAAAGCATTGAATATCTTGGTTGTGCTTGGGATGTAATTTTTTTTCCATGTGGAGATCTTGTCATAGGATGTTTTGATGGAGTTATAAGAATATGGACAATGGATCAAGATATAATGGCTAGATTGCTTGAAGTACATGCATACAAGGCATGAATTTTTGCATACAAGTGCAATATGTGTGCTGCATTTTTCCTTCCCCAAATATCTCAATGCATTTAAATTGCTTGGTTTGAATTTACAATAGCTTTCACCATGAAAGACTATACAAGTGGCTTTTATATTGTATTCTTTTTTATGATGATAACTATCATTTGTATCTACTCATTGTTGGACTATGCTTACTATTTTCTATATATAAAGGAACCATCAAAATTGTTAGGCTTGGAAATAGGATATTTGGAATACTGTGAAAGACAAGACTTGAGAAGTTGTTATATTTAGGCTTGTCTTGCCAATGAATAGTTTGAGTTTGTATATTTCTATTCATTGTTTTAGTTGCTTTGTTGTAGTGACAAAAAAATAACAAAGAGGAAAAGACAATGTTGACATCTGAAGATAATAGTTATGATGACAAACATAGTTGCGAATCCACTACAAGAACCCCTTAATGTAATTCACCAAATCTTCTCTATTTTCCTTGTGCAATTTGTCAAACAATTGATATGACAAATAACTAGAAATCTTATTTATATATAAATTACTACTTGAGAACCACAACTAGCCAAAATGGGATACTTGAAAATGGACATGGATATCCATTAAAGCATAATATAAAGAGAACTTATTCAAATACTATAGCTGAAAATCTATGATATGCATACACCAAAATATGGAAGAATGGACAAGGAACGTGAAAGTTTTGACAAAATGTATCAAAGAAAATCCATCTTATGGAATTCCATAAATTATCATAACAAAATCCAATTGTGTTTGTAACATGCCCAAAATAACACCATGGCATTATAAAATCGTTAAATTGTTTATAATGTATGGCAAATTATAAGTACAATTCAACACTATCTCATGTATTTTCAATGAAAATATTTTGTGCTTGCATTAATATTATGCATTCTCCGAAACTCTATGCTATTAGCCATGTCAATCATATGTTCATTGTGTTGGAAATGATTGAAAATATATGAATGAAGATTAATGGAACTGGTAAAGAATTTTTTCAACCATTGTTTTGTCATTGATGTCAAACTTGCTACTTGCAAGAATGACAAATTGCTTAAGTTATTCAAATACTATCAATTGGTTGATTGACAAGGAGGTGGCAGTCAAAAAGATGTAACTAGAGCACCTAGAGAAAGGTTGAAATTATAATGTTGTAATGAAGTATAAGGATCAACTAAGCCATTGATGTAATTGTGTATTGTTGGCATAGTCACAAAGGATGGACACACTAAGACAAAGATGTGAGGTTTAACTAAGACATTTGTGAAGACTAACAAAGTTCATTGGAGAAGAGCCGAGCAAGATACAGGTGCCAAGCAAGATATAGGTGCCGAGCAAGATATAGGTGCCAAGTCAAAATGCTTTAGGTGCCGAGCTCTAGTAAATAACATTAAGAAGTCGAGTAACACAGAAGGTGTTGAGCATCTGTAAACCAATGATGCCGAGTTGCTGCATTATTTTGAAAAGTCAAAGATTTGCCAGATCTAAGTTGACATGGTAGTTATCTAGAATTTTGTGAACCAGATAGAAGATAAGAATGATGAGCTGGTGGCATAGAACACTATGTAAAATGTTTTTGGCAAATGATAAAGGATTTATCATGAAGTTTCTAGAAGAAACAATTTGGAGGGAAAACAATACCATTTTCTCAAGAGTAAATTAAGATTTGAGTGGGAAATCGAGAACAAAAATTTCTTTAAGAAGCTAAAGGTCAGAGATCAAGGGCACATGCATGAGAGGGAGTTGGTCATAAGTGTAATCATGCAAAGAATCCAAGAGGAGTAAGAACAGAGCATCAAGACTTTGAGTTGATCAAGTGACCATAGATTGCATTGGCATAACGAGTGGAGGAACTCAACGAGACAGATCTTGAAGGATGAACAAGTTGTCAGTACTGCAAGGGAGATAAGCCAAGCAAAGAAAGGGATTGAAAAGTGATATAAAATTTGTACAGTTAGGGTTGTAATCTCTATCATGTCAAAACCCCTATAATACTTTCTTACCATTGTATTAGATATTGAAACCCTACATTGCCAGGTTAGCTTAACAGCTAGGTGGATAAGCCTCAGAAAAGGATAGAAGATCCTCAGGAGAAGGATAAGAGATCCTTAGGAGAAGGATAAGAGATCCTTAGGAGGAGGATAGGAGATCCTTAGAGAGGGATGAAGGATTCTTTTGAGAAGGTGACTATAAATCCCATGGACTTGGGTGAGCCTAACAGCTCTATGTAAATCCTTTAATAGGGTGACATTCTAAGTTGAATGTTCTTAAATCCTTTAACAAGATCACATTTAATAATGTGTTGTAGCCTTTAACAGGGAAGACCATCAGAAGAAGGTTGAAATCAATTGCGCAGTTATTTTGTGGGTATCATCCCCACTCCAGTTTTACCTTCTTATTCCTGGAGGGTTTCTGGGTTATCAAATCCTTAGTGTTAAGGTGTGATGCATGTTTACTTTTCATGATTATTTGATGTTTAATTGCATGCATGATAATTTTAGTTATGTGCCATTAAGGATTTGTAGAAAAAGTTTTATTGGACATCATTGGACCTTGAATAACTGATTCACCCCCCCTCTCAGTTATTCTAAATAATTCTAACACATTGTGTCTAGTGTGATCCTTATCTCATTCATTTACTCTATCAAGATCATCAATCTAGTTTTGATGCTTAAGATTTCATGGAATTTTTGGAAACATAGGTATTTGGTTCATGATACTTATTTTTCTCCTTGTATTCGTGCATTCAATCAAGTTCCTTTATCAATGAAGAGTATTGTTAAAACCATCTTGTACAGGTTGAAATGGATCCACACTTGGATGGTCTAATCTAAGGTGGGATGATATGTTTCAACTTCTGACTTTATCTGACAAGTCCTTAACAAAATTTTGAAAGAAAGAAGTATTGTTAGATCATATGTATTAGTCATTCCTTGAATCTTGCTTTTTATTTCCAACTTTATTTCTATCGCTGCATTCTCATCATTGTTGTTTGTCATCTACAAAAAGTTAAACACATTTTAGAAATAAAAATTTAAAGAAACAAGAATAAGATTTATTAAAATGTAATTATTATTTTACATATTTATGTACGAAATGATCCTCCAATACTTGACAATTTTCATTACCTCTAATCCCATCTAATTCAATAATTTCCTACATTGATATTGCAACACATTTAAAAATATGATTTCTAAAGAATCATATACCAATAAAATAAATAAAGAAACAATTTTGTCATACCAAATGATTAGAGATGTTGATGGGGCCTCTTCCTTTGATAGAATCAATTGTAGTCGCAATATAATCAAAGTCTACATGCAAATTATTATTCATAGATTCTCTCTCTCTCTCTCTCTCTCTCACACACACACACACACACACATTAAGTTCATCTTGATCATGTGCTTGCACATGTATCCTTGCATTGAAAAGTTGCAAGAGCACATACATAGATTAGGTGACGAGATATAAACCTCATATTAGAAAAAAGTATCACTTTCACTTGTTACCCATGCTATACAATCATCAAGACCATTGAATGTAACATTCTCATCTAAAATTTTTGATGCTCAAACCCAAGATGTATTTTCAATCTTCTAAATTTCAAAGTTCCTATAGAAACCATGTTTTTTGTTGATTTGTATCCACCAACAATAGACATAAACATGTCTTGTTAGTTAATGTACTATCCAATCAACACGATAGTTTGTAGCACACTCGACTACTTTTAAGAATCACCTTTTCATGTGTGGGTGGGGTGGTATGATTCTATGGCTCCATTTGTTTCTTGGCCTGCATGCTTGAGTGTATGGCAACATCTAGCCCACATACTCAATATTTTAGACCATTGACTCTAAAAATATTCATTGAATGAGGGTTGTGTATCTTTAAACTCTTCAATAAACATGTGAACATTATTCCTTATTGAATATTCATTTGCTGAAAAGTGCATGATATATCTGAGCCTATCAAATATTTCTTGTCTAATTGCATTATCTTTGACTTTTGCAATTAATTTTTTCAACCATGCACATCTAACATGCCAAGAACATAGATATACATCACATTAAAATACTTATCTGCATCATATGTATATACATTTAGTCATTGGTTTCATACACTATTTAAAAGATACATAATTACTTTCCAAGTAAAAGCACAAACTTGTGTCACCCTTTTGTAAAGGAAAAGGCTAACAAAAATATAATTGTTCACTTTAAATAACATGAAACTAGCATTATTATTTAGAATTTGAAAATAAAGTAAACTAATTAAATGTATAGAAATGGATGAAGTTTAGGATCATATTTTTAAATAATTATTTGTAATAAGAATTGATATATTTTTCTTTATTTTTGTAGATAATTTTTTAGTTTCTAAATATGCTGAAAATTAGGGGTCTAGTTCCCACCACAAAACTATATGGAAACAAGCTTATTTCCCTTTTCTCTCAGACTATGTTATAGATAACATATATATCTAGAACAATTAAAAATAAAAATTTGATTTAGACCTATATTTTTTCTTTTATAATGATTCAAATTTCAACTCACCTAAAATCGATAGTTTTCATCTCCCATCACATTTTTCAAGATAAATATATTCTAACTAGAAGAAAAAATTGCATTCTAAAAGAAGAATACCTCCTCTAGAACATCATATAAATTTAGGAATTTTTTGATATTATTTAATATTGTTTTCTTTCCAAAATTGACATTTTTTTAGTGTTAAAATGTGTGCTTGTAGAATTGTTTAGGTACAATATACTATATCTAACTGAAAAACTATAAACTCTATATGAGAATATTCTTGACTTTGATAGGTCTATAAAGTGATGTTTATATGTTATTGAAAAAATATCATAAAAAATGGTATGAATTATTGAAACATCATTTTTCTAAAATAATTTTATTTCTTTAGTAATTGGATACAAACTAGTGTAAAATATGCATTTAATAGACATTTTCAATTGGAAAAGTGTGAAACCCTATATGACTTAGCTAGAATAAATTTATCTAAAACATATTTTTGAAAAAAAATGATTTTTAGATAGAAATATTCAAATTCAATTATTTTGATAAGTTAGCCAGAAGGTGACACAACTTTATAATTTTACCTTTAGACTTTATAATCGCAGATCATAAAAGAAATAATGCAAACCTTCCTATTAGAAAAAATAATCAATTTAAAACTTGATGCAACTTGAGCCTACAAAGACATGATAGATAATTATAGGTATATTGGATAAAAGATGCAAGAAAGTGACATTGGTGTTATAGAATTGAGAAAGATTGAACTAAGAAAGGGTTGTCATAATAGAGACATTAAAGAGTGAGATTCAAAAAAGTAAAGATTAAAAATAAGGTGAAAGAATTGTCATGTGATTAAGGAATGAGAAAAATAGTGTCACAAAATATAATGCCTAGGTTCTGAGACACAATGTGGAGGTTATATAGAAACTAGCCTATTTAATCAAGAATTAGGACACACACACACACACGACAATTAGGCTAAATAATGTTATTTCCACATGAGCTCTACATCAATATATAATCAAATTTTCAAACCAATATACCAACTAGTCTATTTGATCAATAATTAGGATACATCCATAGGGAAATCATCCTAAATATTGTAGTAGTACTCAATGTAAGGAGTTTTTTTAGAAATAGAAATGGCTTCATTGAGAACTACCAATCTAGTGACTTGTGAGAAGATTTCTTGTGCCAAAGTTGGATTTGTTTGAAATTCTCTTTTTTATTATTATGAGAAAAGGAGTAGAACAAGAGGAGTCATTGGAAGGGGAAAAAAGAGAGGAAGTGGAAATAGAAATGGAAGGTCATTTATGATGACCAAGATTGAAGAGATTTATATGCATGCTCTAAGTTCTACCATGACAAAAGGGAAGATTATGTCATGGATTAAGTTGGAGGGGGAGAGTGTTGTTCCGATTGAATTTGAAAATGTTGATGTGGATTTGGAGACATTCTATAATGGGATTTCCATAGCCATTGTTGTGGGCAAAGGAGAAGTCACTCCTATGGGAGCTTCCATTTATTGAAATATGTCTCTTTAGAGAAGTAGTATGAAACTCTGCATCTTTTGGCAAATTTTATAAAAGGTGAATATAATAGCTTAAGTTTACCTTGCATTGGACTTTTTGGTCTTTTTTTTTTTTGGATTATGCAATTTAATGAAACAAGCCTAATTTAATCCAAAAATTAATTATATTGATAAAGTAAAGAGAAAACCAAATAGACATGGTGACAATGATATAAATATGGTTATCATGTCAATACAACAATCATGTGTTATTAAAGAACAATAATATATTGACAAAGGGTAGTCATATATTAAATGATGAATCGTTAAAATTTGTAAGTTAAAATTACTGTCGTATTGTCAATAAAGTAGGAATGATAGAAGAGTGATGCAAACAAAACAAATGATTATAATGGTGCTAAATAATTAATGGTGTCAAAAAATCAGGGATTAAATAAACTCCAAACAATTTTGTATAGAAAAAAGCCATTAAATTAAATAAAAATTAATGAGATACAAGTATGGTACTAAAATATACTATTTACATAAAATATGCTTTTCATGAAAATAAAAACATCTGATAGCTTTGATCTCGACACCAACATCATCCACCATGAATGCATTTAATCTCCAATCAATATTCTTCAAGTGAACCCATTGGAGAAGTATACAAATCCAATATACAATATCGTAGTCACAAGACCTTGACATAATGATCCATGCCACAGGTAACCCCATATGCTTTGAATTGAATGCCTGGATTGTATAATTTAAATAGTCATAAGGCATATTGTTTGATATATCAATACTATATTTTAATTGAGTGTAAAATTCTATAATAAAATAATAATAACATGCCTTCATTGCATTCATACCAAATGTAGAATCCATTGCCAAAATGTTATTATGGATATAATGGAACATACAATCAAGTTTCTTTGGTAATTGAATTCCCAAAACAAATGGAATATGTCATCTCCATTAGCAATAGTGGCACTATATTATTGATATTCAAACCATGTATCAAGATTTTCCAAAACCCATTGTTGCACTGAATGGGCATCATTACTATCTAACACATATCTTAATGTCTTAATTTTATGATCAATATTGTAATATCGTCCATGGTAAGAAAATCACCCCTACACAATTAACCCTCAAACATGGTTATTTTTTCATGCACCATTTGCTTATGGTTTTTATGCACTGCATCTATGGGCATGCCAAGTAATAGTAATTACTCCACCCATTGATGTAGCTGTTTGCTAAAATATGGTGCAAAAAAGGACCCTGTTCCTAAAAACTCATTGTTTATTTGACCATGTCAAGGTTCTCCTTCACTATCCACATGTTGAACTTGGTGATACCATATTAACACATGGTTTGGCTTATGAACCATGATTCATGTGCTAAAATGATAGGTCCAACCACATTATGTATGCTTATGACTAGGTCTACTACCCTTCCCCTTTTTAGGCACTAAAGAAGGATCAAAAGGTGTTGCATTTTTTTCCCTATAGTCATTTGGTCCATACGCACACCAATACCTATTAAATTCAATAAGAACATTCAAACTTTTAGTTATAGTTAACCAATTATTAGATACAATATATTTGTAGTAACTAGTGCATTATCCTTATTCATACAAGTTATATTCTAATAAGCTATTAATTCTAATTTTTGTATCTGAATTAAGAGGCTACTTCTTTTTATGAATTTTTTGAAAGAAGGTTGGTATGACTCCCTTGAGATTTCTCCCTCAATAAATTTATACAATCTATTGGCCTCAATCTAAGTTAAAAATATTTTTGAGCCCTTATAGACATATTTATCCTAGGAGAGATCTTTGTATGAAAACTTTCCATGAGGGGGTAGCTGGATGACTTCATCCATGATGTGAGCCCAATTGACATCCATCTAGTAGAAAATAAACTAGAATTAGAAAGGGAGATGTCCCTAGATGATATAATAAGTTTGGCAGTCTTTAAAAATGACATGTTACAATGAATTTGATAATTACAATGCTTCTATATTAGATATTCCTCATTCATAAAATAAGATACAAAGCCCATCATACATAGTGTGACATATCTAATAGAACAAATGAGAACTCAATACAAGGGAAAAGTGGCTCTCACCACTAAAGAAGCTTAAAAATAAAAAGTATGTGATGAGATATATCTTTTTACTAAGGAAAAGAGTAAATAGAGAGGACAAAAAATTGATAAATTAGTTCTTTTCATTGCAATATAGAGTTATTTTAAATAAAATTTGGAATGCAAACCTTGGAAGTTTGAGATTGAAGTTTAAAACCCACAAATTTTTGAAGTGATCCAAAAGACTATCGATATGCGAATTTGAATGATAATCTTTTTGATTTACAATTCCAAGTACAAACTAGCGTAAATACCTATTTAAACATCTAGTGTAGTATTTTTAACTCAAATAAAATTAGAGTTTTATTAATTTGCAATTCCAAGTACAACCAACTTTTTGGATAGAGTTTTGATATATTATGCTTTGTTTGACTCAAATGACATCTATTATATTATTTGTTTTCTTTTTTGTGTGGCAATTAAGTGGTTATTTCCTTATATGCATGAAAGATGATTGCATTGAGGAAATATATGATAGGGTTCATTTGGAAAGTGGAATAGGAATATAGGAATAAGAATACTTATTCTGGGTTTGTAATTCCAGGAATACAAAATTGGAATACATGTTCCTCTTCTTTGTTTGGTTCACCCAGAATTTGATAGGGAATATGCATAATCTCTGTTTGGTTGTGCAAAAGAGGAAACGGAATAAGATTATTTTTTATTGTTATTTAATATTTTTTCATTATACATTTGAATGATTTGGATTATTTTTATTTTTTTAAAGATTATTTTTTCAAATTTTAAATTACGATATTAATTTTTTTTTTAGAGACAATCAATTGAAATAGTAATGAAACTAGTATAATCTATTCATCGTTTTAACATAATTAGTCACCAAAATACGATTAGAAACAAGTTCCAAACAAAAAAAAGTCAAATCATTATTAAATATGTCCATTTCTATTCAAAATCATAAAATAACTCATAATGTTCAATAGTTTTTGATAAAGGAAAACAAGTTTTGAAGGGTGCCTAAAACCCTTTTACAATATTCAATAGTTGCTTTGACTTTCAACTGCATTTATGCATATGGTCCCAAAAGACTAGTACGATTGAAATAATTATAATTTCCAACATGCCTCAAAGAAACATGTTCTCACTCTCTCTGACCTTGCACAACTTGCAATCAATACTTTCATGTACTTCAGATTTAGCTATGGTAGATGTGGGTTGGACATCATTGACCCACTGAAAGAAATTAGAACCACTACCCCCCTGCAATACAAAATCTAAATTAGTAGTCTCCACAACAATTAGTTGATAAAAAAATGTAAACATACAACACAAATTAGTAATAACCTTTCTTCCATTTGGACAACAAAATAATTTAAGTTATGGATTATTTGTTGTGTGCAAAGTCTTTAGTACTACATGGCTAGCGCCACACTCAAACTTTGGAAAATTTAAATCCATAAATCCTATAAAAATATGAATAAATACAAATAAAATGAAACATTCAATTAGCAAGATATATTTTTTTCCCTATATTATCAATCTCCTCAAGCTCATGAAGCTCTTGATATGTCATGAATATCACAACCTACATGCTAGCTATAATAGGTCTCTGCATTAAATATAAGTAGAGGTTATGTTGCTTACCTAAGTTGTTTCAATTTTTGGTTGGATATGAAATTTTTTTTTTTGCCTTTGTGTGCACTAGTATCTCTCAAAGCACTAAGAACCTTTTAGAATAGAGTAAAACTTGAACAAGAATGGATCCTAAGTTATCTTTGCATTTAGAAAAGGAGACTATAATAGCTTTCTTGAGAACAAACATTGGCTTATGAATTGATTATGTAGAAGTCCTCAAGCCAAGATTTTTAGGTTGTTCCTTGGATCCCATCCTTATGATGTTCTTCAAAAGTTTCTATATTACTACAGTCTTGAGATTTCATATTGAAAGGAATCTAAGCCTGATGATTTTTCATTTCCCAATGATTGGAACTCCATCATATTTGGACAAGAAATTCTATATTAAATCTCTACAACATGCCATTGAATGTTTTTCTTTGGAAATGTCTCCACATTCATAAGGTTGCTTTGTAATAGTGTAGTTTTCTTATTTTGTCCATCTGCCTCTTATGCAATCTATTTATGCTTGACCATATAGATATTAAAAAACATGACATTTCTAGTCTATAATGACGAGTAAAAAGATTTTGGTGAAATTAAATATTTTGGACAGTGCACCCAAATTAAAAATTTCTTTAATATAATTTCCTTTCTTTGGTGCAAAGAATCAATAGGCCAACAAGGATAACGAGGCAAAAGAGAGCAATAATGATGCCATAAGAAAACAAGTGGCACTCACATCCACATGCAAACCCTTCATCTACCATGTCTCCAAACCACATTAAACTTAAACAACCATGAAAAATAAGAATTTTCTTATCCCTCTTCCATTTCCATGCATTTCCATTGTCTTCAACTCATGGTACCTAGATTGTACACTAGAGTTCCATTATCATTGTCATTCTTGTTAATGTTGTTTCTTCTTCTTGTTGGTCTAATGGTGGAGGCCAAGAATCAATTGCCCAATGTTAATACTAATAATAATGGAGGCCTAAAATTGGGTATGGAGGTTGAAGATATGTCATTTGATGAGCAATAGAAGCTCATGGATCTCATCAACACACCAACCAACATTGATTCTACAACTAGTCATCTTTTGGCTAAGGATCCTTATTCTAATTATTAGTTCTTCTTCTTTCTTTTCCTTTTCTATCATTACCCCCCCCGGCCCCCCTTTCTCTTTGTTTATTTGTTTCTTCTTTTTTAGTACAATGTTTATGATTTCTCTTCTTTTCATTTTATGTTGTTCTTATTATCATGATCTTAGGAAAAACAATGGTCTTTCCTAGTGACAATACTGGTATTAGGGTTTCTAAATACATCTTGAGTGGTCTTGAAGAGAAATGTGTTGAGTACAAGTTCTTGTACATCATATTGGACTGAAAAGATGGAACTTTTCTCTATGGATTCTTTATAACTCTAATGAAACCATATTGTTGTCCCATAGGGACCATTGTCATTCAAAAATTGTTGAAGCTATAGTATTGAGAGATCCTTATGTTAGATGTAGTTGTTTGGCTTTTATCATGGAGAATTTTATGTGTCCTTTTAGGGTAATGGTTATTAGCGTTGTGAGCATTTCTTGTAGTAGAACCAGATGCAAAGATATAGATAAAGATTTTGATTCTCAAAATGCTTTGATTAGCCTTTCTCTATGATCTATGCCTAGCTAGTAACATAATGTTTAATGGTGTTTTTAATGGCCAAAAACCCATTAGCATTTTTGAGCAATACGAGTTTATAAATTAGCTCATGAATACTAAGAGAAAATTGATTGATTGTGAAAAAGGCAAGAAAAAATTAGATGACGATGAGAGGAGCAAAAACTTGTCACACTCATATGTAGCATTGGTTAAATATGTTTTTGACTATTTACATTTTGTGGGCCTTTACATGTTTGATAGATCAATACAGGCATGACTCACAATATCAACTCCAACATCATAGATAGATGTATATGCAAGAGTTTTCTCCACAAAGTACTAATGTCAACCACAACATTTCTATGGAAGAAATTGATACACTTTTCACAACTGATGATTGAAAATGTTAGGCAGTACATTGAGCACTGCAACAATATAATATGTGATTGATATATTTGTATATCATATTTTGCTCTATTTCATCAGGCACTTTTTAAATGCAAGCCCTTTCTTTCTTTTCAAATAGTTGTTAACCACTCATTTCTTTTAGTAGTGTTACAAGAGGAATTTTACACTTCAACTAAACATTTGTTTCTATGCTATATTTAATTAGGTTCATTTTTTAGGGTTTTAATTTTAAACTTAAAGTAGATACTCTCCTGTTACACCATAAGTGTTGGATACAATTTTTTAATTGTGTGTTGTCTTTGATGTCACACAAATGTCATATTAGTCATAAGATAGAGTCTACCAAGCTCAGAAGGTCAGCAAGGCAAATAATAGTGATTACCAAGCTCAGAAGGTTAGCAAGGCAAAGAACAATGATTACCAAGCTCAAAAGGTCAACAAGGCAAAGAAAAATGATTACCGAGCTCAGAGGGTTATTTATCAAGGCTAAGAATAGTGTTTACTGAGCTCAGAAGGTCAGCAAGGCAAAGAACAATGATTATTGATCTCAGAAGGTTAGCAAGGCAAAGAACAGTATCTACTGAGTAAATAGTTGTTACCGAGCTTTCAAGGTAATCAAAGAAATTTAATTTTTACTGAGATCACTCTGTCATCAAAGGAAATGTGACAGAAGTAGTTCTTACCGAGTAAACTCAGTATCTAAAGGATTATGTAGAAGTCACAATGTTAACTAAGTCAAGAAGGTTAACTCAAGAAATTTCTAGAAACAATACTTTACCAAGCAGGGTCAGCCAGTAAAGGATTTCATCAAATTTTTGAAATAACATCTATTTGTTTAGAATAATGTTTGCAGCCAACTAGTGTATGGTTTATTGGTAAATGTAACATGTAAATGGGCCAACTTGACAATCTGAATGGTATAATAAAGAGGTCAAGTTGTGAATTCTAAGTGTGTGATGGAAGATTGTAATTAATGTGAGATAAGAACTAATTATTGTGGAAGTGAATTTGAAGGATGATTAGAGATCATTGAGGAGCAGCAAAGCCATATTTGATTTGAAGGATCTAATGAAGCAGAACAAAAGCCTATTATCAACAAATTTAGTTGCACCTTATTTAGGTTAATTCATTGCTGCTTTCTAACAATTGTAGCAATGATTTCAAATCTCTTAACAGAGTTGGTTTAACAACCATTTTGTAAATCCTCTAACAATGTGACAGTTTAGTTGAATTGTTCTGAAGACCTCTAGCAAGGCCACTCCTAACACAATGATTAAATCGTTTAACAGGGTCACACCTAACAGTGTGTATTGTAACCTTTAACAAGGTTGGCTCCTAACAGGGCTCACTTTAGAAGAGTGAAAAAGGTGTAGCTAGTTACATGGTGGCTTTTCCCATATTGGGTTTCCACATTAAATCTAGTGTCTCTTGTGTTCATCTTATTTAACTTTTGCATGTATATTAATAACTATGAATGCTAGATGATCAATAACTAGTTAATCTACCATGTTACAGTATTCTTGCATTATTTACTGAGTGTCAGTAGTAAATAAGTATTAAAGAGATCTAAGGGATCTGTGAATTGTTTTTGTGACAACTGATTCACCCCCCCCGCTCTCTCTTATTTGCTTCATCTATAATTCCAACAATAAAACCATTGAGCAGACACATTTATGAATGGGTAAACAATACCACTTCCCAAAAACTATAGATAGGATGGCCATTCAAACCACTAAGAAGATATACTCCAACTATAGTTTATTTTAAATAGAAGGCAAGAAATTACTTCCAGTAAACAACTTTATGGTTTTATACAACCAAAAAAGTAGATATGATCCATTAACTTTGGTTTTGGCTAGGAACAAAAGAAGCAAATGTAAGGCTTTTGAAAAATACCTATGGCAATGAAAACCTCCATGAATCTCTACAACACAATGATAGAGCTCTTTGTAAGAAGGGAAGAAACACCAATTGTTGGAAGATGATGGCAATGGAAGTAGCAGAGAGAATGTTGCAGATGAAAATCCCAACCGTGCTCCAAAAACCATACGCAATGTTCTGTGGAAGAAATTAATGAACTCACTTTAATAGGACAAATTGATATAATTTCATGCTAAATGGATATAAGTATTAATTTCATGAAAAATTAGCTTCGATTTTGTTGATTGTTAGGATAAGTTTAAAGTTCAAAATAGATTGAATGTCATCAAGTCTAAAACTCATAATTGTTAGACTAGCCACAACTTTAAAACAAATTAAATGCTACCTAGGTTTTATGTAGATTTCCTTGGAAGCTTGATACCTATTTCTCTAACTCTATCTAAAGTAGAACTTTGAGGTCTACCTTAAAATGAGAAAAACTCATGACTACCACATCATAGCTATTGTTAATTGTTGACTAACTAGGTCTAAGAGGTTGACTACAATTATGAAGTAAGATTGGAATTTGAGGGTAATGATTTGTATAATTAATCAATCTAAGAAATTATGATTCTAACTGTAATGATCTTTGACGTATGATAAAAATTTATGTTTTCTCTTCTCATATATGCCTTACCTTATTATACTAATGACTTTATGAATAATTGGTGAGGAAGCTTGATACCTAATTCTTTGATTAGACTCTATCTACTTAGCTATATGCTTATTTCTTCATCTCTTTAGGATTATGATTGATGACAATGATTTTGCTAATTGTCAAGGCCACTTGCAAGTTTAAAACACAAGATTAAAATAAATTGAATGTTGTCTAGTAATTTGAAATTGTGCAATCCATGTTGCTACTATAGTTAAAACTACAGAACTCAACATGCCCAATAATAGAGTCATATCTATTATCCCTAGTTATATTTTTAACTAAAAACATATAGAATCTTATCAAGGAAACATGCAAACTACCATACATAGCCATGACGTAAATACAATACATCAAGAAAAAGCTCTGTAAAAAGCTTAAAACAATGCACTTGCAAATTTATAACTAATTAAATGTCATCTATATGACTATCTAAACTAGACTTTGAGGTCTATATAAAAAAATACTCTCCTAAAAAGCATATCAATTATTGTTAATTGTTAACTAATTGGATGTCAAAGGGTGACTATAAGTATGAAGTGAGACAACAATTTGGGTAAAATGGTTCTATTTCTATTATTTATTAGTTTAAAAAATTACGATTCTGACTGCAATGAGGTTGTTGTATGATAAACATTGAGATTTTTTCTTTTCATATATGCTTGAGCTTAATGTACGAGGGGATTTATGAAGAATCAATGAGGAATCTTGATGCATAATTATCTTCTTGTACACATCTACTTGGTTCTTTGTCTCTTTAGGATTCTGAGTACTAGCAATGATTTTGTTAATTGTCACAACCAACTACAAGTTCAAAACAAATTAAATACATGTAGCAATTTGAAATTATAGGATTCAATTGCAACTAGATTTGAAACTATAGAACTTAATGTGCATGTTTGTTATCCCTAGCTGAGTCTTTTTTTCTTTTTTCTTTTTAAATATAGAATCTTTTCAAGACAACCAGCAAACTATAATATGAGGCCATGAATAACATGCACACAACCTCTATTAAAATATTAAAATAGTGCACAAAATGGGAAGGGAAATAAACCAAAAGCTAAGGCAACACATATATGAAAAGGAAGATTGAAAACCTTTATTTTACAATAAACAATATAGTGTTGAGAATCATAGGCTTTCAGATTGATTTATGATAGAAACCATTATTGTTGAATTCACAACCCTTTTTTAGTTTATCAAGTTGTCAATATTTTAAAAAATTTGATATGATTGTGGAGAGATGTATTGTTTCATGTAGACCTCATATTCAAGTTAGATATACTGGCATCCTATACACCACTTTTAGCGTAAATCATGAAATTTGAAAATCAATCAGTTTGGCAATCAAGAGGCATCATATATCAACTATCTTATCATTTTTCTTCTTTTGTGAATCAGATAGAGCCATAGATGAGTGACTTTTTTTGAGAGAATAGGACAATTTTAATTGCATTCAAATAAAGCTAATTATAGTAGAATTAACAATCACCGGAGAAGTTGTCCTTACATCCAATAGGAACATCCATGGATATTTAAACCAAACAAACCATATACATTTCTTATGAGGTATTTGTTAAAAATTTGATTCAAATAAGACCTTTCACATTGCTTAAAGAGGTTTCAATCAAGAAGATAAACTCAGCTAAAGGGCTTATGTAGAAGATAAATGATGCTAGGATCAAGTTTTGAAATGCAAACGTTCAATTCACACCAATTCATCTTAGCATAATTTAAATTGACTATAAAAAAATAAAGCATGTAAATATCTTGTAAAGTTGACAGGCAGTTCTTTGTTTTAATTACAATAGTCTCCACCATAATTTTATTGATTTGAATGCATTGGCAGGAAAATGATCCATTGTTTAATAATGTTAGTTACGATTAGTCATAGTTTCATTAGAAAGAGTGGAGTTTATATTTGTTTGATTTTTTGTGAGCCTCTTTTAGCCTTCATAGTTTTTATTATTAGCATTGTTTTCAAATAATTGTAGTTGTATGTAGTAATAAAATAGTTTTATCTAACTTCTATAAGAATATAGTATTCTTTATCTAATAATAGTTTTTTTTTGTATGTTATTTTATTGAGTTCCTCTATTCACTACTGCTATTTGAATCTACATCTTTTGATTTGGTTTATAAGGTAAAATTTACTGATAATGTTTATATATTTTGCACAAA
Organism: Cupressus sempervirens; assembly: GCA_028749045.1. Lineage (NCBI taxonomy): Eukaryota > Viridiplantae > Streptophyta > Pinopsida > Cupressales > Cupressaceae > Cupressus > Cupressus sempervirens. The sequence continues at coordinate 340,169,934 of CM053785.1, forward strand.
CTTTTGTTACTATAGATAGGATCATCAAATATGTATCTATCTTAATATACAAAGTTTTACACAATCACAAGGAAATTGCCATAAAGATGCTTTTATTCTTCAAAAAATATCACTATATGAAGGAAATTTTGAATGAAGTGAACATGATATGCAATGTTAGGCACAAGAATTTGTTACAATTATTGGGATGCAATGTCAAGGATCAAGAAAGGCTCTTGGTTTATGAAAAACTACCAATAAAAGCCTTCACTACCATCTATTTAGTTTCCCCACTATCTCCATCCAATTTGAAATCTTCATTTGAACATAATTTACTATAATGCCCTATGCTTGTTGTGTTTATTTGATGGGATGAACTTCATTTTGAAGTAGATTCAATCTCCATAATTTTACTCAACTAGGAAAAGATATTTGAAATAATACAAGAAACAATAGGTAGGGATAACACATCTTCACCAAGTAATTGGAATTTTTATTATACATAGAGATATAAAAGACAACCATATCTTGTTAGATGAGAATTCCAAAACCAAGATCACATAACCCCCAGATTTTTGTGATTTCCTTGCAAATCTCAACGATTTGCATTAATTTTTTAAAGAATGAAGTCAAAGTGGAAGAGCTTCAAGAATAAAAAATCTATTGTGTTATTAGCCAGATTGAGAAACTGATTAGAAGTTTTCTTTGGTTAGATAATATGTCTGGGGTTAAAAAGATTCCCCTAATATCTTTAAAAGAGATGTCTCATTCTAAGTCTAAAGGTGGGGTGGGCTTGCATGAACTTCTAAGTAGAAATAAAGTATTTGGAGGCAAACTCATTTGGTTTATGTATGACAAACTAGACAAGAAGTGGTGTTCTATTATGCACAAGAAGTATTTGGATATTGATGATCCATTGTGTATCTTCACTTTAGCAAATCCTCTTTAAAAGGGGTCAGTAATTTGGAATTTTATGATGGCTTCGAGAGAGGTGGTCTACATCACATGGGAAGTACATAGTGAGTTATTTGTTTCTTTTTTATTAGATTCTTGGTTGGGCTTCTCACCTCTTTTAAACTCTCCCCAAGCTTTGAAGATCATGCAAATCACTAACCAACATTGGGGCTCAAAATTGAATGATTTTGTAGATGCAATTGAGTTACACTTAGGCAAGGGTATTTGGAAGGATTCGACATCCTTATCGCTGGATAATAATTAGTGTTCCTTTTTATTGGGAGTTTTTAAGGAAAGAAAAATTTATTTTTCTTGAGATAAGAATGTAGTAAGATGGGTTCCTTCTAAAGATGGTAGGTAGTATGTTAAAGAAGGTTATAAGGCATTACAAAATTTGGCTGAAATTAAGCCCCCACATCATGCTTTCAATCTTTGTTGGAATAATGTTGTGCTCCCCAAAGTAGGCTATTTCACTTGGCTTGCTTTAAAGAAAAGGATTTTAACTAGTGATAAATTTTCTAGACTCTTAATAGCTCAACCCTTTAAGGGTGTTTTGTGTGAAGAAACACGAGAGACTGTAGATAACTTACTGTTACATTGTCCTTATGCACAACAATGCTAGTTACATGTGCTCAAGATACTTAATTATGAGATGCCACTTCTGAATAGCTTGTGGAATCTTTTTCAATCACGGCCTTTGCTTTATCCTATGTCAATGTTTCATGGTATTTGGAAGTGTGCTCCTTCAACTATTGTTTGGGCACTTTGCTGGGAAAGAAACAAGTGTATCTTTCACCATGTTTCTTCATATGTAAGCAAGGTGCAAGATCAGATTAAGAAATTTATATTTGAAAGCATCCATTCTTCAATTAGTTTTAATCACTATTTCTTAGCTTGGGATAGTTGTATCATTCAGAATTGGAAAGCTATTTGAATTCTGACGGGTACTCATCCAAATCCAAAATTAACCGGCAAAGTTGATAGATCAAATGTCACATGGACTCTATTATTTGGTTTTGTTAAGATTAAATTTGATGGTGCATCACATGGAAACCTAGGAAAATTAGGAATTGGAGCTTGCATTAGGGATGAGTATGGAAGGGTTTTAGCAATCAAATCTTAACCTTTACCTTTGGAGACAAATAAAATTGCAAAGGCACACACCTTTGCTAGTTGGCTTAATAATAGCAAGAAGAAATGGTTTTCATTCAGTTTATATTAAGGGTGACTCAATGATTATAATTAAAGCATGTCTCTCAAAATATTCTTTCAATTAGAAAATTACTTATATCCTAAAATAGATTTGGGGGTTATTAAATTCATTTCAAGAGTATCAGATATCTCATATATATAGGGAAGGTAATTCTATGGCTAACTATTTAGCAAATATTGGATGTGATGATCAGCATTTAGAGTTTTTTGCATTGGCTTCACATCCCAATCTTAATTCTCATCCATTAATTATGTTTGCCTTTCTTGTTCTAGTATAACTTTTTATCAAGGATTCAAATTAATGTCTCCAATTGCAGCCCTTTGTAGTTTGTGTTGTCATAGGGAAAATTTTTTGTAGGCTACTTTTCTTCTATTTATTTCTTTTATATTTTAACAAGGAAATGGGGTTTTCTTTCTAGTTCTTTCCCCATGGAGTTATCAAACTAGCTATTTTATTTTTATATATAGTTTGTGGCCCCATCCACATTTGCCAAAAAAAAAAAAACAATATTTGTAAATTTATTTTCATGACTAATTATGGAGAATGAGAATGAATATTGGAAGATCTACAGCAAATATTAGACCAATTATCTTAGTGGTCTATGCAATGTTTTTATTCTATGATCTAAATTATTGGAGAAAGAAACAAAATTTATGTAAATTCTTTATAATATTGATGAAAAATGATCAATTTATTTTCATGAAGAGCTTAAACAATAAGAGACTTGTTATCAAGTATAACAAATTTTCATCAATTTATTTTGTCATGTCCCCATTTTTGGTGACAGTTCGATTTAATTAATTTTATTAATCTGGTTGTCTAAAATAATGCATATTTTAAGGACGACTAATTAATTATTTTAATTAAATAAATAAATATTAAAAGATAACTTTATATTTAATAAAGTGACTTGGATTATAAAAATATTTAATAAAGTCACTTGAGGGATAAGATCAAAAATGTTCTAGAAGTCTCTGAGGAAGGTGGAGAGAAAAGAATAAATAGGCACCCCGGGGCTCCATTCGAATCAAGCAGTTGATTATCTCTCTTTGATTTTCAGATTATGATTCAATCACAGGTGCATTGTGGAACCTAGGGTTTTCGCAATTGTCACAGTTGGCCATTGAGAACGATAACTCTCAATCGGTACGCAATTTTGAAGGTGTGAAATATCATCTGAATTATTGCAGATTGGAGGTGACATTCAGTCATTTCATCAGGGCAGAATTTGTGGCCTGAGGCCAAATTTGGAGGATCATTCCGAGAAATTGATATTCAAAGTTTTTGCAGGGTTTGAAGTTCATCATTTTTCTCAGGATCTGTTGGCAAGAGTTAGGGAATTTCTTCAGCGTCCTATACAGAAGATCGCAGTGGGAATAGTTCAGGAATGGAAGAACGAGCCCCAAATGGTGAAGCAATCATGAACATCGATTGCATTGAAATGCATTATTCATGAAATCAGGCCGGATAGCACTGGGAGCATTCGTTGCACAACTATATCAATGGTCGGCTATATTACTGTCATGGATCTAGAGCGACTCCAGGTTTTACTCTGACTCGTTATGGAAACCCAATTGCAGCAAGAAGGGAATCGGTGACTCACAATCCTCAAGCGCTCCAAATCACTACACGTCTCACTCCTGCACAACTCATAGGGCATATTCGTAGCCGCAGAGGTTCGGATTTGAAGACGAAAATCAAAGGAACAAATATGAATGATTTTTGACTATGAAAGAGAAACGCAGAAGGATTAATGGACCAAACATTAACGGGCGTCAAGGTTTCATATCTTTTCTCCTCATGCATTCCATCACTATCCATCACCAGAAATTGGGAACTTGCATCATTTGATTTGTCCGACGGCTAGTTAATTACACCCATCGAATTAGAAGATCGACAGTCTGGAAACCCTCTGTCTTCGATAGCAATTTAAGGACAGATAGTGTGTGGGATGCACTAATTATCAAGTGCCCCTAGACAAGCATTCTTTCGCATTAAAAGGCATGTTGCAACTGCATAGCTCGGCTACCGCTCCAACGTTGGAAAAGTTCGACAGCAGTAACACACACTGCCACAAGTAACAAGTAACAATAGAGATAGCAGCATATATATATTCAGACACTGTTGCATAAAGTGCTTAATGGGAACGGCGGTTGTCAGGCATCTTTCCCTGAAGTTAATAAAGAAGATAAGTTTCGGAAAGACTGGGTCGAAACCTACTTGCAATGAATGTGATGTGGAAATATCGTGAGCAAGTCTGAAAGCCTTCACCGATCACTTCTCTAATAATTTACCTAAGAAGTTGTGAAGACTCAATTGTGCTTAAGTTGGTGGCTTCATATCAAAGCCAATCTAATGTGCCATATTGCTGTTTCTGATCAGTATTACAATCATTCATGTTTGCATACTTTAGTGGTCTTTTCATAAACGAGGAGCGGTCTTTTCCCTTGACCGAGGAGGAATATTTGCTTAGGCTAGATGATGTAGCAAACAACTTAAAATGTTGGGGAGTTGTATCACATATTCTTGCAAAGGTTAAAGAGAGACCACGTATAGGCAAGGCTGTTAGTATTTTTATAGATATTTTAATAACTCTTGGTGAGGGTCATCATAGTGTTATCAAAGCTTGCCAGTGAAGTGTTTTTCGAGTTAACTAACCCTTGAAGTTTTAGTATTTTTGGTGCTTAAAGAGTCGATAATCCATTGGGGTTATTTCAGAGTGTGTTTGCAAATTATTTGACGAATTGCCACAGTACAATATCAGGATTTAGTGCCCTTTATAGTCGAGGTCATTTCAGTGGTATCAGAGCAGTTTTCTTGCCATCCTGTGGGGTGAGAACCGACTCACATGAGTGATCAGCACTCTACTTCAACCAAGATGTACAGGTACAACACAAAGTCTCCGAGGACACAATCTTGGACCATTAATAGACACAGTATGTAGAGTCAGAATTGTGGGAAGGAGAGCTATTCAAACATTCAGGATGAGCTTAGAAAAATCAGACACAATATGTCTGAACTGTTGGTTAAGCACCACCGTATGATTGACAGGCTATCCGACCCAACTAAGGTGAATAATTCAATTGGATTTCGATTCGGAAAATCTTCTCGCAAAGCACTAGCTAATACAGTGGGCGATGTTACTAGGAACCTTAATGAGGAGTTCAAGAAACAAGTGTGCAACCGGTCAGAGGTTTCAGTTCGGTCACAAGAAGAAGTGGTGAAGGATATTATGCTAATGGATAGTAACTGTCAACTTGATACTCAAGTTGAGACAGTTGAGTATGAGTTTCCCAAGGGTGATGTCTCAGGTACTCAGGGTAGTTTGGTTCCGACAAGCAATGATTACAGTGAAGTGAGTTCAGATGATGATGAAGATGTCATTGTGCATGATGATGAGATACCTAGTGGAAATGAGCAAACATCGAGCATTTATGATTTTGCTAACAGAGAATACCAGGCTCAGTTAGATGCTTCATCACATGAGGATGAAATTGGTGGTACTTCAGATCATTGGTCCAGCCAGCTGAAGGTGAGCGAAGATAGTGTTGTGGCTTCTTTATCTCATCATGACAGGATGCGGGAGATGATAGAAGAGCACATCCGAATGATTCAGTTACAAGAAAGACATAAGGGAGTTCAGGCAAAATCTTCTTGGTTTGACTTACAGGCAATTAGTGAAGGAATGGGAACCATGAAGTCAAGCTATTTACATCTTCTATCATACCGTGACCATCTTCTTAGCCTTACCAAAGACTATTTAGATGCCTTGAGGAGGAAGGAGGAAAAAGTTTCCAAGATTTCTCGTAAGCTTGAGGACAATCAAGCAACCTTGGTAAATACTCCTTTGGCTTTATAGGACTGGGAGAGACATGGGAATGAGCATGGCATGGAGCTAAGCTTAGTTTCATCTGGCACGTCTGTCACTTAGCTTTCTACATTTGATGGGTCATATGTGGTTGCTGATAATGTTACGCATTCATCTAGCATTCACATCCAGGATACAAGGACAAGGTCAGACAGGTTCGTAGAGCCAGTCGGTCACATTACTCAGGTAAGGAGTTTGCTTGAGTTACTAGCTGTTCCTTGTTTATGGATATGGACTCGAGAATGTTTCAGGGGCATTTGGGATTTAGTTGACTGGAGAGAAATTTATGGTAGCCGTGATTATTTGGATGCTATCATGGATTCGATCAGCAGAGTATACGGTGTTGTCTTCCCTTGTGCCAGTAGAACATCCGATGTTGGTATTAGTTTTTATACACCGGTATTGGGCTTGGTTCATATATGCAAACCACCATTCTTGCTGAAAGGTGTTGAAGATTTTTCATATTTGACACTGTGTACAGATGAGTCCCAGGATCATTTTGGCCTTGATGACATCCAGGAGGATGAAATGGATAGTTTTGAAGACACAGCTTCTTTGAAAAATTCTTTGGGTACAGAGGAATTAGAGAGTAGTACTATAGATTCTGACACTCTGGATGTTGATATGGACCTTGGAGATGATTCAAGAGATATGGATGATAGTATTCTAGAACTCAGTAACCTGGAGGATACCCCTATAGACAAAGCACTATAAGAGGCTTGTAAGAGACAGTTCAGCCAGAGCCATCATGTGACTAGTCAGTTAAAAGTTAGTGAGCAAGACATTGTTATCGCTTGTGAGCATTTTGATACTGCTCGTCAGTTATTGGCTGTTACTTGTTGGGGTACTTCTATGACAGATGAGTTCTGCGGTGGTTACTTTTCTTTGGCAGAGATTCATGCCTTGCGTGAAGCTGTTCAGATTTTGAAGCAGGATTATTTATGATTGGTAGCCGACCGTGATCACTTGGTTGAGTGGGGGAGTACAGCCTATGAGGCACTCTTGGATCATGAAGAGGAGGTGAGTGAGCTTTCCCAGGAGCTCATAGCGACTACTGAGGCTTTAGAGGACACACGACAGGATCTACAAAAGTTGCAGTTTCAGTTGAAGGAGGTAACCATGGAGCTGGAGCATTTGCGGTCAAAACCAGCCCCAGACCCAGTTCATTTGACTATTGAGGTGGATGATGGTGAGTACACTCCTGCAGTTGCTACTGAGGAGCATGTTGTTAGGGTTGACACACATGTCCAGGATTTTGAAGTCGCTGGTCCTAATGAGTTTGGGATACCAGTAGAGTTAAGTCTCCAGATTGATTCTTCTTAGACAGATGACAGTGTGGTACAGTTGAGTATGCCACCCTTACAGGAGGACCAGCTATGGTGTAAAGGGGAGTATGTTAATGTTTCCTCGTATAATTTTTACTGCACTGAACCGTTCATGGAGTATTTTCTGTATAGTGCATGCATTCATTTGGACTCACATAAAGAGACAGAAGGTGTTCTCATCCAAGATACTAGTGTTATTTGCAGATTGGTTGAGAAGATTATAGGGGTCCTTGCTACTATGCTACCTCACAAGGATCTCGAGGAAGGGTTTGTTGAGCAGAGTGCACAGGGACCTATCCGACTTACAGTCACTCGGAGTCAGAGATTGGAGCCATTTGTTGATTCCCAGTTCAATGATGATGAGCCAGCAGCAGAGTTTGGAGGTTCTTATCAGCGTTATGCGGTAGGGTACGCTCATCATTTTACTTTTGACATAGAGATAGAAGATTTTATTTCACGTAGATGTAGATTGGCTCCAGTTTCTTACCATCCATTAGGGGATAGATTGGCACCATCTTTTGAAAATAAAATTGGTAGTAGCAAGTTACTCAGCCTGCAGCATCGACACGCCCAGAGTAGTTTTTCAGAGATTGGATTTGATGGCAGTGTTTCAGGTACCTATGGCTATTGTCATATCTACAGTGCAGTTGGGTGCAGGTGTCATTTTGACAGGAGCTTGAGTTTTGATAGAGTTGATGTTTCAGTTGGCTTGAGTTTCGCAGAATGCTTTTTTCTACCGACATTTACAGTTGGTTTTCAGATAATTTCATCAGAGTTGTCAATTGTTTGGATGTTGAGTACAGTTTCTAAGATACTGGTATTGAGGATTTCTCCATGGGAGTATGATGAGGATTGGGATGACATACAGATTTACATTTGGGACCCAGGCAGACTGATTGGTTCATGGTTCAGCCATTGCTTGGGGACAAGCAATTTCAGGAAGGGCGGACTGTCATGTCCCCATTTTTGGTGACAGTTCGATTTAATTAATTTCATTAATCTGGTTGTCTAAAATAATGCATATTTTAAGGACGACTAATCAATTATTTTAATTAAATAAATAAATATTAAAAGATAACTTTATATTTAATAAAGTGACTTGGATTATAAAAATATTTAATAAAGTCACTTGAGGGATAAGATCAAAAATGTTCTAGAAGTCTCTGGAGAAGGTGGAGAGAAAAGAATAAATAGGCACCCCAGGGCTCCATTCGAATCAAGCAGTTGATTATCTCTCTTTGATTTTCAGATTATGATTCAATCACAGGTGCATTGTGGAACCTAGGGTTTTCGCAATTGTCACAGTTGGCCATTGAGAACGATAACTCTCAATCGGTACGCAATTTTGAAGGTGTGAAATATCATCTGAATTATTGCAGATTGGAGGTGACATTCAGTCATTTCATCAGGGCAGAATTTGTGACCTGAGGCCAAATTTGGAGGATCATTCTGAGAAATTGATATTCAAAGTTTTTGCAGGGTTTGAAGTTCATCATTTTTCTTAGGATGTATTGGCAAGAGTTAGGGAATTTCTTCAGCGTCCTATACAGAAGATCGCAGTGGGAATAGTTTAGGAATGGAAGAACGAGCCCCAAATGGTGAAGCACTCATGAACATCAATTGCATTGAAATGCATTATTCATGAAATCAAGCCAGATAGCGCTGGGAACATTTGTTACACAACTATATCAATGGTCGGCTATATTACTGTCATGGATCTAGAGCGACTCCAGGTTTTACTCTGACTCATTATGGAAACCCAATTGCATCAAGAAGGGAGTCGGTGACTCACAATCCTCAAGCACTCCAAATCACTGCACGTCTCACTCCTGCATGACTCACAGGGCATATTCGTAGCCGCAGAGGTTCGGATTTGAAGACAAAAATCAAAGGAACAAATATGAATGATTTTCGACTATGAAAGAGAAATGTAGAAGGATTAACGGACCAAACATTAACGGGCGTCAAGGTTTCATATCTTTTCTCCTCATGCATTCCATCACTATCCATCACCAAAAATTGGGAACTTGCATCATTTGATTTGTCCGACGGCTAGTTAATTACACCCATCAAATTAGAAGATCGACAGTCCGAAAACCCTCTGTCTTCGGCAGCAATTTAAGGACAGATAGTGTGTGGGACACACTAATTATCAAGTGCCCCCAGACAAGCATTCTTTCACATTAAAAGGCATGTTGCAACTGCATAGCTCAGCTACCGCTCCAACGTTGGAAAAGTTCGACAGTAGTAACACACACTGCCACAAGTAACAAGTAACAGTAGAGATAGAAGCATATATATATTCAGACACTGTTGCATAAAGTGCTTAATGGGAATGGCGATTGTCAGGCATCTTTCCCTGAAGTTAATAAAGAAGATAAGTTCCGGAAAGACTAGGTCGAAACCTACTTGCAATGAATGTGATGTGGAAATATCGTGAGCAGGTCTAAAAGCCTTCACCGATCACTTCTCTAATAATTTACCTAAGAAGTTGTGAAGACTCAATTGTGCTTAAGTTGGTGGCTTCATATCAAAGCCAATCTAATGTGCCATATTGCTGTTTTTGATCAGTATTACAATCGTTCATGTTTGCATACTTTAGTGGTCTTTTCATAAACGAGGAGCGATCTTTTCCCTTGACCGAGGAGGAATATTTTCTTAGGCTAGATGATGTAGCAAACAACTTAAAATGTTGGGGAGTTGTATCACATATTCTTGCAAAGGTTAAAGAGAGACCACGTATAGGCAAGGCTGTTAGTATTTTTATAGATATTTTAATAACTCTTGGTGAGGGTCATCATAGTGTTATCAAAGCCTTCCAGTGAAGTGTTTGTCGAGTTAACTAACCCTTGAAGTTTTAGTATTTTTGGTGCTTAAAGAGTCGATAATCCATTGGGGTTATTTCAGAGCGTGTTTACAAATTATTTGACTAATTGCCACAGTACAATATCGAGATTTAGTGCCCTTTATAGTCGGGGTCATTTCATATTTTCATGACAAAATGAAGAACAAGCAAATGCGATAGGGTTTAAACAATAATAGATCTATGTAACCTTTTCAATCTTTGATCCAAAAGATTGATTTAATTGACACAAAATTGTTTGAAATATTGACAAGGGTATGAAATGTACCCAACTTGTCAAAAAAGAAGAAGCAAGCCATATCTTCTTAGATGAGAATTTCAAACCCAAGATCACATAACACCCAAATTTTTGTGATTTTTGCAAATGCTTTGTAATGATAAGCATTAAGAATTTATAGAATTTTTGAGAACTAATACGGAAACCATTATATATGGTAATGGAAATTATTTTTTTGTAATCTCCTACAAAATCTCAAATCAACTATGTTATAGTTGAAAGACAAGATGGGTTTGGCTTTATTACCTGATATAAGGGATTATAGAGGAGGATGCTTGTTATGAAACTACTTTGCAATGTGCTCTGGTTCAAATCCCCTAGCAAGAGTAATGATAAAATATTTGGTATCTATTACACTAGATATAGAGGGGAATAAAATATTAGTAAATGTGGATATGTGTGATTTTGACCGCAAAAATGGAGTGCTTTTACTGAGACTGAAACGAGGACAAGACAAAGATTAAAAGGAAAAGTAAAAGGAGCATAAGTACAGTATGAAAGCTCCAAGCCACTATTTTATCAACATCTTATTGGAAATGTAAATTTTTTGTATCATAGAAAATTGATTGACATGAGAGGATATTAGCATGAAGGTTCTAAGGAATACTATTATGAGTGCTCAACTTTAGCTTGCTTAATTTTAAAGTACATTATCCACTAATAAGCAATTGGGCATGAAATTATAGCATCATATGTGATTGTAATAGATCACAAAATCATAAAGCTAAAAGTAACACAAGCTAAAATATTTTTCTTGACTTACCTCACAAAATGAAATCTGATTAATACTAGAAAAAATTGAAATAATAATTAGAAGGTAAAAATAAATTGCAGGAGAAGGTTCAAGTATTTTCTTACTAGGGAATCATATACTTCAACTATCAATATTTTTTTAACAAACACAATTGATAACTGTGTCTTCAATTTGGAATCGACTAATGATAAGGGCCCATTTTTTTGTAGGAATAGGAATGGGAAAATTAGAATTGAATCTGTATTCTCTATTTGCTCTGCCAATTTAGAATAGGGAATATGGAATTCTATTCTAATTTTATCCCAAAAACAAGGATATGTCCATTCCAAAAAAAAACTGTTATTGGAATAGCTCATTCCTATTCCACATTATCCTTTTCAAAATTTAATAATTATTTGGAATTTTTTTTCATTTTAGCACTTGATTCCATCCTTTTCATGTTTTGGCACTCGATTTCGTCATTTTCATTTTCATTTTGGTCGAGTTTGTGGAGGGTTTTTGCTATGTTCACGTTGTGGAGGATAGTTGACGCCATTTTTTCCATAGTTTACACTAGTATGAAGCCCAATGCCTTTGTACTACAAGCTTTTTTTATTTCTACATCAATAGAAATGATTTTTGAGAAGATACATTTGTTATCTTCAAGGGTTCTTATTTCATAATGATTATATATTTGTTGTTGGATTACGTATAAAAATTACAATGGCCCTGTGTTCAAGGTGGTGATCTCGTTAACCTTATTAGTCGTCGGTGTCTTTTATTTTGGTTTGTCTCTATAACCTCTTCATAGAAAAGAGGGCCTTTTGGCTCTCATAACTGAGCAATAAAACCTCATATGTTGCATACAAGTTTTTACTTGGGGTGTGTGTAAATTATGGATGCAACATTAGCTTTATCTCCACTCTATCAAATTCAATAGGTTTTTGACACTCATGCACAATTGTGAATTCTAGATTTGTTTGAGAGTACAATGGTAGAGAAAGAATGTGACAAATAGTTCCCTGCATTCACATAATTCCCTCACAAACTATTGCATAGACTATACGGAGAGGAAAGGCCTCTTCTTTTTGCATCTTGTGAACTCTCACATTCATTTTCTATGGCCAAAGTCATATGGGCTTCTTTACTTGCCCTCATATGCTTAGTGCTGGGGTTTACCACATACATGGCCATAGAGACACTTTCTAAAGCTGAAGTTGATCCTCTCAATGTTGTGTTGTTATAGGTCTGCACCTCTTCGACCTCACTTCTACTTAAATCATTTTATATCCTTGAGCATGTTCTATATAGACTGAGTAGCACTGAGATTAATGACCTAAAAATTTCAGCTTCTATTCTACTTAAACTGTAATGAATAAATAATTTTATAGGTGAGTTTGGTAGGGGATCCCTACATTGTGAACAGACTAAGTAGTGTTCCATAATTGGCCTTCAAAAAAATCTCAGTTGTCAATGGATCTATATGTTGTCGATGGACTGAATAGTACCTGATAAGTGGCTTTTAAAAAAAAGTCAATATTTAAACATGTCCTACTTAAACTGGAGTACTTGAATCAGTGATTTTAAAATTGAATCCATACAGAACTATGAGAAATAGTTGGCTAAGTAGTACAAGGAGAGACAAGATTCCAATTAAATCATTTATATTCAAATAAATAACTTCAAAAACATTTGAACAGATGACCTAAAAAAATCTATTTTATCATTTTTTTTCATTATTTAAATATCAGAAATACTTATTTCAAATAGAGTATGATACGATGAAGCCATGGTGTTTCAACTTTAAGCGAATCCTTTGTCTCAGAACAATCACTTTCTTAGACATACTAATATAGTGGAAAAAAAATTAGCTTGAACATTTTTTGGATCAGTTTAAGTTTTTTCTTCCATCAACCTTTAGACATCCATCTTTACCGATTAACTCTCAGCAAGGAGTTTCTCTAATCAATCTAACTAGTTCAATGTGCAATTTCATCATTATACAACTTGTCAAGTTAATCCTTCTAACTGCTAAAAAGCTGGAAACACTTTTGTTTTGTTTTGAGGCCTACAATTTCTTTAATTCTCCAAGCTTTATTAGGGAGCGACATCTCTTTAAACTGAATTCAACCTATCCATAACTAGGAGAGATATATAAGTAATGGACTAGTGCCACAAAAGTGGAATCTAGGAATGATAGTAGTCAACATAATGATTTGTAGTGATGAAATAGGGAAATTCCTATGGCTATCTTCATATTTAAAGTATAATGATGATCGTATTTTTTAATATTTTAAAACAGGCTGAATCTTTCTTGAAACTTTTTTTTTTCTATATAAAGTTACAAAAAAGAAAATATCATTAATTCAAATCCTTCTAAAGAGTAGGGTATGTACAATATGTAAGCCCAATAACACATGACTAATATTATTAAACTATAAAATGAACTTTCCTTAGCTTCTTAAGAGATTACTATCTCACAAATCTACTTGACATTGCAATATGAATCAGGACCTTGTTTGCTGTATAGTTTATATTGCTAATCATGAAACTTACCTTGTTCCTCATATGTTTTGACTTTGTTAAAGAGACCATATCTTTCTTTAAGCATTTCTTTTTAACAAGATTTCCTCTTGCAACTCTAAGTAATGCTTTGAATAAAATATTCTTTAAACTCTACTTTAAGCACTTCTTTTAACAAGATTTTCTAGCTTTTGATTGTTTCTAATTAGCATTTGTGAGGCAATTTTTGCTTTCTAACTTTTGATTGAGCCTGTTTAGGGGGAATGTCTAGTGATATAAAGATCATTGTGTATTTATGGGTTAAGCTTCCATAGTGTACACAACTTGAACTTCATTCAAAGATATTGATGAAACAACTTACATAAAGAGAGACACCACAACAATATGTTTTCAAATGATTAGGTGGATGGCCTAGTTCTATGGATACACATAGAGATCCTCTTTCAATAGAATGTCTAGGTGGTAAGGATGATAGTAGAAAGCCTCGAGCAGACCACAACTACTACATTTCTCATTAATCTAAAATAACAACGTCCTAGACATTAATTTATGAAAAGTTATTTTAAATTATAAAACAAAATTCTGGAAATGAAAAATAGTAGGGACTATTTCCATTCATGAAGGTTTGGTCCATGTTAGGAAATTTTAGTGTTAAAAATGTTAGCAAAACCTTATTACTATAATGATTAAGGCAACATATAGTGATCTAGGAATGGTAAATGTAAAAGTATGCCCAATACAAGAAATAAACATTATTATTGTAAAAAACAAAGGTCTTGGAAATTCATACTTATGCAAGATATATTTCGACATTTATCCAAATACTATACAACCTAGAAAGTTCCATATGTTGATGAGAGAAATAAATGTTTGATATTCTTAGGACTATTTTCCAAGGATTGCCCAATCTGACCCATGTTATTAATAGCAATGCTAGTATTTCCAATTCCATAAGTCTTGAGAATCTATAAATCCACATCAAAATCAAGTCATTTGTATACAACATTTTTTATTAAGGAGATTAGGCTACTAGGAGACTTGCATTGAAAGATCATCATTCTAGTTGAATTGCATCATTTTATCTTATTTATCATTCCATTTGATCATGTAGCTTCATAAATTCATAGTTTTACCTTCCATCTTATAATAAGTTATAGTGGATGTTTGATGTTGGGAAAAGAAGTTATGCTTCCTTACTATCATAATATTTCTCTGTTTGTGTTGTATATTTCTAAAATATGTAGTCTATATTGTGGTTCTAGGTATTTTATGGATCCTTGTGATGATGTTGAAGATGATGTTCAAGTTCAAGGAGCCATTGTTAGGAGGTTGAAGGTCATGCATTTGCTTGCTATTTTTCTTGCAACCATTGTTGTGTACATAGTGGCATCTTACGAAGAAGGTAGAAGACAAGGGTGTAAGAGAAGAAGAGCTACATGTCCTTTTTATAAGTGTATTATCCATTCTAATCACACAAATTTCCATGACCAAATACACATATCTAGAGTAGCCTTCTTTCGCTTGGCTAAAATTCTAAGAGAAAAAGGGAGCATTCAAGATACCGTAAACATAACATTAGAAGAAAAACTTGTGATGTTCTTGCATACACTTGGCCACAATTTAAGGAATCATAAGATTGGCCATAAATTTGGTCACTTAGGAGAGACAGTGAGTCAATACTTCCACTAGGTCTTGAAGGCTATCATAGCATTACATAAATACTATCTATTACCCCTTGCTCCAACCACTCCTCTAGCAATCACTGGGAAGGACCATTTTGATCCTTTCTTCAAGGTAAACATTGTAATGACATGTATTTATTTGCAATAGAGTCAATAATTTTAATATGTATTTGATAATACTATTTATTTTTATAGGATTGTATTGGTGCACTTGACGGAACCCATGTGCCAGTTATCGTTGAATTGGAAAACCAAGTAAAATATCGTGATAGAAAATGCAACTTGTCACAGAATGTTTTAGGTGTTTTTTCATTTGACTATAAGTTTCAATACATTCTTGCTAGTTGGGAAGGGTCTGCTATAGATAGTCGGGTGCTTGCTTTAGCTCTTTCTAGAGTAGATCCACTTGTGGTTCCTCCTAGTATATTAATTCACATTTTATATGATTTTATGATATCTAAACTTCTATGATATATTTTTACTATAACATTTTTTCTATTTGTGTAGGTAAATTTTATTTAGTTGATGCCAGATACCCAAATGTACCTAGGTTTCTTGTTCCATATTGATATACTCATTACCACCTAAAAGAGTTTTCTAGAGAAAACCCAATAAGAAATCCTGAAGAGTTTTATAACCACCAACACTCCTCTCTTAGGAATGTAATAAAGTGTACATTTGGTATTTTGAAGCAACAGTTTCCTATCCTAAAGCATGCAACATCCTATAATATCATGACCCAAACAAGGATTATATTAGCATGCACCATACTACAAAATTTCATTACGGTGGAGGATGGTGTTCCATCTGAAGTAGAATTAGGAGAAAATGATGGTCATTCTCTAATAAATGTGCCAATTCTTGAGACTTATGGGATGAGTCAACGAGATAGAGATGATTGGACAAAATTTTGAGATGAAATAGCTTGGAGAATGTGGGAAGATTACAACTCTCACACTTAATTGTACCACCAAACATGAACATTTATTTGCACTTAAATAGAGGAAGGAAAATTTACCATGACATACAGTATGGATATGCTTAAATTTCCTTGACATTTGTTGTGTTTAAGATATATTTATATGAAGATTTGAGAGAAAAATCTTGCTAAGCCAAAGTCAGCTATTTTTGGATTGAGTTTGTGATCAAGTAGAATGTTGTTTGCCTTTATATCTCTATGAATGATTATGCATTTCTCTGGATCTATTATTCCTATTCTTAATGCATTAGTCACCTCTTGTAAGGACTACCCCCCAGATACCAGAAATAATGATAACCATTTCTAATATTTAATTATAATTATAATATTTGTTCTTTTTTTCATCTATGAGGAAATCTCATGCCAATTATTTGGTGAAAAAAAATTGGTTGTGACATCCTTCCCCACATAGAGAATGCATCGTCCCAATGTAGATATGTAAAATTTCAAAATCATACCCAATTATATATACAAGGTAATGAATCTACATGATCAAGATCTAACTTCCATTTACACAATAACACATGCATTTGCATTGAATTCTACAATTTTACAAGGTTAGACTACCTCTCTCCGACAATATTCCTCCTTTCTTGTGATGTGTCATTCCCTCTATTGCATTATAGGAACAACACCAAATTTCAGTCCATCATATATAAGAAATCAAATTGATTTTCTAATGAAATATAAAATCAAATACTTCCTTATTTCAAGAAGTCTCAAAATTTAGTCACATATTGCCTCAAAATCACATGATATCACACACATACCTGTGCACTTACCATACCTTGGCATCACCTATGGATTTTGAACCATTGACCTCCTAGAAGGAAGCCATGAGCCATGCCAATTCACTACTATACTGCAAGTACATCTTATCCATGTCCCACCAAACTCATTGCAATCACTATACCTTTAGCTCATTCACAATATCAGTATCTCAAGGAGATCAATTCAAATATTAGGAGTCAAAATTTTGTTCAACTTTATGACTTCTTAACTTATCTTTTAATCATGTCTTGATCATAAGTAACATGTGTACCATATGTACTATACATACCACCTAACATGTGGTGTTCGCTAAGTGGGTACTCATCCACATCAATAGGTTAGTGAAACATAATCAAGTAATGTAATCATGATACATCTAATTCATCATCATAGAATCAAGTAATGTAACCATGTTACATCAAATTCAACATCATTTAAATCATCATGAAATACAAGACATCCATACATAAAATCATCAATGTACTTCCTCAACATTTGATCACCATAATGCTTACAAAGTCTTAGCAAAATTTTACATCCAAATGTACTTACATTATAATACCTCAGTTAGCTCAAAATATATATATATCTAATCCTATAATAGAAAGATCAATGATAGAAAATCCCATACAATCAAATGTGTCAAGCAATATTGACCCAAAGTTTGATATCTATAAATAGTCAAACCAAATTCCAACACACATGTTGACTAAAGGGTTTAAGTTGAATGTGTAATAGCTAAGTCTATGTTACTAAGTTTATGTCGAACAATATACTGACTAAGAGTTAAAAATGTAATACAACCAAATTGTTGATCATTATTTATTGACCGAATTGACTAAATAAAAGGATTCAACAACTTCCTATAGAGTAGAAATCACATGCAATGTGGATCACATATAGAGAACTCCAATGCAAAAATATCATCAAAATAGATAAAAGAGGGATCTATACATACCCATCTATATCCTCATAGGAAGACCATATTTTCATACACTTGCCACATAGGCCAAAAATTCAAATCAGGTTAGTCAAAAGTCATCTACAATTAGTTGAGTCAACAAGTAGATACAATATCTTCCAATTAAGTTTGCAACTTCATTCTACTTTCCAACTTACATTCCATAACCAATTATCGACCAAATTTCCAAAAATAACATATCATCACATAACTTTGCCATAAATGAAAATATCAGAAGAAGTTGACCTGCATGTCCAACTTTATTCTATCGTATGCAAAAATAATGTTTTGTTAAGCAATTGCCACATTATAATTGCAAGAATCACATAAATAAGAAAACCCATAACTTGATTAGTTAACATCTATTTCACTACCATAATTAAGGATTAACAATAATTATCCATTTACAAATGTAACACATGACATTATCCAAGGAATCCATCCATCAAATGCATGATTTAATAAATATATTAAGTGTAATGTAAAGCATCATACCTCAAGTGGCATCATAGAAAATGTCAACTTACATGTCGGACATGGAACAATAAGCACATCATACTAGTGCAGTGTCATCTATCATATGATCAACACCATAAGTAAATCATCTAGGTAGGCTAACCAATCACTTGCAAGGATCAGTAATCCAATTTTTATCAATTGAGTGACCTTAGGTCCTCATGCCCATTTTGTCACCATAGTGTGCTTAACCAACACATAAGCATGTGTTGTGATGTATGGCCTTTACACCATTAAATCATCACATAATGACATAATTAAGTACATCTCAAATGATGAGCATAAAAATTAAACTGAGATGACATTTCCATTGCGTTCTTCAATCTCGAAAGTTGTAGGACATCTCCCACCTACTTCCTAAGACAGAAGTGTGGCCTAGGTGCTTTAACCTTGGCAACCATAGAGTGAATACTTCCCATGGAATTCTTCTTAACATGAAGAATACCCCGACCCTAGCATGAGAAGCCTAGTTTCCTAGAATAAGATAGATCGATTGGATCTGGTGCAATCGTGAAACATTTCTACATTACAACCATGTGCCTAGTAGTCTACACATATGTAGTAAAACCAAATAAGCATAACCATGTATACATATGCAATATTTGGAAAAAAAAATGGCTTGGCCAAGCACTTTTAAAAGCTAGAATTACTTGTAGAAGAAACAAGAATAGACATGTATCCATTCTACAGAACTGGTAGATAGAGAAACTAAATATGAAGATATCCATCTATCTATCCCATAATTGCTACATTACACCCTTCTATGAAGGAAAATACACAACATCTAACCTTCCTTGTTTGTCCACATTCAGCACCCACATTGGAAGGTAAGCTTTCCAAAATAATAAAGGTAGCATAAGATAAACGCAAAAGGAAGAATGGCATGTTCTTCACAATCTACTCCCTTATACATCCTATCAATGCTCCACAATGAGCATCATAGATGAAATCACTTCCAAATCACATGACTAGCAACATCAAAAATATGCACACACACCCTGGCCACCTCAAGATCAAAGAAATCTTAAAAACAAGATTCATAATTCTTAAGTAAAAGTCCAAAAAGGAGATACAAACCAAAATAAAAGTGAGCAAGAGTCAAGTAAATAGCCCACATATGAAATTGGTTTCTTGGTGGTCACAAAGAACATAAAATCTCAAGCTAGTCCTTCATCACATCCAAGTTCATGAAACTGAACATAATAAAATGAAAACCCAATTCACTTAAAGCACAATGATTCTCACTTGCCACCAAGAGGGAGTAGATGTCTAATGACACCTTGTGTCCAAGGGTTGCTAAGAACATAACCAAACTTCTCATGCATCACATGCAATTTATCTTGATAATCATTGGCTAAAAGAGAAATAAATTCTTGCACTAGATGTGCATCACATGTCATTTACATTTAATAAAAAGATATTTTACATTGCTATCACAAGTTGAATCTTCATTTAGTAGGCTCTCAAAGCCTATTGCAAAAGTCAACCATCCTTTGACTATCTCAATAGTTCAATTTTAATACTCCAATTTGCACAGTATACCATCAGATGGTTTAAAGTAAATATAATCATAAACATATGAGGTATATATTTACCAGTCATTCCATAAACTTTCCATTTGACAATCTTTTAAGGAATGCAATTTTTAACTCAAAATCATGACATGCATAAGAAACTTCATATCCTTTTATGTCATAATAATCATAACTGAGAGACACAACATGCAACCCATCTCATCAACTCATACAACATATTGTAAACAAGTTGACTTACAGTTCTATGTTTACAATAGTGAACTCAAGGCCCAAGTGTGGAACCAAGAGCTCTAATACCATATGTAAGGGCTGCCCCCCAGATACCGAAAAGAATGATAACCATTTCTAATCTTTAATTATAATTATAATATTTGTTCTTTTTTTTCATCTATGTGGAAATGTGATGCCGATTATTTGGTGAAAAAAAAATTGGTTGTGACACCTCTTCATCTATCCAAGGTAAATTAAGATATTATGAGAACTTACCAAAGAGAAAGTTGTCCAAAATTTTGTTGGGATAATACTCATACATGAGAAACCTTTCATTTTTCTCCATGCAATATACTAGCAACCTTGCAAGGTTTCTACGCTGAACATTTGCCACCCATTTAACTTCATTCGTAAAATTTGTTTTTCCTTGTGTAGATTTGGCATAAAGTTTCTTTACTGCTATCAAATTTCTATCTCTTGTTAGTATCTGAACATAAAAGATAGATTTAGAGCTACCCATGTGTTGTTAAACTAACTCTAATTTAGATTAGAATGAACTATAGATTTAGAGCTACCCATTTGTTGTTAAACTTATTCTAATTTAGAGCTACCCATGTGTTGTTAAACTAACTCTAATTTAGACTAGAATAAACTACAGATTTATAGCTACCCATTTTTTTTGTAACTAATTCTAATTTAGAGCTACCCATGTGTTGTTAAACTAACTCTAATTTAGAATAGAATGAACTACAAAATTAGATCTACCCATTTTTTGTTAAAATAATTCTAATTTAGAGCTACCCATGTGTTGTTAAACTAACTCTAATTTAGACTAAAATGAACTATAGATTTAGAGCTACACATTTTTAATTCTAATTTAGAGCTATAGATTTAGAGCTACCCATGTACTAACTCTAATTTAGAGCTACCCATGTGTTGTCTATCAATGATTGTAATCTAAAGACAAATTTATGCTAGTGCATAAGTAACTCAAATACAAGGGATAATTCATGCCTTTCTATAGCATTACAAAGCAATAAGAATAAAATGGGTAAGCTTAGTTTATTCATCACACTAGACCACCATAGCAAGAGGAATATTGAATTAGAAATGGATTTCAAAGGGAACACCTTGGTTGGTTGTAGGAGTAGTAATTTCCTTTCCAAACAGGGCAGATTTAACTACTTCTCTCCATACAATCAGACAAATAAATAGCACTAGAATGCTGCCTCCCAAAGCCTAAAACTATTGGTAATTTTTTTAAGGACTTGTCTATACAATACAGTTCAATAATTAGGATTGTGGCCATTGGCAATATAATATTTCAAAATGAACATTAGAATAAGATAATTGAGATAGCTCCATTCACATTAAAGAAATACATCTGCTCATAACTGTAGCATCTAGCTAATGGCTACAACCGAAGACATAAAATGAGATATAGAAGAGGTTGTATTTTTAATATCTTATTAAAAAAAAGTTCATAAAATAATGTATAGACTCACATATATGTCTTATAGCAGGGTTTCATCATTTCCTTAATTTTTTCTCGTTCTAATTGTTCTCATCATCCAAAGCCAGTGATTGAAGTAAGTGTCAAATCAGATTTTTTGTTGAAAACATTAATAAAAATGGACACATTTTAGATCATTGACAATGACAATGCAATGTTCAGTATATGGTTCCTCATTATAGCATCAATTGTGGTAAATGGTATTTAAAAAATGGTGGCTGATTTTGTGTGCAAGTTGTGTCCAAGTTGTAGTAAATGGTATTCACTCATGCTTTGCTCTAATATTATTGCATCTACTACAAACTTCGAGAAGATGCTCATAGACATCCTTCAAAGATGTAGAGGAGAGCTTTGAAAATGTTTTGTGTGTTATCCCTAAGAAAATTCTCTTCAACATAAGATAAAATTATTTTTGAGGCTTAGATGGTGTCCTCAAAAATAAGTTGTCATTATTGTCAAAGAAATTTGATGATTGCAATCCCATTGCAAACCTCTGATTTTCAATGCAAGGATCAACCTACTAATCTTCTGCTTCAATTTTGAGATATTCATTGCTTGTGCATGACTGAGTCTTTTTGGGAAGGCATTTCTAGAAAAGTATGAAGCCGTTCACAACTTTCAAAAATAAATTTATGGTTGAAGTCTTATCCTACTGTCCTAATCCTAGAATGTTTTGATTGTGAAATCCAAAATAGAACTGGTTAATATCCACTCATTTTTGAATGCACTAATCAAAGAGCTTTCTAAAAATATAGCATGTCTCTGAGTCATTTGATATGGAAACTAGATAATGTGAATCTTTTCTTCCTCTTCATTAGTTTTTTATTTTGGGTTTATGGATAAGATTACATTATTGACATGATTAACATAGAGACCTACATGTCAGCCTATCGGCACACCATAAATAGATAGGCCTAAAAGTTAACCTATGGAATTTAAGCTTTTGCATTATTGTTTATCTATTAATTGAGGATAATTGAAGGTGACAAGCTGGTCAATAGGATTGAAAAATAGTTTGAAGGTTTATTTTCTAAGATGCATGTATGTATGTGCAGGTAGTGGTGAGGCAGTTTGTAATAAGTAAGTTAAAAAGAATGAGTGTATTTTGTGTTTTTATTTTTGTCATTGAATTATTTATAGTCTAATACTCCAATAGTCTGTCATAAATTTTCATCTTGTTTTGTGTATCTAAACTATTGTTTTCTAGCTGATAATTGCTGAAAATGTCGTTCACTAATCTCGTAACAAGCATTGATGAGGGACTTCGTGTCACTGCTATTCCTTCCACACCTAGAAATGTGAAATTTGTTTGGTCAAGATATGGAATGAAAATTGCTCGATATACTCCTTGAGCAAGTCACATTAGGAAGAAAAGGAGAAGGGGGGTTTTCAAAAAAAAGCTTGGAGAAGCATTGAAAGGAGGTTCAATTTGGATATGAAGATGAATCTTGTACGAGATAACTTCAAGAATAAATTGAAAACATGGAAGAAAGCTTATTGAATAATGAAAGACTTGAGAAATATGAGCGGCTTCACATGGAATGAAACTACTTAGTGTGTGGACACTGATGTTGTTGTATGGGAAGAGTTGTTAAAGGTAATCTACTCTACACAATTTTTATAAGTTAAGTTACTAATGAAAGATAAATATCTAATACCTTATTTGCCTTCATGTAGCGAAAGGACTTCAAGAATGCTAGGGTTTACATGAGGCAACCATTCCTCTATTACAATGACTTAGCAATCATTGTTGGGAATGACATTGCGGATGGAAGTATAGTTGCAATAGCCCAAGAGAATGAAGATGGGCACCTTTTTGATGAGGTGACTAATCTTGACAATGATGGGGGCTTCACTATACCTATGGATGGCACTTGTGAATTTGAGGAAGGGTTCATTGGGACAAATGATTCTAGTACATCTATTAGATAGAATGCTTCCACACCATCATCATTGAGGAGGACGAAGAAGAGGTAGGCAAGCATGGCTTCTTCTTTAGATGTGATATGTGCAAGCATACAAGATATACGGGAAGGCATGAGGGGGTCTCAAATAGTAAAAGTTGATAAAGGAGAAACAAAGCAAGATATATCAGCTATATTTGTAGCACTTAAGGCCATACCTGGACGTAGTCAACAAACTATGATTGTGGTTTATGACACTTTTACTTTAGAACCTACAAAAGCTTGGGGGTTCTTAGAGATAAGTCCAAAGGAGAAAGAAGAGTATGGCCAATATAAATTTGGAGGATTGTAGTGATTTTCCAACATGACATTCCATGTGTGAGGCCTTGCCTTGACCCATCGTAGCTTAGTTGATGCCTTATTATTTTGGTACTCATGACTTGATATGTCAGAACATTATTTGATGCACTGAACATTATTATGCTATTTATGATGTGTGATGCTTTACTTTCAGATATTTGATTTTTGTCATTTAATGCTTTATGAACATATACGATGATGAAGTGAATGAATGCAAAACTAACACTTTGATTATGCAATTCTAATAGTAAAAAATATGAGTAGAATTAAATAAATAATTGATTATTAGAAAAATGGATGCTTTAATTTATATGGTTTTTTTGATACATAAATTACATAATGCATGTGAATTCTTGATCTATTAATGTGTGCAATGAGTGTGCAAGAAATTTAGTTGGGAAAACCCAATGGAAAGATGGAATTAAACCACTTGTTAATTTGTGCTATCCTTGCATTGTCTTTCTTTGAAGGTAGTAAATTGGTCTTACTATTCTCCTAGCCTTTGTTTGTTCCTATTAAGTCTTTAAGGTTTAAAAACATTAAATTTAAGTACCCTAGGGGTAAGGATATGGGTGGGGAGAACTTTCCAACCCCTTAGTCTCCTTGGTTGACTTTTAGGGTCACTCAAAAACCCTATTTTTGGTTGATTGCAAAAATTAATTGTCTCCTACTTGAGTTGGTCACTCAAAACTCTATCTTGAGGTTACTTGAAGTCTAGTTGAGTTAAGGATCAATACTTAGAGGCAATTTGGAGTAGTGTTGGGGTTGTTACCCAATCTCTAGTTTTAGAGAAGGTTTGAAGATTGAAGGAAGAAAAGGAAAAGCTCCTTCTCAACCTACCATTTTGCCATAAATTTTTATGAAGGTAGGAGTTCTTCACTCTCTTGATTTTTTCTTCATATGTTCATGCTTGAATCATGCACAAGGCATTGTGTTGTTCTTTGTATTGCTTGCTTGTGTGTTGGGGTTGAATTGGAGGGATCTTAACTTGTTTTTGAGGTTATTCTTATGCTTGCCTTGATGTTCTATTTTTGAGGGGATTTCATGGGGATTGTTTTGGCATCACTCACCCTTGGATAGGGAAGAAGTGGCCATGTATGGGGGAAGGGCCCTAGTTGGACCTCAATAGTGTAGAGACTCCTCTCATGGTGAGAGAAGGGAAAGAGGGTAGGGTGTATGGCCCCCTACTTGTCATCCCATACCTTGTATGAAAATTGGAATTCTTGAAGAAGGGAAAGAATGAATACCCTTGTTATATTGGCCCTGAAAGGTCATTTGTAGAAGAATGGAAGTTCTTGAATGATTAGCCCTGAAAAGGCTATGTTATGGTATGGTGATTGACATCTCCTATTGAGAAAATCCACCTCCCCCCTATTTTGGTTCATTGTTGAATCTATTATGCAAAATTGGGTTGGGAATGCATGCTTGAATTGTTCATCTTACTATGTTGTTTTACCTCCATGTTGGTTCTTGTCTTTCCCATGGTTCCCTTGATGCATTGAAGACATTTGGTAAAGATCTCTTGTGAAAACCCTAGAAGAGAATTCAATTGAATTATAACATTATGTAAAATTGTATTTTAAATTTGGATGTATTTGGCAAAGACATCAGGTTTTCTTACTGGTTCTTTTTCGATGGATCCTTGAACCAGGTTAAATAATAGAGAAAGGAAAATATTGTGAAAACCTCCTTGCATTGCTCTTATGTGTTTTCAAACTATGCATATGTATGTGAGAAAATAGATTAATGGATAATGTTATTGAATTATGAATTCTCAAGTTTTCAAATATGCTAAGGAAGAATAAATTGGATATGTTGAAGTTTTCAATTCAATGTTATATGTATTAAGAGGAAACAAACAATCCTTTATTGTGAACAACAAATTCATTCCTCTCCTTGTTAAATTATATAAGTGACAAAATCAAATTTGAATATGAAATTTTGCATCTCCTTGAATTCTAAATAAAAGGTACATATACCTTTGTTATATGATGAATTATTAAACATAAATTAAAAAGAAAAAGAAAAATATAATCTTATTCATGACTCCTTGCATTAGCATGTTTACTAAGAGAAAACAATTCCGTCACAAGGAAAGAAAACACTAATTTCATAACAACCAAAAAAAAGGGGATAGCTTAATAAGAAAATTCATACTTAGAAAAAAAAAAGAAAACACCCCTAGGAGAAAATTTGCTCTTTGGACTTTGTATGAGAGTTGCAAAAAAAAATTGACCCAAAGACAACATAGCATATCCCTTGCTTGATTCCTTTCAATAATAATAATAATAATAATAAAATTAAAGAAAATCCTTTACCAATTTTGTTGATGCAAATATACATATATAATATTGAATTTTGATAGTAATAGTTATTCTTGTTTAACATTTCCTATGAAAAGTTCACCTAATAAACTTTATGCCATTACTACCCATACCCATCTCAAAAAAATCCCACCTAAAACCCTTTTTCTTTTACCCAATCCTAAATCCTAGTGCATGCTTGGAACCCAACCCCTACCACAATTAATATCCCCAATGATGC
The DNA here is from genome assembly GCA_028749045.1 of Cupressus sempervirens. Classification (NCBI taxonomy): domain Eukaryota; kingdom Viridiplantae; phylum Streptophyta; class Pinopsida; order Cupressales; family Cupressaceae; genus Cupressus; species Cupressus sempervirens. The sequence goes on from CM053785.1 coordinate 340,196,644, forward strand.
GCCTAGCTGGAAGTGCAAATGGGTGTGAAAAGATGGGAAGTCAACTCCCATGTAGTATATACCTTTTAATAATGCAAAGGATAAAGTAAACCAAAAAAACTCAAATAAACATAACCTTTTTACTCCTTCCACCTAGTGCTCATATTGGGAGGCACCTCATGCTCAATTAGGAGAAAATGTACTCCCCAACTACCTCTGTACATGCAGTACAAGGCTGGTCCAATCAAGGGGGAAGACTTAGGCTTTTTCCTTGGTAACTTTCCCCCCCCCCCAACCTTCTTCATGTGCTTGGTTTTCTTCAAGCACCCACTGCCCGTAAGGGGAGATAAGCGCTATGCCAAGCAGTCCTTGGGCAGCATGATGCTTCATGGGGGTGTGTGGGCTTCATGAGGGGGAAGCCAAGTTGGTGGCTAGGCCACTTGGCAAGTAGATGTCCTAGGTTAGTATTAAGTGTTTTGATTGGATGGTAGTTAGTTTTAGTGATAGGTTGATATCAGGTTTATGAATATAATTAAATTTATATGTTAGGTTAGTAGTTAAATTTATTGTCAGTTTTAAATAAGATTAGTATTAAGTTAATAGTTAGAGCAGTGGTTGTTTTATTTCATTAGATAGTACTTAGTGTTCTAAATTAGTATTAATTTAAGATAGTTCTTAATTAGTTAGTTTTTTTAATTTAGTGATCCTTTGTTATAGTTGTATTTTATTTTATGTTATCAATTAGTTTTATATTATTGTGAGTTAGTTAGGTTAGTTTTAGTATTGGCATTATTAATGTTGGTGTTAAATTTATAATAGTTTTAAATAAAGTTTAGTTTAACTTATAGATTAGTTTGAATTAAATCTAGTCTTCAATTTTAAATCGTAAATGATAGATTAATATATAATTATATTGTTATAAGTATGTTGGAGATAATTTTAAATTAAAATGTAGATAATGCAATTGATAATAAAGTTTACCTCTGTTGTACGTGTATATCTAAGGTTAGTTTAGATTTTGGATTAAATTTTAGAACGTAGTTAGCATGAGTTGAATAGCTAAATTTAATTGATCTTTTAGAATTCTAAATTCTCTTAAGGTTAGTATTCTAGTATTTGATAAGTTTCAAACCGAGTTGTCACCTTTTTATATCAATGTGATCTTGCTTCTATCTTCTAGTACCTATGGTTATCTGAATTTCAAATTACTTGAACAATTAGTTCCATTATAGTTAATCATATTAATTTTTTTATGACCATATTATCTTATTAAATCATAGTTAAAAAAAATAAATTTGTGTGTGTTTTGCCCATATATTTTGGGCATGACACCATGTTTAGTTTGTGTTTCCATTTTGACTTTATCACACTTTTGCATGGTTAGATTTTTCAACATTATAATTTGTTTGCATGATCAAATTTTCATATGCTACTACTATTTGTGCCCTATATCATTGGAATTGTCTTGGAGATTTTTTATTTTTATGATTGAAATTTTAATAATATTTTTAAAGTGTAGTATTTATATGCTTGTTTAGAATTTCATGAATTTATTAGAAAGGAAAATGCATTTCAAATAGAGATCTTGGTATCAAATGGTAAAGCCAAATGCACACAATTAATCAAATTTCATGGCCATGGATAGAAATCTACATTTGTCTAATTCTGCTAATCAAGGCTATCTCATTATACTCCTACGGGGTTCCCTCTCTTCCCTATTTGAACGAAGTTTGAACCAAACACTTTATGTACCTATTTTAAGCCTTAGAAGCTCTATTTCTTTTCTCTATATTCAACACAGATATATTTGCAGAGAAGAGACAACCATGTTGAAGAGAATGTTTGGAAAGCCCAAGAAAGAAAGTTAGTAAACCACATCCTATTCAATTGTAAATAGAAAAACAAGGAGAACATCTAAACAGGCTCTTTTAGTGAGTTTTTATCATGTGTTTGTTGCATAATCAATTTTTTCTAACAGAGCCCATTATTTTTTTAGTACACTAAAGATCCTTCAATTCTGAAAGTGGGTTTCTCATCCTCTGGAGTAAAACTATGATGTAGCATTATGTTACAAGAATGCAAGTAAAGTATATGCCTTATTTGAGTTCTATAGATGTGCTTGCAAGTTCTATCCATCTTGCTTCAGTTTTAATATATAGAAGTTTTAAGTCATTTTATTTTGCAATATGACAGGAGGATTATAGACTCAACCTTTTATTTTCTTTGGTTTTATTTGCTTACTACAATCATTTATTGCCTTCTATAGAATTAATGTATGTCATCAGCCCATTATCATCGATCTTAAAGGATTTCTATAGTTGAATTGTCCATTTCAAACTCATTTTTATCTAAAACTCCTTGGAAATTGCATCCTTAAATTTAGTAAGGTGACATTAAGATCAATGATATAGAGCATCTACACAAACACTTACTAGCTACTGCTAATTGACCTCTTTTCTAGATTGGCACATGGACCTTATCCAAACTAGTTCCTTTTCCCCAAAACTTTATGATAACAAAAAAATGGCCTTAGTTTTGGCAAGAGGACCTTTACAATTTAGGTATAATCTCTAGAGAAAAATGAAGAATTTCTTGCTTTCATATTTTACTATATTCAAGCCATACATTCATAATGCATCACACACTAATTTTCACACATAGAATAAGCATACCAATATCCATTGGAGGGTAATGGCCATTAGATGTCAGCAGATGAAAGTTGTGATAGATCGAGTAGACAACCAAGCCTTTAATTTGGGCAATCAACAATGCTGACCCCTCAGACTTGTGTGTAGCTTCAAATGGGGAATTTGTCAACAAATAACCTTTTAATTTGGGCACCCTATTAAGCGGGACAATATTTGAGCCCTGAGTCACATCAGCTCAATAGAGTATAGATCAATTCTGCAACCATGGACCCAAGAAATAGTGAGAAATCCAAACGTTTCTCTTTTCTCCATTTCTTGTTAATTCACACCTCTATAACAGTAGTAGCAGCTTAATCATGGTAGTGATAGTTGTTGTAGGTATATTTCTTGAATCTTTAGTTCTTAGCTTGATGAACATATAATATTTAGGATGCAGGGCACTATTATTGTTATTTCAAATACAAGAGAGTTCTTTATATCTCCTCTCCTAGTTTTAAGATGATTTCCAAATAGGTATGATAACAGTCTCTTGAGACAAATATATTTTGTGAAAGTTGGCTAACTCAATTGCTATGCAAGAGCCATTTGACAACAAAAATGGAGTCTCATTTATATCTTTAGCCCTATGTTAATGATTTGCAAGTTATAATATGAGCAAATTTAACTAATTTCACGATTATATTATTGTGTATAATATTTTTATGTTTGTATCTATTCATTAAAAAATGTTGCATAAATTAATTTCCAATAAAATGAAATAATTAACCAAATATAATAATATAGTGAAACAAATAAAATATATTAAATGAATTTAAAAATCAAATCGATGTACAACTCAATTCGTCAAATTTAGATTAGGATGAGTAAATTTAACTAATTTCATGATTATATTATTTTTTTATAATATTTTTATGTTTGTATCTATTTATTAAAAAATGTTGACATAAATTAATTTCAGATAGAATGATTTTTTTTTTCTTTACAATAAATTGAAATAATTAACCAAATATAATAATATAGTGAAACAAATAAAATATATTAAATGAATTTAAAAATCAAATTGACGTACAACTCAGTTCATCAAATTCAGATTAGGATGAGTAAATTTTACAAATTTCACAATTATATTATTGTGTATAATATTTTTATGTTTATATCTATTCATTAAAAATGTTGACATAAATTAATTTCAAATAGAATGAAAATAATAAATTAGTTTCTTTATAATAAATTGAAATAATTAACCAAATATAATACTATATTAAAATAAATAATATATATTAAAATATAAACTTAACTATATTCCTATTCTAATTTTTTACAACCAAACAAAGGAGTAACATATTCCAATCAATACCAAGAGAAAGAAACAAGAATGGGAATGTTCTTTTCCATTCCCATTCCACATTTCCATTCCTATTCTAATTTTCCATTCTAATTTCCTATTACTATGCCAAAAAACAAAAGGCCCTAAAAGATTATAAACCTTCCTTTTTTTCAAATGTTAACTATATCAAGAGACTTAATAAAATATATGCTAACTACATGTACTTTTGACAATTTGTTCAAGTCAACCCACACACATGGTATTCTCCTAGTGAATGCTCACTTCTAAATTAGAAACCAAGTTCTAAAACAAGACCCACTACCAAATGAGGTGAGTTGCATGCCATAGAGTTGCTTTACCATTTTAATAAAAAACTTTTGGAATTTTGGATTGCAGGAAAAATATTTTTTTTGCAAATAATATATATAAAAAATTTCAGTACATGTTCTTGTTGAGCAGTAGAGCCTACCATTTCAAATTTATCTCCATCCTTTTAAAAGAGATAGGCTCTAGTAAATTTTTTTTTATAAATACCTGCCAAGAAAAATTCATATGTCAATCAATAAGGAATCTATTATAGATAAGGCAAATCTTTTTATTGGTCACCTACTGGAAATCTCCAAGTTCTATCTTGTAAGATTATTATATAGCATACTAGATGTATGGTGATGTAGTAGTGCATTGTCACCAATTGGTAAAGTACATAAATTTACATCTATGGAATCATTATAATGTCATGCATATATTTCACTAACAAATGACCACAATAACCAAATAAAGATAGAATCTATTTGAATTCTTTGGATGCTACAACTACTACTCCTTTTTAAGTTCATTTAACTTAAACTAGAATAAACTAAAATGAGTTAAAAAGATTGTAGAGAGAAAATCAACACCCATTTATTAGAGTCCTAAATCTATGTTATAAATAGTTCAATATACTATTTAGCTTCCCCTATGCTTGTAAAAAATGGTAATCTTAACCTAAAAAGTCTAAAAATAAGTTAAAACCTATAAGCAACTTTAATAGAAAGAAGTATAGTCTCTTCCCAACATAAAACTAAGATCCAATTTTTTTGCATAAGACAAAGTTTCAATTGAAAATGCATCAAGAAGATCAAGGAGGAAATAAAATAAATGTTCCACCTGAAATGATCCTTTCAAATTGCTATAATTTCTAGAAAAGAAGCTATAGTACAACATATGTCTACAAAAATATATACATACCTAAGTACATGAACTAATAAATAACACTCATTGGACCCAATGAATAAAAAATGAACACTCCAAAACCTTCATGGAATAGAAACAAGCATAAATACAAATGGTAGTAGTTGTGGTTGAACACACATATGTTTCATTGCACAATGGCATGTAGCCATCCATCTTTATAAAAAATTGACAACACACCATCTATACACTTTTCTCCATAATGTTTTGTGAGAAAAAAACAATATACCACCGACAAAAATAAGAACATCCAATAGGAAATAAGAAACACAAATATTGAAAATCTACTTTAATATAAAATTTCTAAATATTATTAAAAACTATAATTTGCATGATTTCCAAAATCTAACTTAATAGTAAAAGAGAGGTGGAAATTAAAGTCTCCACCTTAATTGAGGGACTAATAACTTACTACTATCAATTCATATATTACATTTTCAAGATAAATAAAATACACAATTCCTCATCACACAAATATATCCCTAACTATAAATACACACACACACACACACACACACACACACACACACACACACACACACACACACACACACACACACACACACACACACACACACACACACACACACACACACACACACACACACACACACACACACACACACACACACACACACACACACACACACACACACACACACACACACACACACACATCACTAAAAAGGAAAAGATGACACACATATTAGAAAGATAAAACTAGAAACATAAACACCTATTTTATTAAAATCCATATTCCACATTGAGAACGTACCATATTACTTTGAATTTAAGTTTTCAATGATAAGTTTAGATGTTTTTGCATGGTCATGTAATTAATCGAAATCAAATAAACATTTATTAGGGTCCTCCTATCCAATTATATCACAAACTAGTAAGTCAACGCTTGAGACAAACCACTATGAATAGTTTAATAAATAGTATTAACCACATGTTATGCCCTAAATTTAACAAGGCAAAACCCAACCAACAATTTTTTTTTTTTTTAAAATGTAAATCAAGGGATAATACACATGTATCTATGTATAATAAATATACTTTATCAAACTACACAGAGATTGAAATCTACAATCCATGCTTTTTTTTTAGAACATTAGGGTATCACTGATTCGATCCTGGGATGCGGGTAAAGCTTAGCAACTTTTAGGTATGTTGATACTCTAACTAGGCCTTAGGTGTTAGGGTAAGGATGCTAACATTCCAAGTTAAAGTTTAGGTACATTTTAGTTAGATGTCAGCATAGAAGGATTCCACTTCACCATTAAGCACAACTAATTTTAATTCATTCATATTGTTTATTTTTCCTAATAGTGTGCACTGTACACATATGCATTAGGTTGTAATAAGGTGGTAATAAGTTAATTGTTATGGTTATTATTTGATTTTGAATATTAATAGGGTTTATCACTTGCATTAAGGTCATATTGAAACTTATAAGATTTCTATGTTCACTATTATTCGTAGTGATTGGTTATATCTAATTTTTCCTTTTTCTAACCACAAGATAATGTGTATAATTAATGACTTATTCATTTTATGAAGTACTCATGATAACTTTTAGTAATTAAATCGACCACCCTCCTACAATATACTAACCATCTCAATCTATAAGAAACAAAGGTGAATTTACTTATTTGTTCTCTCAACTAATTACATATCAAGCACTCATCCACATCTTTGACTCCTCTGCAGATTATCTATAAACTGTGAATTTAGTCAACTACTTTCTACATATGTTCTAGTTGAAGATTACCTAGAACCATTTAGAGGATTATAATTAAGTGTTCTATATATATATATATATATATATATATATATATATATATATATATATATAAATTATTAATTATTTATTCTAATTCTAACCACTACCACCTTTTTTATTATATTAGCTATTAATAAACTAATATTAATTTAATAATTTATTATGGTATGCGAATCACTATCTAGATTGGCACCATCTACTAGCTCACTAATCTTAGCATTTTAATTATATGTCTTACTAACTTAGTCATGTATTGGAAATTTTCTTATTGAGATAAATATTTATTGATTTAAATCTTAAGTGCTACCACCCTATTAATAATATCTACTAAAAATTTCACATTTACTAATAATTAAATATAATACACTTAAACTACAAATTACCACCTTGTCATACTATGTTAGATAAGATATTAACATACTTCATTACTTAACTACAATCTAACCTTAATCTTTTAACCCCATTAATTATGATCACAAAAGAAATCTAACCTAACCACCATTCCACAAAACTTACTAATAATATCTACTAAAATCAATAAATATTTATTGATTTAAATCTTAAGTGCTACTACCCTATTAATAATATCTACTAAAAATTTCACATTTACTAATAATTAAATATAATACACTTAAAGTACAAATTACCACCTTGTCATACTATGTTAGATAAGATATTAACATACTTCATTACTTAACTACAATCTAACCTTAATCTTTTAACCCCATTAATTATGATCGCGAAAGAAATCTAACCTAACCACCATTCCACAAAACTTACTAAATATTAGTATTAAAAGCTAATCCATTTATAAATCTTCATGGAATAGTTAGCTCTAGCTAAATATCACTAAACACCCCATAACATGCTTAATTAATCTTTCTTATCAACCAACCTTACTCTCTTAACCTACTTGCTATTACCACTACATATGACTCATACAATAATCCAACTCTAACATTCTATTAATCCTATTTAATAACATACCTTATTAATTTAATTACCTGAACCTAACTTTAATGGCTTAAGTTCAATACTTGATTATTCCCACTTTCCTAACACTACACATGTCAACCACTAAACTTAACCTTTATTAAGGACTCTACACCCTTTCCAAGCAATTTCTAAGTCCTAGGCTCACGTGCCTATTAGTTCTCCTTCCAAGGGGATCTTACTTTACTCCTACCCCCTACCCAAACATCTTACCACAATTTCTCGCAATTTTACCTTTCCTAAGAACCTAATTGATTTTTAAGGCATAAATCTGACATGTCTATTTTCCTAATGCCTAACTATTCTTCCAGTTCCCCATGCCTATCTCCTCCTCTCTAGGCATTATGTGGTGGGATATTAATCATAACATAAATCCTTTTTCATGTACAAGTATTAGGTGCCTAGGAAAAAGGTCTTAATACCAAACAAACTAAAGTCGACTTGTTTCAAGGTGCGAATCTCCTAGAAAGGTGACCTCACTCCATGATTTCAAATAATCTTATACCCACTACTTTATCACCTACCTCCCTTTTTCAACCTAAGACCATTCTTTGCCTTCCCAAAGCACCACTACTTTATCACCTACCTCCCCTTTTCAACCTAAGACCATTCTTTGCCTTCCCTAGGATGAGCACATTTCTATGTGACAACATGGAGGTGACTTTGGATAAGGCGCATTTTTCTCTAACATGGCCCATTTCTCCAAGTGCCTAACTAGTCTTACAAGGTAGGATGATGATTGGAAGGATGGAACCACTGTCCTCCAATCAAATTTGGAGCTTTTACTTGCCCCTCCTTAACAAAGGAATTGATCACCTAGGAAAGTTGGGAAAGGGGTTCTAACTTATGTGAGGACAAATCTCTTTCCCAAAAAATCTTTTTGGCATACACCCATAGTACTTAGAAAAAGGTAATGTCGCCTAGGTTGATGGGTTTAGTTTAGGAAATGTTTAGTTTATTTTATTTTATTGTATTTTTTTGCTATAAAGTTCTTTACACAAGGTACTCCCTAGATAGTTATCCCCACTTAGTTTTATTTATTATTTATTTTATTATAAATATCATTATTAGACACACACACAAACATATACATATATATATATATACACACACACATATATACATATATACATATATGTATACATATATATGTATATATATGTATACATAGATGTATATATATATGTGTATATATATATGTATATATAACTATATATGCATAGACATATATATATATATACACATATGTATATATATACATCTATATATACATATACATATATCTATACATATGTATACATATATAGATATGTATATATATGTATACATATATGTGTATATATATATATATATATATATATATATATGTAAATGTAAATGTATATGTATACATACATACATACATACATACATACATACATACATACATACATACATACATACATACATAAATATATATATATATATATATATATATATATATATATATATATATATATATATATATATATATATATATATATATATATATGTATATGTACACACACACACACACACACACACACACACACACACACACACACACACATATTCTTGGATGTGACCTGTGTCATATCCCTTTTTTATTTTATCTATATTTTTTTCTTCAAGGGATTTGAATAATACTCTTTTGAGTATTTTATAGGACTGTAATGGGGAGGGATTAATTTTCTTCTCTCCATACATTTTCTAGAGAGGAATGTGTATCTATAGACAAAATTCATTTTGTCATATGGCTTATTATCCCATTTCAACTATGGGTTTGAGATTAGTTTATGTGTGGATAATTTATGTAACTTTATACATCTCTTTAGCCTGGACATTTATTGGTGCTAGAGGCTTAACATATACCTAGTGCCCATACAACCAACTATAAATGGTTTCCAAGGTGAATATACCTCTAAATGAGATTATTTATTTTCAAGAACATATTGAATTCAATTTCTATGCATATATAAAATCTATTAAGAAACTTAATATTTCTTTGTACCAAGAGGCATAACTGAGAACCTTGAAGCAAAATTAATCTATTCTGCATTGAGAATTCATTTCATAATTTTTTTCTCACATGAGAGTCCCATAAGGTTTAGTCATTGTTAGCATACTAAAATCTAGAAACAAACAAGAGATAAATTACATAACTTCAATTTGAATTCTCTCAATAACAGGTATCCTCTTACTTGAAAAACTATCTCCTTTGCAATAACAACCATATACATAACCTCAACTTTGTCTTGACATATTTACAACAATATACAATAAGAAGTAACCTCTCTCACATTTCAAGGAATCATAATGGAAGCTTGGTAACACAACATAACCACATGATAAAATGGGACAAATTGATCTCCTTACTACACTTGGTTCTTCAACATTGCCAAGGGTACCCTAATCTCTTCAAGGATCCATCTTCACAAAACTTGAAAAACAACACAAACTTGGAACCATGGAGACTTGCCTCCCATCCTAGGCTTCTATGAAGCCACCCATTGAGCAGGGGAAACAAGTCCAAACGGGATACATAGACAATGCTTGCCAATGCATAAAACATATCATGTAACACAAAACAATCCCTCCCGTGACTTACACATTGATTCACCATTGGAACCATTGTACATAGGGTGAAGGTGTGCTTTCAAAGAGGAGATTTTCCATATCATACCATATCTGCAATGAGAATTTTTTTTCATGCCCTTTCGGGGCTTTTCTCAAATCAACCAATTCCATGCCCTTTCGAGTCTTCCATAATCATCCTCCAAACATACTACCAACAACTATGAAGCCCATACTCAATTAACTTCCTTGCTACACTATTTTTCCCTTATCACCCCTAAAGCAAGATATGAATGAATATGGCATACAATGGAGCCCATACTCCAAAGTTCTCAATTAAATTTCAAGCCCAACTAATCCCTTCACCCTAGACTTCTCTTCCCTTCCCAAAGGGTGAGTGAAGTCGTCACACCCATAACAACACTTGACATTCAAATCAAAACAAGAAGATTAAGAAAGAAAGTCAAGAAACTTACAAGAACACAATACACATTCACAAAAACATGACACAATATCAAACTCTACAATATCAAGATTCACAATATAATGCATGATCCCATAAAAAATTCTACTTGCTTGAAGATTCATTATGCAATGTAAAAAGGAAAGAACATGGTCATGGTATGAAAACAAACCTTTGTCCAAGGTAAGACAATGATATTTTGTTGTAGAGTTCCCTTAGTCTTCCTTCAAAACCTTAACTGTCTCTAAACTTAGAGAGTGGGTGAACACCCCCTAGTTTGTCCAAGATTCTCTAATAAGGCCTTTCCACTATCTATTTTAGAAAAGATACTAAGCCACCCTGTCTTACAAACTTGTCTTCCTCCAAATTTTCTATATTTGACTTAGTGGGAACAGGGAAGAGAACACATGTGACAACTCCAATTTCGAATTCATGGAAGAATACATGGGTAAAGGATCCACCTAGTCTATCTAGTAAATATCATGGTCAAAATTAGGTCCCTAACATGTTATACTATCATATGGGTGACTCATTTTCACATAAAAGGCACTTTGCGACCACTTAATGATCCCTCAAAACCCTAGTCAAGTCTAAAATTGAATTTCCTTTGATTATGTCCCATCCTACCCCTTGTCAAGTGGGTTTACTTACTCATTAACAAGGTAATTAGTGTTAGGGAAATATGCCACCATATCCAAAACCCTAGATGATGTGTCATTGCACTCAAAATCCACAAGTGTCAAGTGACACGTAAAAGAACATTCCACATCACCATGACATGTCCCTAATGCATTTTTATGATAAATATTTCCACATACAAGAAAAATTACATTTACAAAATAAAATACATCACAACGAGGCTTTCGAATCTTCTAAAGATTTTCCTTGGTTAAACTATATTCACATAGGTTTGGATCTTGTTTCTCCCAAAATTTCCATGGTTCCACTTCCTACACATTAAACTCAAGCATCAGTAGTCCAAGGAGGTCATATAAATATATATCATAAATGCATATGATTTCAAATGTTACGTAATATTATTAACATCATTCAATTCAATTTCCTTTCCTAATCATTTCAAATAAGTCATTCAGAATTTTAAAATATCAAGATCTGCATATCATAAACCATCAAAATTAAATCAACGTTTATCTACATATCACATTAAATCATAATCATCATTATCAAATTAACATTTATCTTCATATCACATTAAATCATAAATCATCATAACCATCATATCATAATCTAATTCTATCATGTCATGAAGTTGCGACCATATGTGTTTAATTATTCCATTCATAATGTCAAGTTCATAGTACATATCATGGATACAAAATACTACTGTAAATATCAAAATCAATAGATAAAATAAGCCATTTTCCTACCAAGTCTTGAAAAATGTCAGAATAACCAAATCCTAAATTTCAAAAAGCAAGTAACACACCCCCACTTAAACATTACATTACAAGCTTTTTTGCAATTCAACTTCTATCAAAGAAATTTAAAAAAGGTTAGTATGTGAATGAAATCGATAATTATATCATTTAGGTCTTAATGTGCAGACATAGGTGTGAATCATCAAAATGTAGATATTAACATAACCCTATAGTCCTTGAAAGTATATTAAAACATCAAATTAGAAGTGTCATAATGCAAACATGTCATCTATACTATGATAGATCTGGTGAGGCCTCACACCACACCATGAGTTTGTTCAATAGAACAAGAAAGATGTCATCAAAGTTCCTACCAATAGTATAATTTTATATTTGGTGAAGTTAGTAAAATTGTATTGTATAAATAGAATAGTCTTATATTGTACAAATAAATCTAAAATAAAACATAAGAAATTGAACTTTTATAATATAAATAAAAAATTTATATGGAAACAATTGAAATTTAAATATAAATTTTTACTAGTAAAACTAAGAAGGTAAAAGTGAAATGAAATATATGAAAAAATAAGAAGCTAATTAATCTTTTTAAAGAATTAAATAACTAAATATGTATAATTCTCAAAATTTAATTTTCTATTTTAGACATATGATGTAACAGTTGAAATTGTGGTATGTTAAAACATCTATCAAAACTTAAATCTATTTTTTGTTGGTTGTTGTGTTTAGAGGTCTTATACATAAATGGTATATTGTACTTTCCCCTATTGTTGTGGTTTAATGGATTTGAATGGCATATGTTAATGTAAGCGGTGATAATGCCCAATTATAAATAAAGAAATAAGAATAATATTCGCTTAAAAAGTGTCTATAAATGAATTATACTAGTACATAATTTGAACATGTGAATATGGAAGGGTAAGTAATATTATTTTAAGTTTTTTGAACTTCATATATAATTGTTATAAGTTAATATAAAAAACTTCATCTATTCATTTGTAATTAAATGTTGGAAATAATCAAGACTTGCTAAGTTACTGAGAGGGGAGGGGTGAATTGGTAACTTCAAAACTTTATATTAATTCAACATTTAACTATGTAAAAAAATCACCATAAATCCATCTATATTACTTCATGCATAAGAACTAAAAGATAAACATTCAAGATGCAAAGAACACAGAATTTTGGTGACCTAGAAACCTTCCAAATAGAAAGTAAAACTGGGGTGGGGATGATACCCACAAAACTTCACTACTATAGCACAAAGTTGGCTAGTTAAGGCTTACATTGACCACTTTTGGTGATCTACCCTATTAGGAGCACAAAGAATTGCTAGGTCCACCTTGTTAGAGGATTTACAAACATAGAATGAAGTATGCACTCAGTGAAGAGATTTATACAAAGACTATTAAGTCTACCTTGTTAAAGGATTTAGGATTGATTCACCTATTAGGATGAAGCAGTGGATCTACTTACAACTCTGATTGGTAATTAGATTCTTTAGCATTGATCACCTAATGTGATGAATAAAACTTTTTTGCTCTAATGATGACCTTGCTGAATACCTTAAACTACTGTTGATAATTCTTTCACATGCATATCTTACAAATCTTCATTCATAGTGACAATTACAATGATATCATACAATACATCTTATATATATACCTTTCCAATTTACAAAACTACAAGGTTGACCAAAACACGAGTGAACAAAACATTGCAATGTCGACCCAATAGAAAATAAATTGGGTTCAGTAAACTAACTTGGTGACCTTTTGATACTTGACATCCACTAAATTACTTGGCATCATCATGCACTTGATAGAAGTGAAGGCTCGGTCCATACTAATTACTCGACATAGTTCAAAACTCGGTGACCACTGGTGACTTAGTAGATGTAATGTCACTTGGTAGATACTAGATGTTGAGTTTACCTTGCTTCACTCAATAAACACTACTTCTTCCAACACTTGGTTTACATTGAATTTCCATTATATAGACTGACTGCTTGGTAGACATTGCGAAGCTTGGTAGACGTTGCTAGTCTTTACATTGCCTGTATTCACTCGGTAGCCTCTGTTTTACTTGGTGTAAATTATTGTAACTTGGTTAAAACTTGAATTCTTGGTGGATGTAGAAAACTAAGTGTTGAGCTCGATAGCTTCATTGATATGGATAAGTGTTGTCACTAATGGAAACTATAGTTTAATGCCAACAATCTCCCCCTTTGGCATTAGTGAAAAAACACTTATGATCCAAAAACTGACATACTAAATTTTGATTTTTCAAAATTGATCTTTGTAAAGCTATTGTATGTACATGTCTAGATATATCTACTTTATGATATATAATGTATATACATGGACACTTATGTACCTAGCTATACACATATTCATAAGATCTATCTCCATTATGTGCTATCTTCCCCTTTCACTATACTAAATTATATCACCTCCTTTATTTTATTTCCATCTCCCCTTACACACATTATCTCCCCCTTTCTGATAGTAATGCCAAAGGGCTATATACACTATCTATATAGTGACACCAAAATGAGATAGGAAATCTTCATGTACCTTGAGGATTAGAGTGAGTGTGTTGTGCCAATTCTATTGCAAAATTTGGTAGGTGGAGAGAGCGACTTGAACTTCTACTGGCAATTGGATCATATGATCTGCCACTAAGAAGTTATGATCTTGGACCAATGTTTTATAGTGTACAATGTGTTTTTGCATTGTGTCCATTATAGGCAAGACCATATTTTGAATGTCAATCAAGTTTGATATGATCCTTGCCTCTTCTCTCAAGAGTTTTACCTACATGCCAGCAAGATATTTCACCTTAATGTAATGAGAGGAGCTGGAGAAGGGGTCAAGTTACAAATTTTGTGCACTTGATTACATGTCAACATTAATCTTATTTAGCTTCTCCTTTATTTCCTTGGAGAAGCTAGAGATGTCACAGAGTTTGGCAAAAAGTGATGTGGCACTAGTGAAGGAATTCTCAATGTTACCCAAAAATGTAGACAACTCAACTAGCTTTATTGATATTTGTTGAGCAATGTGCTCTAGCACCTGTTATGAAACTTTCTCTTAGCCTTCTCAATGAGTTTCTCTTGGCTGGTAGAATCCTCATTATTTATCTATATAGCCTCTTCTAATTGAATCAAAATGTGTTGAGTGGAATCCACTTCAACACCTATAGCCTCTGTGATAATATTCTTGGCACTCTCTATGATCCTATATTCTTGTTCCCTTTCTAATCTAAGTTGGTTTTTCCTAGCCTTCTTCTCTAAAAGTTGATTTGCTAGTCTCATTTCCTCAATTGTGGTAGTGTCATAGTCAATTTTTGGTATCTCTATCTTAGTGTCCAAGTCAATATCTTCTTCAATTTCTTTCCTAGTAATCAAAAGTTTCAATGGTTGCTTGGACTTCTAAGATTAGTATCTTGACCTTTGGTAGAGATAGAGGGGCTAGTAGTGAAAAATGGGATTGGACTTATTGAAGAAATTCCAAAAGGAGTACTAACCAAGTTCAAAACTGAAACATTTCCCAAAATTGTTGAAACACTCGGTGGAATATATATATAGAAGTATCTACAATAGATGAAATGACTGGAGTAGAAGTAGATTCTAATAGTGCTGATGTGAACAAAACTATAGAACTGACTGGAATTCAAGTAGATGCAGTCAATGCTAAAGTAGAAAAAAATGTAGAACTTATTGAAACACTTACTATACAGGATGATGTAGGGGTAGAGGAAGCTAGCTCAGTAGCTAAAGAAGTGACTAGCAGCTCAGTAGATGAAGTGCTTGAAACTTCCATTGTGGATACCTGGAGCTAGGAGGTGGCAAATAAAGATTGAGTAATTGATGTGGCTGATGTGCTCACAATCTCACTTGCAAAAGCTATCTCCATGGCAGATGTAATAGTCTTTGGTGGAGAGTGAGGAAGAGATGCAATTACCTCTACTATAATTCTTACCGGATCTTCTTCATCCTTGTCTTCCTCTTCTATTTCTTCCTCCTTTTCTTCTTCTTCCTTCACCTCCATCAACTCTTGCATTTCTCTTGTTGTTAATGTAACCAAAGGAATATTATCATCTTCATCATCACTATCACTATCATCATCCTTAATTTCCACTGGATCAATAGTTGGCTTATTGAGATGATATACATCTCTCCAAATATTTGAGGCATGCTTGAAATATGATTCAATGTTCTTCATTAATATAAGACATGTGTTAAATTTTAGAATCATTTTGTCTTCAGCCTTTTTCACCTCTACATCTATCAAACTGGGTACTAACTATTTTAATTGTTGCTCAAATATGTCCTTGACAATTTGTATAGTGCTCTCCCATTTGACTCTGATCTTAGCAAGAAGATCTAGTAGAATTGGAGGTGCAAATTGATTAGGAGAGTATTTCCAAATTCTTAACTTTTCAATGATCAAATCTTCAACCTCTTTCTGCTCTATTGGAGTCTAAGTTTCATACTTGAGAGCCTTGAAGTTATTGATGCCTGCTCTACCCCTTAATTATTTTAACTTTTCCTCAAATGTGGGTGGAGGTTAGCCAAATACTGGTTCACTTTCCTTCTTACCTTTCCTAGTTCTCCTTGTAAACACTATAGTTGTGGGCTTTGATGGTTTGGTGATGATCACCATACCTTTCTTCCTTATTGGTTCCTCTTCTTTCTTTGATTCTTCCTCTTCATTTTCAGGTTCATCCTCTTCATCTTCTCCCTTGCCCTTAGTAATCATTAAGGGACCTTCAGCTATCTTCAATTTGGCAACTCTCTTCTTGCCTTGGCTAAGAGCTTGAGGAAGCTTAATGCTAAGCTCTATCCTCTTCTTTGCTTCTACATATGTACCAAAGGCAGGAAGTTTTAGATCATCTGGCTCATTTACTAGGGCCTCAATGATATCTTGGGCTTCATCAATGTTGATCTTAGTAGGCAATGGTTTTACCCATGCCACTCTTAGTATGACTTCCTGAATATACACGTTTTCACAGTCCACCATGAAGCATATGTCATCCTTGTAGTCTTCTACAAGCTTAGGTGGGATCCTGAATCTATTGTTCATTTTCTCCTTGAATACCTAAAAATAGTTATCCATAACCCTTTCAAAGTTTTCACCCATTTCTGTATTGAACTCATTAATTTGATATAGAATTGGGGTGTCTTTCCTCCATACAATAGTGCCTTTGGATGGAAAGAATTTCTAAACATAGAAGAATAGACATGTAGGTAGAGATCCAAACTTGAAGGGATTGTTCTTAGATGTCTTTACACTATCCATGTTCTTGTTCAACTACTTTACTAACACATCTGAAAGGTCAAATACAATATTTTTCTTCACAACCTTGTATGCTAGGTCTACTACCTCACATGGAATACTATTCAATTGACAATAGCTATAGATCTTATGAGCAATAATGTGGATACCAAATCTAAGCTCTACTTTAGTGAATTGTTAATCTTTAAATCTCTACCATCCCACTCAGCTAGGGTTTTCTTCTATAGTTCCTCCTAACCTAGGGTTTTGGTAGTTTTGGCTTTGCTTAACATTGGGAGACTAGTTATCTTATGGATCATCTTCTTAGTGATAAATATGGGTTGCTCCAACCACAATTTTTCATTATGAAATTGACTAAGTATGTATCTGATCTATTTTACTTGAAAATTTCATGGCAAATGAGGGGTATGAGTTAACTCTTTTGTCTCTAGATGTTTGTGCTTGGGTTTCAGTGCTCTATCCAGACACATTTCTACTAGGGCATTATCCATTTCTAATGTTCCTAAATCTTGAATAGTGCACTTGAAATGAGTTCTAATTTTGTTTATTAGAAGTACCTTAGGTAGAATTTACGATTGAGCTCCATATGGATCAAGTGACTCAGCAACGGCCAGAATAATTTTGAAGTTTGGTGCTTCCCATTCAACACACTTTACTAGCATCTTAGAACCCTTCTTTGGTTTGTTGTTGCTTCCACTAGTAGATACCATCACTGCTTGGTAGGTAAATGAATTCTGTGAAGATCTCACTACAAAATTGCTTGAAAGCACTATGCAGCTCTTCAAATTGCTCTGCTCTTTGATTGCTGTGAATGCCGTGAAAAATGAAGTTGACTTTGCCTTTTTTTTGAGAAAATTTCATTAATGCTTGGCACCATAATGACGTAGTGCATGATAGACTATCATCCACTGACCTAACTCAAAAAGTGTGTCAACTCAACAAACAAACCAAATTTCCACTACTCTTAACCTTGGTCGATAAGGTCATCAACCAACCTTGCTCGGTGGAGTCTAATGCAACTCAGTGAAAGATGAATTTTCTATGATCCTTGTGTATCTGGAATACTGATTGGATCCTTTGCATTTTTCTCATTTGTTGCAACTAATTATGATTTTCTTGGTAATTACAGCTCCAATTTTTTCTTAGAAGCATAGTTTGAGAGGGTGGAGTCACCCACTTCTTGAGTGACTTCACTCCCACGATTTGAACTTGTTTCCTTGGTAGATTTTGGAATCCATTACTAGCAAATTTTTTTCTAGATGTTATCAGCTCTTGCTTTCTTTTCATCCTCAACTTTGCCTATATTCATGCAATTTTTGGCTAAATGACTGAGTTCAGTGCATGTATAACACTTTATAGTAGTATCCTTCTTTCTTAGATGATGCCTTGCACAATTTATGCTAGTGTGTCCATATTCTCCACAATAATGACATCTACACTGGGTATTGTAGTCCCAACCAAATATTGCCTTTACAAGTTATTCAGCTAGATTGAATGGTTTTGATCTATACTCAGATGCCTTGTGACCATGCTTCTTGCATTTATGACATTTACCTTCAAATTTTGGTTTCTTCTTGCATTCATTGGCTTTGTGACCATGCTGATTGTAGTTGTAGCACTTTCCATTGAATTTTTCTTTTCCATTGCACCAACATTTGTTTGATGTGTGACCTATCTTCCCAAAATGATTGCATGCAGGTTTTTTATTTCTTTTAGCACCTTGTTTGGAAGATTCACATTCTTCTTCATTGTATCCAAGTCCTACTTTACTTTTTTGTCTATGAAGATTCTGCTCATTTTTTCGATTCAATTGATTCATGTCTACTTGAGATTTCATCATTCTCTCATTGACTTTCTTTTTAGTGTTTAGGTCATTCTTCAATCTTTCGTTGATTTTATTTTCAAATCTCAGCTCCTTCATTATTCTCTCATTGATTTGTCTTTCAAAATTTAGATCACTCTTTATTCTTTCATTTTTTGCCTTGAGAGTCTTGATTTCATGATTTTCTTCAGAGATTTGATTAATAAGGTTTTCATACTGAAAGGATTGATATTGTTCTTCATTGTTTCTTGCCTCTGAATCTTCTTTCACCTTGTTTCTTTGGTCCAAAATCTCACATAGCTTGATTGATTGAATTTCTTGTTCTCTATTGAGTTTCCTTATCTCTTCGTGTAGAGATCCATTCTTTTCTAGGAGTTCTTTGATTGCATTGTTTGCTTCATCTAAATTGCTTGAAGGGAAAAAGTCTTCAATCTTTTCTTCAACATACTTGAGATCATTCATCTGATTTGCAAGTTCCTTTCTTCATTTTAGGGATTGGGAAAGATGCTCCTTTGCTTCCTTGACTTGAACTATGGTGGCCATCTGTAGATCTTGCTTTTCATTTTCAATTGCTTTGTAAAGTCTGAACATCTCCATTTGTCCTTAGATCTTTGTTCAAGTTGTTAAACATTATCCTAAGAACCACAAAGCTCTAATACCAATTGTTGGAAATAATCAAGACTTGCTAAGTTACTAAGAGGGGAGGGGTGAATCAGTAACTTCAAAAATTTATATTAATTTAGTGCATAACTATGTAAAACAATCACCATAAATCCATCTATATTACTGCATGCATAAGAACTGAAAGATAAACTTTCAAGATGCAAAGAACATAGAATTTTGGTGACCTAGAAACCTTCCAAATAGAAAGTAAAACTAGGGTGGGGATGATACCCACAAAACTTAACTACTATAGCATAAAGTTGGCTAGTTAAGGCTTACATTGACCACTTCTAGTGATTTTCCTTGTTAGGAGCACAAAGGATTGCTAGGTCCACCTTGTTAGAGGATTTACAAACATACAATGAAGTATGCACTTGGTTATGAGATTTATACAAAGACTGTTAAGTCTACCTTGTTAAAGGATTGGGGACTGTAATGTCCCTTTTCTGATTTTGTATGATATTTCCAACCTTAATCAGATCTTTAAGATCAAACAACTGCTATCACAAAGATCCACCAAATTTCTTAAGAAACCCCAAATCGGGTATGTCGAAAATAGTGCCAAAAAGCTTCACAGCTTCACCTGTTATTAATAAATCTGAAAGTAGAGATTTTTACAGAAATTTGAGCAGCATAACAGCCTATAAAATGTCATTTCCAGATCTGTATAACATGCACACAATAGCTCCCAAATGGAGGACAAAAACAATGCTCATCGGGCTCCCGAAATTAACACAAAATGCCCGGAAAGACCACAAAAACACCTATAAACTATCTCAGAAGATTAATCACGTCCCAATACATATATTCAGCTCTATTTTAACAGCTTAAAGTCTGAAATACAACAGCAACCAAAACTGATACGAAATGCTCAACTGAAAACACCAAACTCATGCAAAAAACACACCCAAAAACCCACAAATCTACACTGTTCAGCACAAAGGAAAACTCTGTATGAGCATGCACATGGAATGGCTTCAAACTCCCATCCTTAGCCTTCCTGGAAACCTACAAACTCCCGTTCTTGGGTCTCCCTGGAAACCTGCAAACTCCCGTTCTTGGGTCTCCTTCTCCACAGGTTTGGCAGCCTCTGAAGAATAACAAAGAATGAGCGAAAATCAAGTCTGGAATGAGCCCAAAATGCCTCCAAACCCCTTAAAAGAGGGCATAACTGTAACTCACATCCAAGAGAGGTTAATGAAACTTATTTTAATAATAATTTTCATTTATTAGTCCAACGGTTTCCAAAGATTAACCCCCTTTTTCCGAAACTTCACTTTCTTGGGCCTGCCTGCCTTAGCAAAGATTTTCTTTTTTAATTATTTGAAAAGGGGACATGACAAGTCCTCCCCTCCCAAACATTGCTTGTCCTCAAGCAATGGCTGAATAATAAACCAATCAATCCACCTGGATCCCAAATGTAGTCATGAACTATACTACTACCAATTAACACAGGCTCCTGCAATATCCTCTGCAATATGACCAAGAGGAATCCATAATCAAATTGACAATTATAGCTCAACCAAACTCCGAAATCACCACTACCACAATCAAAAACCCATGAGGCACAAACTCTTAGAGCATCAGAACCCAAGTAAAGTGGACAAATCAAACTACCAACACAGTAAATACCATCAACGCATCCCACTGGCCTATATGGAATGTACAATCCAACTCTGCAACAATGGTGAACCCTCTCGAATGAAACTGTACCAAGTATGGAGAATCCACACACTGTACAACTCCTGCAGTCAACACAACTCTGCAAATCATCGGCCACTATCTCATAACCATAACTCCCATACACTGCTGATGGTGAAAAGACATTACAAGATAAAGAGTAAGAAATGGAATCCAAACCAAATTTGTCTGTCATCAACTCCTCAGCACAAGGATCAAATGCTAACTGATGTACATACCCTGCAATATAATGTTGATAAAAAAAACCAACCTCAGTCAACAGCTCACCATGAAGAAGTGATACAACCCACTGTGACTGATCACCAGCTAAGTCAAGAGATGTCATAGCCAAAGGAGTAGAATCAATAACAACACCTGCTAAAGCATCACTCCAAAACTCTTGCTCTAAGTCATGTATTATCAACCTGTCAATTGCAGGACCTATCACCATGTCATGCCCATCACAACTCTCATCCCGAGGCATCAAACTATCCCATAACTGATGATAAGCACTAGGAACCAAAGTACATCTCTGTATCATCATCTCATCAACATGGTCATCAAAGGTAGATAGATGAGCATACCTCATAGTGTAATGCCGATAGAATGCACCAATCTCAATCAGTGGCTCAGACTGCAATCCAAATGTAACTAACTGTAATCGATCATTAACCAAGTTGGAACTGACTACTACCTCTGAAGACATTGCGAAGGGAGTAGTATTACTAGCAGGAACCATGCCAACTGTCGACTCACCAACATCACACATGACCTTTGATACATCTCTAGTCTCTGTGCCTTCAGTACTAGAGGCCACCACCCTGTTAGGCATACAATAATCTGCTACAATACCCAACTCAACTAAACCTGACTCTAGTGGGAATGAACCTGATATGCCAATGTTAGTATCAAGGATGGATGCATCCCCATCTCCACTGTCTCTGACAATCTCAGCCATGGACATCCTCGAATCACCAAACACCATAGCTTGTGACTGTATAGAATCAGATAAAGACTATAGTCGCTCTAACTCCATGGTCACCTTAGCCAAATGAAACTGTGACTCCTTGAAAGCCAACTGTGTACTCTCAAGAATCTCAGAAGTCACCTCAAGCTGATCAGTAAGCTCACTCACCTCATCTTCCTTGGCCAACAATGCATCATATGCTGTACTACCCCACTCCATAAGATAATCTCTGTCAGCTACCAACTACATATAATTCTGTCTCAAAATCTGAATAGCCTCCCATAAAGAGTGGATCTCTGTCAAGGAAAGATAACTTCCTTCCTGCTCATCATTAGTAGGAGAACCCCATCCATAAACTGCTAACAACTGACGAGCAGCATCGAAATGTTGGCAAGTGATAGAAATGTCTTGGTCACTAACTCTCAACTAATTAGACACATGATGGCACTGGCTTGACTATCTCCTACAAACCTCCTCTGATGCACTGTTTGAAGGAGTGTCCTCAAAGTTACTAGTCTCTAGAGTATTACCATCCATATCCTGTGAATCAAATCTAAAGCTCATATGAACATACGGAGTATCAAAAACTGTAGCACTGCTGTCCAACTCCTCTATACCCAAAGAAACTAAGTCTTCAAAATTTCCCACTACATCCTCCTGGATGTCATCAATGCCAATATGATCCTGGGACTCATCTATACACACTGCCAAATATGAAACATCATCAACACATTCTAGCAAGTATGGTCGACTGGATATATGAACAAAGCCCAACACCGGTGTATAAAAACTAATACCAACATCAGACAAGATACTGGCACAAGAAAAGACAACACCGTGTAATCTGCTAATCAAATCCATGATAGCACCCAAACAAACACTGCTACCAAAAAGTGTTAAAGATCTCCAGTCAACTGAATCCCAAATGCCAATATAACAATCTCGAGTCCATATCCGTAAACTAGAATCAACTGGTAACTCAAGCAAACTCCTCACCTGAGTAATATGACCAATACCAACTAACTCCACATACCTGTCATGATGAGATAATGAAGTCACAATACTATCTTGGTTCACCTTCAGCTGGCTGGACAAATCATGTGAAGTACTACCAGCCTCAACCTCATGTGATGAAGCATCTAACTGTGCCTGGTACTCTTTCTTAGCAAAGTCATGAATGCTCAATGTCTGCTCATCTCTACCAGGTATCTCACCATCCTGCACAACAACATCCTCATAATCATCATCTGAACCCACTACACTGTAGTCACTGCCTGTTGTAACTATACCATCTTGAATACCTGTGGCATCACCCCTTGACGACCTGTAAACAATTGTCTCAATTTGAGTATCAAGTTGACTGTTACTATCAATCTGTGTGATATCCTTTCCCACCACCTCCTGTGGCAGAGTAGAATCTGAGACCTCTACCTGGCTATCAGCTAGTTTCTCAAAATCCTCATGCAAGTTCTTGTGAATTGTGTCATCTGTCCTGTGAGAAAATTTGTCAAATAGAAATCTAGTCAACTTATCCACCTTAGCTGGGTCAGACAACATGTCATTCATTATACGGTGGTGCTCAACCAACTGTTTAGACATGTCATGGCTTATTTTCATAAGTTTATCTCGAATGTCTAAATAACCATCCTTCCTACTGTTTTGACTCTGGATATCAATTGTCCAAGATCGTGTCCTCTGAGACTCTGTACTATACCTGTCCATTCTGGATAAAGTAGAGTGTAACCCCAATAGGATATAACTTCTTCAAACACCAAGAACTAACATGCAATTGATTAGAAGTAGCATGCAACCATAGATTTTGACATGCAACTGATTAGAAGCAACATGCAACCACCAAATTATGACATGCAAGATCTGGGTAGTTGTCAAAACTGACATGCAAGATCTGGGTAGTTGTCAAAACTGACATACAAACTTCTACAACCACCAAATTCACCAAGAACTAACATGAAACTATAGATTTGGACATGCAACTGATTAGAAGCAACATGCAACCACCAAATTATGGCATCCAAGATCTGGGTAGTTGTCAAAACTGACATGCAAGATCTGGGTAGTTGTGAAAACTGACATGCAAACTTCTACAACCACCAAATTCACCAAGAACTAACATGAAAATGATTAGAAGTAGCATGCACCCATTAATTTTTACATGCAGCTAATTAGAAGAAACATGCAACCATAAATTATGACATGCAAGATTTGGGTAGTTCTCAAAACTAAAATGCAAGATCTGGGTAGTTGTCAAAACTGACCTGCAAACTTCTACAAACCCTCAGGCTGGCAAGATCATGGCTCTGATACCACTGTAATGTCCCTTTTCTGATTTTGTATGATATTTCCAACCTTAATCAGATCTTTAAGATCAAACAACTGCTATCACAAAGATCCACCAAATTTCTTAAGAAACCCCAAATCGGGTATGTCGAAAATAGTGCCAAAAAGCTTCACAGCTTCACCTGTTATTAATAAATCTGAAAGTAGAGATTTTTACAGAAATTTGAGCAGCATAACAGCCTATAAAATTTCATTTCCAGATCTGTATAACATGCACACAATAGCTCCCAAATGGAGGACAAAAACAATGCTCATCGGGCTCCCGAAATTAACACAAAATGCCCGGAAAGACCACAAAAACACCCATAAACTATCTCAGAAGATTAATCACGTCCCAATACATATATTCAGCTCTATTTTAAAAGCTTAAAGTCTAAAATACAGCAGCAACCAAAACTGATATGAAATGCTCAACTGAAAACACCAAACTCATGCAAAAAACACACCCAAAAACCCACAAATCTACACTGTTCAGCACAAAGGCAAACTCTGTATGAGCATGCACATGGAATGGCTTCAAACTCCCATCCTTAGCCTTCCTGGAAACCTGCAAACTCCCGTTCTTGGGTCTCCCTGGAAACCTGCAAACTCCCGTTCTTGGGTCTCCTTCTCCACAGGTTTGGCAGCCTCTGAAGAATAACAAAGAATGAGCGAAAATCAAGTCTGGAATGAGCCCAAAATGCCTCCAAACCCCTTAAAAGAGGGCATAACTGTAACTCACATCCAAGAGAGGTTAATGAAACTTATTTTAATAATAATTTTCATTTATTAGTCCAACGGTTTCCAAAGATTAACCCCCTTTTTCCGAAACTTCACTTTCTTGGGCCTGCCTGCCTTAGCAAAGATTTTCTTTTTTAATTATTTGAAAAGGGGACATGACAGGGACTGATTCACCTGTTAGGATGAAGCAGTGGATCTACTTATAACTCTGGTTGTTGATTAGATCCTTTAGCACTGATCACCTTATGTGATGAATAAAACTTTTCTACTCCTATGATGACCTTGTTGAATACCTTAAACTACTACTAATATTCTTTCGCATGCATTTCTTACAAATCTTCATTCATAGTGACAATTACAATGATATCATACAATACATTTTATATATATGCCTTTCCAATTTACAAAACTGCAAGGTTAGCCAAAACACAAGTGAACAAAACATTATAAAGTTGGCCCAATAGAAAATAACTCGGGTTCAATAAACTGACTTGGTGACCTTTTGATACTCAGTGTCCACTGTATTACTTGGCATTGTCATGCACTCAAAAGAAGTGAAGACTCAGTCCATACTAATCACTTGACGTAGTTCTGAACTTGGTAACCACTGGTGACTCGGTAGATGTAATGTCACTCAATAGATACTAGATGTTGAGTTTACCTTGCTTCACTCAGTAAACACTACTTCTTCCAACACTCGATTTGCACTAAATTTCCATTATATAGATTGACTGCTCGGTAGACACTACGAAGGTTAGTAGACATTGCTAGTCTTCACATTTCCTATATTCACTTGGTAGCCTCTATTCTGCTTGGTGTAAATTGCTATAACTTGGTTAACTCTTGAATGTTCACTGGCTATAAAAAACTGAGTGCTTAGTTCGGTAGCTTCACTAATATGGATAAGTGTTGTCACTAATGGAAACTATAGTTTAATGCCAACAATAAATATGTAAGATATATAAGATAGATAATAATATTAAATATGGAAACTAAAATATGACAAACTTTCAATATATAAGTTATGTAACAATGCAAAGATCCAATTAAAATAATATAATAGAATTACTAACTTGGATAAAATTTTACAACTTATTATTAGAAAGTTTAAATTATATGATTGAACAACATAAACACCCAACCACAATTATTCATTCAAAATTTGATTTATCAAAATTAATAACATTAGAAATGCTTGCCAAAAATTTAGTATTATAAAACTTAACACAATATAAATACACGTATTGTATGTTTGCAGTAAAAAAATGGCCCTATTCCTATGAACTACTAAAAAAAGTGAACTTGTCCTCCGTTTCACAGAATGGAAATTACTTTGCATGCGAAGTATGCTTTCTAAATCCCTGTGCATAACAAATTTGAAGTTCTTAGGGACCATTTGGTTGCAGGCATAGGAAATTAAAAATTAGAATATAAAATCTTGCTGAAACAAAAACATACATTGAAAAAAACTTGCAGATTCAACCTTATGTAGAGTCGACCAGAGAAATGACTTGTAAAATGAGAGGGTAAAATGATATATGTGATAGCTCTTATGCCTAAAAAAAATGGACTCCAAAATTTCTTATAATTTGGGAAATTATTATTGAGAATAGGAATGAGCCATTGCAATAACAAATTTTTTTTGGAATGGGCATATGTCCAATTTAGGGGCAAAATTGGAATATGCATGCCTATTCCTTATAGCCCTATTTGGTTGTACGAAGATGAGGGGAGGAATAGGGTTTTGAGGCCAAAGCTTGGTTATAGAGGAAAAAAGTGGCATTTGGATCATGAAATGCAGGATCTAATTTTTGCTTCTTCTTCCAATTTTGCTTCGAAAATGGAAGAAACATCTTCCAACAAATAGGTGGAAGTTGAAATGAAAACTTGAATTTGGGTTTTTATGGATGGGTTTGAGTAAACCGTTGGGTCTATGGAATCCACCTTAGGTTTTTGGAAGATCAAAAATGCATTTGGGAAGATGAGGGTTTCTGGCGCTGCTATTGTTGTTGTGACAAGTTTTAGAGAAGATGAGGGTTTCTGGTGAGTTTGTTGCAGCTATTTTTGTGGCATTTGTTGTGGTTGTGGTTGTGGTTGTGACATTTGCTACAATTGTGGCTGCTGTTGTGGCATTTGTCGTGGCTATGGTTGTTGCTAGGGTTTCTCTACTTTGAACAATATTGGCAGCTTTGAACACAACTCTCTTCTCCCACCAATCTCTGCATCCATGGTTCTCTTCTTCCACCCACATTTGCATTTTAGAATTTTTTATTCAATCTATGGCTGACTAAGCATTTTGGGTTTTTTCTTTACATTGAAGACATATTAGTTCAAAACAATAATAGTTTGTTATAGGTCTTCTTAAAAAAATAGTTAATATATGCTTAGTAATGAGTTCTAGTATGTGCTCACACCATTACCTATGATTACTTGTATATATCATAGTTAAAGCTCTAATTACCTGAACCAATAGCAATGAAATATACAAATATATCAATAGCTTTTATCTATACATAGTTGACCTATACATAGTTGACCTATACATAGTTTATCATGGTTCTATTTCTATCTTCTATCTACTTAGCAATACAATCGATATATACTATAACTATTTTTTTTGGATCTATTTAAAAAAATAGTAAATATGTGCTCACTAATGAGTTCTAGTATAGTGTTGTGAGAGATCAATGCCAATGAAATGAACAACTAAACTATGTAATAGTTTCTTGCCAATAATGAGTACTAGTATAGTGCTATGAGAGATCAATGCAATACTATTAAATAGAGCCTAGTCATAAACTCTATATGGATCAACTATGTATAGATAAATGGAAATCAAAGATTTTATCTATACATAGTTTATAATGTCATAAACTCCTGATCGATGAGTTCTCACTCCTTATCGATGTACACACTGCCACTTGAAAGAATGGTCAAGAGATAACCCAATAGACTCTACACATGAGTTGTTCAACCATCAACACTCTTCTCTTAGAAATGTAGTAGAATGTACATTTGGTATTCTGAAGCAACATTTTCCAATCTTAAGACATGCAACATCTTATGATATCATGACACATCCTATATTGTTTTAGCATGTTACATACTTTACAATTTCATTATGATAGAGGATGGCCTTCCATCAAAAGTAGCTATTGAAGAGGAAGATGATCGTGATGGGATAGAGGTACCACTATTTGAGACTTATGGGTTGTCTTAGGAGGATAGAAATGAGTGTGCCCAATTTTGAGAAGATATAGCAAGTAGGATGTGGGAAGATTATAGATCCTGAGAATAAATGATTTGTTAGAAGGCAATGTGCTTTATATGATTAAATTGATGTATGCATATATAATGATGGTGTGTGACTTCATTATTTTGACATCAATCCTTGCTAGATTCCAATTAAATAAAAATAGCATTAACTTTCAATTTCACACCTACTCTATGTACAAAAACTCTTGATCATATTTACTATACACAATCAAACTTGAAATGTAGATTACATTGTTTTAAATCTAAGAAAGAACAATTATAATACATCTTTGCATTAAGAAAGTACAATAACATGCTTCATAATGGGGCTCATGACTATTTACCTACCATTGAGATCACCATTTTATCTTACTGGTAGTTTTGTTGATGTTGATGTGTTATCATCATTTATTGCAACTTGCACACCAAGCCTCTGTAAATGATATTTTGTGCACAAATATTCTATCCATCACCACAGTTACAATTAAATTTATAGTATCTAATGATTTGGAAAAGTTTGAATTGACTGGTAGCAAGCTAATGATGTGTATCATCTAATATTAGTAGCTTAAATATCTCCCAACTATTCCTCCTATCCGTTGCCTCAAAACCACTCAAATTGTCACATGTTGTAGTTGAGTAATGTTTATCATCTTCAGTTAAATGCTTTCAAGTTTATTAAATTTTAGCTTCATTACATTAGGATGTATTAAAAAATCATATTTAAAGTTTATCGTCTTCAATTTTAAATGAAATACAATGAGGAGTACCAAATGATGAAGATCATAAGCCCACTAATAACAAGAGAACATTGAATTTGCTAAAAGTCCTATTTTTCTGATGTTACTCTTTACTGCATTCCATTTAAATTTAAATAGCAATAACTTTCAATTTCAATTGTATGATTACTTTAAATTGTAATATGTTTACCTATTCAATATATTAGCCTCATTCCATTACAATGTATTGAAAATTGATATTTAAAGTTTATCACCTTGAAATTTAAATGAAATATAGGAAGGAGTACACAATGGCATATACTAAGCTCACGATGAGCATGGATGGATTTGATCATGTGAACTAGATGTGTTCTCCCATTACTTTGAGTGATATAAATGGATCCCTAACTATGAGCAACAAATCTTCTTCTTCAAAGAAGAAAATGTGGACAAAACCAATGGAACACAAGATTTTAGACTTCCTCCTCAAACAAGTTCATCTGAGACAAAAAGGTGAAGGTGGTTTTGAAAAATAAGCCTAGATTGACATAGAGAGGACATTCAATGCAGGGATGAACTTGAATCTATCATGAGATCATTTTAAGAATAAATTGAAAACAAGGAAAGTAGGATATAGAGTAGCGAAGGACTTGAAAAATACAAGTGGGTTAGCTTGGAATGAAGAAAATCAAACTATGGATGCTGAGGATTTTGTGGGATGAGCTTTTGAAGGTAAGATGATCTTTGTACTCTTTTGATTGAAGAAATTTTCCCTTCTTATTTTAGTAATGAAAAAATTACAACCCAATCCATCTACTAATGCTTACATGTAGAGGAGAGAATTCAAAAATGTAAAAATGTATAAGAGGTCACCTTTCCAATATTTTAATGATTTGGCTGTAATTTTTGGCAATGGCATTGTTGAAGGGTTCATAGCTATAATGCCCCTTGATGCTAAAGAAGGGCACCCTATGAATGATGCATTCCACATGCTTGATGAGGATGATACCAATTGTGGTATACCTCCTGATAGCCAACTAGATTTTGATGAATAGTTATATCATTCCAATTAGTCGAGTGCAAGTGGTAGAGGGACTCGTCCATCATCATCATCAAGGACGAGAAAGACAAAGAAGACAACTTTGTCTGCATCATTAAATGTGATATGTGAAACTATGAAGGAACTAAAAGATGGCCTTGATAAGCCTAAGATTGTAAAAGTGGATAAATCTAAAGAGGATAATGGTTTGAGTACTGCATATACTACTCTCAAAGCTATCCCTGAACTAAGTCAAGAAATTTCTGTGAAAGCACATGATACCTTTGTGCTTCAACATGAAAGAGCCAAAGGGTTTTTGATGATGGATGAGGTAGAGAGAGTGGACTAGATTGCAATGACATTTGGTACGATTTAGCTATTTCAACTACTAACTAGATTGAAATGACATATGCTACATGATTGCTCTATTCATTGGTTTTGCATTGATCTCTAATAGCACTAAACTAGAACTATATTGATCTCACAACACTATATTGGAACTCATTACTAAGCACATTTTGACTATTTAATTGGCATATGAAGTAATTCTCATTTATGAGTTGCCTCTATTTAATTGTTTTGCATGTATCAGTTTATGAGTTGCCTTTATTTAATGTTTGGCATTGATCAATACATAGTTTAGTTGTTCATTTCATTGGAATGATTGTCATTGATCACAACATTGTTTTGTTGTTCATTTCATTGGCATGATTGACAATGATTGATACATAGTTTAGTTGTTCATTTTATTGCCATTGGATCTCTCATAGAACTATACTAGAACTTATTGTTGAGCACATTTTGATTTTTTTTCTAGGTGAACTATAAATAAACTATTATATAGTTTAGTTTTTTATTTCATTGGCATTGGTATGATTGAAATTTGAAGTAATTCTAGTTTATGAGTTTCCTATTTTGAATGGTTTTGCATGGATCTATACATACTTGATATATCCAAAGTTTAGTTGTTCAAACTATTACAACATATATTGACATTTTTGCTAAGCAAATAGTAGATTGAAATATAACCATGATAAACTATGTATAGGTCAACTATGTATAGATAAAAGCTACAATTTCCACTGATCTATACATATTTGATCCATACATAGTTTACCACTTGGCTTTATTTAATGGTATTGCATTGATCTCTCACACCACTAAAATGGAACTAATTACTGGCAAGAAATTGTTACATAGTTTAGTTATTCATGGCATTCACATTGGCATGATTGGTATTTGAAGTAATTCCAGTTAATGAGTTTCGTATGTTTAATGGTTTCACATGGATCTATACATACTTGATATATCCATAGTTTAGTTGAACTCATTTTGCTGGCATGATTCACTTTGATTAATGGTATTGTATTGATCTCTCACAACACTATACTAGAACTCATTAGTGAGTACACATTGACTATTTTGCTAAATAGATTCTAAACAAACTATTACAACATATATTGACTATTTTGCTAAATAAATTTGAAACAAACACTTACAACATATATTGATTATTTTGCTAAGTAGATAGTAGATAGAAATAGAACCATGATAAACTATGTATAGGTCAACTACGTATAGATAAAAGCCATGATTGTCATTGATCTATCATGTATAATACATAAATATAGGATAGGCATCCATACATAGTTTAAGAGTTGGCTATGTTTAATGGTATTGCATTGATCTCTACATAATTTATGACCTCATAAGTATGTTGAATGGTTTTGCATGGATCTGTACATATTTGATATATCCATATTTTAGTTGCTCATTTCATTGGCATGATTTGCTTTGATTAATGGTATTGCATTGATCTCTCATAGTACTATACTAGAACTCATTAGTGAGCACATATTGATTATTTTGATAAATAAATTCTAAGCAAATTGTTACAGCATATATTGACTATTTTGCTAAGCAGATAGAAGATAGAAATAGAACCATGATAAACTATGTGTAGGTCAACTATGTATAGATAAAAACCATGATTGTCATTGATCTTCCATGTATACTACATAAATATAGGACAAACATCCACACAAAGTTTATGAGCTGGCTATGTTCAATGGTATTGCATTGATGTCTACATAGTTTATGAGCTCATAAGTATGTTGAATAGTTTTGCATGAATCTATACATACTTAATATATCCATACTTTAGTTTTTCATTTCATTGGCATGATTTTCTTTGATTAATGGTATTTCATTGATCTCTCATAGCACTATACTAGAAATCATTAGTGAGCACATAATGACTATTTTTCTAAACAAATTCTAAACAAACTATTACAACATATATTGACTATTTTGCTAAATAGATTTGAAACAAATAGTACAACATATATTGACTGTTTTACTAAGAAAATAGAAGATAGAAATAGAACCATGATAAACTATGTATAGGTCAACTGTGTATAGATAAAAACTACGATTGCCATTGATCTATACATATTTGATCCATACATAGTTTACCACTTGGCTTTACTTAATGATATTGCATTAATCTCTCACAACATTGTACTGGAACTTATTACTGAGTACATTTTGACTATTCCATTGACATTGGTATAATTGGAATATGAAGTAATTCTATTTAATGAGTTGCCTTTGGTATGATTGCTATGCTTGGCATTTGAAGTAATTCTATTTTATGATTGGCACTATGATATATAGGTAATCAGAGGTAATCACATGAGTAGATACTGAAACTCATTATTGAGCACATATTGAGCACATATTGACTTGTAGATACTGGAACTCATTATTGAGCACATATTGACTATGTATAGATAAAAGCCATGATTGCCATTGATCTATACATAGTTGATCCATACATAGTTTATGACTTGGCTCTATTTAATGGTATTGCATCGATCTCTCACAGCACTAAACTGGAACTAGTTGCTTGATCTATGCATAGTTTAGTTGTTCATTTCATTAGTAAGATTGACATTGGTCAATACATAGTTTAGTTGTTCATTTCACTAGTATGATTGGTATTGGTCAATCCATAGTTTAGTCATTCATTTCAGTGGCATTGGCATGATTTTCATCTGAAGTAATTCTAGTTTTTGACTTGGCTCTATTTAGTGGTATTGCATTGATGTATATATGTATGTATGTATGTATGTATGTATGTGTGTATGTATGTATGTATGTTCATATGTATGCATGTATGTGTGTGTGTGTGTATTATGTGTGTATGTATGTACAAACATGTATGTACATATGTATACATGGTCTATGCATAGCTTAGTTGTCCATTTCATTGGCATGATTGGCATTAGTCAATACATACTTTAGTTGTTCATTTCATTGGCATTCACATGATTGGCATGTGAAATAATTCCAAATGGTTAGTTGGCTTTGTTTAATGGTATTCCATTGATCTCTCAAAACACTATACTATAACTCATTACTGAGTACATTTTTACTATTTTGCTAAGCATACTTGATGTATACATACCTAATCTATATGTAGTTTATGATGTTGTAAATGTTTGGTATAGTTTATCATTGCATTATTAATTATAGCTATAATTGAACCATGCATCCATGGAATACATGAGGAGTGGAAAATGATGAATGCTCAATTATAGAACTTGAGAGCATATGCTAATAGAAATGTGATTTGGTAGATGATTATACAATTCATGATTCTGTCCTATGTTATATCTATAGTCCTAATTTGCTTGAAAATGTTTTTATTTCTTGTTTTTTTTTTCCCTATTTGATTTCCTATGTGTGTTCTCACTGACAAGATTATAAAAAACATTGAGGATTTCTGGTAGATGATTGCACAATTCATGATTCTGTCCCTTGTTATATGTATATTCCTAATTTTCTTGGATAAATTTTTTTATTTCTTGTCTTTTTTCCACAATTTGGTTTCCTATGTATGTGCTTCCTAACAAGATTGTCAATGGTATTGACAAAGTGTCTTTCTTTTGTGTTTTTTTTTATTGCTTTTGATTTGTTGATATTGTGAGACCAAACATGTTGATAAAAAATGAGCTATGTGATTATTGTTTACTATGCATGTTTGTAAATGGTCAATAGTTTTGATGCTACTCCTTGGTGTATTCCATTAAAAATAATCAGGTTTTAATTTTTCAAGAATGTTTAGTTCATATATGTAGGATTGACCATCTAACAATACATATAGTAATGGGAAGATTGAGCAGCATGAGAGGATTGCTCACTGAATGTGGGGCATAAGTGTATACAGCATAGATTTTCCAGTGTTTTTTCATACCACCATTCAGATCATGGCTATTGCTTTTCTATTTTCTATCTTATGCTACATATTTAACATTGAATTATTGATCACATGCCTAATTTAAACATATTTGAATCGCATTCATAATTTGAACATATTTTGATGACATTTTTATTTGAATGTTAGCATATGTTTGATCTATACATAGTTTATATATGTAGGATCAACCATCGAACAATACAGATAGTAATGGGAAGATTGAGCAACATTAGAGGATTGCTTGCTGAATGTGGGGCATAATGGTATAGAGCATGGATTTCCTAATGTTCTCATATTTAATGGCTAAGTCACAAGATTCAAGTTCAATTTTGACAACTATAAAGTTCAGATGAAGTTTGACAAGGCAAAAAGATTGAAAAACATTTGACTATAAATTCATCTTATATAATTTTCCAAAAATATATAGATATATATGATCACAATTCCGAACTATGGGATAGTTTATAACTTTGTACAAGTGGTTGCAATTATGATCATTTTATACTTTTATTTTCTAATAAATAGAATTAAAATAAAACATAATAATTATTAGTTATTTATTTATTCTTTACTAATAAAATAAAAATTGAATATTCAATAATTAAAAATATAAATAATGTAGTCTAATTATTAATAAATTAGTAATCATAAAAATTAAATATTAATACTTCACTCATTATAATACTTGTGTTTCACTAATAAAATAAGATTAAAAAAATTTACTTCAAATTCCAATTCGAATTTGAAAATGAACAACCAAAAGCAAGAAAAAGATATTCCCAGTCATATTCCATTCCAATTCCAATTTCTAAATTGGAAACCAAACATAGAATATGGATTTGTATATTCATCTTCTGTGTTAACCAAATGGTCCAACTATCTTCCTAAAACACATAACCAAGATTTCAAAATCCCCATTATGAGATAACCTAGTTATGAGACAAATTCATCTTCCCTAACCAAATGGGGCTTATTCTATTTCAGATACCAAATGGATAATACATTTCCTATTCCAATTTTCATGTTCCTATTCCAACAAAAAAATGGGCACTTATGGAAAAAAAGGAGGGTGACCTAAAGGAATTTTACCCAAGGCCCATGTACAGCTAGAACCAAGAACATTGCCTCATCTCTGACCCTCAACAAAAGTCCTTTACTAAAATAATATATACAGGACCAAAAAAATCTTGGCAATCAAATGATCATAAATTGACCCTCACCTCTGTTATGGAAATCACTTTAGAAAGCCAAAAGAAGTGAATAAGATATAGGATGGATCATAGTCCATCACAAAAAACCTCAAAGAAGATCCTAGATTAAAGACCTCCCCACACCCCCCCCCCCCCCCCACATCTTAGGTAAATCATCAAGCTTTTGCAAAAATCATTTAATTGAACAATGGAAAGATAAGAATATCTCTAAAAAATACCCATTGCCGAACCCTACCTCACATGACTTTAATCTAGATCCAAGAAATTAAAAGGATCATGATAGATCATCCAACCCTCAACCAATATTCATTTTCACTGCTAACAATATCCCCCTTCCCAATTTTCAAGCCAAATTTCCCAAAAAAAATTACCTAGTACTCTTCGATGATTCCCCCTTATCAACCTCAATTCACTCTCCCACCCCACCTAATATGATAGTTCCCTCAAGCCAAAACATTATCCCTCCCCTCAAACAAAATCCTAGAAATAGATGGGTAGATCCAAATTCAATTTCAATCAACAACTGTTATAGTGAACAATGATGGATGGATTGTAAAATGTTTGGAGTATTTGCCTTCTTGAATAGGTTGGACAATAAACACATCAATCTAGAAGTTTGACTAAACAATTTTTGTGGGAAATAGGTAAGTATGCTTTCCCTCTTGATTCATCTGATTTACTTACACTACAAGAGCTCAAGAATTAAAAATAATCTCTTTTCTAGATCTCATTGCTTTCTTGATGGATATCACTGCTGAGCCAAATTTTCCAAAACTCCTACCCAGTACTCTCTAATGATTCCCCCTTATCCACCTCAATTCACCCTCAAACCAAAACTTTACCCCTCCCCTCAACCACAATCCTAGAAAGAGATGGAAAGATCCAAATTTAATTTTGATCAACAATCACTACAGTGAACAATGATGGAAAAATGATGAAAAGCTTGGAATCTTTTCCTTCTAGAATGGGTTGGAGAATAAAAACATCTATCTGAAAGTCTGGATAAACAATTTCTGTGAGGAACTAGTAAGTATGCTCTCCCTCTCAACTCATCTAATTTACTTACACTGCAAGAGGCTAGGAAATGCTCTTCCTCTCAACTCATCCAATTTACATACACTACAAGTGGCTAGGAATTAAAAAAATCTCCTTTCTAGATCTCTCTACTTTCTAGAAGGCTATATTGTTAATTTTATTAATTGTATGCAAAATTGTAATGAAAGATCAATCAAATCTTTGTTCATGCCTACCTATAGAGTTCTTAAAGAAACCCCTCTATAACTTTATTGATTTCCATATCTTGAAAATTTTAGGATTAGCCATAGGAAGAGTAGTGTGTTTAGAAGATATTTATAAACATTCTAATGATTCCTTATTAACCTAAGACCTATATAGATAGAAAATAGTCATATTAAAATTGCTACAAATAGGACAACCTACAAACTTAATTACTCTAAATATGAGAAGAATATCTAAGAAAAAATCCTTATAGAATGAGGAAATCACATGAGTGGAACATATGATGTTAGAAGTTCATTCCCAAGTTTAAATTTGTAGGAGAGTGCGACAATGGATCATAAGGAAGATACACTTCAACCCTATATGAAGTTCAAGTTAACATCAGAAATCAGAGGCCCATACCATCAATTAGAAGGACTAAATCCTAAAATAGAGGAAGGAGAGATCAAGGGAGATAATCAAGATATCCTCACTGATTGT
Source organism: Cupressus sempervirens (assembly GCA_028749045.1). Lineage (NCBI taxonomy): Eukaryota > Viridiplantae > Streptophyta > Pinopsida > Cupressales > Cupressaceae > Cupressus > Cupressus sempervirens. The sequence goes on from CM053785.1 coordinate 340,234,773, forward strand.
TTTACAACTTGAGGAAAACTAGGTAATAGACATAGAAAAAAAAATCTTAGGATGGAAGGATTGCAATCAGTCAAGACTCAATAGCCCATACTATGAAGAATTTAAAGGAAAAATGATAAGAATAAGTTAGGTAGGAAAAATGAAAAACTATTATTTGAAAGTGATGTGGAAGACCAACTTTAGTTATGGGAGGTGGAACATAGAAGGCATCAAGAATCATAATGAAATTAACCAAGCTCTTTCCCGACAAAGACCATAAAAGAACAAATAGTAGAAAAAGACAACACAACAACATTGGGAGACTCGACAAATACTATATTTGTTAAGAGTGGCTATGAGACTACAAAGGTGAATTTAGCAGCTAGATAGACTACAATACCCATGAATAAAAGAAGGCATCTCTTTGTGGTTCTAAGGAAACAACCATACCAAGAGAAGAACAAGTTCATCTAGCAATAATAGAAACTATAAAAAGTATAGAAGACAAGTTTGGAAGTATGGAATCTAGCACTCCCACTTCCTATAATAATAGTAAAAAAAAAGCTAATCACGGTAAGATAGATGGGTAAGGGAACAAAATGAAACCATATAATTTTGGAAAACTCCCCAAATGGAAAAGGCACCTTCTTAAATGAAGATACTAGTTATGAAATGCAAAGAACCCAAACTTATGTTCCTCTAGAAGTTGAAACATTCATGAACAAAATATTGAATTCAAAATAAGGGATAACTAATAGAAGTACCAATAAAAATCATGAATATTGGGAAAAATTTAGAGTTATAGATCTAATGGGGAAAAATCAAGGACTCAAGTAAAGAAAAGGAAAATAACCAACCTAATTTAGAAGTACCAATACCTAGTCTAAAAGACATGGAAATCAATGAGCATTTACTGCAAGAGTTTGGACAAGAGGAAGAGATGCCTATAGATGATTCTATAGCAAGTAGTATATAGAGCCCACAAAAAATGTGGACAAATTAGGATTTTTGAACAATCAACAAGGCATAAATGCCCGAAGATGCGAAAAAAAAAACTAAAAGAAAAAAGAGGAAGGAAATCCCTAGCAAAACTTAGAGTTGCAACTCAGAAGACATAAAATCAAAAGAAAATCCAAGATATCCTAAAACTAAGGAAAGGTAAGATCCTTCTCAATTCACAATGAGGCTAACCACATGGAATGTTAGGAGACTAAACACCCCTAACAAAAGAGCTTGTTCAAGCATACTCTATCTCTCTTTAACCCTGAACTAGTATTGATCCAAGAAACCAGATTAAAAAGGTTAGAATGTGATAAGTTAAGAAAAAATATAGCATTATGGAGAACTTGTATGGTCAAATTTGAGGGAGCCTCTAGTGGAGTTGACATTATCTAGGATCCCAAGAACTTATCAATTGACATCTTAGCAAGAAATAACCATTGGATAGAGGGGGAATAAAATGCTATAGATCCAATATCAAATTAATAATCATAAGTGTTTATGGGCTAGTAACTACTATAGACAAAAGAACATTATGGAGAGACATTAGCACTTTCATGGCCTCCTTTCAAGAAGATAACTTTTGGATAGGTGGAGATTTTAATGACATCTGAGAATTAGAAGAGAAAAATAGAGGAATAGAATCAATAACCCAAACAATGATTAACATTTGAGAATGGTTTCTATGAGATAATATAATTAATATTCATCTATCCAATGGTCATTATGCATGACACAATAGAAGGAATTTTTTTCGCCAAATTGTAGAAAGGTTAGATTTATTTTCAAAGGTGACATGAGAACCTTCAACTTCATAGTGCACTCGTCAATATTATTGAATGCTAGTTCAGACCATTTTCCAGTTAGTTTGGAAATAGTTGAGCAAATGAAACCACTAAGAAATCCTTTCAAATGCATGACAAGATGTGGTTTTTGTATGAAATTCTTATGGGAAATATCAAAAATTAGTGCTTAGAAGGTACCTTTGAAGGATCAAAGATGTTCTGCTTCATATCTAAGCTTTAAATTATTAAAGAAAAATTATTAATATGGAATAAGCACCATTTCAAGAATATATTTGAAGAAAAACTTAATATAGAAGAAGATATTAAAAATCTTAATGAAGAAGTGATCAATCTAGGGATTGAAATTTTGAACTATGAAAGAGAGGAGTTATTTGCCAAGCAAGAAATCGTACTAACTAAGGAAGAAATCTTCTAGAGACAAAATTTGAGTGAAACATGGCTATCAAAGGTGATCGCAACACAAAATTCTTCCAAAAATATAGCCTTAGCAATATAAACATAAAAAAATATTCAAAAATTAAGAATAGTGAAGGTTTTTGGGTAAATAATCCATCTCAAATATCAAAAGATTTTGTTAATTACTTTACATAAATTCTCAATAATTATGACTATTCAAACTTATTCTCTCATAATGAGATGTTATGAGCCATTCCTAATATTATCACCAACAATGACAATAAACTCCTTAATAAAACCTTTACAATAGATGAAGTTGAAAAAGCTCTTTTCAGTGTGAACCCTAATAAGTTCCTAGGGCTAGATGGATACCAAGCCTCCTTCTTTCAAAAATGTTGCGACATTTTTGGAGTTGATTTATTTAAAGAGATAGAAGCAACTAGCAATTTTGGCTCCCTTCTAGCATAAATCAATCACACTTTTTTTTCACTTATTTAAAAAAAAATCTAACCAAGAAGACCCTGGTGACTTCCAACCCATAGCATTATTTAATATAATTTATAAAATTCCATCAAAAGCTTTAGCCAATAGGTTCAAAAGGTTGGTACCAAAGCTAATTTTAGAAGAACAAAAAAGATTTGTTTTGAATCACTCAGTTTTTTATGGCATTATTATCATTCAAGAATTAATCCAATTAGCTCAAAACAAAAAGGAACCCTGCATACTCATGAAACTAGACATTCAAAAAGCATACAATAAGGTGGATTGGTGATTTCTATGCAAAGCTTTACAAGCATTCAATTTCTCCCAACAATGAATGAGTCTCATTTTTAGTTGGATAGCTACTCCAAAACTATCACTTCTCATTAATATAACTCTGAAAGGTTTCTTTAACATGTCCAGAGCTATCAAGCAAGTAGATCTGATCTCCCCCTTTTTATTCATCATCATGGTGGAAATCTTTGGTACAACTATTAAAAAGGATCAAATGGATTCCAAAATAAAAGGGTTTATAGTGACTAATGGAATCCCCAGTATAATGCATCAAAAATACATGGGTGATGCAATTTTGCCAAGAGAAAGAACCCTAGAGGAAGCCCAAAACTTCAAACAAGTTATTAACATTTATATGAAAGCTTGTTAGAATATATAGTCCACCAATATAGTTGAGATGGGGGATGAATCAATTATCCAATTAATATCACAATTATCAACCTTATTAAGCTTTAACCATATGAGCAATATAATTAGAAGCCACAACAAGAAACTCAAGAAAAATAACCCCAAAAATGTTAACTAGGGAAAACCTTGATCAAAGGAAAAACATTGGTGGGGATGGTACCTACAAGATGATGTACTAATATAAATATTCATTGTTAAAGGGTGGATTAGGATTCAATAAAAAAATTTAGTACATATCAGTCCCTATTAGGAGTTTCCAACCTTGTTAAGAGTTGTGCCAACCTTGTTAAGAGTTGTGGAAGATAGTTGGACCTACTACCCAAACATCTTCAGGGGCAAGATGAATGAACCCACTATCTAAATGATCTCTATATTATTCCAAGAAGAATAATAGAATTGAGTTGTACTTCCTTTCCTCTTTCTTTGTCCTATTAACCAGACCTCCACTCCTTCTAATCTTGTAACCAGATCATAAATCTAGCATCCAATAATCCATTGGATTGCTTACATGCATTCATCAAACAATCTGCTCCTTTTCGCATTTTGTAGTCAATATAATTATTCCTTCTACATTACAAATAAGGAAAACATCTTTCCTTTATACTGTATATTCAAAATAATTCCTTGATTTGGCCTCGAGGCTTTCCCAATTAATTATAATAAGATAATTAATTTACAATTACAATAGCATTGTCAGCTCATAGTTTATACAATTTCTCACATGTTTGACACAAGAGCTTGTGCATCCTCTAATTTTATCATCAAACTATTATAAGTCATTGGCTGATCGCACATCAACAGATTATATCACTACCAAAGGATATAATGCAAACATCAAAAAATGCTTCTCAGGTACTTTGTCTTTGTATTGCACTATGCAAATCATGTACAACTTCCATACATCTTTGACTTATGTGTTTCACATTGAACCACATCATCATGACATAGTGAAGAACATGTCCATGAATGCACAACACTAGACAATCAAGACATTGTCTATTCAACTAAGATCTATGCCTACTACTCTATCAGTCTTCAAAAATTTACTCTTGTGTTGACATCAATGACAAACACAATCATGAATGCAACATGTCAATACTCTCCAATGCTTAGGTTACTCACCCAAAGTAGCATGATCAGAATTCATGCTAACAAATCCTTAGAGAAAAAATTCAACATTGAAAAGTCTGAAATTTACTTCCTAAATACAAAACTAGAAACTAAAAGAAATATTTGTCAAATGATGGGATTCCAAAAAAGCATCTTCCCATGCAAATACCTTGGAATTCAGCTATACAAAGGTAAAAGAGAAAATAGAATATGGAACCCAATCATACGAAAAGTGGAAAACCAAATTGAAAGTTGAAAAAGTAAATGGTTGGACAAACTAGGTAGGGTAACCAAAATAAAAATCAATATTATCTATTATACCTGCCTATCAAATTTCTTCTCTTTTGCTTACAAAAGGAATCAAGCAAAAGATAGATAGGAAATTAAAGAACTTCTTTCGGAAGTGAAAAGGGGAGAAGAAAAAGATTGCTCTTATTAAATGAGACAATATATGTAGACATAAAGATAGGGGAGGCTTAGGCATTAAGAACTTGAATTGGAAAAACAAATCCCTTTGTGTAAAATTGGTATGGAGAATGTAGCACAAAAGAGGTAACAAGTGGGACAAAATTCTATATCATAAATACCTTATTAGTTTAGAACCAATTTCTCTCTTTCATGCCCTCAACCCTCATAAAAGATCTAGAACTTGGAACTTCTTACTATAGACATCTTATTTGTAGCAACCTAACCTAGGATATTGGTCTCGGCAACGATGCTTTATTTTGGGAAGTTTCTTGGGATGATCTCCCTCCCTGGAGAACTTCAACTTCCACCCTAATATCAACAAATAATTTACTAGTCTATGGGGTGAAAATTTTTGGGACTCTAAACATAAAGTGAATGGAACTTGGGAATAGAAATCAGTTGCAGAGACCAAACTCTCTTGTTAGGATAAACTTATTTTTGGCCAATCTATTAAGTAAAGAAACGTCAACCACAAGGAGTGACAAGACAATATTATTTGGGGGGAATATAAAAATGATAAATATAATATTAAAAATAGCTATGAACTTATCATAAACTTTCACCACTGGTACCAAATTTACATTTCACTTACTCTTTGTTGGGACCTTATTTGCCTACCTAAAGTAGGGATATTCCTATGGGAAAATTGCAGAAGATGACTTTAATAGTTGACCGATTCTCTAAAATGGGCTTTGAAGATCCATCAAGATTCCCCCTTTGCAACTCAAACTCTATAAGAATAGAACATCTAGTGTTTCACTATGAAATATCCAAGACATGTTGGCAATGGCTCTACTAGAAGTTAAGTTCGAGTACAACATTTCCAAATAACTTCTAGAAGCATTTTAAAATTTGGCCAAAAAATAGAAAATTAAAGATATATGAAGACATGTGGAAAATATCACCCTCTATTTTGGTTTGGGAAATTTGGAAGGAAAGAAACAAAATAATTTTCAACAACTCATAAATGTTCATCAAATCCCTTCAAAATAAGATTGAAGTAAGCATTACTAAAATCATCAATAATAAACTTAGAAATAGAAGAAGGATTGTTCTTGGATTGGGATGTAGATATGAAGAAAAACTGGCCCCACCTTATCAACCCCCCTCTTCTCTACCCTAAGGCTAATAGGAAGGCCCGAGATAACTACAAATGGTATCCCCCTCCACCAAGGTTGTATAAATTAAATTTTGATGGAGCATATTGAGACAATCTTGGTGTAGCAAGACTAGGATGCATCACTAACTCAGACCAAGGATCTTGGATAATTAAATGAGAAAAACCCCTAGGATCTATATCCAATAACTTAGCTGAAATGGAAGCCCTTATAGAAGGTTTGAAGCTTAGTCTAGAAATTGGTATTAGGAAATTAATTATTGAAGGAGATTCTCAGATAATTTTGAATGCTCTTAGAAAAAGAGATACCCCAAATTGGAAACTCAATTCCAATCTTGAAAATGCCTTATTCTTGGTTGATCAATTCGAAGATATTAGCATTCAACATATATTTTGTGAGGGAAACTCCTCAGCAAATAGATTAACTAACCTAGGTATTGATGGGGAAAATCTTCTCCTAAAAAATTCTTAATCTTTGAACTAATTTGGTAACCCCCTTGATTACCTAGCTTATACCCTTCCCTTTAGCCATCCTCTTAGTTTCCCCTATTTTACTTTTACCCCCCTAGTTTTGGCCTTTTCTATTTTCCCCATCCTTCATGGGGTTTCCTATTCTTTTCCACTATTTCCTTTGTCCCTTATTATCATCCCCACTCACTAACTTAGACCAAGGATCTTGGATAATTAAAAGGGAAAAACCCCTAGGATCTATCTCCAATAACTTAGCTAAAATGGAAGCCTTTATAGAAAGTTTGAAGCTTAGTCTAGAAATTGGTATCTTGAAATTAATTATTGAAGGATATTCTTAGATAATTTTGAATGTTGTTAGAAAAAGAGATACCCCTAATTGGAAACTCAATTCTAATCTTGAAAATGCCTTATCCTTTGTTGATCAATTTGAAGATACTAGAATTCAACATATATTTTGTGAGGGAAACTCCTTAGCAAATATATTAGCTAACCTAGGTGTTGATGAGGAAAACCTTCTCCTAGAAAATTCTTAATCTTTGATCTAATTCGGTATCCCCCTCTATTACCTATCCTATACCTTTCCCTTTAGCCCTCCTCTTATTTTCCCCTATTTTACTTTTACCCCCCTAGTTTTGGCCTTTTTGGTTTTTGCCACTGTTCATGGGGTTTCCTATTCTTTCCCACCATTTCCTTTGTCCCTTTTTATCATCCCCAATTATCAATTGCAATTATTATTACTTGTTGTTGAGGTATTGATTGATCCATATCTTTCTAAAGGTGTCTTTTGCTACTCTATGCATAAATTCTCACAGATCTTCTCGTACATGTATCTCATCTACATTAGTATAACTAGTGAATTTCCTTTGAACTAGCATCACAATAATTGGAAAATTTGAGTCACAAGACATAAAATTACTTCAAATTATAGGTGGTCATGTTAAATTAGCTTTGCACTCCTCTTGGCTATGGCTAAATTTTATACGTATCAAATTTCAACTTATTATGGTATTTATCTTCTGGAAAGCTGGCATACTAGTTCAAAGAATCAGTAATAGAGTTAAAATTCATGAAATAGAAGGAACTTTATATTTGTTTTCATTTCTACAAACTAGTTTAGCACTCCTCTCTTCACTCAAAATCCATTCTAGGTCATGATTCTAGTTTATCCAATATGGAGGGCATCCTTCAAAGATTAAATCCAAAACATTCTTCATAGTGCATATTGTTATGATTAAAAGTTTCCATTTCTACTATTTAAGTTTTAGGAAAGATCCCAAACAATGACATATTTTAACTAAAACTTTGTTATTAAGCTCATTATTGTTATTAAAATGTTCTAAAACAATCTTCAATTTAGTACAATTCAATTCAAATCATATTTCACAAGTAATATTTACATTTAATTAGGCAGAGTCAATGTTTTTCTAGCCCTTTTCAAGTTATCCATTTAGCTAATATCAATTAGCAAAAATGTAATTAGAATATAAATCCAAGAATGGGGAGAGAGATCCATCAAGGGGATTATTTTCTTGATGCATACTAACCCACAGGCGAGTCAAGATATGTTATCAGCTATAGAGGCAAAGAGATAGGAAAACATACATATAATAATACTAATTCACAAATGAAGTTAGGTTTTGCTTTCATTCAATAATATTATGCAAAAGACTCCTCAGAATTCCATAGGTGAGAGAATGTCAATTATAGCAACTATCTGTATTCAAATCTTGTTTGAATTCCATGGAAGGGAATATCCCTACAAAGACTCTATAAACTAGGGTATACCCCTTTTATTCATGTAATAATATAGGACTTACATTCCAAAAAGGACTAGAGGTTTTCTTCTCCATTCTTTCCTACCAGTGCCTATTTGAATGGAGACTTCTAGTAATTTTACTTTTATATATAAATTATAAGACTTCGGGCTTTTATCGATCATATATAAATATAAATATATAATTACAAATAATAGACATTCTCTAAATAAAAATATGAAACTAACTCTATGTATTTTGATAGTTAGAAATGAAAGAAAGTAGAGATAAATGATGGAAACAAAAGTAGAGAACTAGAGAAATATGACAAGAGACTTAAAAGTGATACAAATATATATATATATAGAATAAGTAAATATATCAATATACTACTAAATTCATTAATTAAAAATTTCCACTCCAAATACTAAATATATCTTCTTTTGATTAACAAATAGAAAGATGATAAATAATTGTCTATATGCTATGAAATAATACATTTACATGTAGTAAAATTTGTATATAAATTTTCTAAAATTTATACTTAACTAATCAAAATTAAAGAAAGCTAAAATATTCCAACATGCAAGAAGATAAGATTCTATAATATTCCCACATGTAAGAAGATGAAATTCTATAAATATTTATTGAAAAGAAGATGACTGAATTTTCCCCAAAATTTTATCTAAGATAAATAGAAAAATAAACAAAAAACTAACTTTATGTAGATTTTAAAAATATATATTTAATATTAACTAGTTGTTGGTTAACAATTTGTCTCCCTTATCGTTTTGGTTTATACGTCGACTCTTAAATTTCCCAATGGCTTATGGAGGAAAACAAAGTTAACAAAAAATGGGTCAGTGTAGTAATCTATCAAAGACCCCAAATTTAAAGGTACAAATCCTTTTTAATTCAAAGATTTGCAATGAATTTTGTTTTTCAAGTTTTGGGGTTATGCTCTTAATCAAAGAGTAGAAGAGGCAAACACCAGATTGTTCAACACTTTAAACAACCTGAGAAAGAGAAAAAGTGGACTAACTCACAAAATGCAATCTATTCTGACTTAACTGCAAGTATGAAAACATGCATGACTAAATACTACAATGAGAGAGTGGGAAGGATAGTAGAATGGATAATTCTTGAATTGTAGAGTTAACTAATATTTTAACAATACCTAGATTGTCTATCTTTCAGCCACTCCATTAGTTAGTTTTCAACCCTCTCATGCAATGGACTACACCATACACACAAAATACATCATATAGTAGAAAGACCAAAGATATGCTAAAGAAAGTAAGGCATACAATCTATTGAATGAAGGGATAAAACCAAGTTCATCTAGATTCATTCAATTTTCAACAATAGCACATTCATTCCACATACTATACTAAAATCAAATGAGTAGTAGAATAGAAAAAGGACCCAGAGTCACATACAGTAGTCCCAGCTATAGCAGTTTTCCCAAAAGTAAATTTGGCAATGTTATTAACTTTGCAAAATGTTACATATATAGGCTTTCTCAAAATGGCTAGTTACACTGGATGATTTCTTCATAGAGCATCTTGGAATAGAATAAACTAAAAATAGGACAAGCTTGAATCATTTTCCATTACATAGATTGACAAAATGCCATAATAACAACAAAAACAAGGAGAGGGAGAAAGATAGATGTTTGAAAAAGCATAAGAGCATCATGTCTTCTTAGGAGTAACTTCTTTATATCTATACTCTTTCATGGCATTAGTTACTTTGTCGAGTTCCTCGATGTTTGGAATGATGATGTTGACAACTTGAATCATCAAATAGTCATGCATCTTAGTTAATTCATCAATTTTGGTGACCTTTGGCTGGAACTTTTCTGAAGCTCTTCTTATGATTGAATCTATAGATGAGATTTGTAGATGAGAGTTCTTGAATATTTAACATGTGGAAGTTGAGTAGATCAAAAAATTTGTCAAAAAATGCCAAGAATTTTGACTTCATTCTCTCAACATTCATAAGTTTATCATTTGTAGGTACATAGGACTCCATGTGCAATATCTTCAGATATACAAATAATTTCTCAATGACCTTCTGCATTAGGTCATGTATATCCTTGAGATTATTTGTAGACCTCATAGAGCTCTCTATAATAAACTCCAAGGATTGTTTCCAGTGAAAAAATGACTCCTTGCTTGTCTCGAGGATGCCATGGGTAATGGCAAGATTGGTCTTCATGTCAATAACTTCTTGCAATAGGTCTAACTCCTTTATCGGTTTGTCTACTACCTTTTCTATATTGGTCTGATGATTAGAAGCTTCCTCCCTTAGGTTGTGAGCATCTAACACTATACTTCTCAAAATTTCAATTAATGGGGGACCTTGAGCCTTCATCTAGCCTACCCATGTTCAACCAATCTACCTGAGTTGCCTCTCTTGTTGTAGCTTTATGAGTATATTTTTGTTCTCCTTTACATTTAGGTCAAATTGGCTTGATGAAGTTCTATTGAGTGCATACCTAATTGACTCCATCAATTCTCAATTTGAGGCCTTTAGGACCTCCTTTACTTATCTAAGCTCTTCCAAGTTATCTTTAATCTTCTCATTGGTGGCTTTCCATATGTTCAACATGGAGTCATGAATAGGGATACCAAGATCTACCATTCTTATCTAGAAGTCATCTTTGAAAATGTCATGGAATTTTCCTTCCTTTTGTGCCTCAAAAATCTCTACCAACATGTGGCTACAGTTAATTTCTTCTTATCTATTTTCTTGGATGGTTGAGAAGAGATGGCTTGTGTGATCAAGTCCTTCGATGGAGTCACTTCTTCATATCTTCTCTTCTTCTTATCAATGGTCTCCTCAATCCATGACTCAATAGAGAGCACATTGATAGAAGACTGCAAGGAAGTAGGGTCAAACAACTTCCTCGATACTAGGGGAGATTGCTTGGTCTTGGAAGTAGTAGGGAAGACAATAAAATTAGTTAGTGAGAGGGCCAAGGTATCCCCTTGCTGATATGTGTCTTGTTCTTGGCAATCTATTGGGTTTGTCTCACCATCCAAATTGATCATTTGAAGAGGCGAGGTAGGCTTGGCCACTAATTTCTCTTTTTCTTTCTCATTTTCCTTATCTCCTCCCTTTTCCCCAACTTTTTTGGTGTCCATAATAGAGCCACCTCTATAGGTTGGAGTGATTGGAACATTATTCTCTATAGGTTTGTCTCTATCTTGACCAATAGACTACAATGGGCCTATAGATGTTGAAGTAGTAGTTGTGGTGGTGGCTACTATAGTTGACTATGCAACACAAAACAATACTTAAACCATAGAACCAATGCTCCTATCTTCCTCTTCCTTGCTTAGGTGCATTCTACCCATTTATCTGTTCTCTTGATTATCCCATGCATGAGGGCCTTCATAGTATCTATGATAGGTCTTGCAAGTGGGATAGACACAATATGTGTTGCTTTATCTTCGAATAAGATGTGGGGTGCACATAGGCTCCATCATATGTAATGTCAAAAACATCAAGATAATCATTATATAACTTAATTTGATCAATTGTTAGTCATGACTATAATTTATCTCGATTTTGGTATTTGTTGAGATACTTGGCCTAGAAGTCCTCGATATCTGGAACATGCCTATAGGCATATCCCAACTTCAAGTGATCTCTTACAAATTTGACTTGATCATATTGAGTGCTAAGTATCTCATATTCCACCAATTTTATTTTTTCTCAAACATCTTCAACAGATTCTAAGCATCAAATCTAGAAGCACAGGAATAGGGTCCAATCGCTATGAGGAAGGGAATCCTAGCTATTTTCTCAAGTTTTAATACAAGGTGTTCACATCAAGAATTTGTCGACATAACTTGATTAGAACCACCTTGTCCTCTAGGTACCTAGGTAGTCTCTTGGGAATACCATCAATGAAACCTATCCATAGATATGACAAGCTTAGATATTAGATGGATGTGCATCTAAATTGGCTAATAATCAAGATTGCTTTTGGTGAGTATCTCCTTTCAGGATATCCATGCAATTCCTAGCATAGCCTCATTCTAAAGGCATCATTTACTACCACATACTCCTCAAAACTTCTTTGTAGCTATAGATGAGGGTAGAACTCATATACTTCATGTGTTCATCATAGTTTTGGATACTAGGAATGCCAAGCCACAAGTGGTGAGTAGCCAAGACATAAATTAAATAGGAGGACATGTAAAATTGTTTAAAACCTTTGGCTGAATTCATCCATGAGGCAAACTCATCAAAAATGATCTGCACCCAATCAATTTGCATACCCTCATCATAGATAGCTTGTACTAAGAATAAATGGTGTTTGATGAACTTTAGAATTTTCTATTTTCCTTTGAGTCTAAGTAGCAGAACAAGAATATCTACTATCTCTCTTTTCAAATTTGTGCCAAACATGGTCTTGGCCATTTTTCTCTTCTTCAAGTGAGGAGTTTGGAACTATGTCCTCTACATGTCTTCCCATCTAAGGATCTTCTTCTCATTGAACATAGATACAGAAGATTTGAAGTTAATATCATAGTACTCCTCTTTTATAGGAATGTTAAACATGAACTGCATTAGTGCCTTGTTGATCGAGATGAGGATGGATTGATCAGGAAACAAAATCTACTTTATTTTTGGGTCATATCTATTTATACATTCCCTCACAAGCTCTAGTGCATGTACTACCATTAGAAAACCATCTACCTCAACCAGTCTTCTCTCTTTAAACTTTTGAGTGATCGGGTGATTTGGTTGAGAATTGTGTTTCCTATGGAGCTCACCAAAATCATAGAATTTGAATGACATATATGTTATATCTTTCAATTCAATCTCTAGGACTATTAACTTATCATAACCCACAAATATAATTGCCATTCATTATGATTGCATAGAATACAATTCTTGATAAATCGCCATTTTAATATTCTTAAAGAAATCAATTTCAAGTGATTTTGATGAAATAGGTATAGGAATTAGAATGTTTGTGCCACACAAATAGAATTAAGTTTGACCAATGATTATAATGGTAAGATTTGCATTAAACATCATAATCAATGGCTATTTAAACTTTACATTTTCTTTCACCTAAAACTTCATAACCTCAAAAAACATATTACTTTATATAAGGTAAAGTCACATTAATAAAAAAATACTTACTAAAAGAGGTTCTTTAGTTTCATGGAAAATGCCTTGTTATACTTTAGAATCTAGAATGTAGATATACTTGATAACCTAAAAAATGTAGGGGAAAGAGAGAATCTTTTCTTTTTTGTAAACCCCACTTTCCTTCTATTCGAAATTGCAATGTGGGGAGTGATCCTTTGTTAGCTTGTGCACTTCATTCTTTCACTTTCCACCTTAAGTATTTAACACTTCCTTTCCTTTATATCGAGGTTGCATCCTCACCACTAAATTTTCCAAAAGTATTTTTTGAGTATCTCTGAGGAATATTCACACTTCACGGTGGCTTGTATTTCTATTTTCAAAGATTTCGGAGAAGTGGCCTTTTTCATAACCCAAGGATGGAAAATCCCTTTGAGCAATATTTTTTGAAATGAAGTAAACTAACAATACTTTACCCTTTAACCTTAATCTAATGGCTTCGAAGCTAGATCTCAAGCATGCTTCATTGATTAAGAGCTTGAAATAGTTCATTCAACATCATGCTTTTATTGCTTCTATGTAAAGGCTTGGATTTCACATAAATTATTGTAGCTACAAAAGTAGATAAAAACACATTTGCTTCCATTAGTGTGCAACAAAAAACTCATAGACCTACTTTTCCTTGTGAAAGTAGATTTTATCTCTATAGGATGAATGGGATTCATCTTATCTCTAATCCATGGCTTTGTGGGTCTTTCTATCATGATGTAATCATAAACACAACTTGGTAATCACTACTATGGCTTCATTCTTCAGATACATGCTTGATTAAGTTTACCGAAGGGGAAAACTAGCTTGATTTCTTGAAATCCATAGGAAAGAGGATGTTGGGGCAATATAGAAGATGATGAAACATGGATAACTTACTTCTCATTAGGAAGATGCTAGCATAGATCCCAACCATACCTAAATCACCTAGACCTTGTGCACATTAGAAAAATAGAAAACTTGCATAGAAGAATTAGGTAAAGGTAATGCAAGGGAAACCTAGAAAACAAAGAACATGAGGTACTCAAGAAAGATGAGAAGTAAGTAACCTAAAGGATACATAAGAATCACACTTGAACACAAACTCACTTAAATAACAATGACTTTAAGTTTTACAAGGATAGGACTAAAACTTGGCAACAACTGGCTCTGACTTGGGACTTAGACATTGCAACTAAGAAGAAATCTCTTGTTTCACATAGTTAGAGTGATAAACTACATTGGGAAAAAAAACTACACATGCAACAGAAAGGAAAAATATCCTATGAAAGTAGAAAACAAAGCAAGGAAAGATGCAAATAAAACCTACCTAAAATAGCACTAACTATAGTAGCTAACTGCTTTCAATTATGAACTTGATACAACTTTAGATCCAATCCATTATAGAAAAATGGAAGAATCTCTCTAGAGGGATATGCCAGAATGAAAGTGTTTGTTTGCTTAATCTTGAAAGGGCCCTTCCAAATGGAGTCAAACTTATGATGCATATGTTTAGGTTTGTGCCTCTTATGCCGCAATAGGACCAAATCACCCTCCATAAAATTACTTGGTATGGCCTTCTTATCAAAGAACATTTTTACATGCTTTTGATGCTTCATAATGTGATCAACCAACCTTTTGTGCTCCTCCCCTAGCTTAGCTAGGTACATGATGCACTTTTCCAAAGCATTTTGGAATATTGGATCCTCGATTACTTGATGTAGTTTACAGATGGATAGCTCTAATGGGAGAGGAAGGCTAGCCTCAACTCCATATACCAGCTTGAATAGAGAAATTATGATTGTCTTCTTAGGTGTTAGTATATATTCCCAAAGAGCTTCATGAAATCTCTTGTGCTAGTCCTTATGGTTCTCATACATTAACTTCTTCATGATATTGATCAATTTCTTATTAATTGATTCTGCTTGACCATTCCCTTAAGGGAAGTAATTTGATGAATAACTAAGGTGTACACTATTATTGTAATAGAACTCAATGATCTCTATAGAAGAAAAGTAAGTAGCATTATCCATGAAAAGCTTCAATGGCACCCCAAACCTTACTAAAATCTTCTCTTTGATGAACTCATAGACAACTTTAGAAGTAGTTTTCTTGGTAGGCTTGTCTTGCACTAATTGTTTGAAGTAGTCCATATCAGTGATGATATACAAATAATCTATAGAAGAGGGATGTTTAATTCATCCAATAAAGTCAATTCCCCATTGGTGAAAGGGGCCTTCAATCACAATTGACTTTAGAGGTAGGGCAACTAATTGAGGCTTGATAGAGAACATCCTACATTTGTCACATTTGTCTACTCACTTATATGCATCTTTGAACAAGCCAAGCCAATAATAGCATTGCCTTAAAATCTTTTATGTTGTGACTGTAGATGAGAAATTCCAGCCATAGGCCTCATTGTGGAAAGTTTGAAGTAATCTTTCTTGTTGGGGCTTTTCCATTCATCTGAAGAAGGTTTCATCTATTGCTCTTTTGTAGAGTTGGTCATCATATATGACATATTTAGTTAATTTGATCCTAAGGTATCTTTTCTATTTATATGTGATTCAATCCAAGAAATCCCCATAAGTTAGAAAATAGGAAATGTTTGAGAACCAAGGCTCATTGAGATTGACCATTAGTGCTCTTGAAGATTCATCTTCTAGACTTGAATCTTGATTTTTTTCAATTATCTTACACAAGCCATTCTCGTGCACCAGCTTTGTGGGCTTTAGCTCAATGTCGTATTCTTACACTTTTTCTATCCACATGCCTCTAGTATTATAACCTATCTCCTGCTGGGTTAATATGATTTTAACAACTAAGTCAGGTACACAAACCACAACATGTGAGTGTAAGACATAGGATCTAAAATTATTGAGTGGTCTTACCACTGCATAGGTGTGCTTTTCTGTTTGAAAGTATCTTAACTCATGCTTTTTAAGAGTACTCATGAAAGAGATTAGAATTTGGATGCCTTCCTTATTTTCCTACATGAGTATTATAGATAGCATGTGGGCTAAGGCATATAAATACAATATGAACTCCTTAGTGTAATCTAGATGGACCAAAATAGGTGCTTTGGTTATGGCATCCTTGATCTGATCGAAAGACTTTCTTCCAAAATCATTTCATTTGAAGCTTTGAATTCCCTTCATCATATCAACTATTCATTTGTGATTTTAGAATTATTAGGGACAAAGTGCCTTAAAAAGTTCACCTATCCAAAGAATGATTTGACTTCAAGTTTTCTTCCTAGAAAATTTAGTTGTTGGATAGCTCTAATACATTCTAGGTCAATCTTAATACATTCCTAGGAAATTGTTTGACCTAGAAAATTTCTTTTTTTTTAATAGAAAAGACTAACTTCTTGGGAATAAGTGAGATCTCATGCTCCCTACATCTTTTTAGCACTTTATCCAAGTCTCTTAGGTAATTTTCTCTTTTCTTAGAAAAGACTATCACATCATCCAAGCATATGATGATGATATTATCCTTGAGATCAGAAAAGTAGAAGTTCATGGCCCTTTGAAAGGTGGCTCCAACATTAATGAGCCCAAAGGGAATTCTATTATGTGCAAACTTTCCCCAAGGGGTGGTGAACGCTAACATAAACTAATCTTCTAGGTATACCTCAATTTGGTTGAAATCCAAAAATCCATCTAAAATGGATATCATTTAAGAGCCAACCACTATTTGCAATGAATGATCCATATTGGGAAAGGTGTAGTTGTCCTTTAGAGATGATTTATTCAAATTCTTGAAATCCACACAAATTCTAATCTCCCCATTCTTTTTCTAGATAAGGAAAATATTATCTATCCATGTCGAATGATGTATGGAGTAGATGATTCTTTCTTCCAACATCTTGTGAACTTCTCTAAAGATGGCATTTGAGACCATAGGGTTGTAATTACACTACTTCTATTAAAGAGAGTGACTTTAGGCTTGGGGGGATTTTGCATTTGAATTCACCATTTCTAAACATCTTTAGGTCCACATACCCCCAAGAAAATACATCTTGGTATTTTGATAGTAGTCCCTTAGCCTTGGCCCTTTCTTCCTTTGAGAAACTACTACCAATATTAACCATCTTGGGTTTATACTTAGTACCAATGTTCATTCCTTCATATTCTCTCAAAGTTCCACCTTTCCTCCCCCTTTCCCTTCTAATAAATGCATCATGCATACAAAATAGTTTTTCAAGGGAAATGAGGTGATGAGGGATCTTGTTACCTTTGAGTTTGTTAGCTCCAAGTTCCAACACTTTCTTGTTGTTAGGAGAGAAATCTTTGCAAGGATTTTTGCTTCCTTCAAAGTACTAATCATTAAAAGGTTCAAAACCTTCTAGGAAAGACTGAATCTATTTATCACTATTGAATACTTGCCATGTTTCAATGTTGTTAGGAACATTGGGCTTGAATAAGACTTTAACTTTGTACTAATTATCTAAGAAATCCAAATGCGAAAGTAGAAGTGAGGAGACAAATTTGTCCTTGCATTTGTTCTCTTAGAAAAACTTGTATCGAGAAGGTGTCCAGGTCCTCAATCATTCTATACCTTGTTTCTATAATTCCCAAGCTTTGCATTCTTCACAATATACTAGGCTTGAACTTGCTTCACTATAAGCTTTGCATCTCCTTGAGCTCTCAAAACTTTCACCTCTTTTTGCTTTGTAGTAGCAATACCTAACAACAAGGCTTTATACTCTATTGTGATATTGGTATTCTTGAATTATAGCTTGCATGCAAGCCTAGTTATATCTCCATCTAGGGAAACTAGCACAATGCTAGCTTCAGACCTAGTAGTAGCATAACTACCATTAAACACTAGGGTCAAAATATTCTGATTAGTAGAAGGTTTTGATTTTTCTCCTGAATGACTAAAGTCAGAGAACATCATGTAGTTCCCAAATTGATGCAGGAGCATCCAGAGGGATAAGGGTAATCCTGTGCCACCCAAAAGAAATGTACTTAGACTTAGTTTCTATTTCATGTTTTTTCTTTTTTGGATAACCATTTGGGTCAAATAAAGGTTCCAACTCTCACAGTTCCACTATCAGTGTTCTAGGTTAGAGTATTTGAACACCTTGGGATATGTGTAAATGCCAAAAAAATAGGAGTATGTAATTGAGCCATAATTTTGGTGAATTAGAGGGTGTAAATTGGCTGGATGAATGTAATTGTAATTTAGAGCATTCCAAAAAAAGAATCAGGTCAAAAGGCCCCATAGTTTGAAAGTTATCACAATTGTTTTAGTTTCTGGAGACCTCCTAAGAATGCTTCAAAGTTAGGTTAGGAGATTAAATGACCTCAAACAGGGCCAAAAAATGGGGGATGAGTGAAGCTAGTCAATAGGGCTATAGAGCACTTAGAGAGCTTTCCAAAAATGTAAACAGTTCGTCAATCAAAGCTACGGTTCAAAAGTTATGCCTCTCGAAAGTTCGGTTACCATTTTTGGATTCTTCTAGTTTTGCACCGACTTCTAACGCAGCTTTTGGAGCCTTCTACTTGGTCAGTGGATGCCAACTAGCACTTTCTAGAATGTATTCCTAATCCTTAACCCTTTGGGGTCTGTTTAAGAACATTTTTGGCATTGTAAAATGCAGTTCGGAGAGGAGTTTGAGAGGAGGTACTGAAAGGAGAAATTATCTCCAGATTTATGCTATTATAAGCCCATTGGGCATGTTTTAAAGTCTATTTTCTCTGTATTGAATGTAATAGCATATTTAAATAGTTAATAAAATTTTCCCCTTTCGTGTTGTGTCCATTCTGTGCTTGGGTTGTGTCCCCATCACAAACTCCATCTCTTGATATAGGATTTGTCATTTAGGATTATCAAACTTCAAGAATGTCAATTTTTCCTTCTACTTAGCTTCCAAGTTGATCTTCTTATTACCCATAGGGATTATGGCATGAACCAATCCATTTTGATTTCCTCTCCCATGTCCTTGCAAAAGCTTCTACTTAAAAGCATGTCATAGCTAGCCAAAATACCAACTACCAGAATAGTCAATTTTATTATCTTTACAAGGTGCACGGCTAATGCTACTTGTGCATCTTTCACTTGTCTTAAGAGGAGAACCTATTTAGCATCCACAAAATGACAACATCAAAACATCTTATTGAGAGTAGCATAGGAAACAAAGGAGGGCATGACATTATCAGAGGCTCCAGAATCAATTATGCAATTACTAAGCTTATGGTCATTTATGTATAAAGATACATAAAATGGATTGGATTTCTAACTAGGGAGGTGACCAAGACTAACACTTCTTCCTCTTTAAAGAGCAAAGGAAATATAGGTTTTTCATTAGCTATTGATCCATCATTCAACTGGGGTTGGTTGTTATTAATGGTAGAATTGACATTAGGTTGAGTTTTAGTATGGGCATCATTTTTACAATAGTCTAATAGCTTTTTTAATTTAAGAGGATGGGTATTGAGATAGTCAAGGGGAGACACCTAGATACGAGCATCTTTACAATATTATATTATTTCATATGAGAAGTGAGGCTTACCATTTGGCTTGAACCTTATCTACTCTTTCCTCTAGGTTAAGGAAGTGGATGCTCAAGTTGTAGTTAGTGGGGGGCCAGTGGCTACATTCTAGGTAGGATTAGAGTTTGCTAGATTCTTTTCTCTCTAAATTCTTGTAGGCACACTTATCACTAGTGATTTTTTTAGTGACAAATCTTTGCCAATTAGTATTTTGTCTCTTTGGGAAATCACAATTTGGCAAATAAAACCTACATATGGGTTCAATCATGTCACCAAGATATTAAATATTCTGGGTCAAAATCCAAGGCTAATCACTTATTAGTTTACACATAATTGAACCCAAATCTCAGTCCAATCGCCAATGTAATCTACATTTAGAACACAATTATTTTAAAATTTTTGCCAGTGTTTCCCTAATGTTTTCTTATTAGATAATGTTATATCACCCTTAAAAAAAAATATTTTCTCTTAGGTTGAGCATTGCCTACCATTTTACTGATGTGTGTCTCTAACTATCCCCATTTAGCCAACTATTTTGGGTCAGTACAAGAAGTTGGTCTCACTTTTGGCCAAAAAGTGGAAGTGTTTTTCTTGTTTTTGAAACATTTTTTCAATTGATGCCAAAAGTTGAGCCATTTAGAGATTAAATATTAAAAAAATCAGAAATAAAAATTGTAGTACTTGGGATCTTCTTTTTGAATATGTAATTTATTTGTATACCCATATGATAGATTTTTTTTTTTTGATATGGATCTTTAAAAACCACTTTTTCAAAATGCTTGCTTTAGGACTATACCAAGCTCATGTACGAATACTATAATTTGATACAAATAAATGAATTTTCATAAACCCTTTTAAAGGGAGTTACTTAATACACCTAAGATTGATAAAAATATTTTTCCTTAATTTTTTATTTAATAATTTTTTTTTTATTAATTAATAATTGGCTATAAAGGTAAATTTTGAAACCTCTCATGTACGGACACTATAATTTGTTCAAAATTTCACTTTTTTCAATTTTTTTTTTTTTACCCTCAAAAGAATTGTATGTAGATTAATGACATATAAATTAATTTAAGAAAAGTTATAAAATAAAAAAGTTATTAAAGTTTTAGTGAATGCCACTTTTTAAAATTTAAGAGATAGTTTTGATTAATAAATAATGGAAAAATAGAAAATAAACTAATAACAATATAAAATTTACATTTTTGAAATCAAAACAATAAGACCTATAATGCATTTTTGTTTCACCAAAAAATTCAATGGGGATGACCATGTCAAAATTATGACAATCCCTAAAATTGTCAATTAAATGCCTTGGAAAGAAATGGTTCATAAAGGCATGGCTTGGTGGGACCAAGCATATGCCACACCTTTCCCCATGGCAAAATCCTATGCAAAAAATGTAGCCATTCCAAATTCCCACTCATGTCTCAAGAATCAAGCACCCAATTTTTAATTCAAAAATTGGGTACCTAATTGCATGTTAACTGTTGTAAAAATTGAGTTCCCGATTCTTTAAAAATTAGGTACTCGAATTGTAAGTGGGTACTCAATTTGTAAAGAATTAGGTACCCAATTTTTAAACAATCAGATACCCAATTCTAATGTACCTGTTGGGCCCCAAAAACTACCCCATAGGCTGACTTTCAATGATTGAAATGATTGAATAACAATTTTGATCTACAACAATGAATTTTGTCATAGTTATTCTATTTTCTTGTCTTCTACAATTTTCAAGCTATTGATTCAAATTCAAAATACATGTAAACATGGGATCAAAACAATAAAGAAATAAGAAAAGAAAAAAGTTCTGAAAGATGAGGAGACTGCAACAAATAAAGAGAATGAAGCACACCATCAACGAGAGAGAAGACAAAGAATTAGAGACTTGAACAATGTTTCAAAGGAAAAAGACATTGAGGATGCCACGATGTATGAAGAGGGTAAAGAAGAGAGCCCAATACAAGGAAATTCAAGTGCACATTCTAATCAAACATTCAATATAGGTGTGTCTCCAAACCCTCAAATTTTTTCTTGAGATGAAATTGGTGATTTTTTAGAAGTAAGTTACTATTTAAATGATTTACATATTCTTCACGAGAATAAATTGTCAAACGATCATGTACAAAAAACTCCAATGGAAATGCATTCCCCAAAAGAAATACCAAGAAAAATTGAAAATGAGATTCAAATCCCAAATAATAGTGAAAATAAAATGTCAATTAAAAATAAAAATTGCATGAATGTAGACATAGAAATACCAACTACTGAAAAAACATGTCAGAATGATAGTAAAGTGTATGAACATAATTTTCATTTTCCTAATGATGTGTTAGATAATCTTGAGGGATTGGTTTCATGGAGAAAAATTAAAACATATGCTAATAGATTATATAGACATTTTTTTTTATAATAAGAAATTTGGGTTTCAATATCAACTGATATTGCAACTAATTAAAATGTTTAAAATGCGAAAAGTAATGAGAAGGTTAGGAATGCATGCAAAACTCAAGAATAAAAACAAGTGTTTAAAATAAGTTGTATCCACTATTGTTAGTGTCTTTGATGTTATTGGAAAGAGAAGTCACTCTAAAGATAAGAATGCAGCAAGACGAGCAATAACAATAGCTTTAGTTAACAAATCAACAACTAACAAAAGATTGATTAGCAACATAAGTGGATATGTTAATGTGAATTGTAAGACTTTAGAAAGAGCTATAAAGAGAAGGGTTAACTTTGAATGTGATCCAAAAAATATTTTGTGGACTTCTAGTGGTGGACTCCCGAGATGTGATATGAAGCTTACTAGTGAAGTCAAAAGTTTGGTTGAATTTTTTTGGCATGATAATAAAAGAGTATCACCTAATTCAAGAGATGTTATTAAATTGAGAGTTGGGTCAAAAATACATGATCCACATCCTAAACACCTTTTGGACATGACTAAAACTGAATTGTTTAGAAAATTTGTAGATGGTAAGGTATTAACTATTACCATTAGTCAAAGATTTTTTGGAAAGTGTAAACCACGGTATGTAAGGATTAACAAGGAAAGAAATACATGTTGTTGTAAAACTCATGTTCAATTTTGTTACCATTATGATGTATTTTGATCTATATGTGGTACCATACATAGTAAAGAAATGTTGTAGGAATGTGGTATAAAAATACCACCTCAAACTATAAGGATTTCATATCAGGTTTGTTTTGTAAACCACCTAATGATCAATACTTTCTTTTCAATGCATGTCTTTATGGTACATGTGATATGTGCAACAATATTTCTTTGTTAGATGAATGTTTGCATGAAAATGCTTTGACTACTTTGGACAAAAATTAGTTTATGCAAAAAGATTCAAAACTCTTGAATATCCATTGAAGGATGAGAAGATTGGAAGATAATGTGATCTAGTTATAGATAAAGTTAGTTCTCGTGCATTTATGGATGGGTTTGAGAGTGCGATCATACCAAAATATATTAAACACTCTCAATATGATAGATGGCTTGATGGATAATTTCACATATGTAAGAATACATTTCCAATTGGTACTATACTTTTAGTTTTTAACTTTGTAGAGAACTACACACTTGCACCGCAAGATGAGATACAACCACAATATTACAATTCAGCACAAGCAGTAATTTATGTTCATCACTTGATAGTACAGAGGAGGATTGAAAAATATTGGGAGAGTACCATTTCTATATGAGTGATAATAAACTTCATTCATTTGAGTTTTTCCAATATTGTTTCAAGGTCTTTTATGATAATTTAAAAGAGAGACAAATTCAAATGACACAATATTGGATATGGCCAAATAATTGTATAGGACAATCCAAGAATGCAAGAATGTTCTATTGGTTGAGTAGGACACATAAGAAAACTAATATCCAACATGTGTGGAGGTTTTTTGAGGCTAGACATGGTAAAGGAGAACATGATGGTATTGATGGATGTGTGAAAAGAGCCCTTAGTAGAGAGATATTAAAATTTGAGGAAAAAGCCAAATTCAAAAATGCACATGAGATTGTTGAATGGTGTAACAAATATTTATATAGAGGATCAAGTGAGAAATCTACAATCAAATGTTTCTTCTACCTAGTTGAAGAGAAGAATATCCTTTCAAGATATGATTGTGATACAATTAGTGGGTCAAATAAATGGCATTCATTTAGGAGTTTAGATTCTAACACTTGGACTATATGGACTAGAGATCTTGTTTGTTTTTGTCATTTTTTTTTCTTGTAGGTGAATGGGAAGAATGCGAGAATACATAATGGGTTGAAGATTGGAAACAAAAATCATTAGCACCTATTGACACACATTAAAAAAGAGGATATAGTAAATGAAAGCCAGGATGTTACTTTTGCATCAGAAGACTATGATTGTATTTCAGACCTCATACAACCTAGTATGTTCAATTTAATTAGATTTTGTTGTGATCTCATGCTTCAATTTATATAATCGGCATATGTGCTCATGTGAAAAATGTTTCTATACTTTATCTTATCTTCTAGGACATGTTTATGTTGTTATTGTGCCTAATAATAATGATGAACAAATTGATTATTGGCTAGCTAGATGTGTGGAACCTAAGAAAAAATTGATATGTCATCAAGTAGGCGATGATGGTTTTGAGTATCCAATTGGGTCTGTCATTGTAGTTGGCACCTAGATACGTAGATACCTAACAAGAAGAAATGGTTTACTAACATTTGAAGACTACCAATCCAAAAGAAGATTTTACACTATTCTCATTTGGTTGTAGCAACGAATATTAAATTAGAAAGATACAAAGGGAGACCCACCAATCAGGTGTTATGGACAATTTCAATGGATGAGCATGAGAAAATCATAGATACATTGCAAAAGAGAGAGGATGCAAATGGTACAGTAGGATGACTACATTTAAATCAAACACATGTAAGTTTTTTCTTTATTGTGTCATTTTTATATATGTACTTATATAAAATTGGTTGTTCTGCATGCTAAGTATGCAAATGTCAAAATTATTATGAGAAGTAGTTATGATTCTTTGAAGTCTGAACTTGTAAGCTAAAATGGATAATGCTGATTTACAGAAGGGTCTCAAGGTGTATGTTTGAGCTGTCAATGCCAAATTAGAGAACTTGTTTATATACCTCTTATTTAGGTCTCAATTACAATTTATGTAAATTTAAATGTTAAAGTGGATTGAACATCAACATCTTGTGCAATTCTATGTAGTGAATACATACTTGAATTATACATATATTACATAATTCAGATACCTCATATTAATTTATGCGTTTGTTAACATGTGTTTCTATTTTACAGTTTTATTTTACAAGACCTCATTTGAAGATATGTGTGGAACCAATTTTATATTTTGAGTTCACTTCTATAAATATATCATTGACATTGTCTTACATTTATTGTGAAATATGTTGTACAAATAAATTTAAAAATAGAAGTCTACTTCTATTTGAAAGTTAAAGGTGTGCACTTGACATTATAAATTAATTGTCAATATAAGTAATGACCTATTTTTTTCCATTACTTTTACATTCAAGAATGTTTAAATTAATATTTGTTTGAAGTTTCAAATTACTATTGATTGTAATATTAAACCCTTCACTTGTACATTATAATTTAAAGATCATTATTCATTGTATTGATTATATGCTATTGTTATTTTGATAATTGACATGTATGTTTAACCATGTTAACCATGTTAAGTGAGAGGGAGGGAAGGACAAAAAGAGGGAGAGGGAGGGAGGGAGGGATATGGGGAGGGTTATAAGTGCTTTTAGTTTATTAGAAAGGGTTATAATGGGTTCTAGGTGGTCCTACAATCCCTTTGGACCCATTATGACTCCCTAGGACACATTAGGATCCATTAGGACACCTTAGGACAAATTAGCACCTCTTAGGACCCCTTACAACACATTGGTTATTGTAGTCCTAAAAGTAATATCTTTTGATGTGTCCTAGTACATTCTAATGTTTCTAAGAGGTTTTAATGGGTCATATGTGGCAATAAGAAACTTTAGGACCCATTATGACTCCTTGGAACGCATTCATACCATTAACACACTTTGTTGAGATAATGGGTGTTGCACACATTGCATAATATTGTTATTTTATTATTTTATTTTTATTATGTAATGTTGTACCTAGATGGACGTGCAACATGTAAAGATTCCCATGGAATATTTTTGATGAGTTGTATTGTAACATTGTGATGATATTTCATGTAATTATTTAATATTGGGGAAAAGAATTAAATGCCCAATATTAAATGTGGGGTCAGTGGGTTAGGTAGCACATGGTTTATGTAATACCACTTAGTGGTTTTGTGGGACTTGCTACTATATAAGCAACCACAAGGGTAGTTGTTGTAGAGAGAGAGAGAGAGAGAGAGAGAGAGAGAGAGAGAGAGAGAGAGAGAGAGTGACAAGGAGAAGACAAAAGGCAAGAGTTGAGCGGGACAAGGCTTGACAGGTTAGCCAAGGGAGCATTTGTGAAGGTTGGAAGCATGGCATGGGATGTGTGGATTCATGCTTGTTCACATAGTTTGCTCGATTGTGGCTATGGCCATGAAGGCTTCCATGGTTATAGGGCAATGGTATTTTTGCTGAATAATACATGATGATGGATGCTTTTGGAGGCTGGGTTTTTCCCTCAATGAGGGTTTTCCAGGGTATATCTTGTGTCACAATTTTGTGGGTATGTTGTCTATTCTCTTGCATGTGGATTTTAATTTCATGTTTATTTTAGATCTATTATGGGTTATGTGGAAACAGTTATATTCTTTGTTGCCAAGTTTCCTTACAAGTGGTAT
Organism: Cupressus sempervirens; assembly: GCA_028749045.1. Classification (NCBI taxonomy): domain Eukaryota; kingdom Viridiplantae; phylum Streptophyta; class Pinopsida; order Cupressales; family Cupressaceae; genus Cupressus; species Cupressus sempervirens. The sequence goes on from CM053785.1 coordinate 340,261,519, forward strand.
CAGAGCTATGGTTTTATTATTATAACTCTAGATTGAATCCATAGGAATGCATGAGAGGATAAAAGAAAAGGGCAAGATATATGAATGATTTATTGCAGATCTGAGGGTTTTGGGTTTGCTGTTATGATGGGATGTTAAAATATTTGGGCATGTGAAATTGTTGGACAAAAGAGTTTTTCGGATGTTTCATTTAAATGAGGGTTTTGGGGGGTAGCTTGCAGAAATGACCTCCTGGGTAAAAACAGACCTCACCATTGGATCCGGGTTGACATTTTCATAAAATTTGATATATAATATGCCCTAGTTTGGCCATATTAGGAGGAAATGAAAGATTTTTTTGGTTTCAGCTCATGATGGCCGTCAAATTTAATCCCGTCAGAATTTTCGTCACTGAAAAAATAAAAAATGAAAAATCGTAATGAAAATGGTAAAAAGACTGTTTTAGTAAAATGGCCATAACTTTCTCTCAGAATATCAAATTTTAGAGTTCTTACAGGCGTTGGAAAGCTAATTCAGAGCACTACAACATGGTGTAGGTTTGGTTCCATGATTTTGAAATTTTTTCAGGTTTTAAGAGCCCTAAAGTCAAATGTTGTTTATTTTGAGCACAAATTAGGGCATAACTTGGGCATACAGAGTCAGATTTTGGACTTTGAGTAGTCAACGGAAAGCTCTTGGAGAGCTCTACACATTGGTTCAGATTTGGTGCAGGTTTGGCATGATTTATTTGGTGATATATTGATCTGAATAGTTTATAGGTATATTTTGACTATGGTAACATTGTGAGTTTATGGCATTGGAGATTTAAGTTTTTGATGTCATTGTATACTCAGTTCATATTTTAGATTGATCTCATGATGATATAGTTATCAGTGTTTGGTTTGGATATGCATGATGACTTGTTGGGTCTACAAGTTGTGCAGTGTTGTAAGTAGTCTATACTTACAGGTTGCATTTATAGCTTGGTTATGGGTTGTCTTTGCCCATTGATCTTTCATTATTGATGCATATTCAGATTTGTGGCTTGAATTTGGATTGTCTATGCCCTAAGTCACATGATTTTATCTTCATGTAGAAGGGATGAGATGTTGTTACCAGGTACAGTCATGGTGGAAGATTGTGGTTGACTATGCTGATAAGTTGGACATATTGAGAGCTTGATGCTCGGTTCATGGATGTGATCATGGTGCCATGGATTTTGGCATGACATGATTGGTTATACAGGTACATCCTTGATATTTATTAGCTTGGATTTTTTGATATAGTTATGGTGGTATATCTTCTTGGTTGAGGATCATGGTTATTTGGTTTCTTTTAAGGAGCTCATGATGTGCACTTTGAGTTCTTTGATGGTTTGATGCCTTGGTTGATTCTCATGGTTAGATGATAGTTATTTTTCATCATGATGTCATGGATAGCTTGGATACATGGTTTAGTGGGAGCTTGTGACAGTGATGGGGTGACAGTGCAGGATTAGTTCCTGGTTTGGTTTATATCTTCTTGGTTTGGAGAGGATGGATTTTATGATGCCATAGGTGACTTGGTACCACAGTTGAGTCAGAGTTGTTGGCATTGATATATTTATTGAGTGTTTGTAGATGTTGGAGGTTTGTCTTAGATCCTGTTGTTGCAGAAGCGTCTTTGACATTTGCATGGTGCACTTGTTTTTCTTCATGGTGTGTGGAGATGGTTGCATCTTGAGGACTCACAAGGTTCTTGGCAAAGGTGCAGTTTATGCTTTTATTTGGCATGTTATCCTTGGTATGAGGATGGTTTCATTATTATGTCATGGTAAACTCTTGATACGCATTTAGAGTTGTGACATGTTATGGTGTGTTTATATGGAGCATGTTATCTCTTTAGTTGAGATGGTAAGATCATGTTGTCATGTTTATGTTCCTGAGGCCATGGTTGGAACTTTGACATTGATCTTGGTTTAGTTTCTTGGTATTGAGTACACTAATCATAAGCTAGATACTTCATGATATTGCTATGTTGCATTTGGAGTTGGCATGGATTGATTGGTTACAGGTGCTCATGGATACTTAGAGATGGTGGTGACGCTGATTTCTCTTGGATTAGAGAAGTATTTGTTGGGATGATTGATGGTTTCAGCAGGAAGTCCGAGGGGCAGTCACCTGATATGGACTTAAGAGGAGATTGTTCTTAAATGAGTCTTGGTTGGAGACTTGGGTATCTTGATGAGCATTCTCATTCCCCACTCTTGGTCTACTCGGCGGTTTGCTACTTGAGAGGTATAGCCCATTGTTTCTCTCAGTTGCATTATATTTATGCTTGTCTTTCATGGATATGGATCTTGAGATATGGTACATGAGTTAGTTCTAGAGGGTTCATTTGAGAGATGGTTTAGCATTGGTTATCTCCATGTGCATATGTTGTTATGCTGGTTGAGTTTGGGAGATGGTTTTATATTGGGCATATTCCTTGGATTAGGAATGGTTATTCCTTGATTTAGGAATGGTTTATGAGTTTGATCTTCTTGTGAGAGGCTTACATCCATGATGAGTTATATGGTATGGTTTGGGTGTTGTTGAGGCTTCTTGTTGGGGTTTTATGGAGGAGATCATTCTTGCATAGTTTACATCTAGAGGTGTGTGTAGAAGGACATGATATAGGTTATGATTTGCATGGTTTCTCCTATCTTAGTTATCTTCCTGGATGTTCAGTTTTGCTTACATTGGATTTGAGATTGGTTGGAGATTGTGATCACTGGTTTGTGCTCATGTATGTCATGTGAGAGATGACATGGTTATTTCTTTCTCTTTCCTCTGTTGGTTGTGGTGAACTTGGGAGAGCATTGGAGAGTTGTTCTTGCAGGATATCAATTTATGTATTGTGGATGTCCTTGATACTACATGGATTCACTTCTTTGAGATGTTGTGAGTGGATTGGTTATAGATTTGGCATTATCTTTTGCAGTGGGAGCTTCTTGGTATATATGTGGCAGGTATTGCTCTTGAGGCTTGTGATTGCAGGTTGCAGATTGGATATGTCGGTGATATGAGATTCACTTGTTATACCTTAGAGGTATGGATAGTTGGATGGGTTTGGCACTTTGTTGTGGGTGCTATTTCAGCTATGGATATTTTGACAACTACAGATACATGTGATTACCTTTGGATCAGGTTTTTGTACTCAGAATTTTAGTTGGTACAAGATTTTATGATCTTCTAATGCAACAGGTTGGGTGGCTTTCTCTTTGGATGGCTTCTATGTATGTCCAGTGGGAGTGGCATAATAGGAGGTGAGATAATTCATGTTTGAGATGCTGGATACTTTGATTTTGTTGCGGGTACCAGGATGGAGCACTTGGTGTATTTTGATCCATGATGGTGGATGTGCTGGGAGGGATTGTTCCCTTGTTCATTTATGTGGCTACAGATTGACCCTATGCAATGTATACAACAAGTGGGAGATTGTTGAGATAATGGGTGTTGCACACATTGCATAATATTGTTATTTTATTATTTTATTTTTATTATGTAATGTTGTACCTAGATGGACGTGCAACATGTAAAGATTCCCATGGAATATTCTTGATGAGTTGTATTGTAACATTGTGATGATATTTCATGTAATTATTTAATATTGGGGAAAAGAATTAAATGCCCAATATTAAATGTGGGGTCAGTGGGTTAGGTAGCACATGGTTTTAGCACATGGTTTATGTAATACCACTTAGTGGTTTTGTGGGACTTGCTACTATATAAGCAGCCACAAGGGTAGTTGTTGTAGAGAGAGAGAGAGAGAGAGAGTGACAAGGAGAAGACAAAAGGCAAGAGTCGAGCGGGACAAGGCTTGACAGGTTAGCCAAGGGAGCATTTGTGAAGGTTGGAAGCATGGCATGGGATGTGTGGATTCATGCTTGTTCACATAGTTTTCTCGGTTGTGGCTATGGCCATGAAGGCTTCCATGGTTGTAGGGAAATGGAATTTTTGCTGAATAATACATGATGATGGATGCTTTTGGCGGTTGGGTTTTCCCCTCAATGAGGGTTTCCCAGGGTATATCTTGTGTCACAATTTTGTGGGTATGTTGTCTATTCTCTTGCATGTGGATTTTAATTTCATGTTTATTACAGATCTATTATGGGTTATGTGGAAACAGTTATATTCTTTGTTTCCAAGTTTCCTTACACACTTTATGAACACTTAGAACACATTAATCATCATAAGATACACTTTAGGGTTGTAATGTGTCCTATTCAATTCTATTTTTTCCTAAAAATTTTTAGTGGGTCCTAAGTGGTTTTAGGAATCCTTGAGACTAATTACAACCTCCTAGGAACCATTATGACCCATTATGAGCCTATATAGCATATTAGTCACAGTAGGACACAATTTAGAGGTCTAATGTGCCTTAATGAGTCATATGTTCCAAGGGAACATTAGGTATTTTTTTATGACCCATTAGTACACATTAGGTCTCATTAGGACACATTAGGGTCCATTTTCACACATTAGGACCCATTAGACCCCAATAAACATCTTATAACACATTAACAAGTGCAAGACATAGTAATGTGTCCTAAGTGGTCCTAATATCTCACAACAGATCACGATTGGTCCTATGTGATTTGAAAACCTATTAATATCCTTTAGGGTGCACATTATGGCAATTTAAAAAATATTAAAATCCATTAATTCCTCTTAGATAATCTTAAGGTTCATAAGACACACTAATGGGTTATAATATGCCCTAATGGGTCCTAATGTGTCTTAAGGGGTTTTGATGTGTTTTAAATGATCCCATGACCTTTTAGGACCCATTAGGAACCCTTACAATCTATTAGGGGCCATTAGGACACATAAGAACCAATTATAACCCCTTTGAACACATTCACCATCATACGATACACTACTATGTCCAAATGCATTATAATAGTTCCTAAGTGGTTGTAATCAGTCCTAATGTTTCCTCTTGGATTTTAAGTGGTCTTAATATATCATGAAGGGTCATAATGGGTTCTTAGTGGTCCTAGGACATCTTAGGGCCTATTAGAACCCCTTAGAACACATTAACTATAGTAGGACACACAAATATGATGTTAATGATTCTAATGTATCATAAGGGGTCATAATGGATAGTAAGTGGCCCCAAGACCCATTACACAACCTTATAATATATTAGGACCAATTAGAACACATTGAACTACCTCAATCAGTTATTTAACTACATGGGTAAATATATTTAAGAGAGTAACAACTTGATAAGACATCAAGTGTCTTGTCTAGAAAAATAGACATTCTAGCCAGAGTGATAGATAAAATGGAAAATATTATCTAGATTGACATTCCTTGTAGTGGTGAGAAATTAGGCATAAGTTTATTGTTGGCAGGTGATTTTGGTAAGATATTAGCAAAATTTGAAAAGGAATAAGACTTAGAGACATATGGTGAGAATCAACTCATGAAACAATTAATAATCCTTTGTGAAGGAAAATGAAACATTAGAGAAGAAAATAGAAGAAGATTGTTGGAAAGTGTATTCTATGTGACCATATAGATGTTATCATTGCTGGAAACATATCTCTCAAGTATGATTATTAGTCATGACGAGTCAAATAAGAATAAGAATAACATGTCTATGTCTAGGAAGGACTCATAGTGTTGCTTGAAGAGATTAATATGATGATTTGAGTTCTAAGTTACAATGTGTTGATCAGAGACTACTTTTTCTAGTGATGATGGATCAATTATGTAATATTTTTTGGTGCTAACCAAGTGAAGTGTTGAGTACTCATATGTGTATCTCAAGATAGAAAGCTTCATGATTTTTATTTGTGCATGCTATTTTTATTTAAAGATTGATTTTCTATTTGATGTTCATGATGAACAATGTAGAGTTTCTTTTGGATTATGAGATAGAGATGTGTTTTTTGTTGATGTGGTATTTCACAATGCTTATTTATGTTTCTTAATTGTATAATGTTATTAATATGGGAAAAAAATGAGATTTTTGATTGGATTCAAAAGGTCTATTGGAGTGTGTTGATGTATTATTGCCTGACTCAGTTAGCTATCATGTTACATTAGATCATGAGTGTGATTGATAGATCGTGGCATACTAGAAATTATATATGTGGTCCTAACTATTTTTTTGGCCTCCACAACACACGCTCCATTCCTTATTAGGAATGGGGACCCCCTACTTTTTTTGACTCCCGGACTCATAATTCGGGAGTCGAGAGAAAGAAACTTGGTTAAATAACTTAGAGTTTTAAAGTTTGAAAATAATAATAATAATAATAATTTTTAAAAATTAAAAAAATAAAAATAAATTCAATTCTTGCGTACACGCACTTTGCAAAGGAAAAGAAGGAAAGGAGGTTATAAAACCCCCCTTCCCCTTCTTACTTTTTCATTTTTTGGAAGAGCTAAGAGGGAAATGTATGGAAACCCTTTCTCCCCCTACCTCCATGCAGCCCTTGCACGCACGGATAGGACCACAAGAAGAAGCATGCAACGCGTGCTATGCAAACCCTTTGGGCCACGAGCGGCCATTGCCATTGAGCCCTTTTGGGTGTGTGGCATGGCATTGTGCATGACCTTTGGGCCATGCACGGCCATTGCCATAGGCCCTTTTGGGTGCGTTACACGGTGCTGCGCATGGCCACTGCTATTGTACCCTTTTTGGGCATGTGGCATGGCATTACGTGCACCTTCTGGGCTGCATGCAAGGTAGTGTTGTGCATGCCTTCTAGGCCGCATGCGGTGCTACACTGTGCACACTTTTTGGGCTACGCACGGCCACCATCGTGCACCCTTTTGGACACGTGCGCACGGCCTCCACTGCGCCTTCTTGAGCATGTGCATGCAACTACTTTGATTCACGCCCTTTGGGCTACTGCGACGGCTTAAAACCCCCCTTTTTTTAACTTAATTTAATATAATTTATTTATTTTTTAAGTCAAAAAATCGAAAAAAAAAAAATTTAAATAAGTTTTCTAGAAGGACATTTTTTTTAATACATTATATATATATCCAATAATTAGTCATTCTTTTTCCTATTTTGTGACGTGTAGGTAATATAATCAGATGGCGTCCACATCCAAATCAATAGTTAAACCAATTGTTTACAAGTTCCAAGGCGTAACCCCAAAGGGCTAAAATAAAATGGGTACCAAACATATAGAAATCATTCTAAGATATTAAGATTGTCATTTCTACAACCCTAATTTTTGTAAGTCTAGATTACAAGTTACCATTCAAGACCTATTCCTTCACTTTCGAACATTCTTGCACAGGGATCTTGATGCAAAAAAGAGAGAAGGAAGATGAGCAACCCATTGCTTTCATGAGTTGTCCTCTAAAGAATGTTGAGTTGAAATATTCAAATCTTGATAAACAATCCTTTGCGTTAATCAAGGCAGTAAAGAAGTTTTGTCACTACATACTCAGAAGTAAGGTGTATGCAATTGTACTCGACCCAACAATAAAGATGCTTTTGATGCAGAATGAACTTGGTGAAATAAGGGGAAAGTGGATGGCAATACTTCAGGAATTTGATCTAGAGATTCAACCTATGTGACTAGTCAGAGGTCAAGGACTATCCAAAATGATCACTGACAATCAGGAAGGAAATCAAAACAAATTCAAATTTGATCATATTGATGAAGATGATCAAAAGAAGATGGTGGTATCACAAGTTGATATCAATCAAGGTGTGGTGACAGATGTGTGGTACTAGGATATTGTCTATTATCTCTTACAAGATCAATGCCCCAAATGGATGAATAGTTCACAACGTAGGGGATTTAAGATGAAATACGAGTCTTACAAGTTACTTGATAACAAGCTATAGAAATGGAACTATGAAGGGATTTATCTGAAATGCTTAGGACGTGAAGAAGCTAAGGACGTCTTAGAACATTTTCATGACAAGTATGGTACGGGACACGGTTTAGCAAAAGCAAAAAATCATATGATTTTAAGATCTGGTTAATTTTGGCCCTCGATATTCAAGGATACTTTTGAACATGTGCATTCTTGTCATACATGCCAAACTAGCGCTAACAAAGAGAGGCACCCAACCATGCCACTACAACCGGTATACAAGGTGCACCCTTTCGCAAAATGGGGATTGGATTTCATTGGGCCAGTAAATCCACCATCATCAACTGGACATGCATTCATCCTTATAGCTACAAATTATTGCACACGATGGATGGAGGCACAGACTTTCAGAAATTGCACTGCTAAGGTGGTGATAGACTTTTTGGAAGAACATATTGTTACTAGATTTGGAATGCCATTTTCTCTTGTATGCAACAATGGATCTGCATTTGCATCTGCATTCTTGACACAATGGGCATTTGAAAACAAAGTCATCATCAGATTATCCTCAAATTACTACCTGCAAGGAAATGGGGTAGTGGAGTCTACAAACAAGAACTTAATCACTGTGATAAAATGACTACTGAAGGAGAACCTTAGGGATTGGCATAAACAATTGAAATATGCCTTGTGGATAGATTGGATTAGAGTTAAAAAGGCCTTGGGTACTTCTCCCTATCTACTTGTTTATGGGAAAGAATTGATATTCCTGCTCAATCTCAAGATTCTTGTTTTAAAATTCATGAGTGGGTATGTTGATGACAATGATAGAGTACAAATTTGACTGATGAATCTTCTGGAAATGGATGAGAAATGAACAATTACATTAGAGCACATGGCTAAACATCAAGTTTTTGTTAAGAGATGGTTTGACAAGAGGGCCATGATAAAATCCTTTAGTATTTCAGAACTCGTCCTACTTTGGGATAAGGCGAAAGAAAAGCTGGGAAGCCATACCAAGTTTCTGTCCTTGTGGACAGGCCCATATCAGATTGTGAAAATTCTCAGAGAAAACACATTTAGGTTAAGTTCCTTATAGGGGGATTTTCTACCTTTGCCCATAAATGGGATATTTTTGAAACATTATTTTGAAGCCTAAGACCCAAAAAAAAAGAGTGTTTATTTCTAGATTAAATTTTCATTTTTGAAAGAGTGTTTATTTCTGTGTGTGTGTGTTTTTTTTAAAGTTGTGTGTTTTCTTTCAGTCATGTTTTTTCTTTCAAAGTTATGTCAGTCCTAGGGGGTAAGGTGTACTTGGGATTTTTCTCAAGATTGTACTAACCACTCTTTGGTCCTAATTTTAGGAGGAGGTATTTCTTTGTCAAAACATTTGGATGATTGTGTGTTTTATACCAACCAAGCAATAGACATTTCTTGTGGAATTAGGGGAGTTTCAGTCTGGAAATCAGAAGTTTAGGCCAACAAGCTCTCAACACTTTGAAAATTTTAAAATTTGATTGTTTCAAGTGGTGTTGAATTAAAGTTGAAGCCAATGTGGAATGATCCAAATTCAACTAGTTCAAGCAGGAGGGATCTCCTCGAAAGGTTACTAAGATCATAGTTGGCGTGAGAGATTCCTAAAGTTCTAAAAGAGGAATGCAAGGGATGTTCATAAGAGATTGAATCCAAGAAATGACACTGATGTTCTGGCTACACAATCTAAGTGTAGTCAAGATACAAAACTAAAAAAAAGAGAAAAAAAAGAGAAAAAGAGAAAGTAAAGAAAAGACGGTGTTAAGTATGAAGGATTCTAGCAATCTAAAATGGCTAGAAATACGCTACAAAACAAAGCGTCTTGCAGTAAAAAATATTGTTTCATCAAAAATAACATATGGAATACATGGAGCAATTATGTAAAAGGCCAAAAAAATTAAAAGAACGTGGCATCCTGCCAAGAGCCCTCGAACTGATTCTCTCATCTGGTCAAGCAATTGATTGACAAAAGCCTTCATGGAAATTCCTAATGAATGAGCTGGAAGGGGTGGAAGATTGTTTTGAGTTGACAGAGGACTTTGATTGATGGCATCTTGATACATCAAAGGGAATGAATACACAATACACACACTAAGTTTTAAGGTTTTGACTTTAGAAATTTGGATTGTAAGGTCATTTGAGATACGCTTGAGATGTTCAAAGTTCGGTTGGTGTTTGACACACAGTGGAAGAATGTTTGTTGATGAAGAAATGCCTTGATCATTTCTTCCTTGCATTTTTTCAAGGCTATTTGTTGTGTTCTCCACAACACACGCCCCATTCCTTACTAGGAATGGGGACCCCCTACTTTTTTCAACTCTCAGACTCATAAATCAGGAGTCGAGAGAAAGAAACTTAGTTAAATAACTTAGAATTTTAAAGTTTGAAAAAAAATAATAATTAAAAAAAAGAAATTCAATTCTTGCACACGTGCACCTTGAAAAGGCAAAGAAGGAAAGGAGGTTATAAAACCCCCCTTCCCCTTCTTACTATTTCATTTTTTGGAAGAGCTAAGAGGGAAAGGTATGGAAACCCTTGCCCCCCCCCACCTCCATGCAACCCTCGTGTGTGTGCATGCGACCACAAGAGGAAGCACGTAGCATGTGCTGCGTGCACCTTTTGGGCCACGAGCGGTCGTCGTCAAGGTGCTGCACAAGACCTCTAGGCTGCGTGTGATGGCAGCTGCCTGCCCTTTGGGCTGCATGCGACGGTCACCGTTACACCCTTTTTGGGCTCACGGTACGTTATTGTGCACACCTTTTGGGCCACGTGCAGCATGGCACTGCGCTCACCTTCTAGGCCGTGTGTGGGGCAGAGTTGCGCGCACCTTTTGGGCCGCGCGCGAGGCAGTGCTGCATGCACCTTCTGGGCTGTGCATGACTGCCGCCGCATCCTCTTGAGTGTACATGTGTGGCTGCCATGATGTGCGCCCATTTGGAGGCCACTGCGCCTCAAAACTCCCCTTTTTTTAATTTAATTTAATTTTAAAATTTTTTTTTTAAAGTTAAAAAATCCAAATTTTTTTTTTAAGAAAAAGAACAAAAAACAAATTAAATAAGTTTTCTAGAAGGACTTTTTTTTTTTACATTTTATATATATCCAATAATTAATCATTCTTTTTCCTCTTTTGTGACATGCAAGTAATATAATTAGATGGTGTCCACATCTGGATCAATAGAAAAATCAGTTGTGTACAAGTTCCAAGGCGTAACCTTGAAGTCATGGTTGGATGATGAATACTCTGAGATCAATGACACAGAACTTGGACACATGAACTTGGGAGAGTTTTTAAGGGTTTGTAACAACCCAATTGAAAGATCTTCTTTGAGATCTACCTTAATCCATTTTGGATTGGTAAATGCAGCATCACATCCTAGGACCTTGTAGTTAGCTGAATTGATTATGACCCTATCTTGACATTTTTTTCCTAAGAAAAGGGTGGTAAAGAGCATCACTAGGGAAGTGGTCTTAGATCTACGACCTAATAACATCAAGAGGGTTTTTCACCTACCTAGAGCTGATCAGTTTATTAGGCTTTCATATGAAGCAGCTAAGAGGTGGCATAAGGATCATTACCAAGAGGCCATTGACATCATATATTCCTCATACTTCATTGAGAAGCCATCTCAGGGGAAGATAATTAGTAAAGTAGATATGACTCGAGGATACATGAAGGATGACATTGGATATTCAATCATTCTCCGTAGTAGAGTTATGGGATTGCCTGCAGTGGGTCATCTTGCTCCATTCATGATTAACTTCATTGAGACCATTAGACATGCAAAGATGTCATTGGATTGGGCTACCAAACTTAGTGAGAACTTGTGTGACCAGTTGCGGACAGTAGAGGACAAAAATAAGTTCTATATGACTTCTTATGTGGTATATCTACTTGCACCAAGAGCCAGCGACTATCCTGAGTTGTACAAGAAGGACAGTATGTAGGATCCTAATGCATGGCCGTATATAGTCTATCCTTAGCTAGTTAAGAAGAAGCTCTCACTGCAGAGCAAGGAGTATAGAATTGTGAATGATGCCTTCATCTTTGCCATCATTTGATTCATTGAAGGGGATTATGGGAAGAGATTGTCTGATGAGGTTAAGGCATAGATCATAGCTCTTAGTGCATATTTCATCCAGTTCTAGACATTCACATACATTTAGGTTGGTGGTGCATCCATCCATCCAAAGAAGCTCCCAAGATACCCAAGTAACAAGTTGGTTCCAATGGAAATTTTTCGACAGATTGAGTTAGCTTATGAGACGATAAAGAAACAATGAAGGCCTTGTTGGGATTGGCCTTTCGTAATAGGAGCATACTAGGTAAAGAGAAAGTAGGATATCCCAACTTTCGAGTGGGAATGAGAGAATTATCCTCTTGAAGAATATAACTCTCCCTGGCCATTCTTTGACAATGTTGGTAAAGTGGAAAACCTGGTAGGAAAAGAGTTCTACCACAAGGATGCCATTGAAGATCATTGGATGAATGCCACAAATGACTATGATGTTCGTATCAGGGACTATTGTAGAATGACTTTGTATTTGGTGAAAAAGGCTCTCAATTTGACCATCTCAGATGAGATAAGGCTACAAGATTGATAGGAGCTATTGGACCTCTTATTCAATATAGATAAAGTTGGTGAGAGGCCCATCCAGAATGCAAAAATTGGTAGAGAGGAAGGAGATGATGTTAATCATCGAGTGAGACATGTCATCAGAATGACAAAGAGTTGGATCAATAAACCCTTTCCACTTGATCCAATTCTAGATACAGTGATATTCTATGCACATGCTCATCTAGAAAGGGTAAAGGGGAAGAAAGTCACAGTTCCTATCTTTGCACTTCAGTCTCCTATCAGGCCAGAAATAGTCTACCAGCTTGATCATCCAATGGGATACTACCATCCTTCAGAAAAGAAGAAGGAAAAGAGGAAGATAGCCTCTCCTCAGAGGATTCAGATAGAGCATATTGAAGAACAGGCCCCTTTGTAGCAACATGAATCTACTCCCCAAGACCCCCAAGACTCCAGAATTTCTCATATCCAGGTTGATTTTCCATTACCTCCTATTTTGTTAAGCCAACAAGAAGAGGGAAAGATTCCAAAGACATCTATTCATCCGATCCATGAAGAGCCCACTTCTCCTATGGTTCCATAAAAGAAAAAGAGGGTCAAGGTTAGAATGAACAAGAGGCAAAGAGTTCATAAAAAATTAGTGCCTAATCCATCTATTCCTGAAACCATTCCCGAGGAAGAATCAGATGAGGATGAAATAGAGTCAAATGAGGAGGAGGAGCAAGTACCTCTACAAAGGAGAACTCGGCTGGCCAAAGCTACAAAATTGGAAAGAAGCAAGACTGTCACAAATACCCCACCACCCAACCAAGCTGAAATGGTAGAACTCTCTTCTTTGAAAGACAAAGTACAATGATGGGTGAATGAGCAAAGGGAGCTAGGTGATGATGTTCTCTCCATCCTAGATTTTGATTTCATGCTAGTGGGTACAGAATTGGTTGGAGATAAGATTAGAGATACTCTTACAGGTGAACTTCAACAACAAGATTGGACGCAGATGCCACCTAAGACACAAGGTCCTCATCCAACTCCTCCATCTTCACCTCAAGTTATGATGGTAGATAAGGTTTCAGCAACACCTCCACCTCTAATTTCAAAAGAACATGTTCAGGAGGAATCATTATTACAAGGAGAACCAGAACCAAGGGTTACTGATGGGCCATCAAAAGAGGCATGGGTAGTGGAATGTATACAACAACCTTCCTAGGAAGTTGAGGATCAAACTATGGTTTCTAAAAAAACTGAGACTAAAGAAGAAGAACCCTCACAACAGGAGACTCCAAGAAAGAGTGATAAAGGGAAGGAGGTAGTTGAACATGTCCCTTCATCATCTAGAGCCAAGGTTATAGAAAGACATCTCCAAGATGGTTCCAGAAAGAAATAATGAGAAGTGCTAAGCATCAATTCCTAGCTTCAGAAGATGATATTTGTGACATTGCAGAGATTTTGAACAAGCCTGACTCTCCATTACATGGTGCAACACCATTTTCATTCATTACTACTACTCAAAACTAGGACTTATTTGCATAGGTGGATCACCCTCTGAAAGGTACATATGAAGAAGCTGTCAGCCTTCAAGACTATGAAGTGAAGGATATCATGTTAGGAAAGCCTACATGGGATACTTCTTGACAAATGATGACTATGGAAGTCAAGGAGGTTCTTAACCATATGGAACAGGATGAGATTGAAATCAGAACACTTTGAAGGCAAGTTGAGATCTTAAAAGGATATTTAGCTAAAGTTATTGGTCCTCTTGATTTTGAACACCCTGAGGAGACTTTGACTACCATTCTTAAAGAAGGGGAAGGTGTACGGCTCAGTCCATTTTTGAGAGCTTGTCAGGATTGGTGAGACAACCTTGAGGATAGGGGTGTCACTATAATTATAGGAAGTCTGAAGTTATTACATTCTACACAAGAGAATGTTGATAAGATCATGGCAATTTTGAGGTAGGACTTGAGTATTATGGATGAGGTATAGGTATGGAGCAAGGATTTACAAACTCTATAGGCTATAAAAGGAAAAAAGTACCACATTCTGATTGATGTATATACCAGAGAAGAGTTAGATATGATAGATGATTGGATAGAAAAGATTGCAGATGGAAATAAAGTGATGGAAACATTGCATGATGAGATACATAGGCTCAAGGATCAAGCCCAAGAGAAAATTTTGGAAGCAGAAAAGTTGTACAATGATGCATGCTTGGACATTTTTGAAGATGAAGAATGAGAGAAGCTTTTACTAGTTGAGGTAGTTATGGAGAATTTTAGAAAAATGTTAGAGGAAGCATCCAGTGATGAAGGCGTCAAACAAGCCTTCAGGATAGAAGAAGCATTGTTAGAGTTGGACACCAAACTCAGAGATTTTGTAGAAACTTGAATTGAGGTGGACAACTATAGATAGAAGGTCAAAGACAAGTATAAGGCTTTGGATCTTCTAGATGCTGCTAAGATTACTGAGATTATAGAGAAATTCAAGGGCAAACATCCAAACATATCTTTAGGATAAAGATGATCAAAACCTAGATGCCAGAATTTCAATTTTGACACTTAGTAAAATTTTAAGATTTTGACCCAGTCAAGGTTTGCAGCTCCATAGGTTTGCAATTCAGAGGTGCATCGACAGTCGACTGCCAGTTCAAAAAATAGCACTTTCCATGCATTGGGAGCACATTTTGATGGCAAGTTAACTCTTACACATGCCTAGTGAAGGGCCAACTTCTATTTTTGGTGTCTCCATGCACTTCTACTTTGACTGATGGCTTCCTCCTACTTTCTCTCTCATGCTTTCATTGTTTTTGACATGTAAAGGGCTCATGCATCCAATTAATGAATAAAATATGGATGGAGTCCCTCTAAACACCAGTTAGATTACCAGTTTGTATATATTTAGTTTGTTTTAATATTTTAAAAGCATTTTATTGCATCAAGATATCTCTCACTCTCAACGCAAATTGAGGAGACGATTTCTTATAAATACCCCATTGTAAAATATAACAAGGGCCATCTTTATTATGCAATAAAGTTATGCTTTTGGTGCTAGCATTTAGAGTGTAGTTATTCTTGCCTAAATGTGTCATTATTTTGTGGATTTTATTCATGAGATTGTGATTGAGCCAAAGGTTTATTGCGTTGTTTCTGGTTGTGCGATCTTTTAGTTTTGGTGGTTGCTACAGATATATGAATTCTGTTGACGTAATGAGCTTGAGAAGAGATCACTCGATTGTGTCTACATAGCTTTTTGTCTCGCATGAGTGCACTTTTTGTGGCCTTACAATTTGATGAAGAGTGAAACATCATTCAATTTGTTAAAGATTCTCACCGAAAATTGTATCAGTGGATTCTAGGAAGTGCTGCTCCTATTTTCATTAGTTTCCTACTGATTTCTTTGAAGGTTTAACTTGTAGCATATTGTGTTCTGTAGCTTATGTCCGTTTAGGAATTTCAATTTCAAGTTATTTTATTTCATGTTATTTTCTTTTAGTTTCTCTCTTTTCCTTGCTAACCCCCTATTAGAATAGGACCTCATAGTAGTTGCATTGTTAGAATTGCATTCATTGAAAAACAAAAAATACAAAAATATTGTTCTTTTAGTGTGATATTTTGAGACAGCGAACATATTTTACTTGATTCTAAGGTAAAAGATTTTTTAGAACTAGAAAAGGCCTCCTTGTGAAAACTCACATTTATCTTCTACTAAGCAAATTTTGGTATTTCACAAGACAAACACTGAACCTTGGAGTGAATCCGTAAAAGATTTGGTTTTCAAGAGAGGAATTACACTATGGATTCCTGTCATTGACCTCGTGCAAAATGAACGCCCAAAAACTATGTCTTAGTTTACATATCTTGGATAAAATTGATTATTGTAGTTCATTTTTGTAAAATTAGTATGATGGTTAAGATCAACCCTTTTTTATGTTAATTGCATGTATATAAAGTTGAAATTATTTTTTAATGTTACAAGAAAATCGTGATGTTATGAGTGTATGTGATATGAATGTGTGTAAGAATGCCATACTAAAGATTGATCTAAGAGATATAACTAGAATATATTGAAATTTAGAGAGTTGATAACTTATTTAGAGTAATATTAGCATATCATAGATGCTATCAATCAGTCCATAATTCAATGCATTTTTGTCCATAATGGATTGTTGTTTGTTCTAGGGTTGTTTCCCTCAAAATTGTTTCCCTTTTCTATATTCAAGTAGCCAGATCAATTTTAATGTACACTTATTTTGTGACACTAGGGGATTGTATTCTCATTATGGATTATATGTTCATCTCAGGATTAAACAAAGTTTAGTGATGTTACCTTTGTTGGCTCGAAATCTTAGTAATGAATGGGTTAAAAAGTATAAAATCTAATAGAATCTTACAAACTCATAGCTAACGTTGTAACGAATGTAGATTTAATCATAAGTTGAATGAGTAATGAACAATTATAAAAATACTTGATTTAATATTTTGATAGAGGAAGTTTATAGTTGGTATAGTTTTAGTGTCTCAAAATATCAATGTACCAAGATCTAGTATTTAACTTAAGACAATTATATCTATTAAATAACTACATTAGTAAATGATTTTTTATACACAATCCATTTCATTATTTAGAACTAATTATTAATAACATATATTCTAAAAATAATATTATTCATATTATCCATAATATTTCTTCAACCCAATTTAAAATCATCAAATGTAGTTTTCAAACTTAGGATTAAGATTACTTTCTATTATACCTACTATTATGGTTACCTGTCCAAGCATCAAGTGCTAGTTTAAGATTTGAAGTTACAATTACAATTAGGGTTTAACATTTAGGATTAAGTTTATTGACATGATTAGGGTTAGGCTTAGAATTATGTTTGTCAATTTTAATTATATAATTTGGTTAAAATTTTAATCAATGTTAGGGTTAGGTTAGAATTGAGAGTGAGATTTTACATCAAGGTTAATAATAGATGTTTATGGTTACTGTGTAGTTCTATTAAAAAAATATGGTTTTAAGGTAAGGGAGCACATTATGTAATGCCCAGCCAAGGGATCAAAAGAACTAACCTAAATTTTTACTAAGCAAGCAATAACATGCACAATAATTTACATAAAAAACATAAGAGATTACATTCCTTAACAATTCCTTAATGAGCACATTTACATTTCATTTTTAAATAATTATACTAGAAGTAAAATAAATAACACATCCACATAAAAGAATAACTACAAGTTCAATCCATTTAACTAATATACATTTGTTTTGAATGCCACTTGGCATTAATTCAGAATGCACAATCATCCATTATACATGTCACATTGTATGAAAGGCTGAAAGAATATACATTTATAAAATAGTTTACATCATCCAATTTTGATCCATGAAACAAAGTACAATACAATAAGTAAAATCATTAAATACTAAGTTTTGTATTTGGATCCCTTGGCAGGGTGTTGCATGATTAAATACTTAGTTATATGTTTAGGGTTTTATTGTATAGTTATGGTTAGGTCAAGGTTAAAGACTTACGAATATAGTTAGTTTTACTTTCTTTTTTATATGTTTTACAAACTAATCTATGATTAATCAATATTTATTTGAAATAAATATAAAATATTGAATGTAATTACATATTTAAACAATGAATTTACATCTATCTAATCATTCAACATTGTAATTTACATATTAAATACATTTCAAAACATCTAAAATAATAAATTTTAAATGAACATCTATGAAATGATTATTTAAATTAACAGATACAATAATCTAAAGATAATACTATTAACAATGAAAATTTACAATTTTATGTGTATTAAAACTAAAATACTAATAATAAATTGATGGTATATAAAACGTGAAACTGAAAACAATTAAATAAAATAGTACAAAATAAACTAAAATACCTAGTATGTTGGATAATAATAGTAAGGGGGTCAGTAAAGGTCAAAAATGGGCTCCCGTATTGCTATGAAATTGGGCTCACATTTTTTAAATGATAAAAATGACACAAAAATTGCCAAAAATAGGGGGATTTGTAGTTTTTCAAATTAGGTACCCAATTTTCAAAATCAGGTACTCGATATTTTTAGAATTGGGAACCCAATTTTTTTAAAAATAGGTACCTGATTTGTTCAAAATCAGGTGCCCAATTCTTAAAACGTTTAGGCACTTGAACTGCATATTAAAAATTGGGCACCTAATTTTTGAAATGTGGATCGGGTGCTCAAAGCAAGATTTTAGAATTGGGTAATTGATTCTAAGAAAATCAAGTGCCCATTTTTGAGAGGTCCAATTCTATAGATTTGACTTTTACAGAATTGTGACCCAACTTTGTGCTCTTGCCCTTTATGTTTTTCTCTTTGGGACACATGTCCTAATTTTGAGAAGATTTAGACTTTATAGTATGTTGTTTAAAATTAGGCCTCAAATAGAGCTAAAGCCATTGATCTATATTACATCAATAGTCCAAATTAATCCCTTTCACCATAAAATGACAACGTTAAAAGTGATGACAATAAAAAAGGGCACATTATTAATTGAATCTTAATGGATTGGCATACTACAAGTACACTATATAGTGTACACTTAGCATGTGGGCCATGGACCACTTGTGACTGTAAATTAACCAAAAAATAAAATAACCACTCTTTGGAAACTGACATATTATCCAACAATATTAATATTTTGTGTTATATGAAATAATTAATTTGCCTCTTATATTATGAAAAAAATTGCCTACATTTATTTGCATACAAAAAAAATAAAAGTAATTCGCCATAGTTATTAATAAATTTGATAAGAAAAGGAAATTTTCGCCAATAGAAAATAATTTTCTCCCTTGCCTCAAATGAAAATATTGCCCTTAATTAGAAAATTTTCCTTCATATTTAATGTTTAATTTTCCAACATTTTACATATTTTTCTCAGGAGGGGTTTCTTAAAGTTATCCTTGCTTATCACAATTCCATCCAAGGTGGTGAAGCAGTCACCTCCAACCTTCGAATTTAATTCATACTCCAAAAAGAATGTTCTAGAGTCACCAAAGGGAGAAAAATCATCTTCACATATGGGATACTCAATTGTTAGCTTAGTACTAATAGTGAGCTTCATATACTTGTCTATTTCTAGGTAGGAATCACCGTCATGATTTGTTCTTAGGTGAAATATGCACATATTTTGCTTCTTGAGAGGTGCCTCAAGTGAAAGTTTTTGTTGAGTAGATGAAGATTACAATGGTTTTCCATCATGGTACCTTTGGGGAATATCTTGATATGATTGTTGGAATGAGGGAATAGTCTTTCCCATTTTCCTTTTCATCAAAATCATCTCATTTGATAGCTTTTGAAGCATCACTTCAGTGTTGTTAGTTATACCAGTGGTAGAGCTTGTTGAGACTCCACTTTAAATCTCTCTTTTCCATTTCCTAGCTTCTATGAGATCATCTTCCAACTCTATTGTCATGGTCTAAGTAGCCTAGAGATTAGCTACATGTGCTCATCTAAATTGAAATATGATGTTAGGGGGCATGGAGCTAATGAAGAACATGTTTTGGTTGTTTTTTATAGGTCTACTCACAATAGGGATCCTATTCACCAACTTATTGAATTTTGTGACAAAATCTCTTATCAGAACACTGGGTTAGTTCTTTATTTGAGTGACTTGAGTCAATAGAGTATGTTCATCCTCTGTGCTCTTATAATTTTCTTCAAATCGATTCCACATGTCATCCCAAGTCATGATGCATCCTACTGGGAGATCTAGTCAGTTGATTTCTCAACCAAGGTCTCCACAAACATCCTTTTTGCTATGTCTTAATGTTGAGGACAAATAATACTACATGTGGAAAAGAAATCTACAATGTGCTCATCAGCTAAAACCTTCGCACCATCATTAAATTTGGGAAAATTCTTTGGGGAAGCTCTCCACAAACATCCTTTTTGAGATGTTGAAACTAGTCAGTTGAGTTCTCAACCAATGTCTCCACAAACATCATTTTTGCCGTGTCTTAATGTTTAGGACAAATAATACTGCATGTGGAAAAAGGAATCTACAATGTGCTCATCAGCTAAAACCTTCCCATCATCATTAAATTTGGGAAAATTCCTTGGGTAAATTTTTGTTAACTACAAGCTAAAGAGGGCCAATAACATTACCCCAAGGAACATCCATTGAGGCAAGAAGGATTACTAGTACGAGCTGAAAAGTGATAGCACTAAGGGTAATTACTTTGTGAAGAGTGAGGGCATTACACAATAATGGAAGCTAGGTGTGGAAAATAAGAGGAGAGGAGGATTGAATACATATCTAAGAAATAGGATAGGGTGGTGGAAAAAGAGCTCCATGGATATCTTGAAACACTTGATCTTGAGAGTAGACTCTTCCTCTTCTTAGAGGGTCTTCAAATATTGGGAAATCAGCTTTCTATAATTCTTTGAGCATAGGGTCAACTTTCCCTTCACCACGAGAATTAAGGATCTAGGGTGAACATTCTTCATTCATAATGGCTATGCTTCTCTTAATATTCTTTCCTATAAAACTCCCTCCCAATATTTAACATTGGCCTCTTCTCTTTTGAGCGAAAAACTTACTCTTTTATATTGGTCAAGGGATTTTTGGATTTTCTAGGCAAGGTTATTCAATTGATTTATTATGTCCTATTCTTCATCCTCAAAACTGAGGTTAGGTTACACTACTGGGATTCTTCCCTTGTGAGGTAATACCACTACTCCTTATGATTTTTTATGCATGGATCAATGAATTGAGTGCCACAAAGTTAAGCCCTAAGTTACTTAGTAAAGCCATAGACAAAATTACTAGGAAAAATTAGGATATATGAGTTCTTTCCCCAGTAGAGTCACAAAAAATGTTGATTAACAGTTTGTCTCTCTTATCTTTTTGGTTTATACCTTGATTCTTAAACTACACAATGACTTATGGAGGACAAATAAGTTAACAACAGAATGGGTTAGTGTAGTAATCTATTAAACACCCCCGAATTTAAAGGTATGAATCCCTTTTAATTGTAAGATTTGCAATGAATTTTGCTTTTTAGGTTTTGTGGGTATGCTCTTAACTAGAGAGTAGAAGAGGAAAATACAAAGTTAGTCACCACTTTAAACAACCTAGGCAAGAGAAAAAGGGGACTAACTCACAAAATGCAATCTATTCTAACTTAACTACATGATATGGAAAAATGCATGACTAACTACTACAACGAGAGAGTGGGAAGGATAGCAGAATTGATAACTCCCAAATTATAGAGTTAATTGATATTTTAACAATACCCAAATTGTCTACCTTTCAGCCACTCTATTAGTTAGCTTATGGCCCTCTCATGCAATGAACTACACCATAGACACAAAATAAAACATATACTAGAAAGAATAAAGATATACTTATGCTGAAGAAAGTAAGGCATACAATCTATTGAATGAAGGAAATAAAACCAAGTTCATTTGCATTCATTAAATTTTAAAAAATAACACATTCATTCTAGATACTATACTAAAACTAAATGAGTAGTAGAATTAAAAATGTACTTAGAGTCACACATAGTAGTCCTAGCTATAGGAGTTCACCCAAAAGTAACTTAGTTGATGTGATGCAAGAGCATCCAGAGGTATAAGGGCAATCCTATGTCACCCAAAAAAAAATGTACTTAGACTTAGTTTCTATTTCATGTTTTTTCATTTCTGGATACTCATTTGGGAAAAATAAAGGTTCCAACTCTCACAGTTCCACTATTAGTGTTCTAGGATAGAGTATTTAAACACCTTGGGATATGTGTAAATGCCAAAAAAATAGGAGTATGTAATTGAGCCATCATTTTGGTGAACTAGGAGGTGTAAATTGGCTAGATGAATGTAATTGTAATTTAGAGCATTCCTAAAAAAGAATCAGGTCAAAAGGCCCCACGGTTTGAAAGTTATTCAGTTTTTCGAGTTTTGGAGACCTCCTAAGAATGCTTCAAAGTCAAGTTAGGGGCATTAAATGACCTCAAAAAGGGCCAAAAAATGGGAGATGAGTGAAGCTGGTCCATAGAGCTATAGAGTGCTTCGAGAGCTTTCTAGAAATGTAAATGGTTTGTCAATCGAAGCTACGGTTCAAAAGTTATGCCTCACAAAAGTTTAGTTACTGTTTTTGGATTCTTCTAGATTTGCGTCGACTTCTAACGCAGCTTCTGGAACTTTCTATTTGGTTGGTGGATGCCTACTAGCACTTTCTAGAATGTATTCCTAGTCCTTAACCCTCTAGGGTCTATTTAAGGAGATTTCTTGCATTGTAAAAGGAAGTTCAGAGTGGGGTTTGAGAGGAGGTACTGAAAGGAGAAATTATCACTAGATTTATCCTATTGTAAGCCCTTAGGGCATGTTTTAAAGTTTATATTCTCTGTACTGTATGTACTAGCTTATTTTCCCAGTTAATAAAATTTCCCCTCTTCTATTGTGTCCATTTTGTGCTTGGGTTGTGTCCCCATCAAGTGGTATCAAAGCTAGTTTTCCGAAGTGTGTAGACAGAGCACCGACTATGAGGCAGTTTGCACCAGGACTATGTGGTTGTGGGTTTGAGTTAAGAAGAGGCCTCCATGAAGAGAGCATGGTGGAAGGGCTAGAGCTATTAATCTTGAGGAGGTTAGAGCCCTCCAAAGGCAGGTACAAGCATTGTAGGAGGAGCTCCGTAGAGGAGCAAATGTGGCCGCAGGTGACAAAAGTGAGGATGACAATGAAGATGAGGAAATTGGACCAGAAGGGGAATTTGATGGGGAAGTTCTAAATCAGGCAGAAGAAAGGCTTTTTAGGGCCATTACTAAGTTTGGGAAAAGACTTACAATTGAAGTGGGTGTATTTTCAGGGAATCTGAAACCAGATGAGTTGATCGATTGGATCAATGAACTAGAAGAATACTTTGAGTATGAGGATATTAGGGACCCAGATAGGGTTAATTTTGCAAAGGCCAAACTGAAAGGCCATGCCAAAATCTGGTGGCAAGAGGTCCAATTGGAAAGAAATAGAAGAGGAAAGGAGAAGATCACAAGGTGGGATCACATGGTGGACAAATTAAAGAAGTAGTTCATTCTTGTGGACTATGCGCTTGATTTGTTTAAGAAGATACATGGGTTAAAGAAAGAAGGAAGATTAGTCCAAGAATATACAGAGAAGTTTTATCGACTCTTGATTAGAGTAGGGCATGTAGAAGAAAATAAGGAGAAGGTTGCTCATTATATCAGTGGGATGCGACCTAGCATCCAGGAGGAATTAAGTCTGGTAAGAATGACCAACATTGAAGAGGCATACAATTTTCCCTACAAGTTGAAGAGAAGCTAAATAAAAGGTTTGAAGGGAGACAAAGAGGGCATGGTCAAGGAGGAAGGGTTAGTGGTAGGTCATCTGGAGGCTGTAATGAAACCCAAAAGAAAAATAAAGATGTGGGTACTAGCAGGAACCAGAGGAATGAGGGTTTCAACCGCCCCTGTGATCAAGACTTTGGAAATTAGAGAGGAAGAGGAAGAGGACATGGACAAGGAAGAGGAGGCTTCTGTGGTACCTATTTCCATTGCAATGAAGAAGGTCATCATGCCTTTCAATGCCCTCAATGATAATGAAGGATGGATAGGAGAGCTGAGGGTCAAGCTAGGGTTGCTCATGTGGATGAGGATGCACAATCATCACATTCAGAGGATGCAGAAAGAGGAGAGACTTTGGTAAATGAAAGAGTCGTACTAAGTGGTGAGATTGAACTAGGAAAATTGAGGAGTTTGTTCCATACCAGATGCAAGTGTGAGGATAAATGTTGTGACGTGATCATTGATTGTGGTAGATAACTTGGTATCAGAGGAGATGGTCTCTAAGCTAAAGCTCAAGAGGGAGAGACATCCCCAGCCCTATTAGATTGCTTGGGTGAAAGATGATCATAAGGTCTTGGTAAGTGAATAATGTTTAGTAAAATTAAAAATTGGGAGTTACCATGATGAAGTTCTCTGTGATGTTATTCCAATGGATGTTTGCCATCTATTGTTGGGTAGACCATGGCAGTTTGATAGGCATGCAATACATGTTGGTCATGCAAACACATACTCTCTAACAAAGGATGAAGTTCACCACAAATTGAAGCCCATGAAAAAGGAAGGCGAAAAGGAATGTAGCAGTGCTAGGATTTGTCTTGTTGATGGAATGAAGTTTTTAGATGGCATGAAACATCAATGTATGTGCTATGCTTTGATTCCTAGGAAAGATAAAGAAGGTAGTAGTGAAATACCACTTGAAGTTTTAGATTTACTAGGTGAGTTTGCAGATATTATCTCTGATAATGTTCTAGATGGATTGCCACTAGTAAGGAAAATCAGTCATCAAATAGATTTAATCCTAGGAGCTAGTTTTGCTAACAAGGCTACTCACAAGATGACTCCTACTAAAATAGAGGAGCTAAACAGATAGGTTCAGGAGTTGTTGAGGAAGGACTTGATTCGAGAGAGCCTAAGTCCATGTGCAGTACCTATAGTACTCGCACCAAAGAAGGATGGAGAGTGGAGGATGTGTACAAATTCTTGGGCTATAAATAGGATAACCATAAAGTATCGATTTCCTTTGCCAAGGATGGATGATCTTATGGACTACTTGAGTGGAGCTTAGTACTTCACAAAGATAGATTTGAAGAGTGGTTATCACCAGATATGGATTCGAGAAGGAGATGAGTGGAAAATAGCCTTCAAGACCAAGGAGGGTCTTTATGAGTGGTTAGTCATGCCCTTTGGATTGACGAATGTCCCAAGCACCTTCATGCGGCTTATGAATGAGGTACTTAAGAAGTTCTTGGGAAAATTTGTTATTGTCTATTTGGATGATATTTTAATTTTTAGCAAGACTTTGGAAGAACATTTATTGCATATTCGTAGTGTTCTTGAGAGGTTGAGGGAAGAGAAACTATTAATTAATTTGAAGAAGAGTATCTTTCCAAAAAGGGAGTTAGTCTACTTGGGGTTTTTTATATCACCTGAAGGTCTCAAAATTGATCCAGAGAAGGTAAAAGCCATCTTGGAATGGCCTACTCCAAGGTCTGCTACTGAGGTAAGATCATTTCATGGTCTGGTTAGTTTTTGCAGGAAGTTTATTAAGAATTTCAGTGGCATATGTGCACCCCTAACTAACACAATAAGAGGGGATAGAAAAGAGTTCAAATGGACTGCAACAGCTGTAACAAGTTTTAAATTGCTGAAG
The DNA here is from genome assembly GCA_028749045.1 of Cupressus sempervirens. NCBI lineage: Eukaryota > Viridiplantae > Streptophyta > Pinopsida > Cupressales > Cupressaceae > Cupressus > Cupressus sempervirens. The sequence continues at coordinate 340,287,142 of CM053785.1, forward strand.
AAGAAGGTGATAGAGCAACCTATGTTGGCACTTCTAGATTTTAGAAAGATGTTCTAGGTGGATTGTGATGCTAGTGGCAGCACTATTGGGGCTATATTAAGCCAAGAAGGTAAGCCTATTACCTATTTTAGTGAAAAATTGAATGATGCAAAGAAGAAGTGTTCTGTTTATGATCAAGATTTCTATGCAATAGTTCAGGCCTTAAAGAAATGGAGGCATTATTTATTGCCAAAGGAATTTGTTTTGTATACTGATCACTAGGTATTATAGTACCTAAATAGCCAAGGTAAATTGAATCAGAGGCATATGAAGTGGGTAGAGTTCTTGCAGAGCTATACATTTGTATTGAAGCATAGAAGTGGAAAATCTAAGAAGGTTGCAGATGCACTAAGCAGGAGACAGTTGTTGCTTACAGTAATGTAGGTTGAAGTAGTTGGGTTTGATGAACTCAAGAATCTATACCCTGATGATCTTGATTTTGCGAAAGCATGGAAAGCTTGTAAAGAACTTGTTGCTGTAGACAGAACCAAGTGGTTAGATTATCTGATTCAAGATGGTATGTTATTCAAGGGCAGTCAATTATGCATTCCAAGGAGTTCCATGAGGGAAAATCTAATTAAGGAGAAACACAGTGGAGGGATGGCATGAAATTTTGGTCTAGATAAGACCATTTCTGTCCTGAGAGAACATTATTTTTGGCCTCAAATGTCATAGGATGTGAAAAAGTTTGTACAGAGCTGTCAAGTTTGTCAAGTTGCTAAGGGATTTAGCCACAATACTAGACTATATCAGCCATTGCTTGTTCCATCAAAGCCATGGGAGGACATAAGTATAGATTTTGTGCTTGGATTGCCAAGGACACAAAGGGGTAATGACTTAGTATTTGTGGTGGTTGATAGGTTCTCCAAAATGGCACATTTCATTCCATGCCACAAAACTCATGATGCTGTCCATATTGCAAACTTGTTTTTTAGAGAGGTGGTGAGACTACATGGTCTCCTAAGGAGTATAGTTTTTGATAGAGATACTAAATTTGTGGGGTATTTCTAGAGAACATTGTGGAAGAAGTTGAGAACAGACTTGAAATTTAGTTCCACACATCACCCATAGACTGACGGCCAAGTAGAAGTGGTAAACAGAAGTCTGGGCAATTTGCTGAGATGTTTAGTTGGAGATAAGCCCAAGGGATGGGATTTAATTCTACTACAAGCAGAGTTTGCTTACAATAACTCTATAAATAGGAGTACTGGTAAATCACCATTCCAAATTGTATATGGAAGTAGCCCACGGACTACACCAGAATTGAGGAAGATAGAGCAAGGGGAGAGGACAAGTGCTGAAAGCTGGAGAATTTGCTAAACATATCAAGCATCTACATGAGGAGGTTCAGGCACACATTACCAAAATGAATCAAGAGTATAAAGCTAGGGCTGATCAAAGGAGAAGACATAGGGAATTCCAAGTAGGGGATCTAGTCATGGTGCACTTATGAAAAGAAAGATTTCCAGCTGGTACTTACAACAAGTTGAAAATGAAGAAATTTGGCCCCTACAAAATTTTGAAGAAACATGACTCAGGAAATGCATATGAGGTGGAGTTGCCAGATGGTATTCACATTTCTCCTATTTTCAACATTGTAGACTTAACAGAGTATCATGATGATGGTGCAGATGACGAGCCAGTGTTAAAGCCATGTCCAATTCCTACTTCTAAGAAGGAGGAGATAGAAGACATTCTAGATCATTGTGTGGGTAGGAGTACCAGAAATAGGCAGTATGAAGAGTATTTGGTCAAGTGGAAAGGATGGCCGATCAAGGACTGAACTTGGATTTTAGCAGCTGAGGTTTCCCATTTGGGATTTCCTCTACCATTCATAAAGTGACAGGGTCACTTTTCAATCTACCTTGGGTGTTTGATGCAGGAGCATCCAAAGGTATAAGGGCAATCCTGTGTCACCCAAAAAAAAAGTACTTAGACTTTGTTTCTATTTCATACGTTTTCATTTCTGGATACTCATTTGGGTCAATTAAAGGTTCCAACTCTCACAGTTCCATTATTAGTGTTCTATGATAGAGTATTTGAACACCTTGGGATACATGTAAATGTTGAAAAAATAGGAGTATGTAATTGAGCCATCATTTTGGTGAACTAGGAGGTTTAAATTGGCTAGATGAATGTAATTGTAATTTAGAGAATTCTTGAAAAAGAATTAGGTCAAAAGGCCCCACGGTTTGAAAGTTATTGCAGTTTTTTGGGTTTTGGAGACCTCTTAAGAATGCTTCAAAGTCAGGTTAGGGGCATTAAATGACCTCAAAAAGGGCCAAAAAATGGGGGATGAGTGAAGCTGGTCCATAGGGGTATAGAGCACTTCAAGAGCTTTCCAGAAATGTAAACAGTTCATCAATCGGAGCTACAGTTCAAAAGTTATGCCTCCCAAAAATCCGATTACCATTTTTGGATTCTTCTAGATTTGCGTTGACTTCTAACGCAGCTTTTGGAACCTTCTATTTTGTCAGTGGATGCTTACTAGCACTTTCTATAATGTATTCCTAGTCCTTAACCCTCTAGGGTCTATTTAAGGAGATTTTTGGCATTGTAAAAGGCAGTTCGGAGTGGAGTTTGAGAGGATGTACTGAAAGGAGAAATTATCACAAAATTTATCCTATTGTAAGCCCTTAGGTCATTTTTTGAAGTTTATATTCTCTGTATTGTATGTACTAGCTTATTTTCCTAGTTAATACAATTTCCCCTTTTCTGTTGTGTCCATTCTGTGCTTGGGTTGTGTCCCCATCATGATGTTATCAACTTCTAAAAATGTTAGATATATAGGCCTTCTCAAAATGGCTGGTTATACTGGATGATTGCTTTGTAGAGCATATCTAAACAAAATAAACTAAAATTAGGACAAGCTTGAATTATTGTCCATTATAGAGATAGACAAATGCAATAATGGTAACAAAAAGAAGGAGAGGGAGAATAATAGAAGTCTAGAAAAACAATAGAACATCATGCCTTCTTAGGAGTAATTTCTTTGGCTCTATAAGCTTTCACAATGTTAGTTACTTTGTCCAACTCCTCAATATCTAGAATGATGATAATCTCATCTCAAATCATCCAATAGTCATTTATATTATTCAATTCATCAATTTTGGTGACCTTTCACTGGAAATTTTTTGAAGCTCTTCTTATGATTGAATCTACAAATGAGAGTTATTGAATCTTTAACATTTGGAAGTGGATCAATAACTTTGTCAACAAATGCAAAGAATTTTGACTTCATTCTCTCAGCATTCACAAGTTTACCATTTTTAGACATGTAGGACTCTATGTGCAATAACTTCAAATATTCAAATAATTTCTCAATGACCTTCTGAACTAGGTCATGCACATCCTTGAGCTTGTTGCTAGACCTCATAGAGATCTCTATAATAAACTCCAAGGATTGTTTCTAGTGAAACAATGACTCCTTGTCCATCTTGAGGATTCCATGGGTAATGACAACATTGATCTTCATGTCAATAATTTCTTGTAGTAGGGCCAAATGTTATATCAGTCCGTCTACTACACTAGAGTTCCCAAAATTTCAATTAATGGGGAACCTTGAACCTTTATCTGGTCTACATATGCTTGACCAATCTACCTAGATCATATCTCCTATTGTAACTTTAGGAGTGGATTTTTGTTGTCCTCTACATTTAGTTCAAATTGGCTTGATGAAGTGTTCTTGAGTGTAGACCTAATGTTTTATACACACACACACACACACACACACAAACTCCATCAATTCTCTATTTGAGGTCTTTAGGACCTATTGTGATGTGGAGCCTAATCAGACTTAGAATTTTATTTGACAAGATTTTCTACCCATTTAATTTATGCGAGGTTCTAGAGTAGCATGCTAGGTGCACTCCCTATCATAGTACAAGGTGGGTTCAAGGGGCAATGCCCCCACGAGGGTTTTCAGGGGTAGTGCCCCCAAAGCCAAAAATGACCTTATTTTGTAAAAGGCCTTGACTATTATTTTTCTATTAACTTAGCTAATTTTGTAAGTGTCAAAAATATTTTATAAAAAGGCTTAGGGTTAGGGATTTTCATAATGTAATGGTGATAGTGTAGCTTCTTGCAACATTATTGAGTTGTAAGGGATTATAGATCGTAATCATTGGATAATAACAATATTGGACTTGCTATTGGTGAATGTAGCCTAGGGATTTGGTGAGCCATATTGAATCTTGGTGTCTTGTGTTCTATTTTGTGCAATCTACTATTTTCTAGTATTGGTTCTATTTGTATGTAACTATTATTTATGTCTAAGTTTAATCCTAACAAGTGGTATCAAAGCTAGACAGTCATATATATATATCTATGTATGCATGTATGTATGTATGTATATATATGAATAGCGATATTCTATAGAAAGGTCTCACGATTGAGTGAGAGTCCCACAGTTGAGTGGGAGCGATGGAAGATGAGGGTAAGCTAAGGGTTGGAAAGTTTAATGGGTACAACTTTCAGTTATTGAAAATGAAAATGGAGAACTATCTTTATCAAAAGGATTTATGGAAGCCATTGGAAGGAAAACCCAAGAATCAAGGATCTATGAAAAATGATGACCTGTATCTTTTAGGTAGAGAGGCACTTGGAAGCATTTAATTATGCTTGACATCATCGATGGAATTTAATATTACAAAAGCAAAGATGATAGAAGAGTTGATGCAAACCTTAGCAAAACTATATGAAAAGCCCTCCACTTCAAACAAGGTATTTCTCATGAAGAATTTATTTAATATGAAAATGACAGAAGGTGGATTTATTGTAAATCATTTAAATGAGTTTAATACTATTAATAGTAAGTCATCTTCTATGGGTATCAATTTTGATGAAGGAATTAGGGCTCTCTTAATTTTGTGTTCTTTTCCTAAAAGCTGGAATTATTTGGTAATGGCTATAAGTGATTTGATTTTTGGATCTAATACTCTAAAATATGATGATGTTATCGGTGTTATTTTAAGTGAGGAAACTCATAGGAAAACCTCAAGTGGATTTACATCAAGAAGTGCTTTGAATGCACAAAGAAGAGGTAGAATGATTGAGAGAGGAAATAATTTTTAAAATAATGAGCAATCAAGAGGAAAGTCAAAAGGAAAGAGGTCTCAATCCAGAGGACCAAGAGATTGCTGGTAGTGTGGTAAAACATGGCATAAGAAGAAAGATTACTAGATTCAAAATAACAATGAAGGAGACAAACTAGAATGAAACAAGAAGCCAAATATGGTACGTAACAAATCTGAAGAGGATGTTTGATTCTATCTTTAGAAAGTGTTGATGATTCATGGGTTTTACATGCTAGTGCTTCATTTCATGCTACACCTCATAGAGGTTCTTTCATTGATTGTGTCCAGGGGAATTTTGGGCTTGTTTATTTGGGGGATAATGAACCTTGTTAGATTCTTGGAAAATGAAAAGTTAATATTAAGTTGTAGAATGGGAATTATTGGCTACTACATGAGGTAAGACATGTTCCAAGACTAAGTAAGAATTTAATTTCAGTAGGGAAAATCGGTGATGAGGGTTGTGTAGTTACTTTTAATGATAAAAATTGGATGGTTTCAAAATGTTCTCTTGTAGTAGAAAAAGGTGTAAAAGTAGGAACCTTATATCTTTGTAAAGGTCATATTGTTCCTTCTACTTTGATTGTTTCAAAGAAAAATGAATGTTCAGGAACAGTTGTTGTAGTTGAGCAGGGAGAACAAATAGAAGATGTAGATTCTAATATAGTGTTGTGGTACAAAAAACTTGGGTACATGAGTAAGAAAGGTATGAAAGTACTTCATTCAAAGAAAATTTTACTAGGCTTGAAATGTGTTAATATGGATTTTTGCAAAAGTTGTGTGTGTAGAAAACAAAAGAGAGTGAGTTTCTTGAAGACTGGGAAGGAAAATTAAAGTGAGAGATTAGAGCTTGTGCATACATATGTATGGGAACTAGCTTAGATATCTTCCCTTGGTGACTCTCATTGTTATGTTACATTTATTAATGATGCAAATAGAAAAATATAGGTTTATTTCCTTAGACAAAAATATGATGTATTTCAAACTTTTAAGAAATGGAAATGCTTGATTGAAAATGAGATTGGTATACAATTAATATGTCTCAAATCTAATAATGGTGGTGATTATTGCAGTCATAAATTTGAAATATTATTGCTCCACTAATGGTATTCATAGACAAAAAACTATTTCAAGGACTCCACAACAAAATGGAGTAGTTGAATGTATGAACATGACTATAATGGAGCATGCAAGAAGCATGAAGTTTCATGCACAATTTCCCTTAAACATCTGGGTAGAGGCTGTCAATACTGCTATATATTTGATTAATAGAGATCCCTCTACTCCTTTGGGTTGTGGTATTCTAGAGGAAGTATGGATTGGTAAGAAGGTGAGTTATTCTTCTCTTAGAAGCTTTGGTTGTGAAGCATTTGTACACGTTGATTCTAAAAATAGAATTAAGCTGGAAGCTAAGTCAAAGAAATGTTGGATATGGAATTAATGAATTTGGTTATAAGCTTTGGAATTTTGAAAATCACAAAATTGTAAGAAGCAGGGATGTCATATTCAATGAGAAAGTGTTGTACAAAGATATATTGTAGCAACATGAGAAGAAAGAAAATGATTATGTAGTATTGGATGATACTTCAAAAGATGATGTTCTAGCAATTCTTCATGATGTGTAACAACTACAACAATAAATATCACACCCCAATGAATGTTAGATGGTCAACAAGCCTAAGTAGACCTCAAAAAATATTTTTTCCTTCCTTGTGTTCTATTTTACTTACTAATTTCAGTGAACCTAAATGTTATGATAAAGTTGTGCATGTGGATACAAAGACTTAGTAGAAGTCTACAATAAAAGAAGAAATGGATCTTTTGCTGAAAAATAAGACATGGGATTTATGTAAGTTGCCTATAGGTAAAAGAGCTTTATAGAATAAGTGGGTTTACAAGTTGATAGAAGAGGACAAAGGTAAGAAAATATTTAAAGCTAAGTTAGTTGTAAAAGGATTTGCATAGAAAAAAGACATTGATTTTGATAATATATTCTCTCTTGTTGTTAAAATGACTTCTATCCATATTGTTTTAAGTATTGTGGCTATTGAAGATTTGCATTTGGAGTAGCTTGATGTTAAAACAACTTTCCTTCATGGTGATTTGGATGAAGATATATATATATATGGCTTAGCCATAGGGATTTTAGATCAAAGATAAGGAGAATCTAGTGTGCAAATTGAAGAAAAAATTATATGGATTGAAGCAAGGGCCTCAGCAACGGTATCTAAAATTTGATAGTTTTATGCATGAGCATGGATATAGTACATGCCATTTAGATCATTTTTTTTACTTTAAGAGGTTGGATGATGATAGCTATATTATTTTATGTTTATATGTTGATGATATGCTTGTTGTTGGGTCTAACATGGATCACATTAAGGGAATGAAACACCAATTAGCATATATATTTTCTATGAAGGATTTGGAGGCAGAAAAAAATACTTGGTATGGTGATTTGTAGAGATAGGAAGAATAAGAAATTAACATTATCTCAGGCTCATTATATTGTGAAAGTGTTGCAATATTTCTCTATGGAGAATGATAAAGTTACTAGCACACCTCTACTTGGTCATTTGAAATTGAATAAGGAGATGTGTCCCAAGACACACGAAGAGGAGGATAAGATGTCTATGGTACCTTATGCTTTAGCTATATGAAGATTGATGTATGCTATGGTATGTACTAGGCTAGATATTGCACATGAAGTGGGAGTTGTTAACAGGTATATGAGTCATCCAAGGTTTGAGCATTGGAATACAGTAAAATGGATTCCAAATATCTGACACGAACATCAAGTAAGTGTTTACTCTTTGAGTGCTTTACTACTAATTTATAGGACTATGTTGACTCAGATTTGGTAGGGAATATTGATACCAAATAGAATACTATAGGTTATATATTTACTATTGGTGGGGCAATAGTGAGCTAGGTTTCTTGATTATAGAAGGTTAATGCTTTATCCACTATAGAGGTAGAGTATGTTGCTTCTATAGAGGTAGAAAAGGAGATGGTATGGCTTTAGTTCTTCTTCGAAGAATTGGGACACCCTCAAAAGAATAACTATTTGTTTATAAATAGTTAGAGTACCATTCATCTTGCAAATAATTTAGCATTGCATTCAAAGACAAAACACATTTAGTTGTGGTACCATTTCATTCAACTAGTTTTGGATGATGGACAGTTAAAGTTCGACAAGATACATATAGATAAAAATCTAGTAGATATGTTTACAAAGGTAATATCAAGGGAGAAGTTGAATTCCTCTTCAACTTTGGTTGGTCTTCTCAACTTAACATAATAAGAGAACAACAGAGTCTAGGGTGGTTTGATATATTCCAGTAGAAGCTATAGGTTTATCAGTGTTATGATCAGTCTCCAAATGGGAGGTTATTGTTGTGGAATCTACTTAGTCTCCAAGTGGGAGATTGTTATGATGTAGAGCCTAATTAGACTTGAAGGTTTATTTGATGTGATTTTCTCCCCATATTATTTATGTGGGGTTCTAGGGTAGTACCCAAGGTGCACTCCTTGTCACAGTATAGGGTGGGGTCTATGGGGGTTTTTTGGGGCAACACCAAAGCCAAAAATGACCTTAAATTTTAAAAAGCATCAGCTATTATTTTTCTATTATTCTAGCCCTAATTTTGTAAGCAACAAAAAGCTTGTATAAAAGGCTTAGGGTTAGGGATTTTCATAATGTAATAGTGATATTGTAGCTTCTTGTAGTGGTATTGAGCTATAAGGGATTGAAAATTGTAATCAATGGATAGTAATAATATTGGGCTTGTTATTGGTGGACATAGCCTAGAGATTGGGTGAACTATGTTAAATCTTATTATCTTACATTCTCTTTTATGCGATCTAATGTTTTCTAGTAGTGGTTATATTTGCATGTAACTATTATGTACATTCAAAATTTTAAAAGAGAAACATATTCTAAAGTTTATACTTTAGAATTTTTCAAATTTTATAAAAAATTAAATGTCCAGACATGAGTTTCTAGCAGAGGAGTCATTTTCAAAATGACTTTCAGGAGGTTTCCAAGAGGCCAGATAGGCAATGTTATATATCGCCGAAATCAGGAGAAGACAAAATTTCCAATTTTGGAGTTGGTTTTTGCACAGGTATTAGTCAGTTTGAGCTACATGAGGTTTTCCATCAGGTACCTGAATTGTAACTATATTCAGACTAGGAAGTTCAGTTTTGATTTTTTGTCAAGATAATGACTTGAATATCAGTAGAAGGAAATGGAAATGTAGTTAGGGTCAAATTTGTTCAAATTTACTCAGTAAAAACTCATTTTCACTGGCATTTTCATGGGGCAATCAGATATTTTGGTGATTCAAAAAGCTTTCATCATTAAGCAGAGATATTTGCAAATCAGTTGTAAAAAATGATGAAACAAAATCAGATCAGATGGGATGAAAGAAGAAAGAGGTTACTCAGTTGCACAGGATTGAATTTCAAGTGGACACTTGTTGTCTTAAGAATAGATCCAAGAATTCTTTCTCTTCTATATTATTCTTTCTTTCTTCCATTTGAAAGGTTCCAGTTTTTGCACTGAGAGACCATTCTTCAACATTTCTTCTTGTATTGAACAACATTTTGAGTTTTATGCAAATAGTTCATGTCTGTTAGGTGATTTATGAAGTATTTTGTACATCTTTCATGTATTTGATTTCAAGGAAAGCAAATAAAGAGCGGCAATGGTTTCAAATTCAGCCTAAATCTTGTCTCCTATTTGTGGATTTGTAATCTTTTCTAGTTTATGATCAAAGACCATAGATTAGGTTGCATCTCATTTAGTGATGTATGTGATTGAAATACCTTGCTTATGGAACCAAGAGCCATGTAACTACTTGGTGTTTATCATAGGGTTTACTAATTTCATGATGGGATATTCTGAGTATGAGATTCATTTTGATGCAGATATCTATTCACAAGGTGAAAGATAGATCAGAGATCTAGACGTAGTAATATGTTTGAGATTTCTAGGAGATGTATGGTTATAATTCATTTGATTGCCCAATAGATAAGGCATTGATCACAGATAGGATCATTAAATTTTGTTGCTCATACCTGGGTCTTGTTGTCATCAATCTATTAAATCATTTTCATTTTATTGTTGAAAGATATTCAAAGTATAACCTGCACTTAGCTTTCCAGTTTCATAAGTCATGTCCTTAGCTATTTCATGCTTGTGATCTCCTAGTTAAGCATAGAATGATTAGGGGTTTCATGTGCTTTTATAGATCTTGAATATGGTTATTGCATTGGTCACATAGTCAGATCTAAAGAGGTTCACTTGCCTAGGTTTTGCAGAGCCTGAAGTGCAGAAGGATTATAGCCTTATAGTTGGCCTGGTGTCTGAATGGGCATGTTGAAAATGGGAGTTAGCTTCCCCTAGATGTGTCTTGTTCTCATCAGGGTAATTGGAAATGGGTAACATTTTCAAACACCAACAAAATGGTGACTCTGCTAGGGAGTCATGAAGAAATTCATTGATAAAAGGACAAAGATCTCTGGTGTAATATTTTTCTATCCAAAAATTTGCATACTTAGTTTTGTATGCAAGGTTTCATGTTTTCCAATCAAGAATATGTTCTTTTAATTTTGTCAAGAATGTGAAATTTCCCTGTTGTTGAATACAATTTTCAAATACAAGTTGTAAGTTCTGGACCATCTTGTTTTGTTTTGCAAGTTGGTTAAATCTTTTCTCACAAAGTGAGTGGTGACTCAAAGTAAAATCTCTGCACCAGTGCTTCATAAATATGAAGGTATTATGAAGGGAACAACAGTGGGAAGGCAGATTTGAAGAATTCATTTCAAGTTCTTGACACTGGGTAAAAGAATCAAATGAGATGCAGTGCAAGTATTAAAAAATCTAGTTAAGATTTGAATCTGCTGTTATTTGCAGCATTGAAGTAGTTGTAGGAATCCATATTAAAAGGTATTTTCCATTCTTGTGTGAATTTATTTACATGAGAATAAAGATTCAAAAAAATTTCTCCATCAAATGGTTTATAGCATTAAATAGGAAATTGGTTCAGTACAGTTCAACATGCTTTGTGGAAGGTAGAGTCAACAAAAGTGTTTTATATGTCAAAGTATGTTTGAAGTTTTGAATTGGTAGAAAGAACTCTAGATCTGCTGCAATTAATAAATTCTGAAAGTGTCTAATGGTGAATGAGTCTTGAGTTTGAAGAATGTCGAGTTTCATCTCATCTAGTATGCAACCTGTTAGTGAAAGCTTTAGATCTATTTCTACCAAGAGGTATATGCCATTGAATTTTAATGGTATTCATGGTTTCTCGAATACTATGCCTTATGATCTCAGAAAGTATTTGCCTAAGTTTGGTGGAAACCATGAAAATTCAGCCAGTCATCATGTTCAGTTGTTTAGTGACTTGGTTGGTGATTTTGAAATTGCTCATGAAGACATTCAGATGAAATTGTTTGTTCAAACTTTAGAGGATGATGCTAGGGACTGGTTTTCATTCCTACCAGCGTGTTCAATTTCATCCTGAGATGAATTATTGTCGTCCTTCATAATGCAGTTTGGGGAAAGAGTAAGCATCTCTGATTATTTTGATAAGTTTTTGTAAATTCAAATCAGGAATGGTGAGTTAGTTCCTGAATTTAATATTAGATTTGTAAAGATTTTAAATGAAATTCTTGAAAGCTACAAGCTGAATGATCAAATGTGTTTAGTGGTTTATCTTGATGCATTTGATAAAAAGATGAGCTATCTGTTGAGAGATAAAGAACCTAAGACTTTGCATCAGGCATTCATGATAGTGATAGAGATTGAGAATAACATAAAATATGGATTAACCAGGAATCACTTCTCTAGAAATATTTGCCAGAAAGATGAGGTGTAAAGAACAAATCAATGTCATATAGAATGTTTAATTTCAGATAAGCAAATAAGCACCCCTGCTATTGTAAATAGTTTTGTTGAAGGTTAAAAAATAAAAACATGTGAACATGAAATCTCTTTGTTGCAAAGAAGAAATGATTCCATTCATGCTGAATTGAATGCACATGTTTATGGTATTACAATAGCAAATGATAGAATTCATTCACTTGATGAGTTATCCATGCCAGATATAAATCCAATCATTCATTTTCCCATTGATGATTTGCATTGTGTTGAAAACATAATAAATCAGGAAGAGGAAAGGTATTTATCTCAGTATGAGGATGAAAAACCTGAAAGTGATGTATCAAGTGATAAAGATGAAATTGCTGATCCGACATATTGTGAAGAAGCATCATGTGAAGAAAATGGCGAGACTTGTTGCTCAAGTCAAGAAGAGGATTGTGATAGTACATATGTGTCTTCATGTGAATCAGATGCTGATTGGGAAGAAGAAAGCAATGATGGGAGTGAGTATTCTTATGTCAGTGAAGGTATGAATTCTTTTCCTAAATCTGAAAGCGAATTTTTAGTTCAGAATTGTGCAGATCAGTTTGAGGTTGAAAGTGGTGAAGAAGAGTTGTCTACACAATATGATGATAAAAGGATTATTTATAAAGATGAATTGGTTAGTTGTGTAGATGAATGTCTTGAAGATACATGCAGTAGTAACCAGTAGTATAGAAAATATTCTGAGGTTAATGCATTAGCACCTAAAGATGATTTGATCGCAAGACATTTGAATCACCTATATGGAGACAATGAAAGTAACTTTGATTTGTATTCTACATGCATCGTTGATGGAGTGGATGTTGAGTCTTCATATGATTCTGATTTTTCTTCTTCATATGCTAAAAGTGTCCATGATAGTGATGTTAGAAATGGTTTTAAAGTTTTCACTAATCTGTTATATGGTGAGGAGTTTGACATTGATCAGCACATCACTTGTCCTAATGTCTACAAAGGCGCTTTGCATGGAGTTATCAATCCTCTTTTTGAAGAACACATGGACAATTTAGATTTAGTTGAGAATGAGTTTAACGATGATACTTTATCCTACTGCTGTGAGAAATCAAATTGTTTTTCTTCCGAGTATGATAGTAAAACTGATGATTATATTGCATTTGATGAGGTAAATGACATGGCATTTGACGAATTTGTTTCTAAAAATCAGTATGCACGTTGCAATGAGATTCATGATGAACTCTCTGATGTAAAGACTAATTTGTTTGCTGATTGTGAAGAACCATTTGAAGATTATAGATTAGTCTTAGATTTTGACATTGATGATGTATGTGAGTAAAAGTCAGAATGTTTGTTTGAATATCATCTGGTTATACAAAAGGATACACATTTTGAAGGTATGAGTGTTTTTTTTCCCCAAGTTGAATATGAAGCCTTCATATTCGAGAATGATAGCATGCATGAGCCATTAAATGAAGAGAGTTTTTGGTTTCAGTTTGATATGTTTAAGCATGTTGATCAGTATTTTCATGATAAGCAAATGGTTGAAGATGAAGTAAGTTTTTATATGCATTATGAAAGTAAGAGTGATGATTTTGTTTTGCCAAGTGATTTGCTATATAATGGTAATATGATTGGTGAGACTGGCATGAATGGAAATTTTAGTTTACCTCATGAAAGTTTAGATGAAAATCAAGTTTTATGATAGAGGTAAACAGTTTTGTTGAAGTTCGGTGGCCCGGGGCCATCGTGTGTACATAATCTTGGTAGTTGTAGTTGTTTTCTTGCTTTCAATAAGCTATTCGAGAGAAGTTTTGATGTTTTTGGGAGTGGTCTACTTCCTCCAAAGATCTGAATCCTTTCCATGCCTACAAGAGACATGCATCCTCAGATAGAGCCACTGTTCGCACTAAAAATTGCATGGTCAATTTTCAACACTAAAAATCAAGCCCTTAAACGCTTTTAAAATACATATGTACCTGGTTGTATCCGACTATTCTATTGAAGCCCTAGAGGTGTTCAATGTTTATAACACCTTCCATTCAGCCCATCTACCTATTCCATGAAGAGAAATCATCATTCTGAGCTATTTGGCGAAGTCCTGTTTCAAGCATTTGTCAAATTTGTAATTATGCCCTAGTGTCAAACAACGATAGGAGGCTGTGTTTGCTAGTGAATATCTCGCACCCAAAAATGCATCATGACTTCCCATTTTGAGATTATATGGTATCCATACCCGAGAACCTGTGTTTCAGATTTTGAGTCATTTTGAGTCCATTTGACTAGGTTTTGAATCCCTCAAAGTTGGTAGTTTAAATGTGTCATGCTTTTGCACTTTGCACCTAATTCTAGAAAGCCCTGTTTGACGTGCTATAACTTTTGACCAGTTAACTTGAATTCTAAAATTCCTTTTGCATTGTATTGTAGAGGTTAGAGTCTTGTTATGTTTCAAGTTTCAGCTTATGACGAATCCATTTGATCAGTTTTCAAATGCGATTCCAAATAGAATTTCTAAAGTTTTACTGGTGTCAACATTTGCAGATTGATTTGTACCCCTGTTCATGACGCCATATCTCCTGACCTATGATAGGTGTGATTGAATGGTTGGTTTTCTTGTGTTCTATACTAAAAATACTTCAAGTGTGTTAGTTTGCAAGTCATGACGAATCTGTAGGCACACTTTTCCAAGCCATTTCTATTTGCAAAAATTGATTACAGTCAGTGTTTCTAGTTTGCAAAATCCAAGTAGCCTACTTTGATAGCTCGCCATTTGTGCCCTATTATTCATCATGAGTCCAAATCATAGATCTATAATGTCCTCATGACAGATATTGAGCATCCCAGTTTTCATTTCCCCATGTGCTCATTTGCCTAGTTTTCCAAGCTGAATCTAGAGCCAATTTATTGTTTTCTGACATGTTCTTGTGCAGGTAATTATGAAGAGGCAACTTTGATAGTCAATATCTTTTGATTGGGAATTCGTCATGAGACGAGATCTAACGGGGTACAAGTATGCAAAATAGAGATTCAATGGGTTAGATTTTAGAGCCTGGTGAGTTGTTCAGGTTAGTTTTTAAGGGCAGTCAATGGACCTCCTGACACATAAGTGACAGTTTGCAGATAAGTGGTAAAGTGGTTTTCAGTTGATTATTCAATGATCAAACTTGATTCAAAGCAATTTGAGGTAATCAATAGATAAATTTAGCATATCAATTGTTTGAAATTAAATTTTTTTTATAGCTAGATCCACTCGGGGCTGACTAAGTTCAGCAGGCAAGTATGATTCCCAGATGTTTTCAAATATGGAATAATTATAAGTGATATTTGCAAGGTTGATGAAATTTTTGATTTTTGCCTTATAGAGACACATGAGGATGCAAATGATGCAATTTCATCATGTCATAAGATTATGGATTGTATAGCAATGCTCAAATTAACAGGTTGACAAATTTGGAGAGCTTAAACTTGGATTCATGTAAAATTGGAAACACAAGATTGCAATACTTGAGAGGGCTTACCTTTTTGAAGAACGCATGATTTGAACTCAAATTGAAATCACACAGAAATGCAATGAAAGGATATTTTTAGTATAATTGTTTTAAGGAACATGAAAGAACCATGCACTCTTCCTTTAATTGCAAAATGGACGAAGTATGGGAAAGAGCTGTTGAGGTAGCTTTGGATGGATAGGAAAGTTTATCTGTAGCTTGCAGTTTAACTTTGGACAGAGTAGTTAAGTGCATCCATGGGTGCCTTCCTCCGCCATCTCTGCTTGAGAAATTTCAGCAATTAAGGCATCTATCTATTGCAAGCATCGAAGTTTCCTCACTTGCCAATTTCCCCTTCTTGAAGCATATGGAGAAGCTTATTTTAAGTGATAATCATATAGCTGGGGGATTGGAATTTCTGGTTCAGGCAGGTCTCAAGTCACTTCGAGACCTTGATCTGTCAAACAATAAAATTCAGTATATTGAGGACCTTGAGCAATTGGCACAGTAGAAGCTTATTTTGCTTGACCTCTATGAGTGTCCTGTAACCAAAGTCATGGATTACAGGGCTAGGGTTTTTGGATTGATTAAGACTTTGAAGTATTTGGACAAGACAGATGCTGATGATAACGAGCGGTTTGAATCTGATGAGGAAGAGGAGGGATGAAACTATTTTTAAAGGTGCCCACGCCATCATTAAAGGGGAGCCATTTCACATAGAGCATTGGAGACCAAAGCTATAGATAAAGAAAGGGAGCAGACATAATATACATAGTCAAGGAAGACAAGAAAAATACATTATCCCACATTCTTTGTGGGCGGGCTATTTTGTTTGGTTTAAATACAAAAACAAACTTATTGCAAGGTGTCTTAGGACAATGCCTCTTGAAAGGAAGCACTCGGGTGATGGGCCCACCCTTGTAGTAGACCAAAAAAGAATGACGTTAGATGCACGAGAGGGCATAATTTTGAGCAAAGACGCATGCGCGCTGAGGTGGACTCGAGAAAGGAGATTGCGACACGTGTCTTGATCGTGCGACCATCGTTACCTCGCCATGCGAAGATGCTCATTAGTTAACTATAGTGAGATAGCGAGGCTGATGTGGCATGAGTTCCAAGGTGGATGATGAGGTGGTAGAGGATGACACATGTCATTCTGTCACCATGTCGCCAATGACATGGAGGTTGTTGAGTTAGATAGTGACATAGCGAGGGAGAATCAAGAAATGACATGTGGCAAGTGGTCCCAAAGTAGTTGGTGACATGGCCGATGATACAGATCGAGTAGCCAATCAGGAAGCACCATGTGGCACTAGTAAAAATAGGTTGACCACAGATTCAGAGGATAAGGGAAAAATTTGCAGAAAATAAAAAATAATTTTTTATTTTTTCTGGGCAGTGGGTATACACGTTCAAATTTTTTAAAGAGAAACATATTCTAAAGTTTATACTTTAGAATTTTTCAAATTTTATAAAAAATTAAATGTGTAGACATGAGTTTCTAGCAAAGAAGTCATTTTCAAAATGACTTTTAGGAGGTTTCCAAGAGGCCAGATAGGCAATGTTATATATCACCGAAATTGGGAGAAGACTAAATTTCCAATTCTGGAGTTGGTTTTTGCACAGGTATTAGTCAGTTTGAGCTACACGAGGTTTTCCATCAGGTACCTGAATTGCAACTATATTCAAACCAGGAAGTTCAGTTTTGATTTTTTGTCAAGATAATGACCTGAATATCAGTAGAAGGCAATGGAAATGTAGTTAGGGTCAAATTTGTTCAAATTTACTCAATAAAAACTCATTTTCACTGGCATTTTCATGGGGCAATCAGATATTTTGGTGATTCAAAAAGCTTTCATCATTAAGCAGAGATATTTGCAAATCTGTTGTAAAAAATGATGAAACAAAATCAGATCAGATGGGATGAAAGAAGAAAGAGGTTATTCAGTTGCACAGGATTGAATTTCAAGTGGAGACTTGTCATCTTCAAAACAGATCTGAGAATTCTTTCTCTTCTATATTATTCTTTCTTTCTTCCATTTGAAAGGATCTATATTATTCTTTCTTTCTTCCATTTGAAAGGTTCCAGTTTTTGCACTAAGAGACCATTCTTCAGCATTTCTTCTTGTATTGAACAACATTTTGATTTTTATGCAAATAGTTCATGTCTGTTAGGTGATTTATGAAGTATTATGTACATCTTTTATGTATTTTATTTCAAGGAAAGAAAATAAAGAGTGGCAATGGTTTCAAATTCAGGCTGAATCTTGTCTCCTGTTTGTGGATTTGTAATTTTTTCTAGTTTATGATCAAAGATCATAGATTAGGTTGCATCTCATTTAGTGATGTATGTGATTGAAATACCTTGCTTATGGAACCAAGAGCCATGTAACCGCTTGGTGTTTATTATAGGGTTTACTGATTTCATGATGGGATATTTTGAGTATGAGATTCATTTTGATGCAGATATCTATTCACAAGGTGAAAGATAGATCAGAGATCTGGACATAGTAATATGTCTGAGATTTCTAGGAGATGTATGGTTATAATTCATTTAATTGCCCAATAGATAAGGCACTGTTCACAGATAGGATCATTAAATTTTGTTTCTCATATCTGGGTCTTGTTGTCATCAATCTATTAAATCATTTTCATTTTATTGTTGAAAGATATTCAAAGTATAACCCGCACTTAACTTTCTAGTTTCATGAGTCATGTCCTTAGCTATTTCATGCTTGTGATCTCCTAGTTAAGCATAGAAGAATTAGGGATTTCATCTGCTTTTATAGATCATGAATATGGTTATTGCACTAGTCACATAGTCAATTCTAAAGAGGTTCACCCACCTAGGTTTTGCAGAGCCTAAAGTGCAAAAGGAGTATAGCCTTATAGTTGGCCTGGTGTCTGAATGGTCATGTTGAAAATGGGAGTTAGCTGCCCCTAGATGTGTCTTGTTCTCATCAAGGTAATTGGAAATGGGTAACATTTTCAAACACCAACAAAATGGAAACTCTACTGGGGAGTCATGAAGAAATTCATTGATAAAAGGAAAAAGATCTCTGGTGTAATATTTTTCAGTCCAAAAATTTGCATACTCAGCTTTGTATGCAAGGTTTCATGTTTCCTAGTCAAGAATATGTTCTTTTAAGTTTGTCAAGAATGTGAAATTTCCCTGTTGTTGAATACAATTTTCAAATACTAGTTGTAAGTTTTGGACCATCTTGTTTTGCTTTGCAAGTTGGTTAATCTTTTCTCACTAAGTGAGTGGCAACTCAACGTAAAATCTCTGCACCAGTGCTTCATAAATATGAAGGTATTATGAAGGGAACAACAGTGGGAAGGCAGATTTGAAGAATTTATTTTAAGTTCTTGACACTAGGTAAAAGAATCAAATGAGATGCAGTGCAAGTATTAATAAATTTGGTTAAGATTTGAATCTGTTGTTATTTGTAGCATTGAAGTAGTTGTAGGCATCCATATTAAAAGGTATTTTCCATTCTCGTGTGAATTTATTTACATGAAAATAAAGATTCAAAAAAGTTTCTCCATCAAATGGTTTGTAGCATTAAATAGGAAGTTGGTTCAGTACAGTTCAACATGCTTTGTGGAAGGTAGATTCAGCAAAAGTGTTTTATATGTCAAAGTATGTTTGAAGTTTTGAATTGGTAGAAAGAACTCCAGATCTGATGCAACTAATAAATTCTAAAAGTGTCTAATGGTGAATGAGTCTTGATTTTGAAGAATGTCGAGTTTCATCTCATCTAGTATGCATCCTGTTAGTGAAATTTTTAGATCTATTTTTACCAGGAGATATATGCCATTGAATTTTAATGGTATTCATGGTTTCTCGAATACTATGCCTTATGATCTTAGAAAATATTTGCCTAAGTTTGGTGGAAACCATGAAAATTCAGCCAGTCATCATGTTCAGTTGTTTAGTGACTTGGTTAGTGATGTTGAAATTGCTCATGAAGACATTCAGATGAAATTGTTTATTCAGACTTTAGAGGATGATACTAGGGACTAGTTTTCATTCCTACTAGCATGTTCAATTTCATCCTGGGATGAATTACTATTAGCCTTCATGATGTAGTTTAGGGAAAGAGTAAGCATCTTTGATTATTTTGATAAGTTTTTGAAAATTCAAATCAGGAATGGTGAGTTAGTTCTTGAATTTAATATCAAATTTGTAAAGATTTTAAATGAAATTCCTAAAAGCTACAAGTCGAATGATCAAATGTGTTTAGGAGTTTATCTTGGTGCATTTGATAAAAGGATGAGCTATTTGTTGAGAGATAAAGAACCTCAAACTTTGCATCAGGCATTCATTACAATGATAGAGATTGATAATAACATAAAATATGGATTAACCAGGAATCACTTCTCTAGAAATATTTGCCGGAAAGAGGAGGTGCAAAGAACAAATCAATGTCATATAGAATGTTTAATTTCAGATCAGCAAATAAGCACCCCTGCTATTGTAAATAGTTTTATTGAAGGTTCAGAAATAAAAACATGTGAACATGAAATCTCTTTTTTGCAAAGAAGAAATGATTCCATTCATGCTGAATTGAATGCACATGTTTATGGTATTACAATAGTGAATGATAGAATTGATTCACTTGATGAGTTATCCATGCAAGATATAAATCCAATCATTCATTTTCCAATTGATGATTTTCATTGTGTTGAAAACATAATAAATCAGGAAGAGGAAAGGTATTTATCTCAGTATGAGGATGAAGGACCTGGAAGTGATGTATCAAGTGATAAAGATCAAATTGCTGATCCAACATATTGTGAAGAAGCATCATGTGAAGACAATGGTGAGACTTGTTGCTCAAGTCAAGAAGAGGATTGTGATAGTACACATGTGTCTTCATGTGAATCAGATGCTGATTGGGAAGAAGAAAACAATGACAGGAGTGAGTATTCTTATGTCAGTGAAGGTATGAATTCTTTTCTTAAATTTGAAAGTGAATTTTTAGTTCAGAATTATGCAAATCAGTTTGAGGTTGAAAGTGGTGAAGAAGAGTTGTCTACACAATATGAGGATAAAAGGATTATTTATAAAGATGAATTGGTTAGTTGTGTAGATGAATGTCTTGAAGATACATGCAGTAGTAACCAGCAGTATAGAAAAGATTTTGAGGTTAATGCATCAGTGCCTAAAGATGATTTGCTTGCAAGACATTTGAATCACCTATATGGAGACAATGAAAGTAACTTTGATTTGTATTCTACATGCTTCGTTGATGGAGTGGATGTTGAGTCTTCATATGATTCTGATTTTTCTTCTTCATATGCTAAAAGTGTCCATGATAGTGATGTTAGAAATGGTTTTAAATTTTTCACTAATCTGTTATATGGTGAGGAGTTTGACATTGATCAACACATCACTTGTCCTAATGTCTACAAAGGTGCTTTGCATGGAGTTATCAATCCTCTTTTTGAAGAACACATGGACAATTTAGATTTAGTTGAGAATGAGTTTAATGATGATACTTTATCCTACTTCTATGAGAAATCAAATTTTTCTTCTCCCGAGTATGATAGTAAAACTGATGATTATATTGCATTTGATGAGGTAAATGACATGGCATTTGACGAAGTTGTTTCTGAAAATCAGTATGCATCTTGCAATGAGATTCATGATGAGCTCTCTGATGTGAAGACTAATTTGTTTGCTGATTGTGAAGAACCATTTGAAGATTATAGATTAGTCTCAAATTTTGACATTGATGATGTATGTGAGTACAAGTCAGAATGTTTGTTTGAATATCATCTGGTTATACAAAAGGATACACATTTTGAAGATATGAGTGTTTTTTTTCCCCAAGTTGAATATGAAGCCTTCATATTCGAGAATGATAGCATGCATGACCCATTAAATGAAGAGAGTTTTCGATTTCAGTCTGATATGTTTAAGCATGCTGATCAGTATTTTCATGATGAGCAAATGGTTGAAGATGAAGATGAAGTAAGTTTTTATATGCATTATGAAAGTAAGAGTGATGATTTTGTTTTGCCAAGTGATTTGCTATATAATGGTAATATGATTGGTGAGACTGGCATGAATGGAAATTTCAGTTTACCTCATGAAATTTTAGATGAAAATCATGTTTATGATAGAGGTAAACCATTTTGTTGAAGTTTGGTGGTCCGAGGCCATCGTGTGTACATAATCTTGGTAGTTGTAGTTGTTTCCTTGCTTTCAATAAGCTGTTCGAGAGAAGTTTTGAAGTTCTTGGGAGTGGTCTACTTCCTCCAGAGATCTGAATCCTTGCCATGCCTGCAAGGGACATGCATCCCCAGACAGAGCCATTTTTGGCGCTAAAAATTGCATGGTCAATTTTCAGCACTAAAAATCAAGCCCTTAAACGCTTTTAAAATACATATATACCTGGTTGTACCTGACTATTCTATTGAAGCCCTAGAGGTGTTCAATGTTTCTAACACCTTCCATTCAGCTTGTCTACGTATTCCATGAAGATAAATCATCATTCTGAGCTACTTGGCGAAGTCCTGTTTCAAGCATTTGTCAAATTCGCAATTATGCCCTAGTGTCAAACATCGATAGGAGGCTGTGTTTTCTAGTGAATATCTCACACCCAGAAATGTGTCATGACTTCCCATTTTGAGATTATATGGTATCCATACCCGAGAACCTATGTTTTAGATTTTGAGTCATTTTGAGTCCATTTGACTAGGTTTTGAATCCCTCAAAGTTGGTAGTTTAAATGTGTCATGCTTTTGCACTTTGCGCCTAATTTTGAAAAGCCCTGTTTGACGTGTTATAACTTTTGACCGGTTAACCTAAATGCTAAAATTCCTTTTGCTTTGTATTGTAGAGGTCAGAGACTTGTTATGTTTCAGGTTTTAGCTTATGAAAAATCCATTTGATCAGTTTTCAAATGCGATTCCAAATGGAATTTCTAAAGTTTTACTGATGTCAATATTTGCAGATTGATTTGTACCCCTGTTCATGATGTCATATCTCTTGACCTGTGATAGGTGTGATTGAATGGTTGGTTTTCTTGTGTTCTATACTGAAAGTACTTCAAGTGTGTTAGTTTGCAAGTCATGAAGAATCCATATGCACACCTTTCCAAGCCATTTCTATTCGCAAAAAATGCTTTCGGTCAATGTTTCCAGTTTGCAAAATCCAAGTGGCCTACTTTGACCACTCGCCATTTGCACCTTGTTATTCATCATGAGTCCAAATCATAGATCCATAATATCCTCATGATAGATATTGAGCATCCCAGTTTTCATTTCCCCATGTGCTCATCTGCCTAGTTTTCCAAGCCGATTCTAGAGGCAATTTATTGTTTTCTGACATGTTCTTGTGCAGGTAATTCTGAAGAGGCAACTTTGATAGTCAATATCTTTTGACTGGGAATTTGTCATGAGACGAGATCTGACGGGGTACAAGTATGCAGAACAAAGATTCAATGGGTTATATTTCAGAGCCTGGTCAGTTGTTCAGGTCAGTTTTTAAGGGCAGTCAACAGACCTTCTGTCTCAAAAGTGACAGTTTGCAGATAAGTGGTAAAGTGGTTTTCAGTTGATTATTCAATGATCGAACTTGATTCAAAGCAATTCAAGGTAATCAATAGATCAATTCAGCATATCAGTTGTTTGAAACTAAAATTTTTTTTTAGCCGGACCCACTCAGGGCCGACTAAGTTTAGCAGGCAAGTATGGTTCCCAAATGTTTTCAAATATGGAATAATTATAAGTGATATTTGCAAGGTTGATGAAATTTGTGATTTTCGCCTTATAGAGACACATGAGGATGCAAATGATGCAATTTCATCATGTCATAAGATTATGGATTGTATAGCAATGCTCAAATTAACAGGTCGACAAATTTGGAGACCTTAAACTTGGATTCGTGTAAAATTGGAAACACAAGATTGGAATACTTGAGAGGGCTTACCTTTTTGAAGAACGCATGATTTGAACTCAGATTGAAATCACACGAAAATGCAATGAAAGGATATTTTCAGTATAATTGTTTTAAGGGACATGAAAGAACCATGCATTCTTCCTTTAATTGCAAAATGGACGAAATATGGGAAAGAGCTATTGAGGCAGCTTTGGACGGACAGGAAAGTTCATCTACAGCTTGTAGTTTAACTTTGGATGGAGCAGTTAAGTGCATCCATGGGCACCTTCCTCTACCATCTCTGCTTGAGAAATTTCAGCAATTAAGGCATCTATCTATTGCAAGCATCAGAGTTTCCTCACTTACCGATTTCCCCCGCCTGAAGCATCTGGAGAAGCTTATTTTAAGCGATAATCGTAGAGCTGGGGGATTGGATTTTTTGGTTCAGGCAGGTCTCGAGTTGCTTCGAGACCTTGATCTGTCAAACATTAAAATTTAGTAAATTGAGGACCTTGAGCCATTGGCACAATGGAAGCTTGTTTCGCTTGACCTCTATGAGTGTCCTGTAACCAAAGTCGTGGATAACAAGGCTAGGGTTTTTGGATTGATTAAGACTTTGAAGTATTTGGACAAGACGTGTCTTGATGATAACGAGTGGTTTGAATCTGATGAGGAAGAGGAGGGATGAAATTATTTTTAAAGCTGCCCACGCCATCATTAAAGGGGAGCCATTTCACACAGAGCGTTGGAGACCAAAGCTATAGATAAAGAAAGGGAGCAGACATAATATACGCAGTCAAGGAAGACAATAAAATTACATTATCCCACATTCTTTGTGGGCGAGCTATTTGTTTGGTTTAAATACAAAAACAAACTTTTTGCAAGGTGTCTTACGACAACGCCTCTTGAAAGGAAGCACCCATGTGATGGGCCCACCCCTGTAGCCAACCAAAAAAGAATGACGTCAGATGCACAAAAGGACATAATTTTGAGCAAAGACACATGCGCGTTGAGGTGGCCTCAGGGGAGGAGATTGCGACACGTGTCTTGATCGTGCAACCATTGTTACCTCGCCATGCGAAGATGCTTGCTAGTTAACTATAGCGAGATAGCGAGGCTGACGTGGCACGAGTTCTAAGGTGCATGATGAGGTGGTAGAGGATGACACATGTCATTTTGTCGCCATGTCACCAATGACGTGGAGGTTGTTGAGTTAGATAGCAACATAGCGAGGGAGAATCAGGAAATGACATGTGGAAAATGGTCCCAAAGCAATTGGTGACATGGCAGATGATACAGATCAAGTAGCCAATCAGGAAGCACCATGTGGTGCTAGTCAAAACAGGTTGACCACGGATTCAGAGGATAAGGGAAAAATTTGTAGAAAATAAAAAATAATTTTTTATTTTTTCTGGGCAAAGGGTATGCACGTTCAAAATTTTTAAAGAGAAACATATTGTAAAGTTTATACTTTAGAATTTTTCAAATTTTATAAAAAATTAAATGTGCAGACATGAGTTTCTAGCAGAGGAGTCATTTTCAAAATGACTTTCAGGAGGTTTCCAAGAGGCCAAATAGGCGATGTTATATATCACCGAAATTGGGAGAAGACAAACTTTTCGATTCTGGAGTTGATTTTTGCATAGGTATCAGTTAGTTTGAGCTACATGAGGTTTTCCATCAGGTACCTGAATTGCAACTATATTCAGACTAGGAAGTTCAGTTTTGATTTTTTGTCAAGATAATGACCTAAATATCAGTAGAAGGCAATGGAAATGAAGTTAGGGTCAAATTTTTTCAGATTTACTCAGTAAAAACTCATTTTCACTGGCATTTTCATGGGGCAATAAGATATTTTGGTGATTCAAAAAGCTTTCATCATTAAGCAGAGATATTTGCAAATCAGTTGTAAAAAATGATGAAACAAAATCAGATTAGATGGGATGAAAGAAGAAAGAGGTTACTCAATTGCACAAGATTGAATTTCAAGTGCACACTTGTTGTCTTCAAAACAAATCCGAGAATTCTTTCTCTTCTATATTATTCTTTCTTTCTTCCATTTGAAAGGTTCTAGTTTTTGCGCTGAGAGACCATTCTTCAACATTTCTTCTTGTATTGAACAACATTTTGAGTTTTATGCAAATAGTTCATGTCTGTTAGGTGATTTATGAAGTATTCTGTACATCTTTCATGTATTTGATTTCAAGGAAAACAAATAAAGAGTGGCAATGGTTTCAAATTCAGCCTGAATCTTGTCTCCTATTTATGGATTTGTAATCTTTTCTAGTTTATGATCAAAGACCATAGATTAGGTTACATCTCATTTGGTGATGTATGTGATTGAAATACCTTGCTTATGGAACCAAGAGTCATGTAACCGCTTGCTGTTTATCAGAGGATTTACTGATTTCATGATGGGATATTCTGAGTATGAGATTCATTTTGATGTAGATATCTATTCACAAGGTGAAAGATAGATCAGAGATCTGGACGTAGTAATATGTCTGAGATTTCCAAGAGATGTATGGTTATAATTCATTTAATTTCCCAATAGATAATGCACTGATCACAGATAGGATCATTAAATTTTGTTGCTCATACCTGGGTCTTGTTGTCATCAATCTATTAAATCATTTTCATTTTATTGTTGAAAGATATTCAAAGTATAACCCGCACTTATCTTTCCAGTTTCATGAGTCATGTCCTTAGCTATTTCATGCTTGTGATCTCCTGGTTAAGCATAGAAGAATTAAGGGTTTCATCTACTTTTATAGATCCTGAATATGGTTATTGCACTGGTCACATAGTCAGATCTAAAAAGGTTCACCCGCCTAAGTTTTGCAGATCCTAAAGTGCAGAAGGAGTATAGCCTTATAGTTGGCTTGGTGTCTGAATGGGCATGTTGAAAATGGGAGTTAGTTGCCCCTAGATGTGTCTTGTTCTCATCAGGGTAATTGGAAATGGGTAACATTTTTAAACACCAACAAGTACTAGGGGAGTTTTCTTGCTCTAGGAAGTAGCAAGGAAGGAAATGACCTTAGTCATTGAGAGGGCCAAGGCATCGACTTGTTGAGATTTTTCTTGTTTTTGGACATCCATGGGGTTGGTGTCACCATCCAAATTGATGATTTGGATAGGGGAGGTAGGCATTGCCACTAATTTCTCTTGTTCTTTCTCCTTGTTCTTGTCTCCTCCCTCTTGCCCAACTTTTTTGGTGTCTGAAAGAGAGCCACCTCTACAGGTAGGAGTGATTAGAATTTTCTTCTCTATAGGTTGGTCTCTAGCTTGACCAATAGACTATAATGGGTCTATAAATTTTCAAGTAGTAGTTGTGGTGGTTGTTGTTGTAGTTGACTTGGTAACACAAGAAAATACTCCACCCGTAGAACTTGTGCTCCATATCCTCTTCCTCCTTTCTTGGGTCCATTCTACCCATTTGTTCGTTCTCTTGATTATCCCATGCATGAGGTCATCCATAGTGTCTATGATAGGTCCTATAGGTTGGGTAGACACAATAGGAGTGCCTTTAATCTTCTCATATGATGTGGGGTGCATATAAGCTTCATCATCTACAACATCAGAAACATCAAAAAAATTATTATATAACTTAATTTCATCAATTTTTAGTTATCATCATAATTTCTCTCAAGCCTAGTATTCATTAAGTCACCCAACCCAGAAGTCCTCAATATCTAGAACATGCTTATAAGAATATGTCAACTACAAGTGATCTCTTACAAATTTGACTATATCATATTGAGGCTTGAGTACCTCATAGTCCACCAATTTGATTTCATTCTTAAAAATCTTCACCAAATTCTGAGCATTGAATCTAGAAGCATGAGAATAGGATCCAACCACTATGAGGAAGGAAATTCTAACTATTTTCTTCACATTTGAACACAAGATCTTCACTTCAAGAATTTGTCAACAAAACTTAACTAGAACCACCTTGTCCTCTAGGTACTTGGGAATTCTCTTAGAAAAACCATTAAAGGAACCTACCCATAGATATGATAATCTTAGATATTGGATAAATGAGTATCTAAATTGGCTAATAGCTGAGATTTCTTTTGGTAAGAATCTCCTTTCAAGGCATCTTTGCAATTCCCAAAATAGCCTCATTGTGAAGGCATTATTTACTACCACATACTACTAAAAAATTCTTTGGATTTATAGATGAGGGTAGAACTCATATACCTTTGTGTGTTCATCATAGTTTTCGATGCTAGGAAGGTCAGGCCACAAGTGGTGAGTAGCCAAGGCATAAATTAGATAAGACATGTAAAATTGTTTAAATCATCTAGCCAAATTCATCAATGAGGCAAGCTCATAAAAAATGATCTATTCCCAATCAATTTGCATATCCTCAAAAAAAATAGCTTGCACCAAGAAGAAATAGTGCTTAGTGAACTCTATAATTTCTTCTTTTCCTTTGAGTCTTAGTAGTAGAGAAAGAATATCTACTATCTCTGTTTTCAAATTTATGCTAAATAGGGTCTTGGGAATTTTTCTCTCCTTCAAGCAAGGAGTCTAGCGCCATGTCCTTTGCATGTCTTCCCATCTGAGGGTCTTTTTCTCATTGAACATAGATGCAAAAGTGTCAAAGTCAATATCATTGTACTCCTCTTTTACAAGAATACTAAACATAGATTGCATCAGTGGCTTGTTGATCAAGACAAGAATGGATTGATCAAGAAATGAAATCTACTTTATTTGTAGATCATATCTCTCGATAAATTCCCTCACAAACTTCAATTTATGTACTACCATTGGAAAACTAGCCACCTTAATGAGTCTTCTCTCTTTAAGCTTTTGAGTGATCGAGTGAACTGGCTGAGAATTGAGCCTCCTATAGAGATCACTCAAATCATAGAATTCAAATGACATATATGTTAGATCTTTCAATCCACTCTCCAGACCTATTAACTTGTCATAACTTATAAATTTGATTGCCATTCATTATGATTTCATAGGATACAATTTTCCATAAATAACCATTTAATATACTTGAAGAAATAAATTTGAAGTAATTCTATTGAAATAGGTAGAGGAATTAGAACATTGGTGCCAGAGAAATGAAAGTAAGTTCAGCTAATGATTATAACAATAGGATTTTCATTAAATGTTATAATCAACGACTATTTAAAATTTCCATTTTCTTGCACCTAAAAATTCATAACCCTAGAAAGCTTATTACTTTACCTAAGGTAAAGTCACATTAATAAAAAAATACCTATTAAAAGAGGTGCTTTAGTTCCATGAAAATTTGGAATGTAGATATACTTGATAACTCAAAAAATTTGGAGGAGAGAGAGAAACATAGCTTTTCTATAAGCCCTACTTTCCATCTATTGGGAATCACAATATAGGGAGTGATTCTTTATTAGCTTGCACACTTCATTCTTTCACTTTTTTCCTCAAGCATTTAACACTTCCTTTCCTTTATATCGGGATCACATCCTCACCATTAATTTTTGAAGAAGTATCTTTTGAGAATCTCTACATAATATTCACACTTTAAGGTGGATTGTCTTTCTATTTTCAAATCTTTTAGAGAAGTGGCCTTTTTCATTACATGTAGGGATGTAAAACATATCTCTAAGCAACATTTTCTAGAATGAAGTAAACTAACCACACTTCAAAATTTAACCTCAATATGATGGCTTCAAAGCTAGATCTTGAGCATCCCTTACTGATTAAGAGCTTGAAAGAGTTCATTCAGCATCATGCTTTTACTACTTGTATATAAAGGCTTGGATTTCACATAAATCATTATCACTTCAAAAGAAGAACAAAACAACTTCGCTTTCATTGGTGCACAGTGAAAAACTCATAGACCAAATCTTCCTTGTGAAAGAAGATTTTACCTCTACAACATGAATGAGATTCTTCTTTACTTTGATCTATGGCTTTGTGGGTCTTTCGATCATGACATGATCATAAACACAACTTAATAATCACTGCCATGGGTTCATTCTTCAAATACACACTTGATTAAGTTCACGAAAGGGGAAAACTAGTTCGATTGCTTGAAATTTGTAGGAAAGAGGATGTTGGGGAAATATAGCATATATTCAAACATAGATAACTTCTTATTGGGAAGACACCAAAATGTATCCCAACCATACCTAGATCACCTAGACCCTATGCACATTGGGAAAACAAAAAACCCACATAGAAGAATCAGGTAGAGGTAATACAAATGAGACCTAGAAAAGAAAAGAATGTGAGGTACTCAGGAAATATGAGAAGTAAGTAACCTAAAGGACACTTAGAAATCACACTTGAACATGAACTCACTTAAATACCAATGACTTTAATTTTTGCAAGGGTAGGACTAAAACTTGGCAACACCATTGTACTAAAAAATAAATATAATAACATAATAAAGGATTAATATAATAAAAAAATATCAATGGGAAAATAAATTTTCATGTCATTTATAGGTGAGGTCCTGATAATGCAACGTACAAAGGAAAGCATTTTTTCTTAGTTGATTTGTGATATTAGGAAAGATAGAGAATCAAATAAGTTTTTTTTTTTTTAATGAATAGTGTTAGCCCCAACTAATAATATTATTTATGTATTGAAAGATTCATATCAATTGGTATGCTGTCATTGATTTTGGGCCTTAATTGGTGAACCATTATGCTAATTTAGTAGAATTCCATATCATTTGATTGATGAAGAGGATTTGAAGAAAATTACGTTGATGATATAAGTGTATTGTATTCAATAGGAACTTGAATGAATTAGATTGTGATAGTATAATGTTGGTTTGATTATTTCAGATGATTTCATTAAGTATTGAGATCATATTTAAGCAAGAAAATTTGGTTGTGAATGAAGAATCATAATATTTACCAAGTTACTACAATTGTCACTGAACACCTAATGAAGAGTTGAAAGATGAGTAATATCAACCAAGAAGTTCCAGTATCAACCAAGTCTAGTGTTGACTAAGAAAATATGTATTAATCGAGCCTAGAAGTAAGACTTAATTTGAGGCCAAAGTTTGATGAATATAAAGCATGTCTAAGAAGTTTTGAAGATAAAAACAAAGTTAGTTATGAGATCAATGGCTGGAGAAATTCAAAGAAGATCTAATTAAACTTATTTGGTTTGATTGTTTCACATGATTTGATTAAGTATTGAGATCATATTTAAGCAAGACAATATGGATGGTGAATGAAGAATCACAATATTTACTACATTTTTCACTAAGTTCTTGATGACCAATTGAAAGATGTGTAGTATCAACTAAGAAATTTTAGTATTAACCAAGTCTAGTATTGACTAAGAAAAGATGTACTATTAACTAAGCATAGAAGAAAGAATTAATTTAAGGCCAACATTTGATGGAAACAAAAAACTGTTTGAGAAGTTTTGAAGATAAGAATGAAGTTAGTGATGAGATAAATGACTAGAGATATTCAAAGAAATTTTGATGAAAGTTATTTGATGATTTTAATCAAAGCACATATCTCAAGGTGAAGATGTATAACCCAATTGTCTAGATTCATTAAATCTAAGCTAGATGAAGGTCTATAATTTTAATTAAGTGAAAAAATCAAGGGATCTAATGGAATGACAAGGCCAAAAAAAATCTATTTAAGGAATGACACTATGTTCATTGTTGTTGATCAAGTTGGTGGCCAAGACAATTAGAGAAGAAGGAAGAAGGATAATTGAGAAGAGTTGCATTGTAAAGATCAAGAAAGATCGGTGCTAAGTTGATGTGTAAGTGAGTGAATCAAATAGAAGGAATGAAACAAAGATTTGAGTAACCAAGGTATTGAAAATACACCTTTGGAACAATTGTTATGTTGACATTGATGTCAAACCTTACTAGCAAGAAAATTGCTAACAATGTAGAGTGTTATATCATTTGGTTGATGAAGAGGATTTGAAAAGAAAAAATCACAAGATGACTTAGTATAAGGTTGAGTTGAGATATGAAAGTGTAATGGAATTACAATGGGCACTTCATAAGTTAGTACTTAACAATATAATGTGTTGTTTACTCATTACAATAATAAAGGAAGAAAAATTAGTTGATGGGCAAAAGAGTTAGTTGAAGAAACCAAACTAATAAACTTTACCAAGTATCTAAAGTAGAATATTAAGGAACTTAAGCATTTTTGAGAAGAATAATGTTGGTTGAGTATCAATATTGGTTGAGTGACTGAGAATTTTGAGCCATAGTAATGATCGAATTGCATAGTGTAAACCAAGAAAGATAGTTTAGTGATGACCTATTGATCTAGTGATGATTGAGAAACTAAACATAGTTATGATTGAGTTTCAAAAAACTAATAATTTGAGAAAGAACCAAGATTTATGGCCAAAATAGTTGAATTCTTGAAATAATCAAAAAATGTTGACAAAAAGGATTGATGAATTATATTATTTAATGCATGGTAAGGATTAGTTGAGTGATAAAAGGCTAAGATGTAAGGGAATATTTCAAGAAGTTTCAAGAAGAAAGAAGAATAGGAGATGTCCAAATTCATTGAATCTATTGAATCTAATCATAATTCTAAGATCTATGGTTATGATTAAGTGGAAAAAGATGTAAGCTACCTATTTAAGGAGGCATATGAGATAATTTGTGTGGTTGTTGGACTAGAATTTGTGGAGACAAATGAAGAATAGACTTGCAAAGGAGAAGTGTGAAGTTTGTGATGTGAGAGATTTTTTGAAGAGTTGCTAAGAAAATTTGAGTTTTTGAGAATGATGGAGTTGAGTCAATGAACTAGGAATGAGCTAAATGGAGATCTAAATTTCTAAATTGAGTTATATGTTATTAGATCAAACCTAGATGTTACTTTCTAATCATTGTGGCACTAGTAAAATTATATTGATTAAGGTTGACCTTACAGACAATTATAGATCATTGAACAAGGTGACATTTCAAGGGAATTTTCTAAAGTCCTCTAACAAGACCACTCCTGACATGGTGATTAAATCCTTTAATGGGGTCACACTTAATAGTGTATTTTTCACCTTTTAATAGGGTTGGCTCCTAAAAGAGCTCACTTTAGAAGAGTAAGAAGCATGTTACTTGGTGGTTTTTCCCATACTGGGTTTCTGTATTAAATTCTAGTGTCAAACATTTGTATGGATGTTTGTTATGTGTTTGTGCTACTTATTATTTTTAAGATTAAAGTTTATTGTTAACTATGATATCTTCTACTAGTCAGTGATATTAAACATAGAGAAAAAATAGAATGAACAAGTTGAATGGTGATGAACATTTTTATTCGATATATTGTTCGTGAGTTTGGTTAAGTTTGTTGGAGTTGTTAAAAGTTGATTTTATACATCTGAACTTGAGGATAACTGATTCACCTCCCCTCCCCCCTGCCCACCACCTTAGTTATTCTAAATATTCTAACAATTGGTATTAGAGAATTAGTGCTTGTGTGCAAGTTTGAAGGACTTAAAGCTAAATTTATAGATGTATAAGATAGAGGTACCCAAGTTGAGCAAGAAGAACTTCTCAACATGGAAAAGGCTAATGAAGTTTTATCTATATGGTATTGGAGATTATACACTTTACTATCCACAGAATGAGTACATTGAAGTTACTAAACCTATGATAGTTGAACAAATGAAAGATAAGTAGGAGCATAACCAAATGATGATTGAACTCCCATCCTCCCTAAGGTATTCTAAATTTGAAGAAGTGAAAGACTGTAAAAATTAAAAGTAGGTATGAGACAAGTTGGCATTGATCCATGGAGGAGATAAAAATATGGTGACATGCAAGGTAGAAATCTTAAGAGGAAAGTTTGGTGACATAAAGATGAAGGAAGGTGAAAATGTTGCACAATATGTTGGAAGAATCAAACAAGTGGTGAATGTTATTAAGAGTGTTGGTGGTATCATTTATGAGGAAACAATGATAAAAAAGATATTGAGAACTTTACTTCCTATATATTCTATTAGAGAACTTAAATGTACACTTGATAATGATATGATATTGGATAGTCTAGTTGGTAGACTCATAAATTTTGAGTTGGAAAATTATAATAATTACACACCTACTAATGTTGAAAGTGCTTTCAAAGAAAAATTGAGTCTTGGTGACTCTAGAGGAAAGAAGAAAACCAAGAATGTGAACAGTCATAGTGAATTAGATGATGAACTTGAGATCTCATTGGGTAAAAGGACACCAAGTGTAAAGGGAAAATACAAAGATAAACTCATTATTATTTATTTTACATGTAACAAGGTTGATCATATTTCTGCAAGGTGTCTTGATAGAGAAAAAAAGGATGAAAGGAAGTATAGAAAATACCAAGGAAGGAGAGATAATAGATACATATGAGGAAATAGAGACAAGGAAAAGGTAAGAAATGATGTTACATTGATGAAGAAACTACTAATAGTGCTACTCGTGAAAATGATGATGAAGTTGTATATATTTCTATTAAAGATGAATCTGATGATGAAATGTATGAGAAAACTACTTTAATCTCACATATAAGAAAGAATGATAGATGGATAATTGATAGTGTATGTTCCCATCACATGAATGGTGATACAATTAAGTTTGATAAGTTGGTACATTATAGTGGAAGTAATGTCAAATTTGGAAATGATACACCATGTTACGTGAAAGGTAGATGATCAATTCTACTAATTGATAAGATCATATGTGATAATGCATATTGGGTTGAAGGTCTAAAATATAAGTTCTTAAGTGTGTAATAGTTGATCAATTTAGGTTATAGGGTTGAGTTTAAAGACAGGAAAACAAAGATCCATGATGCTACTGGTGAACTAATTGGAAGTTGAGAGAAAACCAGAGGTAACTTGTTTTATCTAGACCTATCTGATGGAACACATTTTTTTGCATAGTTTAAAGAAGCTTGGATATAGAATAGGAGGTTGTTTCATGTGAAATTTGATAATCTTGTTGATATTAGTAAGAAGAAGAGAGTAAGAGGATTACCAAGCTAAGTAAACCTAATAAGGTGATGTGCACAAATTATCAATTGGAAAAAATGGTGAAGTCTAGTTTCAAGAGCAAAGTTTATTCTTCTGATGATGTTTTGAAATCAGTTCATACTAATTTATGTGGTCCTATTAGAGTAAAAATCAACTATGTGATAATTATTTTATTTATTTGTTGATGGATACTCTAGGATGATGACTGGGATGTTTCCTGAAGAAAAATTTGATGCTTTTCAAATGTTTAAATAGCATTTGGACAGAGTTGAGAAAGAAATGGTTAAGAGTTTGAAATGCTTGAGATCTAACAAAGGAGGAGAATTCATATCTAAAGAAGTCAACATATTCTAAAATGATAGAGGTATCATAAGGTAGATGTCTACACCTAGAACTCCACCACAAAAGGGTATAGCTAAAAGAAGGAATAGATCTACCATGGATTGTGTAGAAACATTGATGATAGAAAAGAATGTATCACATAAATTATGGAGAGAAGTTGTAAGTATTGTTGTTTATATTTTGAATTGAGTACAAGTCAAGAAAGGTGCTAATAAAACACCTTTTTAATTTTGGTATGTGTTGGTGTTTGAAAATGTTACCAGGTTTTCAATTATCCCCATGAGAATATGACACATCTAGGGGCAGCTAACTCCCATTTTCAACGTGCCACTTCAGACACTGGGCCAACTATAAGGCTAGACCCTTCTTCTACTTCGGGCTCTGCTAAACCTAGGTGGGTACACCTTAGATTCAAATGATATCGTACTAGTGCAAAACATATCCCTGAATCTATTAAGAAAATTGAAACCCCTTATATCTCCTAATGACTTAATGCAATGATAGAGATCTACAATAGCTAAATGAAAATCTATGGAATACACAAGCTGAGTGAGGGTTTGATCATTCTAGCTCTTCAACATAAAATGTAAAGATGATTTGAATTTGATTTGAATTTATGTGGGTGGGGGAAAGTGGATGAAAACCAAGTATGAATCAACAACTTAATGACCCTGTATCTGATCAGTGCTTGATCCATTGGGCAAACTTATGAATCTCCCTCATGCATTTTAGATATCTGATATTGATTTATATATTTAGATATATGATCTATCTATTTACCTTGTAAATAGACATCAATGTTCAACTTAAATCTCATTCTTACCTGAGATCCTTCTTAATAAATCTGCAACCTTGTTGAATTTATGAAGCATTTACACAATTCTTTGAATTATCAGCAATAATGAAACAACATATAGCCTTAAGGGACTACAACTATGACCTAGGCTCTTCGTTCAAAGATCATAAAACATTACAACTTACTAAGAATGGAGACAAGATTCAAACTAAAACTCACATTTACTATTCTTTGTATTGATTTCCTTGAAACAATACATGAAAATGCAAGAAATTAACTCACAAGCTACCTAATAAACCAAACTGTATAATAACAAATGTTGTCATACAAGAGAGAAATTGGTGGGAATGAGAAGCTGATGGGATGGGAAGGGGGTATCACAGCCAAAGCAAAGCTTCATGGTCTAGAACCAACACATCCCAAATCTTCCATTCAGAATTCATCAATTCCAAGGCCAATTCTGCTAAGTGTTTCCATTCCAGAGACTTTCCAAATTTTCCAACCCTTACAAAAGAGAAGAAGAAAGCATAAATAGAGAGGAAGCAATTCCTGGATTCATTTTGCAACTGACATGTGTCCCTTTGGAAATCCTTCTCGAGAAGAATCAAAGCTTCTTTCTAACTTCTCTCTATAACTGCATATCAAATCCTCTTCATTCCACCTCTCAAAGGCATCAAAATATATCAAAATCTGATGATGAGAAAAGTAATTGATTTTAGTGTAAAAATGAACTTGGGGAAAAGTAACAAATTGGTTAAAATGGTCTTGAGAAGACAAGAAAACAACCCCAAGTTGATTTTCTGCACTTTTAGATTGCAACAGACCTTTAAAACTGTCCTCTAACCAATCTTAATCATCAATGAAGAACTCAACCTGTTCTGTTGCCAATGCCTAAGATTTTACAAATTGGCCTATAACTTGAACAAGGAAGCACCTGTGCAAAAATTGGCTTTAGATACAAAAATTTCAGCTCTTCCCAGTTCTGGTGGTATATTGGAGCGCATGCTTCGGTGAAAAAATGCCCTAGAAATGGTTGTTTAAAGTTCAAACTTCTACTCACAAGTTTGCCATTATTTTTTGTAAAACTTTTAACTTTCATATAGTTTAAACTATATAAAGTTCATACATGATTTCAAAGATCTCTAGACTACACATTTGGAGAAATTTTTTAAAGAAAAACTTTTTTTTAGGCTTTGAAATTTTCCCTCTCAAGTTTCATTTTGGGTCAACTCTGTTTGACCACTGATGACACGTGGCACATTCTGATTGGCTCAAACTTGAGCAATGCCACATGTCACATTCTAACTGGACATCTTCATCAGTGCTACATGTCATCTTCTCGCTAACTTGCTATGGTAAATCTGTTGCATCTTCCACTTGGCGAGTTAGTGAGAACCCTCAGATCTGCCACGTGGCATGATCTGGTGGAACTACAACATCCACTGCCACATCATAGTCTACCTTGAAATCCATGCAACATGGCACCTCCCAGTTCGTTGATGACATTTGAAGCGGGACCCACGACGCTGATTATCTCCTCATCGATTTTTTTGGAATTTTTTGGTGACTCGCTAAGTTGCTAGCCGGATTTCTTGGATTTTTTGGCTAGCGCCATAGTGACTAGCCAATTTTTTTCTTTTTTGGCTGCTTCAATTTGCTAACATCATCATTTGTGCATGCATTTTCCTTCAAAATTTGTTTAACTCCTTTTGGCCGACTGGGACCCACATGCACCTGCCTTGCCTTTTCAAAAGGTTTTATCTTTTAAGACAACATATGTATTGAGTCCAACAATATTTAAAGAGCAAAAGCTAACCCCACATAGGCAATATGGGATGATTTGTTTTAATTTTTTCTCCTGCTCTGTTCACAACCAGTGTTGGTTTGTTCCCTTTTTGATGTAGATCTTCTCCTTGATTATTCAAAACTCTTTGTAGTCTTCAAGAAAATTTTCGTCAATCATCTAATTTTACAAGTTAAAATTCTAGTTTTCACCAAAGCATGATAAGGGAACTTTATAGTTAAAAAGAAGTCTAAAGCTAAAGGTAAGGCAATAGATACAATCCTTGAAGCTCCATGTGAGAGGATAGTGCAGCTATACAAGAGCCTACAACTTAAATAAATCAGTAAATTCCCAATATCCTTGCACCATCAAAGAGAGCTTTGAAATATGCATTCATAACTTCTTGTGAAGAACCCTTAACTGGCGATGTTTTTCCCCTTTATGACAGACATCTCATTAAACGTCCCCTTTGACTCAACAATCAACACTGTCAGCAACCCATTGCTAAAAAATGGCTCCTTTTTATCAACCTATAGAATTGGATACCACAAATAATCATCAGTTGTGTCTTTTTTATATTAATTTGGTCTACAAGAGTGTTAGCAGTAAAAACATCATTTCCCCAAACTCCAATCTTCTCTTTCAATGTCTCCCAACGTATTGCTGCATTTGACTCTTCTTCTAGCAAGGAATTGTGTCTATAGGCTGAATTTCTACAATAGAAGTCTACACTCCAACCCTTGCTGTATTAAATGCCACATTTTTGCAAGTTGTGACCTCTGTTCTCCTCTTTCACTGGAGGTGTTCTTCTCTATTAACATATATTAAGCTTCCCATTGCAAAATGCTGAAATGATTTCCATGTTCTCTTGCTTCATTTGCAATTTTTGTTGTTTTTATTTTCCATCTTTCATCTTGTGCTTAGATTGAAGATTCTGCTGTGTGAATTTGCTTTGTCATTCAAAGAATAAGTGGACATTTTCCACCTTCGCCTTTAGAGTAATTTTCCATTTACTTCTCCACGTGGGTGACTCCTTAGTAGTGTGGGGGTCTTATATTTAAAGTTGTTTCGATTAATGCCTTTCTTGAACTAGAATTATATTAGCTTTCCTGTAATAGTTTATAATGATTAAAATCATTATAATCATTGCCCCCCCTTCTTTAAAAATAAATGCCTATCAATTTGCTGAGTCTACACCTTCATAATCTCATGACATTTGGAGCGCGAACATTTTATATTACTTATTTTATTATATGCACCTTTCTCTTATGTAATGGTGCATTATTTTTCTCTTTTAGAAAATCCTCCATTCGCCTCAAAACCCATCAATCCTAGCAGAATTAGTCAGGCCCCAAAGTGGGTCCGGCTAAAATTTTTTCATTTTCAAACAACTATTCCATCAAATTGACCCATTTGGACATCTCAGACTGACAGGATTCAAATTCAATCATTGATTCATCATTTAAAACTCATTTCACTTCTTGCTTGCAAACTGTGAATTTGTGTTTGGAGGCCTGCCAGCTGACCTTAAAAACTGATTCAATCAAGTAACCAGGCCATGAAAATTGACATGAGTGTTCAATCCTATACACTATACCATACTGAAAATTCTCAGCCCATGAAAAATTCCCAATCAAAAGATTTTAATTGTCGAACATCCATACTTCAAATATCCTACAAGCAAATAGTGTTAAAAAACATAAACTGGGCTCGGGTTTGACACTATAACCTAGGTTATTGATCACTTGAGGTTCTCAAAACTAGGATATAAGTTCTTTGCCATGAAGAGAATATAATTCCATGTTTTGGGCTCATGAAGAATCATAGGGAACATTTGGCAAATTTCCGAAAATAGGCACTTGGAAATTTTAAACTGGCAAAAATGTCAAAAAGTAGTTTTTGGTAAATGGACAGATATAAGAAAGTATGCATATGGATTCATCATGACTTGAGAATTGGCATACTTGAAGGATTTTTAGGACACAACACAATGGTACAATCAGTTTAGGCTTACCAACTACTGGGTCAAAGTGATAACGTGCCGAATAGGGGTACGAATCAATCTGGCTACCTTAACCGTAACAAAGAATGCAAACTGGGTTTTTAATCATGTTAGCAAATTGATCAAATGGATTCATCATGACCTCAAAATTTTAACACATGAATTATCTAACCCCTAGAACACAGTGCAAAAAGAATTTCCTCATTTAGATCAACTGGGTCAAAGATATCATTGGTTGAACAGGGCTTCCTAGAATTTAAAATTAATTGTAAAAACATGAAAATAGTAACTGGCCAACTTTGAGGGATTCAAAACCTAGTCAAATGAACTCAAAATGACTAGAAATTTGAAACATAGGTTCTCAGGTATGGACACTAGACACTCTCAAAGCAAAAAGTCACAAAACCTTTCTGGGTGTGAGATATTCATATGCAAACATAGCCTCCTGTCACTATTTGACACAGGTGAAAATGCAGATTAATAATTTCTCAAAATGAGACCTCACAGAATGGCTCGAAATGTCAACTTATCATCATGGAAAATGTAGACACACTGAATTAAAGGTGCTAGAAGCATTAAACACCTCTTGGGCCTCGAACTAACAATCAGGTACATAGGCATCAGAAAGCTTTTATAGGGCTTAATTTCTCTATGGTGCTCAAAATCAGGACTACACTCTTGAGCGCCAACAGTATGATCATGCACCTAATGAGAATTATTTCAAAGTTTTGGAAGAAAAAGTGATGAAGACATATTCATAGGATATTCGACAAAGATTAAGGCATATAAGTGTTTGAATTCCAATAGCAACAAGATTGTGGAAAGTGAAAATGTTAAGAGTTGATGAATTTATAGAAAGAATGAAGAGGAATGCAAGAATGAACCTGAAGATTATAATTTTTTTGTATATGTCTATAGATGCTCAAAAATGGTTTACACCAACTCTTTTATCACCTTCACATCATAACATGTCCCATTTTCTCATTTTACTAACTTTGATCTTTTGGCCAACTTTATAATCATTCAATGAAAATGCAGATCATGTCACCATCAATCCTTTAAACATTATTACATCCTTCTATTCCTTATCAACATTCATTAATACATGTTGTGTGTCCTTGGCATGTTCTCATATTATAAATTTGATCCTTGGCACTATCACATCTTTCAATGCCTTATCGACACCATCAATCTTTGTCATGTGTCCTTGACAAGTCATCATTTCATTTCTCTTCATCTAGCATCATTTATTTCATAAATTTAATCAAGTCTTTGATTCAATCCAATGTCATCACATTTGATCTACATTTTCATTATAATCCTTTAATAGGGTTATTCCTTGTATTTATTTTATCATTTGGCCAATCATTTCAATTAATATTTCTTATAGGAATAAATAACCCATGCTTTATTCCTATGTCTTAATCATTTGACCAATCTCATCTTATTAATCCATCCTCTTTTATTAATTATTCCCAATTAATTAATTTCAATGAATTTTTGGAATTTTCTATTTCCTAAATTCTAATTCTCAATTTTTGGAGGGATTTATGAGTTTTTAAATTCAAAAATCCTAACTCTCACAAATTCCCACTAATTATGCTTCCACTTACTATTTTCTAGCTTCCACTCTTACACCTTCCTCTTTTCAAACTCTTACACATTCTATAAATTTTCGTACACTTTCCCTTTCATTTTCACTTCTTCTATTTAATGTTTATGCATGTTTCTATGCACACCTCTTACATTTTGTCATAATGTGCCATTTAATGAAACATTTCCTATTATAAATCTCTTAATCATGGCAATTTTCCAATTTGTGCAATTTTACTATAACAATTTCCAATTGGACATTTTCCTTCCATTTTTGCATTTTGGCTCTCAAACTCTATAAATTGAGCCTCTTTGCACTTGTTTTGGCTAACCACATTCTTTTAGCACATTCCTTCATCCACATTCTTCCAATCACATTCTCCTATTATTCTCATTATCTTGTCATTCAGTCATATCATATCATCATCTTGCTTTCAATTGTAGGTACATCTTTTCAAGATCAAGAACCACAAAAAAATTTAAATTTCTGGATAAGAAACGAGAGCATAAGAGCTACACTTGAAGGGAGTTTTTTTATTTTAATTACTTTATATTTCAAGTGGCTGTTATATTTGGATTAGATTTGTTTGCATTGTTTTATATGAGATTAGTGGTCCTCTTATTTATGCAAATTTTCTCTTTTTCTAGTCCCACATTTGGTGAACCTGATGTGAATCTTATACTAATCTTTTTTCTTTTGCTTGTGTGCCTGTAAGTTCAAGGAAGAATCTTGGAGCACTCTTGGAGTCTTATTTTATTTTTTGCTTAATTTCTTGTTTTTGGAATTAAAATGAAGAAAACAAGTCACATAGTCTAATTAGGAGGTTAATGAATATCACATAATCTCATATAGCTTAATTAGGAGGATCAAAGAACAACAATTCTTCTCTTTTATGCTCTCAAATTTTGCTTTCTTAATGGATCAAATGAACAAAAAAGTTACTTAGATCTAATTAGGAGGCGAATGAACAAAAAATCTCATTTATCCTAATTAGGAAAGAAAAGAACAACAATTTTTCATATTTTGTCAAACTTCCTTTCTTAATGGGTTAATGAACAACAAAATTTTATGCAATTTTAATTAGGAAGGAAAAGAATGTTGCCCCACCTTTCATCCCATACCCATGATGCAAAGAAAAATGTTATGCCTCAAAGTCAAGACTAAGTGTCTCTGGGTCTAGGTTCAGCCTTTCTTAGGTATAAAGTTTATCCATTAGATTGTCCAATCTTCCCTTCCTTCACATCACATGGCCAGGTGGGTCTTCTTTTTATTTTCATGGTCTATGGGTAGTTTAGGACCTAATTTGATGGAGATCCTTGCAATTCAAAAAGTGGTTTTTGATAGAGGACTTGTTTCTTGCTTATCATGTTTTCCATTTGAAAGTATGAAGCTCATAGAAAAACACAGATCACCTTCTCCTCAGTGGGTTTTCTACCTTCGAAAGTAATTTTTTGTAGGAACCAACAGATAAGGTTTGTAGGCTGAGGCAAGAAGGAAATGAGTTGTTCAATGGATAAATCATATCCCCACTATAGTTTTCAGCCTTGGGAAGCATTCAAAATTCATTGTAGTACTCAAAGAAATCTCCAGTGGAAAACTCTAAAGCAGCTTCTCCATGCCTAGCTTATGATGCACAAAGTTAATTTTCTGATAAAGGCATAGACAAAAGGAAAAACAAGTAAGTGGGCCCTTATTTTATTTTTGCATCCCTTTTGTGATTCTCCAACAGTAAGAGGCATACCAACTTAAAGAATAAGGTGAAAGTATGAAGCTCGTAGAAAAATAGAGATCACCTTCTCCTTGGTGGGTTTTCTACCCTTGAAGGTGATTTTTCACATCTCTTAATAAATCAACTTCCCAAGCACATTGAACACTGAAATTGGTCATGAGACACTTGAAGATGGTATTAAAAAAATTAACCAAAGTTGAGAGAGTATATTGTGGGAAATCTAACTCCGCGGATATTTCATTATAGATTACTCTACCTTTAATTCTCCAAAGTTGGGTGAAAAATGGAAAAGTAAGATGGTAATAAAGGAAAGTTACTATTGAGCCAATAGAAATAGTGAAAAGACATGGAAATGTCCATTGAAAGCTCTTGAATTTACTAAGCTAACAAATTTGTCCTTTAATTCATTCATGTTGCACAGATCCTAAATATTAACAAATGGATTGAGATATTTATATAAAGGAAAATATAATGGTTTTACAAATCATTTCTTTTCCTTGAACCATTATATTGTTAAAATTGTATAGCATTTTCAAACTTTCTACGTTGCAAACTCATTTTTCTATGCTTAATCAAGACTCAAATTTTCAAATTGTCTTATATTTTGACAAAATGGAAAACCAAATTTGCTGGGTTTGATGGGCTAGGTGGAATTATGTCCACATGGCAAAGTTTCATAGACACCTCACTCCATTTCTACGACATGCAAAGACTTCCAAAGGAGATTAAGGTCAAATCCAATCCACCCTATAATTGAGAAACTCTGAGGGAGTGGATTAGTGGAGGTGGCTAGTTTCCCAGTGGCCATGTAAGCACTAGAACTGATTCGTGAATGCATAAATCATTACAATCTAGACAAGTGGTAGATTTTGTTACCTAATCATGGTGTGTTAATCTCAATTGATAGAAATTTTTTTGTGAATTACCTTCAAGTCCCTGAATGGGTAGAATTTTCAGAATTGACAGTAGGAGGGGTAGTTTTAGAATTCTCCATGAAGAAGATGGTGTGGAGGAAGGAGATAATGCGATCTTGGTTCCAAAAGCCATGAGGTGCCAAGAGTAAGGTTCCCAAAACCCTTTTTGGTACTAATCTCAAGCTCGAGATTATAGATATTTTGGTCCTCCTACATAGATTAAAAGGTGAGGTAGAAGCTCTCAATTTTGTTGAACAATATTTCTTTCTGGTTTAAGTGATTTGTTCAGATACACAATATATTTATTGGGCTTTTGAGGTAAGTGAAAATCTATCTAGAGCTCTCAGTGTTGTAAGGTTCTATAATACCTTTTACATGTCTTCATTTCTAATTTATATGTTAGCATCTCTTCCATTGTGGCCTAGTTTGTTGAGATTAGATAATTTCCCTGGTAATGTGAAAAGCTATGAATTCTACTCATGTTTGCAACTATAAAACAACTATGTAGAATATGTCAAAGTTAATCATGTGTTTACAAGGAGAATTTGCAAAGAACTTCAAAAATGCCTAGAAAGGAGATTCAACCAAGAAGCGATGGCAACCATTAGCCAATTTGGAAATTAATTTATCCAATTTACAACTTTTTCCTATTTGTGTCTTGTAGCTTTTGATGGATTCCCTTTGAAGCTTCCTAGTTACCCGAGCAACATGATCATATTGATAGAGATCGTGAGGTAGGTGGTCCAAGTGAACGTTCTAAGTGTGAGCCTAAAGAAGAAAGGATATGAGTTCATTATGAAGGTTGGGGCTTATAGTTGTGAGTCTTGGTCTGCTGCGAAGAACATGCTCA
This sequence comes from Cupressus sempervirens, assembly GCA_028749045.1. Classification (NCBI taxonomy): domain Eukaryota; kingdom Viridiplantae; phylum Streptophyta; class Pinopsida; order Cupressales; family Cupressaceae; genus Cupressus; species Cupressus sempervirens. Next base: position 340,331,487 of record CM053785.1, read on the forward strand.
AGGCCTTTGAAATGAAATAAAAGTTGGAAGCATATGGGGTCATAAGACCTATGTTCAATACAAATGGATATGCAAGGGATGTGTTACAAATTGGGAGTGTGATCAAACACATCATCGCTATTAAAAATTATTAGGCAAATTGCAAGGATGAGTTGGAAAGTTGAGATCGTGCTTTCACCAGGTTCATGGTGGAGCAAGTGAAGACATATGGCATTGATCTAAATGTGGAAGGATTGGAGGATGATGGGAAAATTATGTACAGTAATACATATTTGACTAAAATAAGGAATAATCCTATTAGTTTAGAGCCTTATGTGGATATAGAAGAAAATTTTGATGTCATGATGGCTCAAATCATCAAGAGAACTAGGAAATGGGTTGAATGGATGGCTAAAAGAAGTTGGAGTAAGACCATGACCACTCAAGCTTCTTTAGTAGCTGCTACTTCCACTTCCTCTTAGAGTGCCACACCTAGTGTGATAACAACAACTACTCAAGGACCAGCTCTACTTGTAGGAGGAGGTGATCAACCCCTAGATAAGAATGTTCCAATAACTTAGAATTATCATGGTGGTTCTCTATGAATTATTGGAACCCAAACTAGTGCTGAAGAAGAGAAGGTGGAGGATCCAAAGGATGGTGCTACCATTTTAGTCCCATCTCCTCATACTACCATAGTCTCATCTCCTCATATCACTCCACCTCCATCTCTGCACACTACTCTAGTTCCTTCTTCGCATATTGCTCCAATTCCGTCCCCTCACCATAGCCCTATTCCATTAGCAAGTGCTTCCCTTCTAAAGCCAAGTGGTTCCCCTATTCAAATAGTTGATTTGGGGGATGGAAAGAGTAGTAGTAGTGAGTCTACTAAATCTAAAAAGGCAACAAAGAAATCCTAGGAGGTGGATAAAAGTTAGAGCTCATCTAGACTCCTTTCCCAAGATCAAAAGAATCCTTTCTCTTCAACTAAAATGATAGTGACCCCAACTAAAAAGAAGATGTTTAGCATAGAGTCACTTGGGATGGCTTCCAAGGTAATAGTTACTAATTCTTGGTTAGAGGACACCTTGGAAAGGAAGAGAAAAAGGAGAGATGAAGGTGCCCCTACTAAGGATACTATATCTCTTTTAGTTCATTCTAGAGCTGCATTGACCAAAGTTAAAAAGCAAAAAAATTTGTCAATACTTGGGCAAGATCCAAAAATAGGGCACTTGACAATGGAAATAACCAAGCCAAACAAAGGAAGAATAATTGAGTACATGATTGCTAATGATTCACTCTACATTCAGTTGACTTGGGAGAGGCTAGACATGACACAAAAGTTGGCTTGTGGAGTTCAAGTAATGAAGTAATAGAGGGACAATTGGAGAGCCTTAAATTGTCAAAGATCAGGATGAAAGCTAAGATAGAAGAGTTGAACAAGTTTATCAGGAAACTAGTCACTCCATTCGCAACTATCTCTACTATGTTTGTGACTAAGAATCCTACTATTATTGAAGTACAAGCCCTCATTTCTCAACTTCAGTAAGATAGAAACTTCAGCTAGTGATGGGGACACAACCCAAGCATAGAATGGACACAATAGGAAAAGAGAAATTGTATTAACTGTGAAAATAAGCTAGTACATTTAGTACAGAGAAAATAGACTTCAAAACATGCCCTAAGGGCTTATAATAGCACAAAATTGGAGATAATTTCTCCTTTTGGTACCTCCTCTCAAAATCCACTCCGAACTACCTTTTACAATGCCAAAAATGTCCTTAAATAGACCCTAGAGGGTTAAGGACTAGGAGTACATTATAGAAAGTGCTAGTAGGCATCCTCCAACCAAGTATAAGGCTCCAAAAGCCGTGTTAGAAGTTGGTGCAAATCTAGAAGAATCCCAAAAAAGTAATCGAACTTTCAGGAGGCATAACTTTTGAACCGTAGCTTCGATTGACGAACTGTTTACATTTTTGGAAAGCTCTTGAAGTGCTCTATAAACCTATGGACCAGATTTTCTCATCCCCCATTTTTGGCCCTTTTCAAGGTCATTTAATGCCCCTAATCTAACTTTGAAGCATTCTTAGGAGGTCTCCAAAAATTGAAAAATTGCGATAACTTTCAAACCGTGGGGCCTTTTGACCTGATTCTTTTTCTGGAATGCTCTAAATTGCAATTACATTCATTTGGCCAATTTATACCTCCTAGTTCACCAAAATGATGGCTCAATTGCATACTCCTATTTTTTTCACATTTACACGTATCCCAAGGTGTTCAAATACTCTATCCTAGAACACTGATAGTGGAACTGTGAGAGTTGGGACCTTTATTTGACCCAAATGGGTATCCAAAAATGAAAACACATGAAACAGAAACTAAGTCTAAGTACACTTTTTTGGGTGAGGCAGGATTGCCCTAATACCTCTAGATGCTCTTGCATCAGCTAGATTGGAAAGGAGTGAATTGAAAACTCAAATTAGAAGGAGTTTCTCTCATAGATCAAATCAGGAATTTTATCCTATGATTGGAAATAGAGAAGGATAATATCATATCTAATAGCAATACTCTAGCTAGAGAAAGGGAAAAATGTGACAATTGCATCTCTCTCCTAAAGATGGTCATCCAAATGAAATAAAATGAAGCAGTCAAAGAAAAAATCTTGAAGCAAGGAAGTGAACCTCTATTTGAGTGGCTTCAAAGCATGCAGTTCAAGTCAGAAATGATTCAACTAGCTAAAAAGGGACTCAAAGAAATAGAGGATAAAGTAAAGAAAACTCAAGATAAAGGATTTGAACTCATGAAAGGGTTACACACTAATTCACAAACTAGTGGCCAAGGGAAAGCTCTCATCAGGGTTGATGTAATAAAAAATAACTTCTCCACATTCTTGAATAATCTATTTGGAGTGGCTTCCAGTAGTCAGAACAAAGTAGTAGAACTCCAAACACTCAACAGATGTATACACGTGGCTATAGAGGAGTTTTCAAATTAATTGAATGTTGTGAAAGAGTTAGCTTGAGAACATTCAAAGTAGCTCTTCAGATTCACTACATACATGTGCCCAATCATGAAGAGCTAATTCCAATTATAGTTGCTACCAAGGCATATAGAGAAAAAATTGATAAGGGGAAGAATTCTAAATGATTCAAATTATGCCCTCTTTTAATTTTCTTTTGTAATTTTTGTAATTTTTGTAATATGACAAACTGGCACCTTGCCATTTGTAATTTTTAGAAGATGAACTAGTTAAGCTTCTACTCCAACGGTCATCTCTCAAACTCTATATGTATGAAATTAAATGATTAATGAAAGGTCAGTGAATTTTTGGTGTGAGATACTTGATGTTGTAGAGACAATTAATGGTATTTTGTGTAAATTATTTCCTATTCCATTTCCTTTCATTTCTAGTTGATGTTTACTCTTTTGTCTAAATTGAAGAAAGGAAACAACATAGCTTCCCTCCCCTATTTGGAGATAGTGAACAAATTTGATAAGAATTGTTATAATTTGTTCAAAGAGAAATCTCTTTAAGTGCTCTACCCTTAACTAATAGTAGGTTTAGACTAAAGATAGCTAAGTTGGATGTAAACTGAAGTATTCTTAAGCCTCGTGAATGCATAATATGTGTGGGTTCATGAACTTAACTAAATCCTCATAAATTTTCATTTTCTTGAGTTAGATTTTATTTAGGTCTAACTTGGTTATACCTCTTCTATTCTTAGGTCAAGAACATACCCTGAATTAGTTTTATGAACAAAACATAATTCACTAAAAATTTGTTATAGCGAGCTATACCTATCAATTCAAATAAAAGCCCATTTATTGGTGTGGATTTTCAATTGTTTGTAACTAGATATTGTTCCAAACTTGGGAATTTAAGGGTCAAAATAAAAAGAAAAAATCTACTTATGAACAAATTTTTGGTGACTCTACTAGGGAGACAAATAGTTGCTTTACTAAATAGCCTATATCATGAGGAAAAATGGTGCTATCTCATGAAAACATCATTCCAGTGCTTCAACCTAATCTTGGTTTTTAGGATGACTGAGAAGACACAATTTCATCCCACAACGCATTCATTTGGATACATAGGAGGAATATTGAACATTATAGGAATGCAAGCTAGGTATTGGAAGAAGAAGAAAGAAGACTTGACACCTTAGAAAGAGCTATTCAAAGGAGAAACATCCAGAGAGTAGAAAGAAAATTGAGACAAGAAGGTTAGAAATAACTCTAACCCAACATCCTGAACAATTTCGGTTCCTCAAAAGTACCAAGAAACAAGGTGGGCAAGACCCTATCTTTGATAAGCTTATGGAGCTTGGTTTCTCATATTAGACATTCCTAAGAAAAAAAGTGAAAACAAAAGCTAAAGTAGGTTGCCTTCCCCTATTAGGAATCAAGACACTAGTGCTTCACATTCCACCTATCAGATATTGGCCCTACATAAAATTATTGCTCTCCCAGTTGTTGATTTCCTATCATATTCTACCATGACAATCATGACTGCCCCATGGGCTATAGAAATATGACCATTAGCACTAAATGCCTATCATCCACTCCCGTCTAGATCAAGGAAGAATTTTCCTAAGTTTTTAGGTGATAGGAAAGTTACTACAGATGAACACATTAAAGCTTTTTTTGTAGCCACTCACATCCTAGGGGTTGGACATGACGATGTTGCTATAAGGTTATTCATAGAAACTCTCATTGATAGTGTATTTGACTAGTTTTATCACCTAGATGATGGTTCAATCAGTGATTGGAATTCATTGAGAATAGATTTTGAGACAAGATGTAAAATTGTAGAGGATGAACATGTCTTGCTGAAACAACTTACATCTACTAAAAAAAAACCTACCATGAGCATGAGGGATTTTGTTGCTAGCTTCAATAAGATTGTCAGTGGGATTCTAATAGCTTCTAGGCCCACTGCTAGTAATTTGATGACTTTCCTCATAAGTGTGATGCCCCCAAATATCAATTATGATTTGAGAAGGGCCCATCCTATAGACTTGGTTGACCCATAAAAGAAGGTAATTGAATGTGAAGATGATTTTATTTCTGCAAGAAAATGAAAATGAGAAATTTAGACTAAAGGAAGTTCCAATAATACCACATCACCTGAAGAAATGATTCAAAAACTATCAAATAAACTAGTAGTAGTTAAGAAGCAGTTGCCTAGAATGAATAATCCCTACTAGTGGAATTATCAAAACTTGTCCAAAAGAAATAATGAGAATAGAATTATGTAGCTCATAGGTCCACAACCTAGGTTGTAGCTTGAGGCAACACTAAAGAAGGGAAACATGTGTATTTTTCACTTAACTATGGATCATGATAGTGAGAATTTCCTGGAGACTACTCGCATGATGTAGTTACTATCGACTAACAAATTGAGCACTGCAACTCCATGTCCAAAAACTAACTCATAATCAAATGGTGACTTTGGAAACTTATTTTTGGAATATGAGTCAAATTTAGAACCAAAAGGTAAATGCTATGCAACCATTGATGGGACTTCATACATAGTACTTACTCAAGGTCAAAGACAAAAAAATCAATCTACTAGTCACCCTCACAGAGATGATCCCAGCTCCTCAACAAATAATGTTCGAGTTGATCAAGGAGGATCAAGTTTCCAAATGGTTAAGGATAAAATGCCTTTTGGTTTGATTCAATTTTATGAAGAATCAAAAATTCAAATTTCTCCGATAGATTATTTAAAATCACACCCCTTTGAGTTGAAAAGACTGGTAGACCGATGTAAAGGCAATACTTCAAATTTGAACCACAATGTGATTATTGAAAAAGAAGATGATACTTTGACATCATGTATGTTTAATCAAGGACCTATTGTTCTAGCAACCTCCCTTGGGCAAAAACCTAAACCATTCTATATTTCATTGTACATAAATGGGTGTAAACTAAGTAATTGCATAATAGATTTAGGTGCATTAGATAATGTTATGCCCTACTCTTTAGCCAAGGTTCTAGGCCTCAACCTCAATAAAGTGGATGGGAGATGTTATTCCATGGATGCTAAACAAGTTCCCTTACTCAGAAAAATCAAAGGAGCCCAAGTAGCCTTAACTTCACATCCAAAAAAGAAGCTCTTATGGACTATTCTAGTAGTTAACATTCCAACAAGTTATGGATTACTTTTAAGTAAGAGTTTTTATCGAGACTTAGGAGGAGAAATAAAGCTAGACTGGTCTCAGGTAGTCATACCTATTGGGAATAAGAAAGTCAAATTAGAGCCTAAAGAAAATGAAAAGTTTATAGTCTTGAAATTAGATGATCCTAAAGCTCAGATCCTATATCAAGAGTTGGAATTTGGCAACTACATGTTGTTTACTAAAGGAGCTCTTAATGAACAGAGGAATGATTATCAGAATGGGAGAATTCCTAATGAAAATAAGGATACAATAGGCATATGCACACTTGAATTTGATGGAAGTTATGCTTCTTGAAGATCTAGAGCAGGTGTAATGCCAATATCCCCAGAAGGAGAACCTAAACCCATTGCCTTCAAATTATAATTTGGGAATACAAATGACACTACAGAGTATGAGGCCTTATTACTAGGAATAATAATAGCACAAGAAAGAGGGATAAGGATCCCGAAAGCTCAAGGTGATGCAGAGCTCATTGTGAGACAAATAAAAGAACAATATTTTGTGAAGAATCATAAGATGAGAAATTACAAGAATAGAGTTTGGGACAAGATAGAAGGCTTAGACGCCTTTTTTATTAAAGAAGTGCCAAGAGAGATGAACACAAAGGCCTATTCCTTTGTAGTTTCTACCTCTCTATTGCTTCCTCATCTTGATTTCAAAGATAAGAAGTACTAGATTGAAATCATATATTGATCCTTTGTTCTAGACAATGTAGAATCTTGGCAAGTCTTCAATGATGATAAGAGTTTGTAGCTTTTTCTTGAGAATGATAAATCTAGTTTTGAACATGAATCTAGTGAAGGTGATCACAATAGCTTAGATGACAATAGGAAATAGAACCAAAATAAAGATGTTCAACTGAAAGGTAATATTATTCCCCCATACTTTGTGGCCTTAGAAAAGTTGTTTAATAGACATGATGACTACATAAAGAAAAAGAGGGTGGAAAAGGGGCCTACCACGGGTGAATATGAAGGAGTAAACATTGGAGACACTCATGATCCTAAAATGATTAACATTGGGAAATGTTGTTCACTTGAATAGAAAGAGGCTATGAGAAAATTATTTGAAGAATATAGTGATGTTTTTTCTTGGACTTATGAATATTTGAAAATCTATCAAGGAGAAGAAGTGAAACATCAAATCCCACTCAAATCCAATGCAGTTCCTTTTCAGTAAAAACAAAGAAATTACAATCCTAAGGTAGCAGATGCCATCTTTCAAGAGGTTGATAAAATGCTAAAGGTGAGGATCATCTACCCTATTCATCATTCCACTGGGATAGCTAACATGGTACCTATTAGGAAGAAGATCAGATAGATAAGAATCTATGTTGATTTTTGCAATTTGAACTAGGCATCTCTAAAGGACAACTTTGCTCTTCCCAATATGGACTACTTACTATAGATGGTGGTGGGATCTAAAATGATGTCTATGGTTGACAATTTCTTAGGTTACAATCAAGTTGAGGTAGAAGAGAAAGAGAAACATAAAATAGCATTCACTACTCCTTGGGGTACATTTACATATTGCATAATGCCCTTTGGACTGATCAATGCTAGTGCTACATTCCAGAGATGATTGAGCAAGATGTTCACTAATCTAAAGGGCCGAATCATAGTTATATACATAGATAACCTCACCATATTTTTGAAAAGGAGGAAGGATCATATAGAAGACTTGAGGAAATTTTTACAAAGATGTCAAGAGAATGAAATCTCTCTCAAACCAAAGAAATTAGTTTTTTGTGTGATAGAGGGAAAACTCTTGGGTCATATAGTATCCAAAGAAGGCATTAGAATTGATCCCAAATGAGTGGAGGCCATTCAAAGGTTGAGCTTGCCTTAAAATGAAATAGGAGTTAAATCCTTCTTTAAGAAAGTTAATTTCCTCAAGAGGTTTGTGCTAGATTTTGCAGAGACCAGTAAGCATATAGTGGATATGATGAAGGAGAATTCGAATTTCAAATGGAATGCTAGGAGAAAGAAGGCCTTTCAAGATATAAAAAATGCTATTGCTAATGCCCCGATACTATGTCATCCAAATTATAAATGGTATTTCATCATTTATTGTTACGCTTCTAAACATACTCTATTTGTGATACTCGGGCATAATAATAATAAAGGAGTACAAGCTCCGATAGCTTTTATGAGCATATCTTTGAAGAATCATGAACTAAAATATATTCAAAAATTGAAAAACATGCTTATGTAATGGTTAAGGCACTCAAAAAATTTTGATTTTACATTCTACATTCCCATTCAATAGTTTTTGTCCCTAATGTTGTAGTAAAGAGTGTGTTGACACAATAGGATTTAGATTGCAATACTAGAGGAGCATGGGTAGCAAAGACATAGGACTATGATATAGAAACCAAGCCTACCAAGCTAATAAGGGAAATGCTATATGGAAGGTGATTGCAAAAAACAAGGTCACTGAAGAATCAAAGGAATTAGAGGAGAAGTAGTTGGTTCTAGTTGTAGGCCTTTATGACTCATGTTTTGAAAATATTTCCTATCTATTGACATATGATGAATGTCTAGAAGGCCTAACTATGAAACAAAGAAGAGATCTAAAATTGAAAGCAACCAAGTGTGTGATTTGGGATGGCAAGTTGTTCAAAAAAGCTATTGATGGAAATTTCCTTAGGTGTGTAGACAAACCACAACAAGAAAAGCTATTGAAAGCATTCCATGATGAAGCCTATGGAGGACATTTTTCATCTTCAATCATGGCTTTTAAAATACTGAGATAGTGTTATTATTGGCTTGAGATGTTTAAAGATGCCTATGCCTAGGTTGCAAAATGCGAGAAATTCAAGATGTTCTCTAGACGTCCTCAACTAGCTACTTTACCATTAAGACCTGTCATCATCGAAGGACCTTTTCAAAAATGGGGTCTCAACTTTATTGGTCCAATTAATTGAGCATCTAGTGCTAGTCACCAGTATGTAATAACTCCAACTGACTATTTTACTAAGTGGGTGGAAGCTATGGCTACAAAGAAGACTACTTTTGAGGTGGTATGTAAATTCATTAAAGAAAAAATGCTAGTTAGGTTTGGTGTTCCCGTTAAATTAGTGATGGACAATGCAGTGTATTTCTCTTCCATTAAAATTACTAATTTCTATTTTGAATATGGGATCATTTTTAGTCATTCATCTAATTATTTCCCTCAATGAAATGGTCAAGCTGAGTTAAGCAACAAAAATTTGATGAACACTGTTAAAAAATTGGTCTCATATAATTAGAAGAATTGGCACAAAAAGATTCATGAAGCACTTTTGGAAAATAGAGTGACACCTAAAAGAGCAATTGGCATATCTCCTTTTGAATTGGTTTATTAGATTAAAGCTAATCTTCCTTTACCCTTGGAATTAGCCATGCATAAACTCAGAATAGTGATTGAAGATGATATTTATAAAGATGGTCTAGAGAAGAGGATTATGTACCTCAGCAAGCTTGAAGAGGAAAGAGAGGAAATATTAGATCACATCACATAGCATCAGATGTGGGTAAAAGATCTATTTGATAAGAAAGCAAGCCCATGGAAATTCATGGTAGGGGACAATGTGTTACTCTACGATAAATGAAATGCTCCCAAGGGTATACATAAAAAAATTCATACTTTATGAAAAGGTTCATTAAGAATTTACCAAGCATTTGAAAACAATTCTTTCAAACTAGCCTATCAAGATGGAGAAGTGTTGCCCCTGACCTATAATGGTCAAGATTTGAAACTTTACCAAATTGTAAATTGAAAGTAGGTAACTAGTGTATTGTATTCTAGTTAGCTTATATTTCTTCCTATGTTTTCTTGGGTAGCTTTCTTTCCTTTGTCTTTGTCCTCCTACTTTTTACTATTTTTGTTTTGTTGTATTTCCAACTTTCATTCTTTTGTGAAACCAGAGATTTTGAGTTCCTCGCTTGGGTATACTATACCCAAGTCCCTAGTCAGAGCCAATTTTTGCCCCACTTTTCATCCCATACCCATGACACAAAGTGAAAAATGTTATGCCTCAAAGTTAAGACTGGGTATGTCTGGGTCTAGGTTCAGTCTTTCTTACGTATGAAGTTTCTCCATTAGATTATCCACTCTTCCCTTCCTTCACATCACATGGCCGGGTGGGTCTTCTTTTTATTATCATGGTCTATGGGTAGTCTTGGACCTAATCTGATGGAGATCCTTGCAATACACAAAGTGATTTTTGATATAGGACTTTTTTTTGGCTTATCATGTTTTCCATGTGAAAGTATGTAGCTCGTGAAAAAATAGAGACCACCTTCTCCTTAGTGGGTTTTCTACCCTCAAAGGTAATTTTCCACAAGAACCAATAAATGAGGCTTGCAAGCTAAGGCAAGAAGGAAATGAGTTGTTCAATGGATAAATCATATCTCCACTATAGTTTTCAGCCTTGGGAAGCATTTAGAATTCATTGTAGTACTCAAAGCAATCTCTAGTGGAAAACTTTAAAGCGGCTTCTCCATGGCCAGCTTTTGACCCATGAAGTTAATTTTTCAATAAAGGCATAGATGAAAGGGAAAACAAGTAAGTGGGACCTTATTTGATTTTGAAATCCATGTTGTGATTGTCTGACACTAAAGTGAAAGTATGAAGCTAGAAAAAAAATAGAGATTGCCTTCTCCTTGGTGGGTTTTGTATTCTTGAAGGTGATTTTTTGCATCTCTTAATAAATCAACTTCCCAAGCATATTTGACACTCAAATTGGTCATGAGACACTTGAAGATGGTATTAAAAACAAAATTAACCAAGTTGAGAGAGTATATTGTGCGAAATCTAACTTGGTAGATATTTCATTACAAAGTACTCTACTCTTAATTCTTTGAAGTTGGGTGAAAAATAGAAAAGTAAGTTGGTAATAAAGGAAAGTTACTATTGAGCCAACAAAAATAGTGAAAAGATAGGGAAATGTCTATTGAAATCTTATGCATTTACTAAGCTAACAAATTTATCCTTTAATTTGCTTATGTGGCACAGATCCTAAAAATTAATAGATAGATTGAGATATTCATATAAAGGAAAATATAATGGTTTTACAACTCATCTCTTTTCCTTGAACTATTATATTGTAAAAATTGTGCAGTGTTTTCAAACTTTCTACGTTGGAAACTCATTTCTCTGTGCTTAATCTAGACTTAGATTTTCAAATTGTCCTATATTTTGACAGAATGGCAACTAGATTTGTTGGGTTCAATGGGGTAGGTGGAATTAAGTCCATATTGTAAAGTTTCATAAACACCTCACTTCATTTCTATGAGATGCAAGACTTCTAAAGGAGATTGAGGTCAGATGCAATCCACCCTATAACTAAGAAACTTCGAGGGAGTGGATTAGTGGATGCAGCTGGTTTCTTTGTGGCCATGCAAGCTCCAGATCTGATTTTCGAATGCATAAATCATTACAATCTGGATAGTAGGTAGATTTTGTTACCTGATCATACTATGCTAATCTCAATTGATAGGAAAATTATTGTGAATCACCTTTGAGTCCTTGAATAGGAAGAATTTTTAGAATTGACAGTAGGAGGGGTAGTTTAAGAATTCTTTATGAAGAAGATCATGTGGAGGAAGGAGATAATGCAATCCTAGTTCCAAAAGCCATAAGGTGCTAAGAGTAAGGTTCACAAAACCCTTTTTGGTACTAATCAAACATGTCACCACTATTGAAGATTATTGGGAAGATTGCAAGGATGAGTTGGAAAGATGAGATTGTGCTTTCGTCAAGTTCACGGTGGAGCAAGTGAAGACATATGGAATTGATCTAAATGTGGAAGGATTGGGGGATGATGTAAAAAATATGTATAGTAATACATATTTGACTAAACTAAGGAATACTCCTATTAGTTTAGAGCCTTATGTTGATATAGAAGAAGATTTTGATGTCATGATGGCTCGAATCATCAAGAAAATTGGGAAATGGGTTAAATAGATAGACAAAACAAGCTAGAGTAAGAGTATAGCCTCTCATGCTTCTTCAATAGCTGCTACTCCCACTTCCTCTTAGAGTGTCATGCCTAGAGTGATAACAAAAACTACTCAAGAACTAGCTCTACCTATAGGAGGAGGTGATCAACCCCAAAATAAGAATGTCCCAATCACTCAAAATTGTCATGGTGGTTCTCTGCCAGTTATTGGAACCCAAACTGGTGTTGAAGAAAAGAAGGCAGAGGAGCCAAACAATGGTGCTACCATTTCAATCCCATCTCCTCATACTACCACAGTCTCATCTCCTCATATCACTCTAGCTCCATCTCTACACACTACTCCAGCTCCTTCTCCCCTTATTACTACAATTCCATTCCCTCATCATATCCCCGTTCCATTAGCAAGTGCTTCCCTTCTAAAGCCAAGTGGTTCCCCTATTTAAATACTTGATTTGGGGTATGGAAAGAGTAGTAGTAGTGATTTTACTAAATCTCATGAGGCAACATAGAAAACCCAAAAGGTGGATAAAAGTCAAAGCTTCTCCAGACTCCTTTCCGAAGATCCAAAGAATCCTTTCTCTTTAATAGTAGTGATAGTGACCCCAGCTAAAAAGAAGATGTTTAGCATAGAGTCACTTGGGATGGCTTCTAAGATAATAGGTACTAATTTTTGGTTGGAGGACACCTTGGAAAGGAAGAGAAAAAGGAGAGATGATGGCACCCCTGCCAAGGATACTATATCTCTTGCAATTTGTTCTCAATTTGCACTGACCAATGTTCAGAAGTAGAAAAAATTTTCAATACTTGGGAAGGATCCAAGAATAGGTCACTTGGCAATGGAAATAGCCAAGCCAATCAAAGGAGGAAGAATTGAGGAGATGACTATTGATGATTTCACTCTGCATTTAAACAAGCTAGGAGAGGCTAGGCATGACACAAAATTTGGCTTGTGGAGTTCAAGTAATGAAATAAAAGAGGGATAGTTGGAGAGCCTTAAATTATGAAAGTTTAGGATGAAAGCTGAGATAGAAGAGTTGAACAAGTTTATCAGGAAATTGGTCACTCCATTGGCAACTATCTTTGGTGTGTCTATGACTAAGAATCCTATTGCTACTAAAGTGCAAGACCTCATTTCTCAACTTCAAGAAGATAGACACTTTGGATAGATTGGGAAGGAGTGGATTGAGAAACTCAAATCAAAAGGAGTTTCTCTCATAGATCAAATTAGGAATATTATCCTTCGATTGGAAATAGGGAAGGATAATATCATATCTAATAGCAATACTCTAGTTGGAGAAAGGGAAAATGTGACAATTGCATCTCTCTTCTGAAGATGGTCATCCAAATGAAAGAAACGGAAGAAATCAAAGCAAAAATCTTGAAGAAAGGAAATGAACCTCTATTTAAGTGGCTTCAAAGCATGCGGTTCAAGTTAGAAATGATTCAACTAGTTGAAAAGGGAGTTAGAAAAATAGAGCATAAAGCAAAGAAAACTCAAGATAAAGGATTTGAACTCATGAAAGGGTTACACATAGATTCATAAACTAGTGGCCAAGGGAAAGCTCTCATTAGGGTTGATGTAATGAAAAATAACTTCTCCACATTTTTGGATAATCTGTTTGGAGTGGCTTCTAGTTGTCAGAACAAAGTGGCAAAACTCTAGACACTCAGCGGATGTATACATGTGGTTGCAGAGGAGTTGCCAAATTAGTTGAATGCTATGAAATAGTTTGCTTGAGAACATTCAAATTGGCTCTTGAAATTCACCAACATATGCTTGCCCAATCATGAAGAGCTAATTCCAATTATAGTTTCTGCTAAGGCATATAGAGCAAAAATTGAAAAGGGGAAGAAGTCTAAATGATTCAATTATGCCCTTCTCATTTTCTTTTGTAATTTTTGTAATTTTTGTAATACAAAAAATTGGCACCTTGCCATTTGTCATTTTTAGAGGAGCAACCAATTAAGATTCTATTGTAATGGTCATCTCTTCAACTCTATATGTATGAAATTGAATGATTAATGAAAGGTCAAAAATTTTTTGGTGTGAGATACTTGATGTTGTAGAGACAATTAATGGTGTTTTGTGTCAAATATTTCTTGTTCCATTCCCTTTCATTTCTAGTTGATGTTTCCTCTTTTGTCTAAATTGAAGCAAGGAAAGAACATAGCTTCCCTCCCCTATTTCAAGACACTAAAAAAATTTGATAAGAATTGTTATAATTTGTTTAAAGAGAAATCTCTTTAAGTGCTTTACCCTTAACTAATAGTAGTTTAGATTCAAGATATCTAAGTTGGATCTGAACTGAAGTATTTTTCATGAATGCATAATATGTGTGGGTTCATGAACTTAACTAAATCCTCACAAATTTTCATTTGCCTAAGTTAGATTCTATTTAGGTCTGACTTGGTTATACCTGTTCTATTCTTAGGTTAGGAACATACCCCAAATTCATTGAAAATCTATTATAGGGAGTTGTACCTATAAATTTAGAGAAAAGCTCATTTATCTGTAGGTGGCTTTTAAACTGTTTGTAACCAGATATTGTTCCAAACTTGGGAATTCAAGGGTCAAAATAAAAAGAACAAATCTATTTACCAACAAAGAATAATAAAGTTGTGGTCATATGTTGTCAAACTTCATTTCTTAACATGTTAATGAACAAAAAACTTTTATGAAATTTTAATTGGGAAGGAAAAGAACAATAAAGTTGTGTTTTCTACCACAATTCCTTTCTAATTGGACCAAGAACCATGTGCTTATGTGCTTAAAATGAACATTTTATTTTAAGTGTTTGGATTGTCCTATCATTTGTAATCTCAAAAGGCTATATAGACATATCCTCTCCCCTCACCTTTGTGGAACTTGGGTGAAGAGAAATCTATGTAGTTCTTTTAAGAAGCATTTTTGGTGCTACTAATGATATATTCTTAGCTTATGGCAACCATGGGATGAAGACCATATCATAAAAACTATAATAAATTTTATGTAGGATGTTGTTTTAAGACCTTGTGTGTTTTCCTTGAAACAAATGTGTCTATGATTTTATTAGATTAGCAAGCACATTATTTGGGTCCTAAAATGAACATTTTATATTCTACTTGGTGTATCAATAGTGTCTAAAATCCCAAAGGGTTATATAGACATATCCTCTCCCCTCACCTTCATGGATCTTGGGTGTAAAAGAAATCTATGTAATTCTTTTAAAGAAGCCTACCTTGGACCAAGATATCCAATATTGGGTATGCCAGGGGACAACTTTAGAGTGGTAATAGGCCAAAACCAAGTCTACACTCTAACCATTATATAAAGGCTTGATTATGGGTAATGCCCAATCAATAGTATAGCTGGGTGATAGCTCTCCTCCATTACCCTTATCGGTGCATCAAACCCTAGTTCTTAGGGCTGGGAGACCTCCTATGGGAGTTTATCATCCACCTATAGAACAGAGTGTCCCATACTAAAACCCTTTGTTGTAGTGGCCAAAATCCTTCTATCCACTAGCTCAAGGGGTCACTCATGCCTATGAAGACATCTCACACTTTTGTGGTCTTTAGTAGAGATAATAGTCCCTTGGGAAGTGATGCCCCTTGGGAAGCAGATCTTGGTATGCCTGAGAAGTGGGTGCACTATAAGGGGGAGCTTGTGCTACTAAGATTCTAGGTTGCTGACTCTAGATAAGCATGACTAAACTTCAATTCAAGTGAGAATTCAGTGGATACTATCCTTTTAGCCTAGGTTGTAGTGTGTTTATTTACTTTTAACAATGATCATTTTGCCTATTGTTTCTTGCATGAGTGTTTCACATTAATCAAGATAAATTCCAAATTTACAAACTTGCAAAGACTTGTCAAAACCTTGAAAACATTTGCAAAACAATATACTTGTCAAACTTGTCCAAAACATTTGCAAAACAAACACTTGTCAAATACTTGTTCAAAAATTTTCAAAACATTTTGCAAACATACACTTGTCAAACTTGTGCAAAAACATTACAAACAAATGGAAACTCAAACTTGTTGCCTTAGGATCTTATGGCACGTCTCTTAAAAATCATTGGCATATCCATATTGCATATTGCATATCATGTCCTTATCATATTCCTTGCATAATTTTTATTTTTCATTTATGATCCCTTTTGTATAGCATAGCCTCATCTTGGTCCCTACATTACCCTCATTTTTCACATCCTAATCTACATTTTTATCCTCCTAGTCCTCTATTTTATCTCATCTTAATCCTTGCATATCCCTCATTTTTAAGGCTATCATAACCCTCATTTTCAACCTAGGACCCTTTGAATTTGGTAGAGAATCCAAACAAAACACGAGTCTTAGAGTATTTTATTATTTGGATGAATAAAGGATCTTGACCTTGGTCTTATTATCATTTATCATTTTTTGATTTTCTTTGAGTTAAATTTTATCTATTTCTTGATGAATTTGACTTAGTCCTTTTATCAACTTTGTCATTTTGGATTTTTCCTTTCTTTCTTGGTCAAGATTAAATATTCATCCTTGTAAGGTTAGACTCTTAGCCTTGTATTTTCCAAAGATTTTCCTCAAAATTTAAATCTCCTTTTTCATGTCCTTAGTTTTCATAGTCCTCATCTTGCATAACCTTGTCCTCATTTTTCATTATCTTTGTTTTCTCAAACCATAATTGCATAAACCTGGGTTTACATTTCATTTACTTAGTCCAAAAATCCAAAAAATTTGCATTTTGTATTTGCATATTAGTATCCAAAATATTTTCATATCATATCCAAAAACATTGTCCAAACATCAAAAGCCTCCAAAGTCCAAGGAGCACCATCAACACAAAATTTTTCCAAGTCTAAACATTGCAGCCAAAAATTTCTTTGCATAGTCAAACCTTTCCATACCCCTACATTACACTTTAAATTTGCATGTCCTAAACATCCACCACATTGCATACATAAACCCTTATCTTGCCTTTTCATTCAAAAATACCAAAATCCCAAAAAAAAGTGCATTTTGCATACACTCTCATATTTAGGTGCATTTGCATACATTCTTAGACAAAATTTCAATTTTCACAAGATGACAAACTTCCACAAGGCAACAAGGTCCATACCATACCATGTACATTCTGAGTGACAAGAACCCACAAGCATTCTTTGACCCACCACAAGACATACATGTGCAACAACAAGGTTTTCATCCAAACATCATGGACACTTCATGAACACCTTTTTTTTCAAATAAAAAGTTTTTACCCCAACATGGCATACACTTCAAATGACATTACCTCTTTTGATCAAACACAAATAACACCCTCAACAACTTATGATCAATAACTTGAATCCTACATACTCCTTATCAAAAGGTTGCAAAATAAATTAAATAATGAAGTGAAAAAGGTTCAAGACCAAATAGAATCTAGTATAAAATGAGGCTATGAAATGGCTAAACTTTATAATTGTCGATTACAAACTTTTCTTGAAGCTCATGTAAAATATCTTATAGATAGATCAAACATGCCAAAAATTATTACACAACTTGCAGAGGCAAAGAAAAAATTCAACCAAATACTTCTAATTGAAGACCTTAAATATGATCAATCCATTCTTATTGCATTTGAATCAAGTGAATCCCAAGAAATGTCACAACCTTCGGTCCCAATAATTCAATCACAAACAATTTGGCCTTCAACATCACTTTGTTTCCTCAAACTCACAAACAAATCCAATAAATCTTTATCAAACAAACACCAACTCAAGCATGTCAAAATTTTCACATCAAAAAAACATGACCAATCAAATTCCTTTTGAGGAACATCTTCAACCAAATAAATTGGAACAAGATGTACATGTCAATTCTACAACACCAACAAGATCATCCAAGAAAAGAAACTTGAAGTATTATACTGTTAAGAAAATCTTTCAAAAGTTATTTGAAAAGGATGACAATAACGATGCACCCATGTCTAGCAAGGGCTCATCCAAAAACATTGACATTGATGTAACACCAATCTCCCCTTAAAAAACTTACCTTCAAGAAACATCCATATGTTCCTCTATCCCTTAATCTCCCAAAAACTCCCAAGAACATTTCCCTTCATCACCCATGAGTTGCACTTCCAATGTTGAAACCTCCCAAGGGCTATCTATAGAAAAACTTCAAACTAGTTGCATCATTGACATAAGTCCATTTCATGATTCTCAATTCCTAGAACCAATAACACTATGTCCCCCATCTCCAAGCAATCTCATTTCATATAGTGTGACTCAAAGTCCATCTCCTTTACATCAAAACACTAATCCCTTTTCAAAATCTCATACCCCATGTCAAGAGGATGATATAAACAATATAGAAATGTGTCCTAAAAATAATCAAGATCAAGATCCAAAAAATATCCAAAACAATCCAATCTTTGATCAAGGCCTCATTTCCATTAAGCTTTATAGTAACCCCATTTTCCAAGATGATCCATTTCCCCTTAACCTTTCACTTTCCAAAAAAGATCAAGATCACCTTTCTATATTTCTCGATGATCCAAATCCAAGTCAAGATCAAAGTATTCCTTCACTCCTAGATTATCCAAAAGATCCCACTATTCCTTAATGTCCACTACATGATCCCACCATCCCTCCAACTCCTCCACAATATCCCATCCTACTAGATGATCCTACTACTACTTCTATTCCATTACACAATTCTATTATCCCTCCTAATCCCCCTAATGGTTTAAATATGCTTATGCATGATGTTCATGAATCCCCTTTAGTTCATATGGTTTTCCCTAGTTTTGTCAAGTCTAGTCCAATCCATTTTCCTATCAAGTTTTCCATTTAATATACACCTAAAAATGGACTCCCATCTAGTAACAAGTATCCCACACATCAAAAACATTATCGAGTCAAAGGGTCCAACATTGCTGAAAAAAGTAGGTCAAAACCATTTTATATCAAAGAGGATTCTAAAGGTCATGATTTCAGTCCTAAAGCTCACTCTCAAGGTGTTGGTATCCCTTCCAAATCTAGATCCAAGCATATACCTCCTCCTTCACCCCTTCCATCCATTTTATGTCCATATGTTCCTCCATCCATTAGTTCACTATCCACTTACCCTTTCCCATATGGAAGTCAACAAAGACACACATCTTGGGGAGCCCTTCACAGATCCAAAAGTCGTACACATAATTCATATCCATCATTTAATTATATTCCATCACCAAGTAATTTGGATGCCAAGCATAAGGTCTATAGAACAAGAAATCCACATGTAGTCAAGGATCAACATGTCCAGTCTAATCGACATGTCAATAGAATAAAAAAAATGATTCAAAAAGATAAAGAAATATCAAAATCAAAGGCCTATCAATCAAAAAGAAAAGTCAAAATCAATATGGGTTCCTAAATCTCTTTTACAATTAATACAATATAAGGACCCTCAAAAGAATGAAAAGTCAAAATACATGTGGATTACCAAAAAGTTTCTTAAAGCACAAAGTCCTATAGAAAGATCAAAATTGGCATCCATAATTGCTATCCCTCCAACAAAAATTCTTCCACCTTACAAATCTATTTTTGATCCTTGTGTCCCAAAATCTAAATCATTCCATCACCCTTCAATGTGTGTACCAATGTTTTTCTTGCATCCTTTTCCATCCACTAAACATCAAGCCTTCTTTCATTTGCTCCATCCTCCTACATACTTTTCCTATCCTTTCATTGAGCCTTTCCAATCCCTTGCCTAAATCCCTTTTATCCCCATTTTCATTACCCTACCATTGTCTTTGAGCATACTATCATAGTCATTGTGCATTATTGCATACCTTTCTAAAGGATTATCTAAAGAATAAGATTCTTGAGTCCTTCATGTAGGAGTTGATGCAATCCAACTTCGACAACACCTAGGATCACCTACATGCAAATAACCCATCAAAGGGAAACCAAGGAAGGAAGAGTGTGGAGCTTGGGAAAAACCCTAAATGGACATGAGAGAGAAAATATTGCAACACAAGAAAATATGTATTTACAATATGGAAGAAGTGTTATGAAAATACAATGAGAGAGATTGAATATAAAGGCCTCAAGGAATCTTCTAGAATAGGCTAGAGGATTCTAGGATATAAGTGTGACAACTAAGCATACTTCCACATAAGGTGGAGAGTCCTCAAAAAATGTGAGAGGATAAGTATGACTTAGATAAGAACAAACTCTCATGTTGTCAACAACTCATCACAAACTCCTAGACTACAACTATTAAATAAATGCATTTACCTAAGTAAGCTTAAGTAAGTAGAATAAATAATAAATAATTAATTATTTACTCTAACATCCTCCTCTTAAGTGAAAATTAGGGAAATGCCTTAAGCTTACTTAGGTAAATGCATTTATTTAAAAGTTGTAGTCTAGGAGTTTGTAATGAGTTGTTGATAACACAGGAGTTTATTCCTATCTAAGTCATACTTATTCTGTCACCTTGTTTGAGGACTCTCCACCTTATGTGAAAGTATGCTTAGTTGTCACACTTATCTCTTAGCATCTTTTAGCCTATTCTAGAAGATTCCTTGAAGAATTTATATTCAAGCTCTCTCATTGTATTTTCATAACATTTCTTGTAGACTATAAATACATATTTTCTTGTGTTGCAATATTTTCTCTGTCATATTCATTTAGGGTTTTTCCCAAGCTCCATGCTCTTCTTTCCTTAGTTTCTGTTCGATAAGTTATTTGCATGCAGGTGATCTTGGACATCTTTGGAGTTGGATTTCATCAACTCCTACATTGTATCAGAGCTTCCCTACTACTTCTTGTTGGAGGAACTTTTGAAATTGTGATTTAGTGGCACAAACCCTAGTTTGTTTGTGCTTTTTTCTTCAAATCGAGGGGAGAGCAAATGTTTGAAGCACAATTGGCCCAAACAGATTCTACCATTAGATTCGAAAGGTTGAATTATTTTAAATGTGGTGAATTAATGCTTTTTTGGGCTAGTAGATAAATAAATGATGGCTATTTTTTTCCTTGCCAAAAATGAATTAATAATGTCAGAGATGAATTACTTGTTTGGTAGGAAAATGAATAATAATGGTCTTGGCTAATGTTTAGTGGTAAATTGAAAAATTGTTTAATCTAAAAGTGAAATTTGAAAAATGTCGTAACATCATTATGTCAGTGTCACTATTACCAAGTTGGCTACCATCACTTTCTTATTATTAATAATAAGTACAATAGTTTTATTGACTATCAATTAATTAGAGATCAATGACAGAAGATGCATCTCTAGGCCACTCGCTTGAAAAGACCTCGAGTTGCATGAAATTCTCCAAAATAGAGACACATGGAAAGGTTTGCATGGAAATCATTACTCAAAATTAGGCACTATTGATTGTTTGACATTAATGCCAGTATATTTCAGCATTTCTCACACTTGACAATTAAATGGAATATGAAAAAATAAGATATGAAACATCACAAACAACAAAGAATTTAATGCAATTGCCATTACATAGCCTCTTCAATTCCTCTTTCATTATCATTTCTCATATTCTTTAATCTGAATTTGGTTTGTAGTTGCACTTTGCAAAGTTCCTTGAATCTTAGACATTGATATGCCAATTTGCCTAAAATGCACTAATATGGCTCTGCAAAAGCCCTTTTTGGGTAGGATTTTTGATGATGTCCTTGCCATGGTTTGCAAGCCAGATGCCCAAAGTCCTTTTATCCCCATGCTATATTCATGGTCCTCCACCATAAATTTTTGAGAAATGATATAAGGTATTGTATGTCCACAGATATTACCTCCCACTTCCTTGCATCTCTTTTTGACCTTGGAGGCAATCAAATAGACATGTTGATGCTTCTACATAACATTTTTAAGAAAAAAATTTTAGAAGATGATGTCAAAATTCTTGTATTGACTAAGCAGGTACCAAGGCTAGGCATTGGCATTCCTTTTGTAGACATAGCAGACAAGTGTTGGGAGAAGGGCATAGGGAGCATTATACAGAAGCATCCTTTCCTACTTGGTATGAATAAACGACAACTCACTCACCATAGGAAGTGGGCATGGCTTATAAGGGATTTTCTATGAAATTTGTTGATGTTGGATGATGTCAGCAAGATCGACTTCACATGGCTGGACAAGTTCAACAACATCCTCTTCTCCAACAAATTCCTCATGGAGGGACTTGAAGACCTTTCTGATTGAAGGCTACAAACTCTAGGACCCTCTTAGCCTACTGATGCTTCTAGCCTACCTGTCCCCTAGTTCTTATTCCCTATTTCCTAAATACTCTTTCCTCAACCATTTCCCTTTGGGAAAAAAAATACTTTTAAGATATTTGTATTTTTCTTTGGATTGGGTCTTGCCTTTTTTTGTAAATTATAAAATAGTAAAATTGGGCTGATCTAATCAGTGATTTTGAATATCTATGCTATGAATTAGTATTATGTACATTGTACACTGTACAATCTAAAATATTATTAATGAAAACAATAGTTTTTGGGTTCTCAAATTGTTATTCTTGTTAGTCTACGACTTTGTATTTGTAAGCTTGTTTTTGGCATCTCGATTCTCAATGCATTGTTCAAATGTTACTGTTAGTCTACGACTTTGTTAAAAATAGTTAACTGTTAATAATTAACTATTTTTCTTCAATCTAATTGGTTAAAATAAATGGAGCTTCAAGAAAAATTAAAGATTAAAGATTATAACCTTAACAAAGTTAAATTTAATTTTGATAATTTTTGTGTCAAATTTTTATTTCATACCTATCTTGTCACTAATTCCTAAAAGAAAGATCGATGGCTTGAGATAAATTTTGGGTTGATTTAGGGAATGCTTTCCCATCTACCTAGATTCATCTGAAATTGTGACATGTGTTCGATCATTGCCAATTGGAAGACTCGGTTAATATTATTAATAATTATGTTTATAAACAATTGTCACAATTTTTATTTTCAAACTAGATAATAAATATGAATGAAAATATAACATTTGTAATTATATTTCTAAATGTTATTTAATTTATTTAAGTTAAACTCTTGTCATTATAATTTATTAATAATTATTAGTACTTACCAATAGGTACTAAGCTTAGGGCTAAGAGCTAAATATTTCATTTTCAATGTGATTCATCAACGTTAAATTTTTTATTTTTTAATGTAAGTACATTGGTTTATATTTTATATTCTAATAATGTATTTTTTTACAAATTATTATGTTTTTTGTCATTCAATTAAAAATAATATTCCTTATATTATATAATCATTTAAGATTTATTAATATTATAAAAATGTTATTATTTTTATTTATAATTATTTATTATATAATAGAACATATAATATAATTATTAATTAATTTATAATATAATATAATTTTAACCATATGATATATATAGATCGACGACCCGAGATGAATTTTGGGCCAATTTGGGAAATGCTTTCCCATCTGCCTAGATTCATTTGAAATTGTGACACGTGTTGGGTCATTGCCAATTGGAGGACTCGGTTAATATTATTAATAATTATGTTTATAAACAATTATCACTATTATCAATATATGTTAATAATTTATAGATAATTAAACTATATTAAATTTTTATTTTGACACTAAATAATAATATGAATGAAAATATAACATTTGTAATTATATTTTTAAATGTTATTTATTTTATTGTAGTGCCTACCCTCGTTCACATCTTTTCTGGACATATTGTTGTTGTTATTATCAGACTATGATGGACTAGTTTTATGTTGATGGATTAGTGGTATTGTTTTGAGACTATCAGATATTATGTTATAGATTCAGTGGTTATATGATGAGATCATTTAGACTTTATATTTCATGCATACATGATGATCATTATATTATTTTCAATTATTGTTGATGATTAGTTAGATGGTTTATTAGCTCATGTATTTTATTATGGAAACTTACCCCATACTTGCATGTGTATGGTGTGCATGTTTTCTTATTGTATGGTGTTTCTGATGTGGTTAAGGAAAGGATTTGTAGTCACCTACTTAGTCGGGATCTACACGATGCACCACTTTCTGCCATTGTCTGTTTAGCTTAGCATTATATATATTGTATGTACATGCATGGTTTTTTTGCAGGTTTCAGGTACCTGGTATTGACTTCTCTGAATTGCCAGGATGAGCGTACCCTATTATACTATCTCAATGATAAGAGAAGGGAGATAAATTCTCAAGTCCAAATCCCAAACCTTTAAGCCAATTGTCCTAGTGAGGTAGGACAAGTATCTGGATATTTTACCCACCGAATGTGTCGGATGACATAATTCATGATTTTTAACCCTTTAGACGGATTTTGAGTGATTTTCTGTATGATGGGTTTTCATATTTTATCTTGGAGGTCTATGGTGAATTTTCTCTTAATTAAGTCTTAATAAATATATTTAATTAATAAATTAATTATTTGAGAAAATTAATATAAAATATCATGTTATTTGATATTTTGATTATAATTAATTAAATGAGAATTAATTGAGGAAAAAGAATTAAATAAAAGAAAATTAAAAATTAAAATTAATAATAATAATAAAATAATAATAAAGTAATAAATAAATAATAATAATAAAAGTTATAAAAATTAAAATGAAAGTTATAAATATTTAAATAGAAATTATATAAAGAGTGAATTGGAGTTATTAGCTTGCATGGGAATTAACATACTTTTCTATTTCTCATGTGTCAACAACATGGAGGTTAGTGCATCAATTAAGCACATGGTGTTTACAACTCTATGACTCATCTAGAAGGTTGTAAAAGACCCATGCTTAGTTGGTGACACCTTCTAGCTATTTCTAGAAGCATTCTAGATGTTTCTTGAGAGCTCTTTATATTCAGGCATTCTTAGAAGCTTAGACATAGCGTTTGGAGTGCAATTTGGAGCATTGGAGGATTTGAGAATTCTGAAGAAGGGAGCTTGCTCTGCGAGTTTTCTGAGGAAGAGTGAATTAACATCAAAATCTGGGTAGATTCTTGTGATGTTTCTTATGCTATTTTCACATCATGCTTTCCCTGTCTTCTTCGTGTCTTCCATATGTCTTCTGAGAAATTTCATATTTTTATGCATTCTCTATATGGGTAGTTTAATTTATTTGAGAATTTTATATGCATAAATTCTGAAAAGAACACGAGGTTAGGATTTAAATTTGTAGCCAAAACCATTAGATGATTTAATGGATAAATTTTGTGACCAAATAGTTTATAGGAAAATTCTAGAAATTGAGATCTTTAAATAAATTGTGTACATGTTTATAATTTTCCGCTCCCTTCAGGTGTAGCAGAACATCACCTGCATCTATATATATATATATATATATATATATGCATATTTATATATATATATATATATATATATATATATATATATATGCTGTGATATTTGATTTTGCAAGTATATTTAAATACACATACATATATACATATATATATATATACATTGGATAATCATACTTAATAATCACAGTGAGAAATATATATATATATATATATATATAAATTGCATTGCAATTTGTATGGGATCGATGTTTGAAAAAAAACGTTATTGAAAATACATTTGTGGGCGAACGGATTTATTTCCCCCACTACTGCCAACTTTATTACCACTGCGATATCATAGGGTACTGCGAGATCACAGTGTACCTACGGTCGGCAGAGTACCTGCGACCCGCAGCATACCTGCGATCTGCAGGTCATACATGCACCGGCGGTGTTAATAATTCCATGCAGTTTGATTTTTTTTAAAATGGACATTGTTAAACAATATTCCTTATGTTATGAATTTCGGCTTTTCAATGTTGCATTGTTATTAAAACATTAAATGTTATATATTTATTTATTTATTTATGTATGTATGTATATATGTATGTATGTATGTATGTATGTATGTATGTATGTATGTATATAATTATATATATATATGTATATACATTATCATTAATAAATAACTAATATATTATTATTTGATGGTTGGAATTTAAAGAGAAATTCTTTAATAACAAGATATTTTATAATGGTGAGCAATATAGATTCAATATAATCTTTAATTTAGAAAGATGAACATGGAAGGATTTTCAATTATTATTTTTCAAAAAATGATGGGGGTCTAAATGGAAATATAGGAGACATTTAGAACATTTAGAAAATTGAGTTTAATGGTAGAAACTTTTACAAAAATTGGGCTAGGTTAAACGTGAAGTTTCTCCACTTGACAATCAAATTGGGAAATGTAAATGAGACTTTTGCATTTAAATCTAAGTTATAAACTTGGCAAAACCAAAACATGTGTTTGCAATGTGTATTCTTATGCTATTGTTTTGGGTTTTGGGTTGACTAGTGTTGACCAGTTATAGGACGTCTACCAGAGGCTTGGGAGTTATGTGATTGTGATGTCATGATGATGTTTTAATCTCGATCTTTATAAACCCAACTATGGTAATGTGATGGAATGCTCTATGTATTGGATGTGATTACTGGTTGTTATAGTTGAGATTCTTATGTATGAGACACTTGACTTAACCATTAATTTTGGTCATCGATCAGTTATCCTTGGTTATTTTTTAGTCGCCATGATGGGACTGAAATGTGGATTTATTCTTGATGATGTCATGTTGTGACATGTTTGACTCAACCATTTTTGGAGTCTTCGATTAGTATGATTGAGATATGTTTGGTTATTGAGAACCATTGGATACTTTGATTATCAGTGATACTTCAGTTGCCAATAGAGAGCTGTTGTGTTCATGATTTTCTATGGATGTTTGCTCATGGAGATTTGATGCTTTTATGCATATTTGATGATTTTATTATGAATTATCTTTTGTGATTTTGAGATTTATGATTCCATGAGCATTAGGGTAGGATATCTGCATGTAGTGACGGGAAGTGGCTTGCAATGGAGGTCGGGGCCTTAAGAGGCTGCTAGGGTAACTCATTGTAAATTGGATTAATAAGTGATAATATTCACACCTAATACTAACTAAATGAACCTAAAAAGATAAGTGTTTTGTTCTTGCCCATGCCTTGAGTTCTTGTACAGGCTAGGATGGGAGTAGTGAGAATGCATGGTTGTGACCTTGCATTTCGTAGTATGCCTCGTCAGTATGAGAGGATACTAGTGGCCACATGAGATCAGTATGGACCCGTGGAGTTTAGCTAACTTCCAGGGTAACTTGTACGTGATAAATGCGATGACACTTTCCTGCTTGCATAGTAGGTTCCTACATGTCATTGTGTGCCTCTGGGGATTAGATGTCAATTTTGTGTTTGAAACCTTTGAGTTAGTATACTTTTAGGATTCCTGTACTTATGGAGATTTGTGCTATGTGTTTTGGATAGCCTTTTTGGGACTTGAGATTATCTCCTCAGCACGGTGGGAGTGGACCACTTAGGTACCACGTGGTCGGGTGGTAGTGTTTTTCCACTCTTATCATTTGAGATTCATTGAGACATCATGGCTGATGCGTCCTTCATGATGGTGGATATGTATCCTTTCATTGATGATGTTGTTAGGAGTGACATTCCTACTATGTTAATACCGATGATCTTTTTGGTGATTTGGAATGTTATGCACAGAGGGATGGCTAGGATCCACGATGGTCTAATGATGCTATTAACGGTTGGGAGGAATCATGCACTTAGTTTATTATGTTTGATCTTTATGATGGATGTATATGTTTTCTATGATGATGTATCATGTGTATCATGAGATTATCTTTACTTGATGTATCATGGATTAGAATAGGATGATGTACCTTATTCTACATATGTATATTGTTTGAGCTTGTCATACCCTGTGGCATGTATAGTGGATGATTGAGTATTTGAACTATAATGTATAAACATTGGACTTATCATTATTATTTCATGCGGATGTTGTGCTAGATGGATTCATGTATTTTAGATGTAATTCAATGTTAAGCGATCTTAAAGAATGTAATCTGTTATGTATGTTATGTTTAATATCAGATGGACATTACTATTGCTTCCATTATTGTGCATAAGTTATATTTGGTATTTTCTTTCATGAAAAAAAAAATGCTACCAATATTAGTGAAATTTTAAGTTAATTATTTGGATCCGTTGGCAGGGCATTACATTTGGTATCAGAGCCCGAGTCTCTACATTGGGAGCTTTGGGTATTTTGGAACAACTAGAACTTTGAACTATTAAGTGTATCTCTTTAACTTGAAACTAGGTGAACTGAAACAGAACTTGAACTGTTACTTGAATATTTTTTATACTTCAACACTTAGTTTCAAAACTAGAAATTTTACTTAAACCTAAACATAGAACTGAACTTAGTCTATTGCAACATGTGATTGTAATAGTACTTTGTACCATTGTAGGATGGTATCTGGGACTAGGTCTTTTGTTAGAGGCCATGGTCATGGTAGAGCTATCAATGTCCATGAGTCTGCCCATGAGGGATCGGCTCGTGTAGAGAGCAGGGAAGAGCACTCTAGTAGGTAGCAGGAAGAGAGCCGTAGAGAGGACCAAGTTGAGTCTGAAGAGGTTGGTTTGAGATAGATGATGCAAACTATTCTAGAATGTCTACCTCCTATTCAAGAATAGCCTAAAGTGCAACAGAAAGAACAAGAGCATAGACCCAGATCTAGAAGTCCTTGGAAGGATTGTCAGAGGTCCATTGTGTCCACTCAGATGAAGGATCTTTCAAGATCCAAGGTCAAGCCTTTCAATGGGCAAGGTTCTGGTTATGTGGCCGAGCAGTGGCTTATTTCCCTCGACAGGATTTTTTCCATGCACGAGTTCAACAACAATGTTAAGGCAAGATTTGCGATCACTAATTTAGAGAATTTTGGGGCTACTTGGTGGACGATTGAGGAGAAGAAGCTAGGAATCAATATGAGCAATGTCATGTGGGAACTATTCCTAGAGAGTTTTCGTGAATGATTCCTACCAGAGGAATGGAAACAGCAAAGGGCTGATGAATTTCATAATCTTAGACAGTATACTTTGTTAGTGACTGAGTATGAGCGTAAGTTTTATGAGCTCATGTCTTTTTCAGGGTGCAGTGATAATTTAGCTCAGTTGACACAACACTTTATTAGGGGTTTGAATAACTGTATTATTGGGGGTGTCAAGGTATTTGAGCCAAAAACCCTCAAGGATGTGGTACATTGAGCTATCCTTATTGAGAAAAGTGCCAACTTTGGTCAAGGTGGTTTTGTAGGAGCACCAGTAGCATCAGGATCTAAAGGCAACTACAATTCAGGTGGTAACAAGAAGTTTTCTTTCTCTAAGGGGAAACAATATCAGCAACAGTCTCAGTAGACACAACAACAGGAGGGATCAAATTCTTAGGCTCAAGGTGGTGGCAAAGGTTCTAATACCAAGAACAACCACAATGCTCAATGCAATAAATAGAATTAGTCTAATTAGCTAGCTCAGAGTAGCCAGTCTTTTGTTAGCAGGAATAGTTGTCAGCAATCTAATGTACCACCTATGGGTAGAGGATCTAGCAGAAATACAAAATGTTTTTCATGTGGTCAAATTGGACATTATACAACTCAGTGTCCTCAGTGAGCACCTCAGTTTTTAGGACCTAGACCTACCGTTTTAGAGCCTATAGTGGGTGATGTAGGTAGAGCTCATAGAGTTTTTGTAGCAGTTGATCACCGTCAAACAGATCACTAGGCAACAGTGGTTGAGACCACAAGTGCTATTAGAGGTATATCTCTTTCAGTATTGTTTGATTTAGGAGCTACAGATTCACTTATTTCACCATCTATAGTTTCTAAGTGTAAGCTAGATGTGGAAAAGCAAGGTTATGGTTGGCAAGTGGAACTAGCCTCAAGCATTAAGATCTCCACAAATTCTGTAGTTCATAAGTGTGGGCTTAGCTTAGGAAGCTTTGATATGGTAGTGGATCTTCGAGTCATACCCCTTGGTTCCTATAATGTGGTTTTAGGCATGGACTGGCTTGGATCTCATAGAGCCAGTACAGATTGTAGGAAGAAGATTATTTTCTACCAAGATGACCAAGGGAATGATGTGCAGATAGTTGGGATACTAAGGCCTATATCTCTACGGATGATTTCTGCTATGCAAATGAAGCGAAGTTTTCGTAAGCGATGTCAGATATTTGCTGTTATGGTAAATGATATTGATGAGGAATATCTTATGAGGGAGACTTTAGATCACCTAATTTTGTAGGAGTACGCAGATGTCTTTCCAAGTGAGATTCCAGGCATGCCTCCAAAGAGGGACATTGACTTTAGTATTGATTTGATTCCTGGAGTGGAGCCTATCTCTAAAGCTCCTTATCATATGACTACTCAAGAATTGGGTGAGCTACGTCTTCAGCTAGAGGAACTTCTGGCCAAAGGGAGCATTCGACCTAGTGTATCACCATGGGGAGCTCCAGTGCCCTTTGTGAAGAAGAAAGATGGTTCTTTGCACCTTTGTATCGATTACAGATAGTTGAATAAGGTGACTATTGAGAACAGGTATCCTTTGCCTAGGATTGATGACTTATTCGATCAAATCAAGGTAGCTACAGTATTCTCCAAGATTGACCTTAAGTCAAGATACCACTAGCTTCACATCAAGGAAGTCAATATTCAAAAGACCACTTTTCAAACTCGCTATAGGCATTATGAGTTCACAGTGGCACCTTTTGGATTGACTAATGCTCCATCGGTGTTCATGAGTTTGATGAATGGTGTGTTCTGATCTTTTCTGGATAGGTTTGTACTTGTGTTTCTTGATGACATATTGATATATTCTAAGACTCATCAGGAGCATGAGGAACACTTGTGGTTGGTATTATAGTGTTTGAGAGACAATAAACTTTATGCTAATGTAGCTACGTGTGAATTCTTCAAATCGGAGATTCAGTATTTAGGGCATGTTATTTCAGGTGATGGCATTTCAGTGGATCTTGCAAAGATTCAGGCGATAATAGATTGGCCGACACTGACTAATGTGTTAGAGATTCATAGTTTCATGGGTTTAAACAGTTATTATCATAGATTTGTCCAGAACTTCTCTAGGATAGCACATCCTATTACTTCTCTTTAGAGGAAAGGAAATAAGTTCGTGTGGACAGAGAAATGTGAGGAGGCTTTTTAGAAGCTCAAGGAGCTTTTGATCAGTGCACTGATTTTAGTCGTACTTGATCCAGAAGGTGATTTCATGGTGTGTACATATGCTTCTCTTGAAGGGATTGGGGCAGTGTTGATGCAGAATGGATAGGTGATTACGTATGAATCATGCAAGCTCAAGGATCATGAGTTAAATTACCCTACGCATGATCTTGAGTTAGCAGCAGTAGTTCATGCTTTGACAAGATGCAGACATTTCTTGTTGGGGCACAGATTTGAGCTACATAGCGATCATCATATTCTTCAGTACATTTTTACTCAGCCTAATTTGAATGCTCGCCAGAGACGATGGATGGAGTTTCTATGTGAGTATGATTTTGAGGTTAAGTACATTTAAGGTAAGGAGAATGTGGTGGCGAATGCTTTGAGTCGCATGAGACATGTGGTATCATCGATGACTCTTAGTGTGGATTTGAGGAGTCAGATTCTTCAGGCACTTCCTATGGATTCTTGGTATCAGGAAGTGTGCAGAGAGATTGATTCAGGAAGATCTTTGGAAGGTAAGTTTTCAGGTTACGTTCGAGAATCAAATGGTCTTTTGAGACATTTGGGGAGGATTTATGTGCCACTTTTGGATGAGCTTCACACTTTGATACTGGCAGAAGCCCATTGTACACCTTACTTAACACATCCAGGTGTCAAGAAGATGCATGCTGAATTGAGATGTTTGTTCTTTTGGTCCGGGATGAAGTGAGATATTGCTGATTTTGTGGCTAGGTGCCTTGAGTGTCAAAGAGTTAAGGCAGAACATCGGCTTCCGGCTAGACTTTTGTAGCCAAATCTCATTCCTTCTTGGAAGTGGGATATCATCTCCATGGACTTCATAGTAGGATTACTTATGACTATTCGACGTCATGATGCTATCATGGTCACCATTGATAGGTTGACTAAGGTGGCGCATTTCTCACTGATCAAGTGTTCCTACACAGCAGTTTCTGCAGCTAATGTCTTCATGCATGACATTGTGAGATTACATGGTATTCCTAGAAAGATCATTTCTGACAAGGATCCTATATTCACATCTGCATTCTAGACATCGTTGCAGCATGAGCTTGGAGCGCGGTTAAACTTTAGTTTGGCATATCATCCAGAGACTGATGGTCAGACAGAGAGGGTGAATCAAGTTTTGGAGGATATGTTATGGATGTATGTGATGGATAGGCAAACACATTGGGAGAATTATCTCTACCTAGTGGAGTTTGCTTACAACAATGGGTATCATAGTTCTATTGGCATGGCACCATTTTAGGCATTATACGGATGTCCTTGTCATACACCATTGAGTTGGGACAGCCTTGAGGATCACATCCTGTTGGGTCTTGAGATGCTTCGTGATATGGAGCAATAGGTAGTGCATATTCATGAGCATTTGACTATGGCACAGGATAGGTAGAAGAAATATACTGATGCTCATAGGACTGATAAGCAATTTGCTGTGGGTGATAAGGTTTTCTTGAGAGTGCAACCGTGAAAGAGTCTGATCCGATATGGAAAGGGTTCTAAGTTAGCACCTCACTTTGTGGACCATTTGAGATTTTGGAGAGGATTGGCTCGGTTGCTTACCGCCTTGCTCTACCGCCCAGCCTAGCTTGTATTCATGATGTTTTCCATGTTTCAGTGCTTCGGCATTATATTCCTAATATTGTACATGTTCTTGATTGGAATGCATTGCAGGTAGAGGACGGACAGCTACTTTGGAGCCAGTTCGTATTCTGGAGCAACGGGGGTTGACCCTCAGGGGTTGAAAGATCGAGCAGGTAAGGGTCCAATGGGACCCTACTGAATATTCTTCAACTACTTAGGAGGATGCAACTAGATTGAGGGAGTTATATCCCTACTTTTTTGTAGGCTTCTAGGAGTAAGCCTAACTGTTTGTGCCCGATATGGTCATAGTTTCAAAACTTCAAGTTCAGAGTTTTTGAACCACTTCGAACTAAAGTTCAATGTAGTTCAAAGTAGTTTGATGGTTCAGAGGTCCAAGTTGGTTTGTGGGTTCAACATGCAATTCAAGTCCAAGCTCAAATTTATCAAGTTCAATGGTTCAGCGCAAGAGTTCTGAGGTCATAGTTTGAAGACACCCCTCAACCAGAGAATAAAATACCATCATAGTGTATCTTCAAAGTTCTTTTCATTGATTCAGAATGGTTTAATTTTTTTGAAGTCATAGGTTCAAGTTCATACTTCAGGAGTTTATTAAGTCCACAATATTCAAAGATCAAAGCTTCAAGGTTCAAGGTGTGTTTAGATGATTGTTTTTAAAAATGTACAAAATCTTTGATGGATTCATAAAGGCAAAGATGCAATTTAGGGCCCCACATATTCAGAATTCCATGGTTGATGCTCAAAGTTACAAGTTATTAAAGGTAATAAGGATGGGCATTTGAAGTTCATAATGAGCTATACTAGTTACGGAGACCATACAATTTGACATACTAAAAGGCTTCTTGTTACAATGAATTCATCAATGAAGCACAAATGAGGCAATGAGAGGTCAGGCTGTGAAAGCTGCATGGTCTAAGATAATCAGATGTACGTGAATATAGTTTATGCTCGAGCTCAATAAAGAGAGGGTTGGTCTCTCATTCAGAAGCAAGGAAATTGAGCTCGAATAAGGCATCAACATATTTGTGTGAATATGAGTCAAGATGTTCTCCAAAGCACCCCAGCCTCATCCTCCATCAGACTGAAAATACAAAAAGGAAACAGAGTAGACAAAATCATTGGATGGCTAGTCAAAGATGTGTTTGTGCAGATTATGTACATGGGCTCAATTTTTGAAGTATATATAGCATTCTCTCATCTTGAAACATGAGAGCATCCACAAGTTGGCAGTTGATCTTAGAATGCACATTAATAGAAACTATTGTCTGCTATGCCCATCATTCAAATATTTGTTCAATTGTTTTCTAGAAATGCACCTTGCACTTCATGCAAAACTAATAATCTCCTATTAGTTTCGCAAAGCACAATATATTATAGTCACAGATTGGGAACAAATCAAACAACTATAACATCACATAAGGTTGTGTGGTCAAAACCCAAGGGTGAATGCATGTGTAAAATACGCAGTGCGACTTTCCCAAACTTGGGAATATGCATGTACAAAGGAATAAAGAATAGTAAACATGACAAGAGAGATGAAAGACAATGCTTTGGTCATCTAAAAAATTGCAAGAGGACACATGATGGAGATTGTAGATTGTTTTAACTAATATCTAAGGCCTGGGCTCGAGAGCATACATATAAGCTGCTAGTACTAAGAGAATCAATATAAATGAATGAAAAGAATGAGCCTACATGAAAGTTTGAATTGAGGCATCGTGGCCTCTCGAATGTCATGAAAAACATGGGAAGATCAGGGCAAGCGGTAGAGGTGAAACGTGAAGTTACATGCAGTGCTATGAGGAAAATGTAATGCCAGTTCCCAATTTGGTTATTATGATACATTTGAGCTTAGATTAAAGGATTGGAATCAAGCCCACCATACGAGATCTTGAATGTAAAATCAACTAGCTTGATTATGCATTGTAAGAATCTAATGACCGGTTATCTTAATCCATCGATCAATAGAGAAAACTTGCAAACAAGAAGAATATATTGATGTACACTGTCAAAAAGTGTAATTGACATGCGGCAAAGTTGGAACACATTCAAAGACAATAGAAAGCACCACAGCTACACAAGCATCTAAATGATCTTCCAGTTCATACATAAGAGAAGTGGCTATTAATAAAACACTAGATATAAACTCTGTGGTGGGGTCGCCAAGACATTTTCTCCCGTAAGATCTTGAAGACGACACTCTAATTCTGTGTCTCCCATCAAGTGACAAGGCAAAGGTATAAATTCATCATTGTTGCCACCAATTCACCACGCAATGACACCAAATTCACCTCCTCACAAAAGATCAATTCCAGTACACACTCCACGAGTTGATGGAAAGGCATTCTTCCATAGGCTAGGAATCGGTTATCATTAAAAAAAATTCAGTCCATTCCTTCCAAATGTCAAAATTTTAATGCTCATCAGCAAACTGGAGGTTTCTTTATTTGAAATGTGAGGAGACATTGGACGAGTGTCATATATTGAGCAATATGTATTTCCGAAATAAAGGAGATATTTAAGATATTTTCAAATAAATCCTATGAGGAGTAACATCAAAGGTCAGTTTTAAAAGAATAATTGACCAAGAACATATGAGAACATAATAGAAAATCTCTCGAGAATATAAAGGGAGGTGACATCAAGAAACGGTTACCAGAACCGAAGGTGAAAAGGAAGTTTTATTTAAGGAGAGCAAAAAAAGGGAGTGAGGGTTCCATTCTTCCGGCTTCCAGACTGCAGACTTTGGGCTTCAGCTAGGGAGGGGATTTTGCAAAGATAATTCCATTTTCTTGAGAGGTTGTGAGAGGTAGAGCAGGGGTTGTTTTTCTTTTCCAGAATTTTGTGTCTGAGATAGAGATAAGATTTTGATAGCTGATGTAATATTGTGAAAGGAGTTTCTATCTTTCTTAAAAAAGTGGTTTGGTTGTAATGTGCACAAGATACTTTTTGATCTTTTGCAGTCAGGGAAGGGAGATTGAGAGTTAAGTATATCAGAACTTTGATTATGGTGTATTTTCCCTCCACTGATTATGAACTTTGTGTCATATTCAGTTTTCTCTAAATTATATTTCAATATCATTGTTTTCTTGTTACATTATCATTTCAAATATCTTTAAAAGCTTTGATTTTCAATTCTCTCAAGAGAACGGAAGACATTTTCTCATGTTTACTTTGTAATGCAGCATTTGGGCATGTGAACTTTGTGTCATCTAATGTTCTTTGTTGTTCTTTCTTTTCAATAATCCTGGTTTTCGCATCTACTTTGTACATATAGGTAGATGTTTGTAATCCTTTTGTGCTTTCAGGTTAAAAGCATCCATATTTTAATTCATTGTAAATCATATACGAAAAGTTGTACCCGATAAAATTCAGAGAAAAGTTATCAATCCAATGATAACTTGTCCAACTGTTAGTGCTGATTCGCCTTCTCATTTGGGCATTCAAGGTTATATTTGTATGTATTTTCTTGGAGGACAATATGTTCACTAACACTAACCCAAGGGGGGGTGGATGTAGTGCCTACCCTCATTCACATCTTTTCTTGACATATTTTTGTTGTTATTATCAGACTATGATGGACTAGTTTTATATTGATGGATTAGTGGTATTGTTTTGAGACTATCAAATATTATGTTATGTATTCAGTGGTTATATGATGAGATCATTTAGACTTTACATTTCATGCATACATGATGATCATTATATTGTTTTCAGCTATTGTTGATGATTAGTTAGATGGTTTATTATCTCATGTGTTTTATTATGAAAACTTACCCCATACTTGCATGTGTATGGTGTGTGTGTTTTCTTATTGTATGGCATTTCTGATGTGATTAAGGAAGGGAGTCATAGTCACTTGCTTAGTTGGGATCTACACGATGCACCACTTCCTACCATTGTCTGTTTAGCTTAGCATTATATATATTGTATGTACATGCATGGTTTTTCTGTAGGTTGCAAGTACCGAGTATTGACTTCCCTGAATTGTCAGGATGAACGTACCCTATTATACTATCTCAATGACAAGAGAAGGGAGATAAATTCTCAAGTCCAAATCCCAAACCTTTAAGCCAATTGTCTTAGTGAGGTAGGACAAGTATCTGAATATTTTACCCACCGAATGTGTCGGATGACATAATTCATGATTTTTAACCTTTTAGACGGATTTTGAGTGATTTTCTCTATGATGGATTTTCATATTTTATCTTGAAGGTCTATGGTGATTTTTCTCTTAATTAATTCTTAATAAAAAGATTTAATTAATAAATTAATTATTTGAGAAAATTAATATAAAATATCATGTTATTTGATATTTTGATTATAATTAATTAAATGAGAATTAATTGATGAAAAAGAATTAAATAAAAGAAAATTAAAAATTAAAAATAATAATAAAAAAATAATAATAAAGTAATAAATAAATAATAATAATAAAAGTTATAAAAATTAAAATGAAAGTTATAAATATTTAAATAGAAATTATATAAAAAGTGAATTGGAGTTATAAGCTTGCATGAGAATTAACATACTTTTCTATTTCTCATGTGTCAACAACACAGAGGTTAGTGCATCAATTAAGCACATGGTGTCTACAACTCTATGACTCATTTAGAAGGTTGGAAAAGACCCATGCTTAGTTGGTGACACCTTCTAGCTATTTCTAGAATCATTCTAGATGTTTCCTGAGAGCTCTTTATATTTAGGCATTCTTAAAAGCTTAGACATAGCGTTTGGAGTGCAATTTGGAGCATTGGAGGATTCAAGAATTCTGAAGAAGGGAGCTTGCTTTGCAGAGTTTCTGAGGAAGAGTGAATTAGCATCAGAATTTGGGTAGATTCTTGTGATGTTTCTTATGCTATTTCCACATCATGCTTTCCCTATCTTCTTCGTGTCTTCCATATGTCTTCTAAGAAATTTCATATTTTTATGCATTCTCTATATGGGTAGTTTAATTTATTTGAGAATTTTATATGCATAAATTCTGAAAAGAACACGGGGTTAGGGTTTAAATTTCTAGCCAAAACCATTAGATGATTTAATGGATAAATTTTGAGACCAAATAGTTTATAAGAAAATTGTGGAAATTGAGATCTTTAAATAAATTGTGTACATGTTCATTGTAAAATATACATGTTTATAATTTTCGCATCTGCATACATACATACATACATACATACATACATACATATATATATATGCTACGATATTTGATTCTGCAAGTATATTTAAATACAC
The DNA here is from genome assembly GCA_028749045.1 of Cupressus sempervirens. Classification (NCBI taxonomy): domain Eukaryota; kingdom Viridiplantae; phylum Streptophyta; class Pinopsida; order Cupressales; family Cupressaceae; genus Cupressus; species Cupressus sempervirens. The sequence continues at coordinate 340,369,558 of CM053785.1, forward strand.
ATACATATATACATATATATATATATATATATATACATACATTGGATAATCGTACTTAATAATCACAGTGAGAAATATGTATATAAAAATCGTGTTGCGATTTGTATGGGATCGACGTTTGAAAAAAAAAGTTATTGAAAATACATTTGTGGGCGGACAAATTTATTTCCCCCACCGCTGCCAACTTTATTACCACTGCGGTATCGCAGGGTACTGCGAGATCGCAGTGTACTTGCGGTCGACAGAGTACCTGCGATCCGCAAGTCATACATGCACCGGCAGTGTTAATAATTTCGTGTGGTTTGGTTTTTTTTTAAATGGACATTGTTAAACAATATTCCATATGTTATGAATTTTGGCTTTTCAATGTTGCATTGTTATTAAAACATTAAATGTTATATATATATATATATATATATATATATATATATATATATATTTATGTATGTATGTATATATATATATATATATATGTATATAAGTATATATATATGTATATAAGTATATATATATATATATATATGTATATACATTATCAATAATAAATAATTAATATATTATTATTTGATGTTTGGAATTTAAAGAGAAATTCTTTAATAACAAGATATTTTATAATGGTGAGCAATATAGATTCAATATAATCTTTAATTTAGAAAGATGAACATGGAAGGATTTTCAAATATTATTTTTAAAAAAATGATGGGGGTCTAAATGGAAAAATAGTAGACATTTAGAACATTTAGAAAATGTAGTTTAATGGTAGAAACTTTTACAAAACTTGGGCTAGGTTAAACGTGAAGTTTCTCCACTTGACAATCAAATTGGGAAACATAAATGAGACTTTTGCATTTAAATTTAAGTTATAAACTTGGCAAAACCAAAACATGTGTTTGCAATGTGTATTCTTATGCTATTGTTTTGAGTTTTGGGTTGACTAGTGTTGACCAGTTATAGGACGTCTACCAGAGGCTTGGGAGTTATGTGATTGTGATGTCATGATGATATTTTAATCTCGATCTTTATAAACCCAACCATGGTAATGTGATGGGATGCTCTATGTATTGGATGTGATTACTGGTTGTTATAGTTGAGATTTTTATGTATGAGACACTTGACTTAACCATTATTTTTGGTCATCGATCAGTTATCCTTGGTTATTTTCTAGTCGCCATGATGGGACTGAAATGTGAATTTATTCTTGATGATGTCATGTTGTGACATGTTTGACTCAACCCTTTTTGGAGTCTTTGATTAGTATGATTGAGATATGTTTGGTTATTGAGAACCATTGGATACTTTGATTATCAGTGATACTTCAGTTGCCAATAGAGAGTTGTTGTGTTCATGATTTTCTATGGATGTTTGATCATGGAGATTTGATGCTTTTATGCATATTTAATGATTTTATTATGAATTATCTTTTGTGATTTTGAGATTTATGATTCCATGAGCATTTGGGTAGGATATTTGCATGTAGTGACGGGAAGTGGCTTGCAATGGGGGCTGGGGCCCTAAGAGGTTGCCAGGGTAACTCATTGTAAGTTGGATTAATAAGTGATAACATTCACACCTAATACTAACTAAATGAACCTAAAAAGATAAGTGTTTTTTTCTCACCCATGCCTTGAGTGCTTGTACAGGCTAGGATGGGAGTAGTGAGAACACATGGTTGCGACCTTGCATTCCGTAGTATGCCTCATCATTATGAGAGTATACTAGTGGCCACATGAGATCAATATGGACCCATGGAGTTTAGCTAATTGTCAGGGTAACTTGTACATGATAAATGCGATGACACTTTCTCGCTTGCATAGTAGGTTTCTACATGTCATTGTGTGCTTCTGGGGATTAGATGTCAATTTTGTATTTGGAACCTTTGAGTTAGTATACTTTTAGGATTCCTAGACTTATGGAGATTTGTGCTATGTGTTTTGGATAGCCTATTTGGGACTTGACATTATCTCCTCAGCACAATGGGAGTGGGCCACTTAGGTATCATGCGGTTGGGTGGTAGTGTTTTTCCAGTCTTATCATTTGAGATTCATTGAGACATCGTGGCTGATGCGTCCTTCATGATGGTGGATATGTATCCTTTCATTGATGATTACCATATGTTAGATGTTGTTAGGAGTGACATTCCTACTATGTTAATACCGATGATCTTTTCGATGATTTGGAATGTTACGCACAGAGGGATGGCTAGAATCCATGATGGTCTAATGATGCTATTAACAGTTGGGAGGAACCGTGCACTTAGTTTATTATGTTTGATCTTTATGATGGATGTATATGTTTTCTATGATGATGTATCATGTGTATCAAGAAATTATCTTTACTTGATGTATCATGGATTAGAATAGGATGATGTACCTTATTCTACATATGTATATTCTTTGAGCTTGTCATACCCTGTGGCATGTACAGTGGATGATTGAGTATTTGAAATGTAATGCATAAACATTGGACTTATCATTATTATTTTATGTGGATGTTGTGCTAGATGGATTCATGTATGTTAGATTTAATTCAACGTTAAGGGATCTTAAAGAATGTAATCTGTTATGTATGTTATGTTTAATATCAGATGGACATTACTATTGCTTCCGTTATTGTGGATAAGTTATATGTGGTATGTACTTTCATGAATTATATTATAAGTTATATGTGTTATGTACATTTATTTAAACTAAACTATTGTCATTATAATTTATTAATAATTATTAGTACTTGCCGGTAGGTACTATAATTAGGGCTAAGAGCTAAATGTTTCATTTTCAATGTAATTCATCAACATTAATATATTTTTTAATGTAAGGGCATTGGTTTATATTGTATATTTTAATAATGTATATTTTAATAAATTATAATATTTTTTTGTCATTCAATTAAAAATAATATTACTTATATAATATAATCATTTAAGATTTATTATTATTATAAAAATATTATATTTATTTATAATTATTTATTATATAATAGAACATATAATATAATTATTTATAATATAATATAATTATAACCATATGATATATATATAGATTGATGGTTGGAGATGAATTTCAGACGCATTTGGGGAATGCTTTCTCATCTACATAGATTCATTTGAAATCGTGACAAGTGTCATGATTTTGAATGACTCTTGACAACAGTGATATCACTCCAAAATTTCACCCAAAAATAAATGAATATCAAAACATCGATGATTAAGTTCTATTTTTATTAATTTATTTATTTAAAATGAACAAATTTATTCAAATGTATATCAATGTAATAAATTTTTACTTTTTTATTATTATTATTGTTATGTACATTACTACATTATTGAGTCTTGACTCTTTATGTTATTTAGATGTACATTATACATAAAACTGTTAATTACTTAATACTTTTATTTTAACTTTTAACTATTAAACTTCTAAGTTTTACTTTTTAGAGTATGAAGTTGAAAGTTCTGCAACTACAAGTCGAGAGTCCGATACAATATGGTTTTCAAATTTTGAATTTTCAAAGACTAGTAGAATTCTATTTTGTGTCATGATTCCTAAAGACTAAAAGTGTGAAACTTGGGTATCATACAACAACACCAATTATCCAATCTCAATTCTGATTATTTAATATTTTTTTAAAAAATTTATTGAAATTTGCAGCAATAGAAATTTTGATTTTAATTGTCTTAGATTGACAATTTACAATTATTTTAAATAGGGTCTAAAGAGGAATTTTGTATAGTAACTAGTAGCTGTAGACACCTAAGTCCTTTAGAAAATAAAGTATTTTTATTTTCTAAAAAAGTCCCTCATGACATCATCATTTATTAATTAATTAATTTATTTATTTTTTGTGCCATTAAATCCCTTTATCTTAATTAAAAATATTTAATGAAGAAATCCCTCCCAAAAATGTTTAAATCTTATTTAAACATTATTTTCTTATTTATTAATTATTTAATTAATAAATTGACGAAAAATTCCAAAAAAAATAATTTATTTATTTTTTGCCAAAAACTTGGCTAATTTCCTTAAGACCACTAACCTCTTCCAAAATCTTCTAATCCTTCTTTAATTTCGATTTAAGGCTAATCCCATCATTTTATACCCTTAATCCCAACTCAAAATATTTAATTAAGGTTAAATATTAAGCCTCATGTTTATTAAAAATGTTTTAATGAATATCTCCTCAACCAAAATGAAATAAATAAAACTTTATTTATTTCCTAAAAAACCTTTTATCCTCATCCTAGAAAATTCTAGACTCTTCTAGAAAGTCTTTATCATCATCCTAAGCCTATCTCTAAACCTCCATTTTAGTCTAATCCACCCCATCCACCCATACTAACCAAGCTTAGCTTCTAACTCACCCATCCTCATTGAATGCCATCCACTTGCATATCTCTAGCATCCCTAATCTAGATCCTAAATCACCTCTAATCCACCCCAACCTTGTCACATTGCCTAAGCAACCTTAAGACTTTCCTAAACCAAGCAAAGTCAACAATCTCAACTCCCTCCAAAATATCCCAACCACCCAACCATGAATGCTCTTACAAGCCCATTCATTGCTCTTACAAGCCATTTATGAAGGGTCTTTATGAAGATATATCCCTTGAGCCTCTTTTTTTTGGCTCATCCTTGCCCTTTCCTCCATCCACTCATCCTATGACATGTGTCACTCTCTGATTGGTTGTAAGGAAGCACAATTCATGTGCTCTCCTTTCATGCAATCTGAGCCCTCCATAAGATTTTTTCCATGCTTACATCTTAGCCCTCAAACTCTCAAGCCCTTAGCCTATAAATTGGATTCTCTCCCAAGCCATATCATCACAATCCTTGAGTTAAAGTTATAATGCTACTTTGAGAAGCCAAAGCCCTTAACCATACCCTTATAATGCCAAATTAAGAGCTCAGAAAGCTACCAAATTTGCTATTACCCATCCCCACCATTGAAGCAAACTTGAAGCCCTTTGTGCATACATACCAATCCTTTATTTAGACTCATCTACCAAACAAAGAGCTAATTCTTATTGGGAGAGTCCATTCATTTGGCTCACATTCCTATTAGGGGTTCCTCTTTTGTCTATCTTATATGTTATGTTAATTTAGTTAATGTTAATACTTTTGTTTTCATTAAATTAGTGTTTCTAGCATACTAAAGTAGCATATACATTTTGGCACGCTCGGTGGGACCCCACCATGGGTCATTCATTCATCCATTTCAATCTATGTTTTATTGTTGTAAACTAACAACCTAACATTTTTTGTTGTTTGAGTGGGTTGTAGGGTGTTTCTCTTATTTTTTTAGGTTGAAGAACGCATTTGAGAAGACAACTTACCCTCTAAAATCCAAAAATAATTTAAATTTTTTTTTTTTTTTGGAAAAAACTGCACCATAAGTTTTGTTCAAGCGCAGTGTCATCTCTGCAGATTAGTATCTGTGCCTGGTGAACTGTCATCTCTGCCAGATGAATTGTTGTCTCTACTTGACAAACTGTCATCTTCAAAGTTTAGCGTCTCCACCTGTTGAACTATCATCTATGCTTGTTATTGTTGCCTATCTACACCATCATCATTTCTGTTTTAGCATCTTTGTTCCTACACTTTTTATTTTTATTTTTAAAAACATTTGGTGGTTCCATAGAGTAGAGGTTTTTCTAAGCATTTTTACACCTAGGAAAAAGAACAAAAAAAGTTGATTTTATTTTTCTCATAGTTAAGCTTCAAATTTTTGAGATTTTTGGGTTACTAATCAAATTGGCTTTTGTACCTTTGCAGGTTGGAGCATCTATGAAACCACTAATCATGTTTCTTGCAGGTTCTCCTTACATGGTTTAATGCACTTGAAAAATGAACTTGAATGTTTAAACACTTGTTTTTGAATGCATGTTGCTAAAATGAACTTGCATGCTTAAACACATTTTTCTTTGAATGAATGTTGCTCAAACACGATCTTGAATGCCATGGATTAAAATCAAAGTTTTTTTTGGAATGCATGCTTAAAACAAACAAACACAATCTTGAATGCAAAAGATCAATTAACCATTGCAATATCTCACACTTCAATATTTGGGCATAAAAAGAACATAACTCCACATTTTAGAAATTTTCTAAAGTTATAAAAACTAATAAAAATGCTTTGAATGAGTTTTTTGTTGGACTCACCTTCTTTAATCACCCATCATTCTAACCATTAGTTGCAATCTCAGTGCCATCTATGGGGATGGGTCTACCTAAGAGGGTGTTAAGTGCTCCACAAAAATCAAACTCCACTTACTTGTGTTTTTATTAATTTTTCTAAGTTAGAAAATTCCTTGAATGCACATTAGTCTTGCTAACACTTCATTTGGGCATTAAAAAATTGAACAAATCTTGACGTGGAGGGCCTCTGGGCACGCACTTGAAATCAAATTTTACACATCTTTGTTTTGGGCTTAAAATAAACTCACACTCAATCTTGAATGCCTTAAAGAAAAATCAACCGATACTTGACGTGGAGGGCCTCTGGGCATGCGAGTTTACTTTTTTTGACCCTAAATCTTCTTGGTGTATTCATTCTTCGATCGATTTTACTTTTTTTAACACTTCAAGTTGGAATTGAACATTTGCATCCTAAACATGTGTGTTTGCAAGGTCTAGATTAGAAAACTTAAATGTCAGTTGGAAAAGAATTCTGTCTTTTAGCCCAAGATCATCCAGGTCTTCTCTCCCCTTGTCATCTTTTGAGACCATCTTGGGTGCATAAGATTAGGATCCAAAATCTTGTTTAAGTTTTAGGAGGCCTGTTTGGAAATTTCATCACCCCTTGGGATGACCTCAACTCCAGCGTTTTGGCAGAATATAAAGATCGGGAGGTGAATCCAAAGACACCTCTCTTGGAATCAAGATTTTGTCACTTGGGCTAAGCCTCAAGGAACTTTATACCCTTGAGAAGTGAAAGAGGAGAAGTGGGTTACCGCTCCTCTCGGCTGTGTGACATTGTTTTAGTTTCATCTATGGATTTGGGCCTCATGTACCTTGGGTATATCGAGGACTCCCTAGCTAAACCAATGTCAGCCTTGTAGACAACCATCTAACATGTTAATGTGTTTGAAGTGATTAATCGAAACATTTTTAGAACATACACACTCCTTGGCGCAAGTATCACATTCTGAGAATCACAAACTTTTATCTGGTTGTTCTTATCTATTGCTTGATTTTTTACTTGTTGAATGAATGTTTGCCAAACTTGGTCAATCCTAGCTTAGGGCACACTTAGCGTAGTCACTTCCTGTTTCAAAAGTTGAACAAGTCAAAGTAAAACAATCAAGATCTCTCAAAGCCAAGCAAATTCAGGAATTTATGTCAGAACAACCCAAACCCAAATAGAAGTTTCACAAAGCCAAACTCAAGCCATCTCAGGTATGCCAAGAAATTGCAGCTAAGAAGAAGGAAGTAACACTAAGCCCTTGAATTACCAAACTCCACAAAGTAGAAGATAAAGCTACCGATGAAGCCCTTCAAGAAGCCTGGTTAGATTGCACTATCAAATTTAGCAAACATCCAAGAGTTAACCCTACTTATGCCTTACCAACTAGGCATGATTTCTATGATTAGACCCCCTTGTTTCTCTACATCTTCTTGCATAAGCTTCACTTTAGAGTCATCTTTGTAGAGAAGCTAGCCATCTTTAGTCCTCCCCTTAAGAATTTTAGCTCATCCATCTCATTTAGAACCAAACCATCTAGCCAAGAATCCAAAACCTTCACATCCAAGCCTTCAAAATTGTTGTCACCTTGCCAAAAGTTTTCCATTCCTACCATCTTGCTAATCCACCAATCTCGCCAAGGTTATCCCTTTGACAAAGCTTTGTCTAGGGTAATCTAGCTTTGTCACTTGTTATCCCTCATCACCTTGAGCTAAAGGTTGGGATTCACAAGTGGTCAATCTCGTGTTCTTCCTAAAGGATCATCAGTCTATCCTTAAGTTGACACAATTGCCACCAAGCTTGCACATAGGGAAGCAGACCTTTCATGATTTGGCAACATATCTTTGAAGTTAGAATCCCCAACCCAATCCTCCTTAGGTTTTGTCATATAGCTTTGCCCCAACCTAGGAAATCATTTGCATAGAAAAGACTTCCCCTTTTGCATCCATCAGCATTGTTACATCTCATCCCTAAGAACATTTTCATGCCACCCATCACTTGCTTAGCCAAGAAGAAAAAAGAAACAATGGAAACCTATCATTTGGATCAAACAGCATCGCTCCCCTTGAGCACTCAACCATCCTTCAGCCTAGAGAACACTATACCATCACCTACTAACATTGAAGCTTTCATGAACCAACTAGAAAATGCAATATTGGTGAACGCCATTATAGACAAGAACAAAGAAACAATCATGGCTAACTTTTGAAGGGACAACATAGGAGCCTTCAACTTTGGAAGACCTCCTCCCTTATTAGATCTATCTCACGCATTGTTTGGACAACTCCCACCACCCATAGGCTCTTATGATTCAAATTATCCTCAATATGTGCCTAAAGAAGAGCCTCAACCCACCCCATCTGATCTAATAGACCCAAACATACCAGCCTCCACTCAAGTTGAAATCTCCCTTTCACAAGCCAATCCAGCCACCACCACTCCACCATTGGTCCATACCACTCCATCCAAAACCCCCTTTTCCCAAAACACCTCATCATTCACTCCCTTCACTATTGCTGCTGTTGCTCTCCAACCTAGCCTTCTAAATCCACCCATCTCCCAAATCAGTGCTAGCATCTTTGGCCAACCTTAGTAATATACAACTGGGATGTCACCCATGGGGTGAAGATATCAACCTTTCATTACCCCCAGCTTGTTTACCTTAGCTCAGAACATAATTCCATCATTTCCACTAGGTCCTTGGAGCTCAGTGCCATCAACCACAAATCTTCAAGCTACTACCCTTACTCCATAAAGCTATCAAACCCCACCAGCTACTACCAATGTTCTGCCAAGCTCTCAAGTGACCCAAGCTCCTGCCACCACTCTACCAAGCTTTCAAATCTAGCCACCAAGCTATCAAACCCCATCAGTTCCATTTCTAAGCTTTCAATTCCGACCACCTCCACCACCAACTAATCCATTACCTCCTATTACTAACTATTTTTCTATGCCACTTCTAGGAGGAAATAAACCACCACCAACCACCAATTACTTGGCCTCTTTTGCCATACAGATACCTTCCCAAATGGGGGCACAACCCACATATATTAGCCAAACTCCTCAAATCCAAAGTCAAGTTCCACAAGCTCCCCGATCCTTTCCCCAAGCTTCACAACCATCTTATACCTTACCTCCACAAAGCAATCCATTTATCCCATAGCCATCCTACATCCCTCAATCCCTATACCAAATCCAATATCAACAGCAAGCCTCACAACACATGCAACAATATGTGCCCCCTCCACCTCAACAACCCATCATCCACCATTCAGTTGCCCAAGCCATGTACAATCCCTACCAGCCCATACCTCAAAGCCATCCATATTCTAATGTCCCATCTATCACATACCTACCTTAGGGCACTCGTACATTGGGGGCACCCCAACCCTCACCCATTAATTCAGAATAGGAAGCCATGAAGACAACTTTGAAGAACATCCAAGAGGGAAATGATCCAAAAACCTTCAAGTTTGAGAATGTGTGTCCTTACCCATTTGATAGAGCCATTACCATGACACCATTTCTCAAACACTTTGAGATACCCAAGTTTGACAAATTCAAAGGAAAAGGAGACCTTGTCACACATATCAAAGAATTTTACATGCATTGCCAAGAAGTGGCATATGGTGACATCTTCCTCTTGCGTCTCTTTCCCAAAAGCTTGGTCAGACCAGCTCTTGAATGGTTTTATAGAATCCCATATGGCACAATTAAAAACTTTTCTGAATTGTCTGAGACATTTGTAGCCCAATATGCCCATCTTGTTGAAACAGAGCTATCAGTAGTTGATCTTGTCCACACTAAGCAAAAAGGTGGAGAAAGCCTTCCCGAATATCTGCAAAGATGACAAACCCTTACTACCCGCATATCTTGCACCTTGCTAGAGCACCATTTGGTGAAAATGTTTATTGATAATGCCCATTCTAGCTTGGCTCACCACATGACCATGAATTATTTGCAGACCTACAAAGATATCAAAGAAAAAGGAATGATCCTTGAGCAAGGACTCATTAAAGATGGTGTGGTCAAGATTTACAAAGAAGCCAACCAAAATCAAACACATTCAAATGACAAGTCTAGGTATTGGAACAAAAACAAGCATGTTGCAATAGATGGGGTTATCAATACGAGACATGTGAATATTGTTGGTCCTTCCCAAAACCAGTCTAATCCACCTTATCAACCAAAAAATCAACAAGCTATCAACTACCAACAACAGAATAACCAAAGCTATCAAAACCACAATCTGAGACCCAACTTTCAAGGGTCTTGTTGGTGTTTGAAAACATTACTGGTTTTTAATTACCCTAATGAGAATAGAACACATCTAGGGGCAGCTAAATCCCATTTTCAACATGCCCATTCAGACACCAGGTCAACTATAAGGCTTGACCCTTCTTCTTCTTCATGCTCTGCAAAACCTAGTTAGGTAGACCTATAGATTCTTTATATGGTACCAGTTGTCAAAGCATACACTGAATCTAATATGAAGCAGATAAAACCCTTATTTCTCTTGATAACTCATGAAATAACATCAATCTATAGTAGCTAAATGCAGATCTAGGAATCTCAGAAACTAAGTGAGGGCATTCTATTATAGCTCTTCAACATGAAAGGGAAAAGCGTTGATTGTTGATGTTGATGTTCAACAAATCCTCAAACATGCAGCAAAACCTAATGATCTTATAATTGATCAGTGCCTAATCTATTGGGAAATCTCATGAATCCAAAACATACATCTATGACATCAAGACATATTTTGTATATGCAGACATCAGATCTATCTAATCACCTTGTGATTCAGACATCAATGTTCATTCAAATCTCATTCTCACAAAATATCCTTCTCAACATAACCAGTAACCTTGTCAAACACATTAAGCATTTACTTGGCACTTTGTTCAAACAAAAAAATATATCAGACATACAACCTGAAGGTGAAGCAAATTGATCTCAGCTCTTTGTTCCAGGACCACATAAGACTACAGATTACTGAGATAGGAGATGAGAACCAGAATGAAACTAATGAAATGTTGCTCATATGTATTCATTTTCTTTGAAAATATACATTTAGATGCATGAAATTAAAACATGAAACAACCTAACATATTAGAACTATCTATATTATTTGCACTACTACTGTTCACATGAGAAGAAATTGCTGAAGAATGAAGGTGGAATCATAGATTTGGATCCAGCAAAGTGGTCTCATAGAATGACTACAAATTTCCTACCAACAATGGTTTCATAGTAACAAAAAAATAGAAGCCCTAGAAAGAATGAAAGGTAGAAATATATAGAAGAGAAAGAAATCTCGGATCTATTCTGAAGACAACAAGTGTCCACTTGAAAATCAATCCTATGCAACTGAGTAACCTCTTTCTTCTTTCGTCCCATCTGATCTGATTTTGTTTCATCATTATTTGCAACTGACTTGCAAAATATCTCTGTTGAAATGATGAAACCTTGCTGAGTCACCAAAATATCTATTTACCCATTGAAATTCTAGTGAAATCTCAATTTTTACTAAATGAATGTGATCAGAAATCAACTCAAACTTAATTTTTACCACCTTTTAACCAAATTCAGGTCATCGCCATGCTAGGAAACAATTCTGAACTTCATATCTGAAAATAGTTGCAAGATAAGAACCTGGTAGAAAACCTCCTGTAGCATGAACTGGCTGCCTCTTGTGCAAAAATCAACTACAGAATCAGATAGTTCGATATCTCTCGATTTTGGTGGTATATTGGAGTGCATATCTAGTCTCCCAGAAATGCCTAGAAACTCATTTTGAAAAATGATTCCTTTGCTAGAACACTCAAGGTCTGCAACTATAAATTTAAATTTCAAAAAATTTAAAAATGTCTAAGGTCAGAACTATAGAGAATGACCCCTTTTTAAATTAAAAAGTTTGAATGTGATCCCCTTTTTGGTTTGAAACAAAACTGAACGTGCATTCCTTTTAGAAAATAAAAAATATATTATTTTTTATCACTTCTTATTTTTTACCTAGACTCTTTAATTTCAAGTCAAACCTCTCTCCGACTGGGTACCACATGTCACCTCCTAATTTGCCAATCTAGTGCATTCTGCCACCTCATCAGTGGGTGGGCCCACTGCCATATGTCGCAATTAGGAATTCTCGCAATATTTATTGGGTGAGCATCTTCATTTTGTGGGTGTGCGCCCACCGCCTGATCATGCCATGTGGCATGATCTTGTGTGTCCGCCTAAACTTGCACGTCCCTGCCACATCACTGCACCTAGAGCCCATGTTGCCACGTGTCAACAGCTCGCTTTCCCACATTATTTATCTCGTGCACATCTTATTAATGTGGGGAAGTAGGCACTATTGATCTTTGCCACGTGTCTAGATCTCTTTCAATCTCTGTCATTTGGCACCACATCAGCTCCTACGCAAGTTTGTTTAAAAATTTGCCTATGGCACGCTGACATCAATCTTTACTGTCCCTCTGACCGACCACGAGCCCACATGCAAGCTTTGGCTCTCACAAAAGCATTTTTTTTTAAGACACCACACGAAGTGTGTGCAATAGCATTTAAAGATTATAAAATGTGTTTTCCTACTGTATGTGGGATGTACGACTTTAATCTGCTTTTCATTTTCTGTGTGGGGTTTTCGTGAATGTTGGTTGTTCCTTTTAACTCTGCCTGCAGTTTATTTGACCCCCACCATTACGTCAATAACAAGATTTGCATTGTATACACAAGCTTATTACTTTAATTCTCTTCACGCACGAGATCTCTTTTTCAAAATTCACACTCTGATTTTTGGTGTCAGCCATGTCTCATTTTCTAACATCTTCCCCCATTCTCACATAGGTTTCCTTCTAAATGACACTATCCCTGCACCAAATGGCTTCTTCATTTTACTAGCGTGGATGGCTCCAGATGTGCTTGCATCTTCAACTTTAACATGAGCCTCTATTACTTTTGGTAGGCTTTCCCTCAGCCCTGTTCTTCTTCTCTGATTGGCATGAAGGTTCTTTTTTATGCACAGGCCTTTGTTTGTTACCACTGCCTCTTCTTTTGCATTTTCATGGCGTTTGGTATGTCTTGGCCCCAAGAAAACCAAGTTTTTCAAATGGCTGTTTCCAAATAGGATGTGCCAATATACTCTCCAGGCTTGACTGGCATTTTCTACTTTGAAAGGCGTGAGCTCTACCTTAACTATGTGCTATCTTCTTTATTTGATGTCGACTTCTCTTTCTAAATTCGATGACTGCCTACTTTGACTACGGTTAATCTATGATGCAACTTCCTTTTAACTAGTGTATTCATTCCTTGCCAATGCGTGGACTCTTTTGCTAGCAATGGTTTTTTTTTTATTTTGCTCTTCAAACTCTCCTAATTGGCTTTGCTGATGGGTGCTCTTTTTAGGCTATGAGTTCATCTACTATGATGTGGTGGTCTTTTTAATTGCTAGTCCCTTTGTTATTTGACTATGGATCTGCTACCCAATGTCCCTTATTAAATTGGACTACATCTTTTTCAAATGATCCACCAGTGTCAAGGTTTAAAGTTTCAATATCTAGATCGATGGGTTCAACTTCACATTTAATGTAGACTTCATCACTTGGCATTTGTGAATGCTTACTTGGCATTTTTGCTAACTCTGCTAGGCATGGATTGAACATATATATTGAGTCTCATCCTCAATCACACAGATGATTTTTATTGATGGCATGCTCTTTGCGCTGACTACAACAATATATGCTCGTTCATTTGATTACCACATATAACAAATTTGTCCCTTCCCCTGGCAATCATATATCTATGCACATTTGAGGAGAAACATTGTTGATTTAACACTAGCGATTCAATTAGTGCAATGATATAATAAGCATTATAAATAATCAATTTGCAACTTGAGCTTCTTCAATCCCTACATAATTCCATCAGTCTGATGTAATTAGTCGGGCCCCAAAGTGGGTCCGACTAAAAAAAAATTTGTTTACAGACAACTAATCTGTAGACTGATCCACGAACCCTCTCGAATTGATTGGAATCGAATTTGATCACAAATTGATCGTTGAAAGCACATTTATTCTACTCTTTGAAAACTGTGACTTTTTGATGACAAGGCCTATAGGCTGGTCTTAAAAACTAATTCAAACATCTGACATAACTCTGAAACTCAAGATATATCATCTCTTTGACAGATTCAACATCCTTGTCCGATCTTGTCGCATGAAGACATTGGGGTCAAAAGATATCGACCCTCGAAGTTGCCAACTTAAATTCACCTGCAAATAAACACATCAAAAAGCTAAAAATTGCATTTGGAAATGGCCTAGAAAACTGAGCAAATGGGCATTTGAGGCTCTAGGGTACTAGTAGATTGTCATGATGTGAGTATGATTCTACAATTTTAGCTCGTGAAGAATTATAGGACGCATTTGGTAAGTGTGCAAAGTAGGCTATCTGGGTTAGCAAGACAGGAAACAATGACAAGATAACAATTTTTACAAATGGAATGACCCTGGAAAAGTGTGCAAATGGATTCGTCAAGATCTGAAAACTAGCACACTTGTAGTATTTTTAGTATAGAACACAAAGAAACAAACCATTCGATTTCACCAATCACGGGTTTCAAGAGATGACATCACAAACAGGGGTTACAATCAATCTACAGTTACTAACACCAGTTAAAAGTTATAAATTGCATTTGGAATCACGCTTGAAAACTAACCAAACAGATTAGTCATAAGCTGAAACTTGGAACATAACAAGTCTTTGACATCTATAATGCAACGCAAAAGAAATTTTAGCATTTAGATCAACTGGTCAAAAGTTACAACATGTCAAACAGGGCTTCCCAGAATTAGGAATTAATTGCAAAAGTATGAAAATAGTAACTGACCAACTTTGAGGGACTCAAAACCTAGACAGATGGACTCGAAATGACTCAAAATTTGAAACATAGGTTCTTAGGTATGGACACTAAATACTCCCATAGTGGTGAGTCACAAAACATTTCTGGGTGTGAGATATTAGATTGCAAACATGCCCTCTTGTCACTGTTTGAAACTTAGGTGAAAATGCAGATTTGGCATTTGCTTCAAAACAATACTTCACAAATGACTTGGAATGATGTTTTAACTTCATGAAACATGCAGACATGCTAAATGGAGGGTTTTAGAAACATTAAACACCTCAGGGGCTCACAAGTATAGCCAGGTACATAGGCATTGAAAAAGCGTTTGTAGGGCTCAATTTATTCAATGGTGCTCAAAATTGACCATGTAATTTTTAGTGCCAACAAGTATAGCAATCAAGCTAATGCCATCAATGTAGTTGCAGGGCAAAAGCCCAAATTCCAACCTACACCTAGAAATTGTACACCCCTTGGTGAACCTTTGGATGTCATTTTTGAGAAATTGACTAAGGAAAACCTAATCAAATTTCCTCCTACCCAGCAAATTGACCCAAGCCAATCCAAAGCTGCATGGTACAAAGACAATGAGTACTAAAAATTTCATAGGGTAAAAGGTCACACCACCCTCAGATGCATGAAACTGAAAGACTATGTGCAGGACCTCATTGATCGAAAAGAAATCACCATTGGTGCCTAAACCTCTCCCAATGCAGGCTTATAGATCTATCAAAATGCTTTTCTTCCTCACAACAACCAAAATCCTGGAAAAGCACCTATCCAAACCAATAACAAAAACACCAACAACCACCAACCAAACCAACAACATGGGAAGAAGAATGACCACACTTCATCCTATATAGACTATGGTAGCCTCATAGGTTGTATATTCGAGAAAGAGCCTTCTATCAATGTTATCAATATCCAAGGACCAAACAATGAGTGTGCAGTCACCACTCAAAGAGTGCAATTTAACATCGCAAGCCCACCTATTTCACCAGCACCATCAGCTCCATCAAAAAGCCAGTACAATATCTTGGAACACCTCAGGAACATGCCAGCCCAAATCTCCATTTTAGACCTTCTCCACACTAGTCCTATGTACAAGAACATCCTTGACAGTGCTCTCATAGAATCCCATGTCCCTTCAGATATCAATGCTACTTATTTTCGTAATCTTGTTGGACACCTTTCATCCTCATGTGCCCTATCATTCAAACCCACCGACATACCCGTGGTCGAGCCAGATCACACCCTTCCACTTCGCATAGCCATCATGGTATCCAATTTTTTCATAAAAAGAGTAATGATAGATAATGGATCAGCCTTGAATATTTGAACCCTAAAATTCATAAAACAAGTTGGGTATACTGAGGAAAATATTATCAGTGAGGTTATCACCATCAAAGCTTATGACAACTTGGAAAGAACCATAGAAGGAACTATTTTGTTGCCAATCAAGGTTGGGCTAGTCATCCAAGAAACACTTTGCCATGTTATTGATCTAAACCTACCATTCACATCCTCCTTGGTCACCCATGGATTCATACCATGAAAGCTGTTCCATCCACTTACCATCAGTGTGTCAAATTTTTGCATCAGGGCAATGAGGTAACCATCCATGCCGATCTAGAACCCTTTGCTTATTGTAATTCGGTTGAAGCTTCATATGCAAACTATTGCCCTAGAATTGATATCGGCATAGCTATCGCCAGCTCATCCCACACTTGTAATGACCTAGAAACCATCCTCACCTCCACCCTGTCTATCGTGAAGATCAATAACAAAGGCTGTGGAGAGTATAGTCTGTCAGATGCATTTTCTGTCGGGAACTCCCACTTGATACACATGCCCATGGACAACCAACATATCACAAAGCTAAGGAGATTTCACCTCCTCAATACAAACAGTTTGTATCCTCAAAAATCCCTCTTCATGAGGAGCTCACTCTAGATATCAACAATTGGTTACATAAGGATGCACCTCTAAGAAATTAAGTACGCCTTGATCACTTCATCTAGAACTATCCCCAAGAACATAAGCTCATCACTGAAAAATGGAACTATCAAGGTGGTGGTCTAGGACCAGAAGAAAAAGACATGTAGTGCCCCATCAAAGCACACAATTGGGAAATGAAGTTAGGTCTTGGCTTTGGCATACCCACAACTGGGGGCACCAATGAGAACGGTCATGCTTTTTTGAAAATTCACCGTGACCTTGTCAAAATTGAAGACATTCCTAAGGAAGTTGAAAAAAGAGCCTACGACGATATCCCAAACCAAATCTTCCTTGGAGACTCTATTCTCTAAGAACTATCCCTTCATTTCATTGATCTACCACTCGCCCATCCACAACTCATAGATTGGGACCAACCAAGCATCATACACATTGATGAGTTCACACCAAAGGAAGTGCTTTTGAGATTCATGGGAGCCAAAACTCCTCACAAGAAAACAAATCTAGATTCTTCCTACATCTATAAGCTAGATCCCAAGGGGTATTTTGGAGAAAATCCCCAACCTAGTTTAGATACACCCAAAACTGGAACTAAGGTGAATTCGAGACTAGCTAATGCAACGAAGAGAACCCCTCAGCAAGAAAATCCTGAGCCACAAGCAAAACATGAGGATTTAGCATTACCTTCTCAAGATAATCGACTAGAGGTGTCTTCTATTCTAATTGAGGATACTAGAGAAGTCAACATTGATTCTTCAGAGATCCCCAGACTTGTTCACATTGCTGCATCCCTATCACAAGACCAAGCTGACCTCCTCTTTGAGGTCTTAAGAGAGAACATTGGCCGATTTGCATGGTCATATCAAGACATGTTGGGACTTGATCCAAAGCTTGTAGTTCATCATCTTGCAGTCAATCCAAAGATCAAGCCCATCAGACAAAAGCTTAAAAAAATGCAACCCAAGGTGGCATTACTAGTCAAAGCTAAATTAGAAAGAATGTTAGCTACTAAGGTTATTTGACCAATCGACTACTCAGAGTGGATCTCCAACATGGTCCCCATCACTAAACCTTCAGGTGACATCAAAATCTGCATTGATTTCAGAGATCTTAACAAAGCTTGTCCAAAAGATGACTTTCCCTTACCCAACATAGATATGATTGTAGACCTTACAGCTAGACATGAAATTTTGTCCCTCATGGATGGATTTTCTGGGTATAATCAAATCAAGATTGCAGAAGAGGATCAGCATAAAACAACATTCACTACCTGTTGGGGAACTTTTTGCTACAACATGATGCCTTTTGGCCTAAAGAATGCTGGGGCTACCTATCAAAGAGCTATGACAACCATTTTCCATGATCTTATCCATAGCATTTTGGAGGATTATGTGGATGATATCTTGGTTAAATCTCACACCTTCATGGATCATCTTGCTGACCTGGAGAAAGTCCTTGATAGGTTAGCCAAATATCATCTCATGCTGAATCCCAAGAAATGTGTCTTTGGGGTCACATTTGGTAAGCTTCTAGGATTTATAGTTTCTAAACAAGGTATAGAGATCAACCCCAAGAAGGTCAAGGCTATCTTAGACATGCCTCCTCCCCAGACATAGTGACAAATTTGCACTCTTCAGGGAAAGCTTCAATCTATTCGACGCTTCATCTCCCAGCTTGCAGATAAGTGTATGCCATTTGCACATTTACTGAAGAAGGATGAAAACTTCAAGTGGGATCCTTTATGTCAATGCAGCTTCGATCATCTCAAGTAATATCTCACCAATCCCCCTATCTTGGTTCTACTAGTTCCTGGTCATCCCTTGATCTTGTACATATCAGCAACACCTACTACTCTAGGGGCACTTCTAGCATAGCTCGATGACTATGATAGAGAAGGAGCCATCTACTACATCAGTAGAACCCTAGTTGTTTATGAACTCAATTATACTCCTATGGAAAAAGCTTGTTTGGCAATTATTTTCTCAACTCAAAAGCTTTGCCACTACATGCTAAGTCATACCATCCAACTAGTCTCCAAGATCGACCCTTTCAAGTATATGCTCTCCAGAACAGCACTTACAGGCCATTTAGCCAAATGGGTTATGCTCCTTAGCGAATTTGACATCCAATATGTGGATAGAAAGGCAATCAAAGGACAAGCTATAGCAAATCACCTAGCTGATGCACCTCTATTAGATACATATCCTTTGATCACAAAATTTCCAGATGAGCATATTTGTCTAATTGAAGAACAACCCCCATGGAAACTTTATTTTGATGGCTCATACACATCTATTGGATCAGGGGCAGGAATATTGTTGGTCACACCTCAAGTAGATTACATTCCAAAAGCTTTTAAGCTACAATTCTCTAGCACCAACAATATAGCTGAATATGAGGCTCTCATAGCAGGATTAAAGATAGCCGCAGAATGGAACATTACTAAGTTACAAATCTTTGGCAATTCTCAACTCATCATCAAGCAAGTCCTCAATGAATATCAAACCAAAGATGAAAAGCTTTTACCCTACAAAGAGCTAGTTGATCAGCTAACCTAGCATTTTACAAAGCTTCAGTTTACACAAGTGCCTCGAATGCAAAACAAAGCAACGGATTTTATGGCTACTATCGGCTCGCTCTTGGGAATTCCCCAAGCAGCTACACAGTATGAGTTTTTAGTCAAACAGCTCCTCACACCCACCTATGCAAATGAGGATTCAAACCATGTTTGTATCTTGGTTGGTCCCCAATCCCCTCGATACCATGAGATTTATGCTTACCTTAACGATGGTATCATATCCCCTCACCTCACACGTACCCAATGCCAAAACCTCATCCAAAAATCATCTCGCTATGTTATCATAGCCAATACCCTATATCGTTGGGGTTATCACGATACTCTCTCTCGATGTTTAGATGAAAATGAGGCTGTGGTGGCATTAAAAGAAGTACACTCTAGAATTTTTAGTGCCCACACGAGTGGTATTGTCCTAGCACAACAAATCCTTATAGCAGGATACTATTGGCCTACCATTGAAGAAGACTCCTATGACTTTGTCAGAAAGTATCTCCCATGTCAGCAGCAAGCAAATCTTGTGCACGCTCCAACACAAGATCTACAGCCTATTGCACCACCTTGGCCTTTCGCTTTTTGGGGCCTTGATCTAGTTGGAACTATCACACCTCTCTGATCTGATGGACATAAATGGATAATAACAGCTACAAACTATTTCACCAAATGGGTGGAAGTAGTCCCCCTAGTCTCAGCTACAGGAGTTCAGGTCCCCAAGTTCATCTTGCACCACATTGTTTGCCACTTAGGCATCCCATCCACCATCTTCACCGACCACGGAGGTAACTTTGAAAATCTCAACATGAAAGAAATATGCACTTCCCTTCGTATCCATGACTTCTTTTCTAGCCCATATTTTTGACAAGGTAATTGCCATGCAAAGGAAACTAACAAAACCCTCCTCAAAATCCTAAAGAAAGTTGTCAATGATTTTGGCCATGATTGGAACCTACAAATAAATCTAGCCCTATGGGCCTATCAAACCTCTTTCCATAAATCCACAGGAACAACTCCATACTCCCTAGTCTATGGTGCCAAAGTGGTACTACCCATAGAGGTTGAACTTCCCTCCTTGCGCATATCTTTGCAAGGGCAAATATCAGATGAAGAATACAGAGTAGCTTGACTCACCCAGCTAGATCTCTTAGACGAGAAGCGACAACAAGCCTATGATCATCTCATAGTCTATCAAACTTATCTCAAAAGAAATTTAAATAAGAAGGTTCTTCCATGATACTTTCAGCTGGGTGACATAGTCCTCAAAGAAAACATGAAAGTCCAACTAGATCGAGAAAAGAAAGGTAAATTTGAACCTACATGGCTTGGTCCTTATGTTGTCACTACCTCCTTTGGCTCTAGAGCCTATTAGCTATCTACACCAGAAGGAGAACTCTTGAATGATCCTACTAACATCATTCATCTCAAGAAGTTCTTTGCTTGAAAATCCTTGGTATACCCAACTTTTGAAAAATACAAAAAAATAGTAAAGAGAAATAAGTGTCCAATGCTGAAAACTTGGCAATTCAAGCACCTTGGATAGGTACCTTGGTGAAAACCTGGTAATTTAGGCACCTTGTGTACTAAGACTAATCCATTATCTATCACTATCCTATCCCTCATCCATTCACTCACCATCCCATAAAACACCTGCTTGTTCTCTTGGTGTTCTGACCAAATATCCAAAATCTAATGGAGCTTGTAAATAACTCCTGTATAGCTTGTAAATCTTGTACAGCTTGTAAATCTTGTACCTCAGCTTGTAAATCTTGTATCATCCCTTGTATCATAGCTTGTATATCCAATTCTTGTCCAAATCTTGTACCATATTCCAACTTGTATTATATTCCAAAACTTGTATCTTAGTTTATATCCTATCACATGCACACAAAGAACCCCATTTTCACTTAAGCTTTTTGCAAACCATCTACCTATCAACTCCAACTATCCATCCAACACACTCTAAAACATTTCCATCTCACAAAAACAAAACATGAACAACCTTGTACATTTGTAACATATCCTGGTCTATCAGCTTGTACATCCTCTTTAGCTTAGTACCATTGTATCTATCCAGCTTTCGTATCAGTTCCTCCTTGATCAACATCTTGCACACATTGCACAACCCTTGGTTAACTATTCCAATGCATCCTTTAGCTAGATCTCCTATCACCAAAGTGTTATCCTTCTTAGTTCAGCTTGCCAGACGCATCACTCATCCAGATCCATCAACTTAGGTGCTCTCCAATAGATCCTTGTAAGATATAGCTTTCCTCATGTCTGATCTTGGTCCGTTAGTACCTTGTCCCACCCATCTCATTGGAAAATGGTTCTCTTTTGGATTTTTGCTTTCTTTTGATTTCGAATCTTCCCTTTTGGGTCTTGAAGTATCTTTTCCAAACAATCTTTTTGTTCCCTCCTCAAGGTCGCCATGATCTTCCATATCATGGTATACTGCGAATGGGGCACTCTGAGTGTATGGTTTTGATCAACTCTTTTGTTTGTTTCTTTTTTTCTTGTGGGTTACCCAGTGTCGGTTCCATGCTATTTCTGTCGAGTTTCATGTGTGATGCTGGGGCAATCCTTGTGTGTTTGTTTCGAGTCAATTTGTTAGTCCTCTGGATGGTTGGTGACATGGCCTTGATGTTCTTGGTAACCTTGGCAATTAACCAATAGTCCTATAGCAAATCTAGTGCTCAACTACATTGTGGTACTTCTCTTTGAAGTATCCCCCCACTCAATAAGCTTCAATGGATTCCCTTCATCTCCATTATCCCCCATCCATATCCAACATCTATCTCTCCTACCCCAGCTTATGCATTAGTATCTCATTGAATCAATCTTCACTTTTAGCTTTAGGGATCCACAATACTAGTCTTAGGGATCCACCAATCCAATCAATCCACCAAGCCTCATCTTTCGAGATCCACAATCCTAGTCCTAGGGATCTTTGAAACCCATCTTCCGCCAATTTGACTCTTTGAAATCCTATTGCATCAGCTTTTATAATCGCATCATCCCTTCTCCCTATCCTAGATTCTTTTTTATGGTGCTCCGCTCCTTCATCCTCCACCTTCCCCAAAGTCTTAAGCTTGCTTCCTCTTGTACCTCTGATTCTCCCTTTATCATTCTCCCGTAGTGAGAGTTTGAGCTAATTCAGCTCCTTCTCTTTGCCAATCTGAGTCTCCTTGCTCATCCCAAATTCTTGTATTTTTCAAGAAGCCATTGAGCCTCATTTTCTCTCCCCGTTGCCTTCTTGAGGGGGCATCTTGCAATCCATTTTCTCCTCTTCTGCTCTAGCCTTGGGTATCTTATTTTTTGATCTTTAATGCCATGCCACTTGCGGCATCACATCAAAGAGGGGCAAAATGTAGACACCTAAATCCTTTAGAAAATAAAGTACTTTTATTTTCTCAAAAAGTCCCTGATGAAATCATCATTTATTAATTAATTATTTATTTATTTAATTTATTTATTTTTTGTGCCATTAAATCCCTTTATCTTAATTTAAAATATTTAATTAAGAAATCCCTCCCAAAAATGTTTAAATCTTATTTAAACATTATTTCCTTATTTCTTAATTATTTAATTAATAAATTTATGAAAAATCTCAAAATAAATAATTTATTTATTTTTTGCCCAAAACTTGGCCAATTTCTTTAAGACCACTAACCTCTTCCAAAATCTTCTAATCTTTCTTTAATTTTGATTAAAGGCTAATCCCATCATTTTCTACCCTTAATCCCAACTCAAAATATTTAATTAAGGTTAAATATTAATCTTCATGTTTATTAAAAATGTTTTAATGAATATCTCCTCAACCCAAACCCATGAAATAAATAAAACTTTATTTATTTCTTAAAAAACCTTTTATCCTCATCCTAAGAAATTCTAGACTCTTCTAAAAAGTCTTCATCCTCATTCTAAGCCTATCTCTAAACCTCCATTTTAGCCTAATCCACCCCATCCACCCATACTAACCAAGCTTAGCTACTAACTCACCAACCCTCATTGAATGCCATCCACTTTTATATCTCTAACATCCCTAATCTAAATCCTAAATCACCTCTAATCCCCCCCCTAACCTTGTCACATTTCCTAAGCAAGCTTAAGACTTTCCTAAACTAAGCAAAGTCAACAATCTCAACTCCCTCCAAAATATCCCAACCACCCAACCATGAATGCTCTTACAAGGCCATTAAGACTCTTACAAGCCCATTCATTGCTCTTAAAAGCCATTTATGAAGGGTCTTTATGAAGATATTATCCTTTGAGCCTCCTTTGTTGACTCATCTTTGCCCTTTCCTCCATCCACTCACCCCGTGACATGTGTCACTCCCTGATTGGTTTAAGGAAGCACAATCCATGTGCTCTCCTCTCATGCAATCTGAGCCCTCCATAAGATTTTCCCCATCCTTGCATCTTAGCCCTCAAACCCTCAAGCCCTTAGCCTATAAATTGGATCCCCTCCCAAGCTATATCATCACAATCCTTGAGTTAAAGTTATAATGCTAGTTTGAGAAGCCAAAGCCCTTAACCATCTTATAATGCCAAATTGAGAGCTCACAAAGCTACCAAATTTTCCATTACCCATCCCCACCATTGAAGCAAACTTGAAGCCCTTTGAGCATACATACCAATCCTTCATTTAGACTCATCTACAAACAAAGAGCTAATTCCTATTGGGAGAGTCCATTCATTTGGCTCAGATTCCAATTAGGGCTTCCTCTTTTTTCTATCTTATATGTTATGTTAATTTAGTTAATGGTAATGCTTTTGTTTTCATTAAATTAGTGTTTCTAGCATACTAAAGTAGCATATACAGTAGCAGGCATGGGCAAAACAAAGTCAAAAACCTCCCATATGAGTGCAAGCATAAAGGAAAAGAAAACCATTATAGAACTCAAGCAAGTGCTACAAATCCCAAGTTTCATTGATGAATATCATGATATTTTTCATCCTACTATCCATGGAGATTTTGGAATCATGGGAATTAGACATTCATTGTTTAATAAGTGGAAAGATCCATATAAGGGGAGAAATTTTTACAAATATAGTAGCAGTATTGGTACGCATACAATTAAACTAGCTACTCTAGTTACTGGATTAATAAACTTCACTATACCTAAAGTATTTCCTTGCCTTGAAATTGCAATGCTATGCACTTAGAATTATGATGAAAATAGAAAGGCAGTTGTAACCAAAACACTAAGGAGGAAATTTTATCAATAACTGAGAGTGAATTTTTTGCTCTATTAGACCTAGGGCTAGGGTTTAAAATAGAAAGCTCTAATGAATGCATTGACTTGGATAAACTAGCTCAAGCTTATGACAAGCTAGAAAGATGTTTTCAAGATTCATATATTAAGGGTTTAATACCCTTAGAGCCCTCTACTAGTGTTACACTAGACATAGACCAGAAGCCTCCTTATCGATATGATATTTTTGTGCCATGGGTTCAGAATACTATTTCTTTGTTATCATTTTGTCTGGGATTGGATAGTAACAAGGAAGTGGGAGCTAGTGTTCTTGAAATGATTTATAATATCCTTTGTCGAGTTCAATCAGTTGAGAAGGTAGATGTAAGATATAATTTTTTTACTACATTGTTGAATCTATGCAACAAAAATTACGAATGATTAAACAAAGTACAACTACATGAAAGACAAATACATTTAGGTTCACAAGTTACTTGTGCTACCTTCTTTTAGCAAAGCATCACCCAAAATTTGAGATAGAGAAAAACAAGCTTGATATTGAGGTCTATAAGTTTGATGAGAAAACTCAAAAGAAATCAGAGACTCCAAGTCTAGTATATGACTGGACACCTAATATGAGGATGACTCCTAACAATAAAAACTACAACCATTTTGTAGAATTCTTTTTTGCACCTATTTATCAAATAACTATAGGTGTTACAATGATTAGATTGCCTATGTCTTATAGAGATTGCATTCAACTGGGAAGTCAGATTCAATTGGCTGACTAGATCTTCATCGAAGAGTATAATGTCTTAAGGTTTTATGGTTTAGTGATTGAACCCTACAAACTTCTAATGCATGTTATAGAAAGAGTTTTTGCACTAGAATAAGTAAGGTAGATGGAGAGCATAGATGAACTTTTTAGTGGACAACAAAAGAAAATGATATTTCTTTCCTTTCCTTTTGCAATTGGAGGCCTCACATTTGATAGAATGGCTTTCAAAGTGGCAAATCAATTGGTAACTTTTTTTCACTTTGATTTTGTCAGTCACTGGAATTATGATCCACTAATCATAATAAAAATAAGACTTATTGCCCATGGGAACTCTACAAGAAAATATCAACACCAGGAGATGCCATTGATAGAAAAGTTAAAAAACAAGGATTCATGGGATGAGGTTAAGAAAGAAATGGAAAAACATGCAACAAAGAATAATATTTCAATGCAAGATTTGTCATCCCAAATTATGACATTGAAAATATCAGAGTCACATAAATCAAAGCATCTGACATACTTAAATTTCTATGAGAAATCATTTGAACCTTCTAAGAAGTCTATGTCAAAAGCAATTAAAGAGGCATGTGCATCTAAATTGTGGTGTCAAACCAAATTGACTAAGTTTTGGAAAATGATGCAAATTTTGGGTGAACCAAAGACATCAGCAATTTTTGATGGAATTGATTAGGATGAACTTTTTAGCAATTATTGGGATAAAGAGCATCCAATTGTACTATATGATCTTGGTAGTTGCAGTGATAGTGATATTCAAAGATAGAAGGACCTTGAGTCTAATGCTGGCATTCAAGGTATTGAGGATTTTGGTTCAACCACGGGCAAAGATATTGTTAAACTTCAAATGAGTGATTCTTTTAAACAAATGTATAGTAAAGGGGCAACTATGATACAAAATTGGGTTATGCAAGTATAGGGCCCATTGGTGCAAGTGGTGAAGGGATTTGAAATCCAATTATAGTACTAGACTCACCCAAAAGAGGAAGTAATCCAATCATTGGACTCTCCAAGATTGAAGATGATTCATCTAAAAAGGGTTAAATCCTAAAATCCAGTTGTAGTTGATCCCATTGGCACAATCATGGATGAACCTTGTGCAAAAATGCAAAAACTTATGACACTTACACTGCAAGCAATGTCAGTGGTTACTTTAGCAATGTACGCACCAGTACCTTCTGTAAAAATCTCTAAAAATAGTCCTAAAATGCCAGGATTTGGAATGGGCCATCTTCAGTATGTTGGTAATCCTCAAAATACAATTGTAGGTAGAGTAAGTTTAACTAGAGTTGGAGGAGCATACAATAGTATAGTTGATAATTCACCTTTCAAACACTCAATTGTATCAAAAAACCTAGAATTTAATTTGAACAAGTTTGCATCAAAGATTCATTAGAAAGCAAAAGAAATAGGAAAATTATGAAGACTTTGAAAAGTGATGCAATTGCTAAATGTAAGGAATCTACTCACAGAATATTTCCAACATATGATCCAAACAATGAAATGATGAACTTCATGGCTATTATGCTCTTGGGAGAGATAATAATCAACCAAAAAATGTAATAAATCATAATGATGTACAAGTTACCAATCTTCAAATGGATTTTTCAAAAGTGAAAAATATTGACAAAATCAATTTATCAAAAGAGAGCAACATAATGATCTACTTTACACTTCCAAAAGTAGAAAGGGAGAACAAAAGGCTTACAAAGCAAATAGAAAAGTTATAGGTAGACCTTGATAATGTGAAGGCCAAGGAGAAAGTAGTAGACAATAGGTTCAAAGAATTGCAAAAAAAGATAAATAATTTTTCTCCTATAGAGGCAATTGTCCAACATAAAAAGATGAATGAACAAGTGCAAAATTTGACTAAAGAATTGGATGAGTGCCAAAAAAGACTTCAACATGAAGAAGCCTCTACTAAACAGTTGTTCAAGTTTGTAAAGAGTAGTGCATAGGTCATCAATAAAATGAAAATTGACCTGGACTCTACTGTCAAGGAAAATAAAAATTTAAAGATTGAATTGGAGGATGAAAAAAAAAAGAAAAAGGAGTGTAGGGAAAATATGATTAATAATTTGTAGAGGGAATTGGTGAATGAGAAGAAAAAAGAGGAGTCTAGTGCAGACACAATCTGCAATTTGAATAAGGAATTGGAGAATATGAAAAAAAAAAAAAGGAGTCAAATGCAAAAAAAATCCTTGATTTAAAGAAGGAATTGGAGAATGTGAAGAAAATAGAGTTTAGTGCTACTACAAGCACTAACACAATCTGCCATATGAGGAGGGAATTGGAGAATGCAAAGAAAAAAGAGGAGTTAGCTGCAAAGAAAATCTTAGACTTGACAAAGGAATTGGAGAATGTGAAGAAAGAGGAGTCTACTCAAAGACTCCATGATTTGGAGAAGGAATTGGACAATGCAAAGAAAAAGGAGGAGTCCACTGCAAAGACAATCCATGATTTTAAAAGAAAACTCGAGGATAAGAAGAAAAAAGAGGTAACAACTGTAGATAGAAGAAATTGCAGGATGAGAGGAACAAAGCAACTAATTAGCATGGGCAACTAGAGAAAATATAGAAAAATATTGAAAAAGAGATGTCTAAAATGGAGAAAAAGGTGGTGAATGTAATTGCACAAAATAAAATGACCTCTTCCGAAGACCATCATTTGAAGGATACTATAATAAGCATGGTTAAACTCATCAAACAAGAAAATTGGGACAAAATAATGAAGAATAGTGATAGTTTGTTTGAATGGCTTGATTTAAATAGCAATCTCAGACTTCTCTTTGAAAATGTAAGAAATGATTTTCAGTGTAAAAAATGAATCTTCACCAATCCCTTAGGAAATCTTGCTAACCAAATTTTGAATAAAGTATGGAGATCCAATGACAAGGATTTGGCAAACCATGGAATAAAAAACCACTTGGGTGCCTCTATAATGGGCATTGCTATATGTCATAGTTGTGAACAAGTAACGAAAATAGGTAAAGCTTTAAAATCTACTTCCAAAGACTTGATGAAGATAAATCACATCATACTGAACTTGCTAAATGTTGGATTAGAAATCTAGCTACCTTAGATGGTAGATTCATTGGAAAAGAACATTACATGAAAAAGTTGTAGGACACCATGAATTCTGATTTAGGTAGCTTGCTTGAGGGAACCACTCTAGAAAGTATTGTAAGTTAAATCAAAGCACTATAAAAAATGAATGAAGTTATAGATAAATTCCTTGATTAATGTAAAACTCTCTCTCTAAAGTATTCATTGTTGACAAGGTTACAACTATTTAGCTACAAGCTCAAAGAAATGGAGCTTACAAATGATGTAGAATGGAGTACCCTAAAGAGATTAATTGGAGTTGGGTCATCTTCTCAAACTATTACTGTTGTTGTTAATGGCAATCATAGCTAATTGCACTAAGAAGTAACAACTTAGTAAGTGATAGTACTATAATCATTTTGTCACTTATTGCTCTTTAATTTCAATTTTTTTAATTTAATTTTGACTTTTTTTTAATGTTAATTGTTATAGGAATCAAGAGCTAGCATATTAGGATAGTTGGGCAACCAAGCACTGGCATACTATTACTACATAGAGCAGATGGAAACAATTTCCCTACTACTTAAAAAAATTGTACTATTGGAAATGTGTAAAATTGGTGATATTATTGTACACAGATAATGTATTATGTAGTAATAATATGATTATATATACAATTACAAACTTACCTACAACTATTATTGCTCCCTTATATCTATAAAAGGCAATTCAGGGTCATTTCAATTTGACATTGAGTCATTTGCAAAGAGTTGTAATTGTTTGTAATTGATAATTGTTAAATGTATTATGTTACAGGCTAATTTATAATTATAAATTATAATACAATTTTTTTTAAATAGATCTTATTCTATTAAATGCATTATGTTACAATTTCTTAAAGAAACTAGAATCGATGAAAATCTCAACATGTAAGTTCGTAACATCAACATGTTCAAAAATAAATAAATTTAAGCATCTATAAAGGGAAATTGAATGAAGGCTATAAATTAACTTCTACAAACATGTTACATAATTAATTAGTAGGTAGAGTCTTAGATCAAAGCTGCTAGCCTACTACTTGACTCATGAAAAAGTTAGAACTTGAGGTTGAGAAGTTGCTATTGTTTCCATTCTGCTTAGACCGGCTCAGCATCACTATTATCAAAATCCTCCTTATTTATTGCATATCACATTTCATTTTTCATTGTTCATTGTGTTTTCTTCAAATTCACTATTAGCATCAGACTCACTATGCATGCCATAGTCAACATCATCTTCATTACTTCCAATATTAGGATATGAACCACTACCACCACCACTGGCACTACCACTTGGGTTTGAAATGTTGTCAATCTCTCATCTTTGACATTAGTTTCTCCAAATGCTAACAACCTTGTCATAAGGGAAACTTTTTACCTCATACCTAGAATTATAGAGCCTCAGACAATTATCCAAAAAAAATTCTAATTTTTTTCTAACCTTTGACTTCAAGAAGTCCAAAGTACTAAAAACTCTCTCATCCTCTACTAAACCCAATATCACTATCAAACATAAATTGGTAAGCTTGAAATAGTCTAGTATTGCCTCTCTCAATTGATTTCTCCCACCAATATTTTTCCAAATCTTTTTTATTGCTCCCTCTTCATTTGGGTTTTCCATAAGATCATATTGTTCCCTCATTGTGTTTGCAAAAGAATATGATTGATCTATCAGTCGAGATTCATCTAAAATTCTATTTATAGTGATTTCGTTGATTACTTTAGGATTGCAAAAATGTTGAATCAAATTTTTCATCCTTCTTTAAAAATTAGTCGGATAGTTTAGGGACCAATATTGTGGAAAAACAATTGATATTGCTTGAAGCAGTTCCTCTAGAGGAATCTAAATCTAATTTAAAACAAATGATTGTAACAAACTCGCTTGATAAAGTCAACCATAGAGTCTTGGATCTTCTTGAAGTTTTCACTTGTAACACATGAAATTACCTTCTCTGGTTCTGATTCAACTTTGCTTCCTACTTTTTTGGGGTTGGAGTCAGGGTTGACATGGGCATAGTACTGCATTGGTATGTTAGCTCCACATACCTCATCATTTGTACCAATATGTAAAAAGTTCCCAGGATTGTTCAAATCTAATATTTCTAACCGCTTTGCAAACTTTGATTCATCTAATGGTATTAATCAATACAGAGTATCTAGGCTACTACATGTCATTTTATGTAACTTATTATATTCTGCAATGTACATAGCTCTTTATTGAACCTTTTTTATAATATTTTTCATGTCCTATAGCATAGGGAGAATAGCTGCAAAAGTTAAGAGTACCTTAACATTAGTTAGGCTTGGATATAGCTAAGGGAATTTATCTCACACTGAGTGGATTAGTCTAAGCAATGATGGGTATTTAGACATTACTCGATGTGTTGGTCCATCCAAAGAGATCCATTTGGTATCATTATATTTAAGAAGCTTCATCCCAGCAATAAGTCCTTCAGAAAAGTGTTGAAATTCTTGGACTTGTTTTGGACTTTGGAAGAAGTATTGGTAAATCTCTTTGATTAGAGATTTCACTTTATTTACACAACCAAAATCACTAACAATTCCAAAAGCTAGATTCATTCAATGGGCCATGTAATGAATGGGAATAGCATAGGGTGCCAAATCATTCTTGATCTTTTTACAAAGACTACCTTTATGACCTTGCATAATTGAAACTCCATCCACTCCAACACACACCAACTTTTTGGCAATCTCCATGCTATCCAAACCTCTAGATTCAATTAGAGTAGTCTTTAATAATTCATAAAAAAATTTAGCTATCGCCTTGCGATTCAATTTAACAACATTTAGTAGAAATGGTTGACAACAAAGATTTTTTACAGTATAAACATGCATGCACACCCAGGAAGTATTATCTATTGCTATAACTTCATCTAGAGACAATGCAATAAAATTTGAGTATTTTATTTTTTCCTTCATATCTTCTTTTTCAACCTATGGAAGACATCTAGCCCATTCCCACTCATTGTTTACTAACCAGTGACTGTTCAGATAGTTTTAAGTTTTCAAAAAGTGCAAGAAGGTAGTAATTGAAGGGTAGTCCATCATAGGATGTCCTTTACTCAATTTATAAAAGACCACACTTAATTGAACTACTTTTCCCATATTATGCACATGTTACTTTCCCAATGAAATCTTCAATAGAACCTTTTACAAAAGAATGCTTCTCCCATAAGTGTTGGTGTAACTCGTATATTTTGACATTCCTAATATTTAGATAGTTATCCTTTTTTTTCTAAATTAGCAAATATTTTTCAACTCCATCTATAGTTTCCTTCTTGTAAACTTTACTGCCATGCTTTTCTATGGTATCAATTTTAAGCTACAACCTCTTCTCCTTCTTTGTTATCTCTGTGCAAATCTTACATCTGCATTCTACAAGAGGCTCACCATCAATTGGATTGGGCATTGGTTCAATGAACTAGTACTTTTCCACCCATTCTTATTGAAAATTCCTTTTGGACAAATCTCAGTGAGATTGATCTTTCTTTGATTCCAATTTTCTTTTCCCCTTTTGTGCATGAACATGATTTATGGAATCAAATTTGGTTTTCTCACTTGATAGGTCTAGGATCAACTCAAACTCTATAATCTTAGTTTGTGACTCCCTACTTAGGGGAAGTGCCTCCAAATCATGTTCAAGTTCATCCTTGATTAAGAAATTAGGTTCACCAATTTGAACTTCAATATGGTTTGAGGCTCCGACTTGTGATGAATCTCCTTTTTCAATAAACACTAGAGATCTAACTTGTGAATCTTGTAGGTTGCCAACATTTCCACCACCAAAATATGCCACTATGGTTTTGCATTATGTAATAGTGGCCTCTCTTGACATTCAAGGATCCTATCAACCATCTTGTTTAATATGGCAAACCAATAAAGGCTGCAAAAAATATATCAACTTAGTTGTTGAACAAAAGACTCAACTACGTAGACTACATATAATAACAATAATATGATTCATTCTCAAAAAAAGGGTACTACTATAGTACTATAGTCTATGGTACTACCTAATATAATTTGCAAACCTATAAGCTATCTTAGTATGTGAGATGTCCAATCACCAATGGACACTGGACAATAAAACTAAAAAAAAAAAACCAATACCACTATACCAATGGTCTAGAACCACTATTGACATAAAAAATAAATTAAAAATCACTTTCTTTTACAAAAACTAGGGTCTACGAGTCAATGGCCAAATGCACTTAGTGCTCTAAAAGTTCGGCATCAATAAGAAATGCTAGTCTCTAGACTAGAAAATAGTGAATTGTGTAGAATAATAATATCTTATAGTCTAATCTAGGTTAGCAAAATAGGTAGGATTAACAAGTGGGAATGTCAAATGCATGCGAAACACACCTTCCTAATGTAAATGAGGTTGGTGGTCAACACCTATTGAGAAAATGGTTGGTGACACCCAACCCATGGGAAAATTATTTGGTTGTAATAATGGCAAAAGAACATGGGCCAATAAGAAACAACATGCAAAGGCTAGTGATATGTTGAAAATAAATGCATCCAAATTGTATATTGCATTGGTGATTACACTGATATTTTTGACCAATCATGTGATAACTAATGGGCAACTACCTTGGGTGTTGGACCCAAATCTGATAAATATCTAGTGACATGGTTGACCTACGTTGCA
Source organism: Cupressus sempervirens (assembly GCA_028749045.1). Classification (NCBI taxonomy): domain Eukaryota; kingdom Viridiplantae; phylum Streptophyta; class Pinopsida; order Cupressales; family Cupressaceae; genus Cupressus; species Cupressus sempervirens. Next base: position 340,402,907 of record CM053785.1, read on the forward strand.
TATGCTATTCACCAAATAACAATTGACCCATCAAATGGGATTGCCAAAAGGGGAAGATTTTCCACTAAAGTAACCTTTGTTGAGCAATCAAAGGCTAAGATTTGAGGGAATGTTTCTAGAAGTTTCAAGAAGGAAGGATAGAAGTTCAAATCTAATCATTACCCTAAGATCTATCATTATGTTTGAGTGGAAAAATTTCTAAGCTACCTATTTAAGGAAGTATATGAAGTGTTTTATGTGGTTTTTGTACTAGGATTTGTGGAGACAAGAGGAGAACATAATTACAAAGGAAAAGTGTGAATTTTGTGATGTGGAAGATTTCTTGAAGAGTTTCCAAGATGATTTGAGTCTAGTAAATGAACTAGGATTGAGCTAATTGGAGATCTAAATTTGCAAAGTGAGTTGTATGTTATCAAATCAAACCTATTTGTTACTTTATAATCATTGTGATAGTAGTAAAATCCTTTTGATTAAGGTTGAACTAAAAGTTATTTGTAAATCCTTTAAAAAGGTGACATTCTAAGGGAATATCCTAAATTCTCCTAACAAGGCCACTCCTAATAGGGAGATTAAATCCTTTAATAGGGTCACATATGAGTAACCTTTAACAAGGTTGTCTCTCAATAGACCTCACTTTAGAAGAGTGAAAAGTGGTAGCATGTTACTTTGTGGTGTTTCCCAAATTGGGTTTTCATGTTAAAATATAGTGTCAAACATTTGCATGGATGTCTTTTATGTGTTTTTTTTACTCACTATTTTTAAGTTTAAAGTTTATTATTCACTGTAATATTCTTCTACTAGTTAGCACATACTAAATAGAGAGAAAAAATGGAATGAATAAGTTGAATGGTGATGAACATTTTTATTTGATATATTGTTCATGAGTTTGATTAAATTTGTTGGAGTTGTTAAAAGTTGATTTTATACATTTGGACCCGAGGATAACTAATTCACCCCCCTCTCCTCCCCTCCCAATTACTCTAAATATTCTAAGACAAGGTAATACAAGACCTAACATATTATTTCACTGTTACTCTATAATTATTGTAACTGAAAAATATCTTAATGAAGTGGACTTAAAAATATTTTAAAATCCTATATGGTAACATTCAATAGTAATGTTTTTTAATTCCTTTAGAGAAGACCACTCTTTGAAAGTTTTAGGGAGTGATATGGTCTAGATGATCTTTGGTGAAAACCCTCTAACAAGGACACATGTAACGATGTGTTTGTGACCTTTTAAAAGGTTGACTCCTAACAAAACTCATTCTAGAAGAGTGAAATGTTAGGGTTTTTGATTCCCAGGTGGTTTTTTCCTTTGCACAATTTCCACATTAAATACTTATGTCAAATTGTGTTAATGCTTATTGTATTACAATTTTATTTTATGTTAACTATTTATTTTTGCAATTCAATATATAAAATAGTTCTACTCTAATACCCCATATATAAAGTTAATAATTTGATGAAAAATTTATGAGGTTAAATTGTGATGTTAGATCTAGTTACAGAGTTAATGATCTAAAATTTTTAAGTCTTGAAAGTTGGTCAAAAGTGGTTTTAAGATCTATAGGATAACTAGACATAACTAACTCACCCCTCCCCCCCTAAATTATCTAATAATTGGTATTTGAGTTGTGTGCTTGAAGGAAATAATTTAAGGGACTTAAGCTAAAGATATGAAGATATACAAGAGAGCGGTATTAAAGATGAACAAATGTAACTTCTCTTCATGGAAAAGAAGAGTGAGATTGCACCTATATGGAATTGGAGAGAATGAATTATACTATCTAGACAACTAGTGCACACCTCCAAACCACCCATGAGAGTGGATGAGATGAATCAGAACAAAGAACACAATAGTCTAATGATTGGAATTTCTTCTTCATTGAATGATGTCAAAGGTTGTACTACTAATAAAGAAATGTGGGGCAAGTTGATACTTGTGCATGGTGGAGATCTAAATGTGTTGAGAAATAAAGTAGAAAGTTTCAGAGGCAAGTATGATGAAATTAAAATGAAAGGAGAGAACATTGCTCAAAATAGTAACTGAATCAAGGAAGTTGTGAGTGCTAACAAAGTTGTTGTTGGAGTTATCAATGATGAATAAGTTTTAAGTAAATTTATTAGAAAATTATTTCCTATTTAATCTATTATAGTTTATATTATTCATGAATTTAGAGCTATGTCTGGTAATGCTCTTACACTTGATGGTCTAGTTAGTAGATTGACTATATTTGAGTTAAGTAACTATGAAAATAGTATGCCTAATATTTATAATACTCCCCTGTCATCACTAGCCATTGAAAATAAAAAAATATAGTTATTGTGATTTAGGAGGAAAAGATGAGGAAGATCTTGATACATTTCTAGCTAGAAGACAACCTAGAGGTAAAGGATAATAGAAAGGTAAACTACCTCTTATATATTTTGAATACAATGAAGTTGGTCATATTGCTACTAGATGTCCTAACAAAAAAAAGGAATGAAAAAGATGAAAAAAAGGAGAACAAATATCAAAGGAACAAACACTACAAATACTATAAGAAAAAAAGGAAGAAGACATGCTACATTGTTGAGGAGGAACACATTGAGTTAGAATTTGATGATGAGAATCAAGGTGAGAAAGTTGTATATGTTGTTGTTAAGGAAGATGCAAATGATGAAAGGTATGAGGAAGAAAACATTTTTATTTCTCATGTTAGTAAAAATGATATTTGGATTATTCATATTGGATGTTCACATCATATGACTGGTTATATTAATAATTTTGATAAACTTAAGGAATATGAATGAGGAATTGCTAAATTAGGGAATGATGCTCCATGTCCTATGAAGAGTAGAGGTTCATTGATGCTAAATGGTAAAATCAAATTTGATAATGCATATCAAGTTCAAGTATTAAAGTACAATCCATTGAGTGTTTCACAACTAAATAATAAAGGTCATAGATTGGAGTTTCACATTAGGAGGGTAAAGATCTATGATGATGGTTGAAACCTAAATGGTATGAGAGAAATATGAGAGGTAACTTATTTTACCTAGATCCTAATATTAGAACATGTATTTTTTTTATAATTGAATATGTTTGGCTATGGCATAATAGACTGTATCATGCAAATTTTGAGAATATTATCAAAGTGAGTAGAAAGAAGAAAGTTAGAGGCTTACTGAGTATGCATAAACATAAGAATGTTATGTGAAAACAATGTCAACTTGGTAAGATGAATAAGTCTAGTTTTAAAAGTAAGGAACATTCCTCTAATGATATTTTGGAGTTCATATAAATTAATGTAGTTCTATGAAATTTGAAAGTTATTATGGAAAAATATATTTATATTGTTTGTTGATAATTATTCAAGAATGATGACAGTTATGTTTTTGAAGTTGAAATCTAATGCTTTTCAAAATGTTCAAGTGGTATAAAGATAGAGTTGAAAAAGAAATTGGAAAAAAAAGTAAAATGTTTGAGATTTGATAGAGATAGTGAGTTTATGTTTGATGAATTCAATAAATTTTCTTTTGAGCATGTAACTAACACTACAATATAATGTAATTGTAAAGAGAATAAACATATCCATTACTGATTATACCGTAATATTGATGATTGAAAAAGGGCTTGTAGTAATATTCTGGAAAGAAGCTTTAGGTAGTCTAGTTTATACCTTCAATTGAGTTTAATTGAAGAAAGGAACAAACAAGAAGTTTTTTGAAATCTGGTATGGTCATATAACAAATGTAAGTTATTTCAAAATATTTGGAAGTAGGTGTTATATTCATAAAGATGCACGGAATGGGAAGTTTTACTCAAAGGGAGATAAAGGTATATTCCTAAGTTTCTCTACTAGGAGAAAGGGTTACAATTTTTTTAATAAGGTGACTAACACAATGACTAAAAGTGAAAATGTGAGGATTGATGAGTTTTTAGATAAGAATAATGAGGAGAGAAAGAAAGAACCAAAATATTACTACAAAAAGTTTGTATATGTATATGATGATGCACTTGCTACTATACCAAATCACCAAACAAGGTCACTAAAATTGTATATTAAGGAGAAAAAAAAGCTATCAAATAACACCATATAGTACTTGTGCCACAGACATAATAACTCAAGTTGAATACTAAGCCCCAACCGAGTGAAGATAATATCAATGGAGTGAAGATAATATTGGAAATCATGGAGTTGAACCTATTTTAGCAAAGTATGTCAGAAGGAACCATTCACAAGATCAAATTATTGGACACAAAAGTGTTGTAACTATGACAAGAAGTGAGTTGAAGGATGATACATGTTTGATTGTTGAATTTAAGCCTAGAACTTATTGATCTTAGATCAATTTTAACAAGTGAGTATTCATACACTTAAGTCATTTAATTAGTTCATGTTGAATAAGTAGCACATGCCAAGCACAACATGTATATAATAGAGAATGTTGAGTCTACAATGAGTGCTAAGCCACTCATGTGTTGAGTCACTCAAGTACCAAGTAGACAATGTATGTTGAGTAATTTAGGAGCCAAGTAAGTAGTGCATGCCAACTGATGCAGTTGTTGAGTCAGTGTAAAGAAAATAATATATGTTGAGCATCAGAGACTTCAGATTTCGAGTAAGACAATTTTGTTATAGTTTTTTGTAATGACACAAATAATTATGCAAACCATTTTTTATCTGATTTAAAGATTGGATTATAATATTTCAAGATAAGGAAAAATCCTAATTTGGATTCCCAATGCATTAAATATAGCCAATCAAAAAAAGGGAAGGTTTTAAGCAGAAAAATGGATGAATCATAGCCATTGATTCATTCCTAACCCTAAGTCACCAAAGCCTTCTTAAGGAGGACAAACCCTAAACTATCTATTTTGTGAAGGAGTGAAGAGAGGAAAGAGAGAAGTTTGTATGCAGAAATAGAGCATCCATAGTGGCTAAGTTATGAACTGAGATTACATTATAGAATCAGTTAACGGAGAATAGAGGAAAGAAATGGTATATAATAGCAAGACATCTGATCAAAAGCATCAAGAATAAATTAGTATAGAGGTGATCTATCATCAAGAATTCAAGTGCCAACTATAGGATCAATGCTGAGTCATTCTAGTAGCTGAATTAGTTAAATCTCTTAACAGTGTAGTCCTAATAGGTTGTATTGAAATCCTTTAATAGGGTACTTAATTGTGAGTTGAAGTCCTTTAACAAGTCACACTTCTAATAGAGTGTTGAAATCCTTTAACAGGGTGAGACCTAACAATGTTTGCAAGCCTTTAACAGGGCAAACCTTTCACAGGGTAGATCACATCTCATGATCAAAACATTGAACCTTCATTGGATACACATTATTACTATAGTAGAGAAGATTTGTGGGGTCATCCCAACCCCAATTTTATGTTATTATTGGAGGGTTTCTAGGTAATCATATCTGGTGTCATACCTATGTGAATGTTTAGTTGCTTTGATGTTTTAGATGTACATTCTTTACATGATATTTTAGTTTACTTAGTAAAAGTGTGAGATGGATGTGTGGTGAAATTTTTTATGGGTATAAGTTTAAACTATTGATTCACCGCCCCACACACCCCCCCCACCCCAACTCCTTAGAAACTTACCTTTCCTATTGTAATACCAACAATTGGTATTAGAGCCTAGTTCTCTAAAAGAAAGGCTTTGCTAATTTGAGGAAAGATCTTGAAAATAGAAGTCTACAAGTTGGAAAAGACAATTAAGAATCAGGGAATTGAAATACAACTCGTTCTACATCAACTGGATGAAGTAAGAGAAGAACTAAAGAAATCTTTGAAAAGAAGGAAGGAAATTTCCTTTGATTAGAATGACACAATACAAAGACATAAACATTACTAAGCTATTTTCTAATGGAGACTCTAATGAATTTGATGTAGTAGTTGTAGATCTAATGGAAAAGAATAGAGCCCAAGCTGTGGAAATTAGAAATCTCAAGTTAGATCAACAATCACAAGCCATACTACTACATGAGGTGACTAAACAAAAAAAGAAAGCTATGGAAGACAAAACCATGATTAAAGATGGGAAAAAAGTTTAACAAATATAATGGAAGAGAAGTCATTAGAGCTAACCAAAATTTCCAACATGCAATTGGACACTCTAAGTCAAATGATGAATGCCAACTATGAATTCAATGTCAAGGACATTGAAATAACAACATTGAAACTATAGAATGAGAAATTGAAGAGCAACCTAAAGAGGGAAAAGGAATTTGCTAAAAGTTTCAACAAACAAAATGAAGCCATCAAATACTTTGAGCAATTATTGAGATCCCCTAGATCCAATAATGATACATCTAGACTGGGATACACAAGTACTAAAGAAGAAGAATCATCCAAAAGTGCTGAAGAAAGGAACTAAAAAGGTAAAAAATATACACCTACTTGTCATAATTGTGGTAAGAAAGGATATACTTCTAATGTATGTAGAAGAAAGACTATAAATCAGAATGTCAAGCATAAGAGCATGGTTCACTTCCATAAGTGCAACAAATGAGGACACCAAGAAAATGATGTAGAACTAAGACCATGCACACACAAAGATTTGAAGAATATTGTTATAACTATTATAAGTATACACATAGAGCTTTTGAGTGCAAATCCAAACCCATGTGGTCATCAAATAGGAAAACAAAGGTAAGGAACAATGGAAACTCTTACAACTAGTATTATAATACAAGATATAGCTATCGTTATTATCAAGAATATGGACATGTTCTTGAAAATTTTATTAGGACAAACTTCAAAGATGACTACAAAAGGTGGTTGAGTCAAACCACATGTTTTAGCTATTTGAAGATTGTTCACATTAATTACTATTGTCCAATAAGATCAAAGGCACCAAGTTGTGAATTTGATAAAGGAAAAGGCAAGGTAGATGTTTAAAATGCTAGAGATGAGATGAACAAGACATGGAAGAAAAAGGATGGTTGTAGCACATCAAATGGAGAAGGGATCACTTCACCCAATGGGTTAGGTGATCACCCCTCATCAAACTAAGTAATTAAGAGGTATGTGGGATTGATATTTAAAGGTAATATCATACATCAGTTCCAAAGGGACTTAGTACTAAAAAGACTATATAAGCATATGAATAAAGATGCAAGATATTATTAGGAATCTAGGAAAATATTTAATTTCTCATGTTACCACCCAACATGGAATTTTTCCTATTATTGCGGAGAGGAATGCTAGAAGATGTTGAGCTAACAGACTAGCTAGTTAATGTTGAGCTTATAATGGATGTTGAACAAGTCAAATGATAATAGATGCCAAGTGAATCTAAAATTGGTTTATATTGAGCTTAAAACTATGTAAGCTCTCAACATTTATTGCAAGGTTTCAAAAGGGTATTTAATCAATTTCAACTCATTTTCCATCATTTCAAAATTGAAAAGAAGAAAGGAGAGAAAAAGGTGATCAGAAAAATCCAAAATGATTATAGAAGATTTTATCAGTGATTCTACATCATTTCATTGAATCTTACAAGGTATTTATCAAGTGTTGAGTTATGTTGTTTGTATTCTTGTAAACCCTAGTTTCACACAATGACAACTAGTTCAAAGAATATCGAGGGAAATGAAGTTTTAAATGTTCAACTAGTTAGTAATGAGGTAGAGCAACTAATATTCAAATCCATACTAGAGATTGCTTATAAGCAAGACCCCTCTAGTGTATTATCCATGATACCAATAAATTTTTTAATGGTGCAAGATATTAGGAAATGCTACAACTATAAAATTGGAAGTATAGGTGATATGGAGATCAAGAAAGCATATGAAAAACTTTGTGACAATGGTGTATTAAGGGAAGAATAAAAAATTGTAGAAAAGAAAGGGTTAACTTGTGCCCTAAATTTCCCAAATGTGTTCAAAATTGAATAGATTAGGATTGTGTTAAGTAGAATTCATGACAATTCACTTTGGTTAGATAATGGACCCATCAAGATAAAAAAAGGATAATCCATAGGGTAAGAGGGTATCCAACCCTAGATCAACCTAAGACCCTAAAAAGTGACTCAAAGGAGGTTATTAAGAAAAAAAGTGGAGCTGTATGGAATAAGTGAGGAATAACAATTAATACCATTACAAATCCTCTAATTGACTTTGTAGTAAGGGTTATTTTACACAATTTTTACCAATCAATCAGATTGAATAGTGTGCCCTATATTGTAGTAGATGTTGGTTATAAAATTGTCAGGAAAGATCACACATATGATCTTCTAGAATTACAACTACAAAAATTGATTGAGAATCTAGGAGCAATAAGGAAGACAAAGAGTGCACAATGAAAATTTGGTTCTATTCTGATATGCATTTTTTTTAATGTTCAAAATACTTTTCCCATATTTGGCATAGTTGCTTGGAAAACCAATAGGTCAATGGCAGTATAGATTGGTTAATTCATTGAACAATTGGGTGAGAACTTTGAGTCAGTTATGACCAGCTATTTGGAGGACTATAAGAAATCAATGAAGAAAAGATTGAGAATACTAGTATCCTTAGTGGAGAAACATTATGATAATGTTTTCTTTCTAGTGGATGCAAATTACACTTTTGTTCAAGTAGCAACACCAAGGGTGAGATGGCTAATGCCACTTGGATATGAAATCAATGTAGATGAGGCCTCTACAAATATATCATCTTTACTAGTAGAAGATGTTGATAAAAATTTAAAATCATTTGGAAACTATGAAATGGCTAAAACTAAAGTCACTATGGAATTGAAGATTGCCTCTATTATCAAGAAAAAGGAGAAGTTGGTGAAGAAATTAAAAGATAAATTTAGTGAAGGTGTCAAGTAGGAAGAGGAAGAAGAAAAAGAGGATGAAGAGGAAGAAGACATCTAGGAACAAACACCAATTGCATTGACACAAGGAATGGGAGAAGATTAGCCAAAAGAAGAGACATAAGTTGATGAAGGTGCTAAGGGAGAAGAAGCCAAGGAAGCATGTACTCTTGCAGATCAAAAGAAGAAGAAGACTAAGGTTCAACTAGTGGAAAAATCCAAGAAGGTTGCCAACCTAAGTCAGCCCAAATCTACAACACCTACTACAAGGGATAGTGCATATATCGCTGCACTAAAGGAAAAAGAAAAAATAAAACTTATAGAATAGGGACGTGAAGTGTAGAAAAAACCAAGGAGAAAGTACATTGCACAAGCTAAACCTAATGAGGAAAAAATAGAATTAGATGAAAATAGCCAATTCAAAAGTGTGAGTCACAACCCATTATTTGATTTAGAAAATCTATGTGAAAATATTAAGAATAGTGAAAATTTATCAGGATTTTCATATGTTCATTTTGATAATCTTGGTAAAGTTGAAAAAAATGAAGTGGAGGAAGCTACATATGCAATGATGAAATTTTTTAAGAAAGCCTTTCTAGAAATTGCTAACTTAATACCTATGAGCCTACATGAGAGAGTTCAGTAGAAATGACACTATTGCTTGAACCTAGAAACACAAATAAGGGAGACTTCACTTGCACAAGTCATGCTTGAACTTAGTAAGGCACAAATTAATAATGCTATGAAGAAATATGCAATTAGGTTTGTACCTAAATATAGAGCCTTTAGCATATTGCAAAATAATCTTGAAGATATAGTTAACAAGTCCATACAAATGTGGAAAGTAACATATGGTTTAACAATAGTAAAGGTAGAAGAACAGGAACTCATTGAGGTGAAAGATAAGGAAGATGATAATGATGAAGACACTATTGAGGGAGATATAGAAATGGAAATAGATGACAAGGCAATAGATGAGGTAGAGTAGCAAGAGGAATAGAGCATACAAGATACACAACTGCCTAATGTCATCCCTCAACATGTAAAAAATGGAATTATTGAAATAGGAATAGTTAAGGATGTATTGGATGCCACAACTCAAAACATCAATCCCTTAACAAAGGAATATTTTAAGAACACACTTGATCAATCTACACTATAGGAAAAATTATGCGATAATCCTATTTTGTTGAGTGTAGATGAGATACAAAAAATAGTGACTGAAACTACAAGGGAAGAAGTGAATACACAAGAACACCTAATATCACCCCTCAAGTCACTAAAAAAAAACCTTTAGATAAAATACTTGAAGCTACTTTAGAAAAGGTTTATACAGTTGGAAAGGACACAATGGAAACCCAAGCCACTATAGAAACATAGAGTGAAACAGGTCAAATAATCTTATCTACACCTCCAGAACAAGTACAAGGTCAATCACAAGACATTGTGGAAGTGAAGAGCAAGCCTAAAGAGACTAATTTGACACCAAATATGAAGGAGTAAGCAGCCATTCAAGCACTGGTAACTTTACCAGAAACTGACACTCCTTCTAGTCACACTCTTTCAAAGCTGAGCATAGATGCAAAACAACTGCAAATCTTAGTGCCAAGTCCAAGCTCATCAAAGGCTAAAGAAGTGATACAATATAGAGATGTGAACCTTGATGAAGAGATTGTGTTACCAAAGTATAACTTTGACATAATGACAATTGAGTAGATATGCATACTCCAAGAAGCCCTAGCTAGAAAGAAGCATCAAAAAATGCTCAGAAGGGAGCATAGGTAGAAGTAAGAATTGTAGGATATCAAAAACATCTTTTTAGATGCATTTAACCTATTGACTCCAAATGAAAGCAAGCCACTCATTGAACAATTGACAAATATAGTGGAGAAGGTTAGTGATCTAGACCTAGATACAAATACTGAACTATTAGAATGGTCAAAAAAGAAATCATCAGGTAACATAACACTCAAACAAGTTGCATTGGCAACAAAGGTAAAAGGTGTGAAGAAGGTACTTGAGAATATATTCTCACTGTACATTAAATTGTGTAATCCAAAACTCTTCACACAAGAGACAAGAAGTTACATTTTGAGTTTAGAAATCAAATTAATGCATCAGATTCAAAACCACCCATGACACCATCTCAAAGAGATAAGCACTTCAAAACTTTGTTACAAACCAAGAGTCAGTTAGCTACATTGCCAATAGATGAAGCCAATATAAGGGCTAAACTAATTAGCATCCAAACAACATTGACCTCGTACATGGATATTTTGCACAGGGAATTAGGCTATGCTAAAACACATAAAGAAAGACCCAAATCTTTCAACATTAGATGACCTAGTCCAACTTGCTATTGAGATAGCTATCCAAATCAAATCTTTGGATGTAGCATGTGAAAATTGAGATGCAACTCTCAAAATTATCTTAGATGCCCATAAATCCTTTTTGGACAAACACACTATTAGTGTATAGCCCATTCGGCATAAGTGTCAAAAAGGGGGAGAGATAAATGGAGAGAAATAAAAGGGGGATAAATAAAAAGAGGGAGATAGAGAGCAGAGGGGAACACGAGAAAAGGGGGAGAGTAAGAAAAAGGTACAAATTATTACAAAGATAGAATAAGCTATTTGGGAGCAAGCAAAAATAACTTGAAGTCAAGGAGTATCAATTGAGGCACATTTACTCAATAGAAGGTATAGAATTTAGAATACAAAAGAAACCTATCAACTCAGGGGGAGTTATTAGATTTTGAGGTACAACTTGTTACAAAATTTTGAAATTTTGACATTTTGTATGCAAGCCAAATAAGAGATATGTTATGCTCATAAGAATAAGTATATTAATGCATGACCAAGTTTTTTTGACACTTGTGTCAAAGGGGGAGATTGTTGATCTCAAATCAATTTTGAGAAGTGAGTGTCCACACACTTAAGTCATTTACTTAGTTGATGCTAGATAAGTAGTACATGTCAAGAAAAGCATGTATATAATAGAGCATGCCAACTCCACACTGAGTGCCAAGCCACTTATGTCCTAAGTCACTCAAGTGTCAAGAAAACAATGTATACCAAGTAACTTAGGATCCAAGTAAGTAGTACATGTTGAGTGATATAGTTACTAAGTCAGAGTATAGAGAATAATATATATTGAGCATTAGATAATTCAAATGCTGAGTAAGACAGTTTTGTTATAATTGTTTGTAATGGCACTAACAACTACACAAGCCATTTTTGAGCTGAATTAAAGATTGAATCATGATATTTGCAGATAAGGACGAACCCTAATTTGGATTCCCAATGCATTGCGTGTAGCCAATTAGAAAAAGGGAAGGTTTAAGAAAAAAAAGGATGAATCATAGCCCTTGATTCATACCCAACCCTAAGTTATTGAAGTTGTCTTAAGGAGGACAAACCCTAAACTATCTGTGTTGTGAAAAAGGAGTAAGGGGAGAAAAGAGAGAAGTTTTCATGCAAAAACAAAAAATTCATGGTGGCTAAGAAGTTATGAATTGAGATTACATTGCAGAATTAGTTAAAAGAGAATATAGGAAAGAAATAGTAAACAACAATGAGACATCCGATCAAAAGGATCAAGAGTACATCAGTATAGAGGTGATCTATCATTAGAAAATCAAGTGCTAGTAGTAGGATCAATGTTGAGTCATTCTAGTAGGTGAATTAGTTAAATCTCTTAACAGAGTAGTCTTAACAAGCTATATTGAAATCATTTAATAGAGTACTTAATTGTGAGTTGAAATCTTTTAACAAGGCACACTTCTAACAGGGTGTTGAAATCTTTTAACAGGGTGAGACCTAAAAATCTTTGTAAGCCTTTACCAAGGCAAACCTTTCACAAGGTAGATCCTTTCTCACAATTGAAACATTGTTACCTTCATTGGATACACTTTATTGTACTGTAGTAGTGAAGATTTGTGGGTGTCATCCCCATTCTAGTTTTACTTTCTCATTGGAGGGTATTTGGGTAATCATATCTAGTGTCATACATATTTGAATGTTTACTTCCTTTCATATTTTAGATGTATATGCTTTACATGATATTTTAGTTTACTTAGTAAAATTATGAGATGGATGTGTGGTGAAATTTTTTTATGGGTAGTAGTTTAAACTACTAATTTGCACCCACCCCCCCAACCCCCCTCCAACCCCTCCATAGAAGTTTACATTTCCTATTGTAATTCCAATGAGAACTATGAAGGATGCACTTGATATTGATGACTAGATTAATGAAATAAATGAGGAGATAGATCAAATTGAAAAGAACAATAAATGGACACTTTGTAATGCCCCACCAAAGGATCCAAAGAATTAACCTAAGTTTGGTAGCATTTTTTTTTTTAAACATGAAAGATAAACCATTCACAACTTATACATAGTAACGGAAGCATTAACATTAATTCAACTGAAAGTAAACATAACATACATAATAGATTACATTCTTCATGAATCCCTTAACATTGAATCACATCTAACATTACTAATTATGTTTCCTTTAATACTACATCCACATGAAATAATAATGAAAAGGCTAATGTTCATAAACAATATACAAGTGTCTTTTTTGTAATTATATTTTAGATTGCTCAATATGTCACAGGGTATAAAAAGGCTTAAAAGAATAAACATCCATGTAAATAAAGTGCATCATCATCCAATATTAATCCATGATGCAATAACATAAATGAAACCACAAATAATACATAATACATCATCAACATAAAGATATAAACATCCATCATAAAAGATAGCCATGATCATAAAACACATCTAATCTAAATGCACGGTTCCTCCCAACTGTAAATAGCATCATTAGACCAGCATGGATCCTAGCCATCCCTCCGTGCGTAACATTCCAAATCATCGAAGAGATCATCGGTATTAACATAGTAGGAATGTCACACCTAAAAACATACTACATCATATGCAGAAAAGAAACATAAGATAACATCATCTAACATATGCAAATCAGTAATGTAAGAAACATACCAGTAAATAAACCCATCATAGGGTATATCATCTATCATAATGATCCAAGAACATAATGAAGATAAATACTAACTAAGAATGTTCCAGCCACAGTGTCTTGGATGGATCTCAAATGATAAGAGTGGAATACACTACCACCCGAACACATGGAACCTAAGTGGTCCACTCCCAATGTGTTGAGGAGATAATCTCAAGTCCCAAACAAGCTATCAAAACCACAAAGCATAAATCTCTATAAGTCTAGGAATCTTAAAATTATACTAACTCAAAGATTCCAATCACAAACTAACATCTAATCCCAGAGGCACAACAATGACATGTAGGAACCTACTATGCAAGCGAGAAAGTGTCATCGCATATATCATGTAGAAGTTACCCTGGCAGTTAGCTAAACTCCACGGGTCCCTACTGATCCTGATGAAGCCACTAGTATCCTCTCATACTGACAAGGCATATTATGGAATGCAAGGTTGCAACCATGCATTCTCTCTACTCCCATCCTAGTCTGTACAAGAACTCGAGGCATGGGCGAGAACATCAACAATTATCTTTTTAGGTTCATTTAATCCCCATTTAGTGTGTAAATGTTATCACTTATTAACCAAAATTACAATGAGTTACCCTGGCAGCCACTTAGGGCCCCGACCCCCATTGCAAGCCACTTCCTAACACTACAAGTAGATAACCTACCCTAAACTCATGGAATCATAAATCACCCTAGTCCTATACAAGCGATTGGAAAGAAATACCAAAGGATAGTCCACAATAAGAATCATCAAATATCCATAATAAAAGCATCAAATCTCCATGAGCATCTAAAAAGCATCCATAGAAAATCATGACCACAACAGTTCTCTATTGGCAACTAAGGGTATCACTGATAATCAAAAGTATCCATTGGTTTTCAATAACCAAAATATATCTCTAAATCATATTGATTGAAGACTCCAAAATGGTTGAGTCAAAACATATCACAACATGACATTATCAAGAAATAAATCAGCACTTCAGTCCCATCATGGCGACTGAAAAGTAATCCAAGGATAACTGATCGATGACTCAAAAATGGTTAAGTCAAGTGTCTTAGATACATAAGAATCTCAACTATAACAATCAGGAAATAAAAACATCTCATAGAGCATACCATCACATAACCATGGTTAAGTTTATAAAGATCGAGACCAAATAAGATCAACATGCCATCACAATGATAACCCTCGAGCCTCTAGTAACAACCTAAGACTGGTCAACACTAGTCAACCCAAAAACCCAAAACAAGAAGCATAGAGAAAACACAATGCAGACACATGTTTTGGTTTCGCTAAAATCACATAGTTGAATTAAGTGTAGAGGATTCAGTTTTATGTTAACATGTATACTTCAAGTGTCTAAGTTTATTCATTTGACCTACAAGTCAACCCATTTGTTCCCTCGAAAACATTATCCTTCCATTAACTAAAATAATATTCTAAGAATAGCTTAAGGGTAAATACTTTACTCATTAATCTGATCATCATTGACCTTTAATTAAATTGTTCTCTTTATTTAACTATGATCCATATTCTAATGTATTAACTCTTCTTTAGTGTTACTTCAACTTTCAACATAAATCAAGGATCATTATTCGTTAAATTATAAGAGAGCCAATTATCAATCTTTGAATAAAAAGATTATAACTTTATTAAAATGATCAATTAAATCAATCAATTAACATAGGTACACAATCCATGAGCTTATATCATTTAATTAAAACTCAATTAAATATTACTAAATCTTAAGTCTCTTGATTAAATCATCACTAACACCTATTAAAATATCTAGAGTCTTTATTCAAGTCATTAGAATAAGACTTATCAAGTTCACTGTAAGAATCATATTAATTAAAAACTCTATTACATAACTCTAATTAACTCTAATTAATCAATTTAATTAATAATTACATAACCATACCAACAACCCGATGAAAATCAGTTGACTAATAACTAACAATAGTTTGTACGTAAAAAGTCAACTACAACCCAATACACATATATCATATTAATAGTTCAATAATAATAATTTGTTAATATATAATAACAAGCTATATTGGGAATCTTATTAATAAATTTATAATGACCACCTTCGTCATTCTTTTATGAATACTAATGTTTCCTTAACAAACTCGTATTACCAATAATCATTTCAATTAAGACTCTATCACATAACTTAACTAATATCATAACTATATTAACAACTCAATAAAAATTAGTTGATAATTTTCGTGAATCAACTATACTCCAAATCCATTAATATTTAAATTAATAATTTTATAAGAACTTTTTTTTTTTTTTTTTTGGATCAATAAACAGCCAAGGCCTTGGATCTTATATTAAAATAAAGGTAAAATTAAAGATACAATGCGTTTCTCTGTTCAAACAGGCACTGGTAGGAAAGAATGGAGAAGAAAACCTCCAGTCTTGCCCGGGACTAATGTCCTATATTATTACATTTCCATAGGGGCATACCTTGGATCTCATAAGTTGCATGAATTTGCAAAAAATACATAAAAATACATATGGGCATTCCAATGGAAATTTGTCTTAGAGTAATTTCCTTCTGCCTAAAAGTGGAAAGATGCAATGTCAGATACCTGTCTAGAAAATCTTTCTTCAAGACACAAGGATGGTTAGTATGCAAATTAAAATACTTTCAATAGAAACATAAATATGACTATCCTTATAAACCTAGAGTTATTATTAAGCAGTCTATTTATTAGATCTTATTATAGTTCATTAATCAAACTGATTAATTAATTGATCCTTTGTTTAAACTAAATTGGGGATATTTATCTAACATGAGTGTTCTATGAACAACGAATTTAGACAAAGACCAATACTCTTAAATCCCTTATAAGTCAAGGTTCAATCTTTAATTTTTGTCTCTTCAGTCTACACATTAACCAAATTCTACCTAATATTCATCCTGAATGTGAACTATTCCTAAAAATGCTAGCCCCTAAGATCTATCAAAACAATCACGATTAGGTCTACATACAATGGAATGAATATAATTTTTGGTCACGAGATTATTCAGTAATATCTTGAAATCAATATTATGTCACTAAGGGAGATCTTACTACGAATCCCCTATTCTATAAAATTAGGATTATCATTTTACATCTGAGATAGTTTAACAGACTGAGAAGGGAGCCTAGGTATTCACAATGTTTAAGTCTAAATATAAAAACACCAAATGACAATGTACATTAAAATTAACCATACACTGAGATTTCATAATCTTCCTGACAGATCTTCAAACCTTATAAAGAATTAACTAAACTTCCCATCTAATGCAATCTAGTTGAAGCTAGTAATTGGAAGTCTACAACATTATATATCGACCCGACATCCTTGAATCAAATAAGGAAAGAAAACTAGAGTCTTGATTCCTTGGAGAAAATAGAGATAGCATACAATGACACTTTGAAGAGGTTTTGGGACACACCATCAAGGTTCCCGTCTAAACAAATAAAGATCAAATTCCTTTGTTTACTTAAAATAGAAAATACCATTTCTTGATAACACATCCCATCTCTATTATGTAACTACCACTGATAGAGCATTCCTTAAATAGATATTGTTGTAACCAGCCACTATATTTCTTAAATCTCTTCCTTAAATTATATAATTATGTAGGACTAAAGTTCTGGTTTTTCAAACACCAAACCATTTAGAAATATATTATATGTACAGTACGATACTATATTGTCAAAGATTTACAATACAAGACTATATGTTGCTATAACAGAGATAAACATATCACCCTGTATTATACAGATATGAGAACCCTAATCAAACCTATAGGCCTGCTATATAAGCCCTGATTATCTAGGAGCAAAACAACAGTCTAATACTGGAAACCAAAACTTATAAACATATTCTACTATTTCCATGAGACCATAATCACCTCTAGAATAGAGTCTGGGTCATCCATGACCACATTGGGAGGGAGTACATTTGACCCTAAGTCTACTCGATTTTTTCACGTTGAGGGTGCAGAATTCCAAGGCATTGAGGTCATTCAAAACTACTCCTAGGCTCACATATGATTTAAACATATTGATGTACATGACCACCCACTCCAGATTCTCTTCCACCCTAATTCCACGCCAGCCCAGAAGGAAATTCACACTAGCTTCCATTCGTGGCCATGCCCTAAAAAAGGCCAGATTATCCCTAACCATTAGACACTATCATCGAGGGGCAGTTCTTAACTCCTCCACACCCAGGGGAAGGCCCATGTATTTCTCAGGGTAAGGGATTCTGCCCTTGTCATCAATACTGAGAACAATCTTCTCTAACCCTCACCTCCAGACAGGATTGAAAATGGCTACACAAAGCCTAACAATTTCTTCTCTATCAATCTTCACCCTTACCATCACCCCAATGAATGATCCAATTATAGAACTGTTGGTTCTCTAGGTCACCCTATAGTCAAAATCATCTTCCCCTATTGCCCTACTCACAGCAAAATGCATCATATCATCTGCATTTCTCAGGAGATGACTCCATCTTTTTGATTTTACCTTCCTTAGAAAGGCCATCATCCTATTCTCTGTCACATGATATACATTCACATTAGTTTCCATCCTAACAAATAGAAATCACACAATGGTGGTAAAAATCTATCACTCTCAATTAGTGATCCCGTTCAAAACTTCATTTCCATTTAACAAAGAAAACCCATCATTATTTGGCCTATTCTATAAAGCTTCAGTTTGGCAATGACCTTAGCTGCTCACATTTAACATTGAGTATCTGATCACATATTGCAGAATCTTTACTTCATAAGCCAAGTGGCATATTCTGAACTCCCTCCAGACTAATCTCATAATCAATGCTAATTATGATATCTTCCTGGAACCTAAATTTGTAATGATAGCGATTGGAAAGATCTAAATCTAGATGATAGCTGGAAAGCATGAAACAACAAAACCAAATAAATGGTGGGTTAGGATAAGGCTCAATTTGGTAGATAATCTCTATATCTAACAAAATTAGATATGTCTAATGCGATACTTACTGGGTATAGTCTTTATACTCAATCAGACTAGCTCCTTAGATTAGTAATTTTAATAATTATAGGTTTTATAGAATACTAATAATAAGGATTAAAGAATGAAATATTCAAATGTATCTTAAATTATTCTCCTTTCTATCTTTTTCTTTCTTACTTTATTATTAGATATTATATTTAAATATATATAATTTTGAATATTTATAAATATAAATTCTGGTAATATCTAAGAATATCTATATCTATATATACAAATAAGTATATATGTTTGTATTTATGTGTATGCAAACTTATGTAAATATGCATTTATATCTATATATATATATATATATATATATTTATAATAGAAAATATGAGTGAATATATATGAAAAAATCTCTAGGAACTAAAAAGGAGGAGACTCTAAGTTGTATATCAAGAGTGATTCTCCATCAACACCCCTATTTGCAAGCCTGTCAACTATCATATTGCCTTCTTGATAAATGTGGATGATCAGGATATCCTCAAAATATTCCAATAATGGCAATATTTCTTGGAGTTTTGAATTCAAGGCCCAATTAGGAGTCTTTTTTTTCCTTATGGCATTCAGGACTACCTGAGAGTCACCTTCAATGACGACTTTAGAAAGACCTAAATTATGATAGAGTTGTAGACCTTTCTCCAACGCTTTAAATTCTGCCACATTATTTGAAACTGGAGGAAGAGGAGAGGCTAAATTTGCTATCCAATGACTATCCTCATCATTGATGATACAACCTACACTAGCTATATTAGGATTCCCTCTTGCAACACCATCAAAATTTAGTTTATGCCATCTTGGGGGAGGAGGAGCCCATTTGCAGTTGGCCCTTGCCTCCTTATTGCCAGTTGCATATATTAGTGGAGAGTTGATCAGATTAGACCATTGTTTCTTCATAATACCATCCCAAAATGAGAAAGAGCCTTCTTCATGAGATGATTTCCTTAGATTAGCATTCATAACTTCTATTATAGATACTTCAAGTTTTAGTAGAAAACTACCTAAATTCCACTCTTTATTTTCTAAAATATGATGATTTCTTTCTTTCCATAGTTCCCATACCACTAGAGATGGGCAAGTATTCCAAAGTTTTTTGTATACCCCACAAACCAAATGTGTGGGCCAGGATATAAGGAGCCCCTTTAGGTAATTTTGAAAAGGGGTTGACCACTTAAGTCAGGATATAATCCATTCCCAACAATTTTGAGCAAAAGGGAAATTTAGGAAGAGATGGTCTACATCTTCATTGCTTTGTTTACACATGACACACCAATTGGGACCCATTATTCCAAATCTAACTAATCTTTCTATGGTTAGAACTCTATTCTAAAGGGCCATCCATAAAAAGAAACCTACCTTGGGAAGACAAGCTGGATCCCAACACAATTTTAAAGGGATCTCCACATAGTTCCACTATTGTGAATGAATAATAGATTGATACCCAAGCTTCACACTATAAATTCCATCCTTTGATCTAGCCCAGATGAGGTTATCCAACCTTTCAGATTGTTTAATTTTCCTATTCAAAATGATCTTTTCAAAGGCTGCAATTGAATCCAGTTCAAGCTCTAAATCATCGGTAGAGCACCATCTCCATAACAATTCCCCATCCAACACCTCTTTAACTTTATAGTCTTTTACCTTATTACCCCACAATGATTTCAACTTAGTAATAAGGTTCTCTAAGTTGGGGGATGAATGAATAGGAGGTTGCCCATTCCAAGAATCTTCCCAAAACAAGGCTTTATTCCTTGCCACCACATCCCAAGTTAGATATTTGCTAATGATTTCCCGACATTTTGACATGAAATTCCAACACTCTGACCCTTTAGGTAATTTTTCCATCCTAAACACCAATTTCAGGTCCGTTGGATCTAGATATTTATAATATAAAATTTTGGCCCATTTGTGTTCATTTTCTTGGTATAACCTCCATACAAGTTTAGCTCCTAAAGCCTCATTTTGCCATTGCAATTTTTTAATTCCTAAACCCTCACATTCCTTGGGTTTGCATAGATTGTCCCACTTAATAAGAGCAAGTTTCTTGTCATTTTTCTTATCCTTCCATAGGAAATTTCTAAGTTTTGATTCAAAATTCTTGGACATCCAATTATTGAGAGGAAGGCATGCCATGGGAAAAATTGGAGTGGTTGGAAGGACTTCTTAGATCTTGGTAATCTTCCTAGCCTTAGAGAGCCACTTATTCTTCCACCTACCAGTCCTCTTATCCACCTTATCGATCATTTCCATCCAAACTTTGGTGTAGTACCTCAAGTTCTTTTCCAATGAGATACCCAAATATTTTCATGGGAACATTCCCTTTTTGTAACCCAAAATTCTGCATATCCTATTTTTCGTTTCAAGAGCGGTGTTTAAGAAGAAAATTTTGGATTTTTCTTTATTAACCTTCTGACCTGAAGCATCCATGTATTTTTGAATTATGCTTTTAAAACCCATAGCCTCTTGGCTGGAGCTCTTGCCAGGCAAAATGGTGTCATCTGCATACTGTTGGTGTGTAATATTAGGAAGATTCCTGGTAAATAAAATATCAGAGATCCTCCTTTCCTAATAAGTGAAGGAGACTGCTCTCCCAAAAGCTTTAGCCATTAGAATGAAGAGAGAGGGAGATAGTGGGTCTCCTTGTCTAATACTCCTGGAAGTATCAAAAAAACCTTCAGGCGTCCCATTTATGAGAACCGAAATCTTCGGAGTAGAAATAAATTTAAATATTAGGTTTACCCATTATTGAGAAAAACCAAATGCTTCTAATACTTTATAGAGAAAATGCCAATCGACCATATTGTAAGCCTTTTGTATGTCTAGCTTCATTAACATACATGCTTCTTTATCTATGACAGCTGAGTGGATGACTTCCTGAATTATGATTATGCCATCCAAAATAGATCTTCCTGGAACAAAGCTTGTCTATTCTTCAAAAATCAATTTTGGCATGATGACCTTAAGTCTATTAGCTATAACTTTTGAAAATATTTCATATATAGACTTTCATAGGGCTATAGGACGGAAGTCTCCAAGATGTTTCAGGCAATCCTTCTTAGGGATGAGTGTGAAGAAGGAATAGTTGATTTCAGCCAGTAAGGATCCACCATTCCTTGATGCTTCAATTGCTCTCCATAAATCTTCCCCTAGTATATCCCAACATTTTTGAAAAAAGAAAGCTTGAAACTCGTCAGGGCCTGGAGATTTATCTAGACTCATATTAAAGACCATAGTCCTTACCTCTTCCAGAGTTATTAGTTTATTTAGATTTTTGTTATCTTCTCCAGTGACCAGTTTTGGAATAAATTTGAGCATTTGAGACTATGCCTCCATATTAGACCCTTCATAATTATTAAGTAAATTCTTAAAATGAGAGACTATGGTGTCTTCTATTTCAAGTGGGTTTTCTGTGCGTAAACCTTGCAAAGTCAAGATATTAGTAATTTTCTTTAGAGATCCGTCCAGAATGGTTGAATTATGAAAAAACTTTGTGTTCCAAAATCCCTCATCTAGCCATTTCTCTCTAGATTTTTTTCTTCAGAAGGTTTCTTCTTTGGATAAAATGGCTTCTTGTTTCATGAGGAGATCTTTTTCTAAAGTCTATTTCTCATAATTCATACCATATTTTATAATTTCCTGATTTAGGTTTTTCAATTTCCAAATTTTCTTTAAAAATATTGTTGAAGTGTTCTCTGTTCCACCTCAAAATATTTTCTTTCAGTAATTTGAGTTTGGAAACAAAAATGAACATTTTGGACCCAATGAAATTTTCTTGAGTCCACCATGTCTTCACCAATTCCAGAAATCTCGGATCTTGAAACCACATCTTCTCACACTTAAAAGGATTTCTGGGAGGTTTAGATGGTTCTGAAATCTCCAAATAAACAGGGAAATGATCTGATCCTGCAAAGGGCAGAATGGAGGATTGAAAATCCTTATTATAGGAAGAGAGATTACCTGCAATAAAGAATCTATCTAACTTTTCTACAATATAATCTTTATCCTTTCTTCTATTATTCCACGTAAACATTCCATTACTTGATGGAATTTCTAACAAACTAAGTTTGTCAATCCATATTTTGAATTCTATAGATGAGAGTGACAGGTGTTCAGTACCCCCTACTTTCTCATCTAAACTCAGAATCAAATTAAAATCACCTCCTAATATAATCAGACTATCTTTGTGCTTTGAAATAACTGTACTTAATTCATCCCAAACAATTTTTTTCCCCTATAATACTGTTAGGACCATACACATTGATAGGAATGAATTTTAGATCTAATTTTAGGCTCTATATACTGACACACAACCAATTATTATTATTTACCAGATATGTTAGTGTTACTTTCCTTGAGTTCCAAATAATTCCTAAGCCACCTGAAGCACCTATCGCCTCTATGAAGATTGAACCCCACAACCCCAACATCTTACTAAATTTAGCTCCTTCTACCTTATTAATTTTTTTTTCTTGGATTAAAATTATTTTTGAATTAAAGTTTTTTAAATATTGTTTAAATAACCTTTTTTTACTAGGAGCATTAATGCCCCTAGCATTCCAAGATGTTATCCTCATAATGCCTTAGGAAGGCACTTCCCCTTCCCTATGTTAAGAAGCTCATCAATTTTCCTCTGTTCTCTAGCTAGACCTTTAGTTTCATGTAGTTCCTTTAGAGATCTCCTACCCCCTTTTCCTTTAAGCTTACCATAATTTGGAAAGGTTATACCTTCTTGATTCATTTGTATACCAAGCTCTTGCTTAAAAATACCCAGTTCTTGTTCTGTTAATGCAACACCTTCCTTTGTTTTGTCAAACTCTTCCATTTCCAATTCCTTGCAAATTTGATTCCTAAGACTGTCCTCCTCAAATTCTTTATTCTCTATTTCTCTCAACTCTCCCATGTTTGTCCTATCCATTTCCTACTTGCCTTTTGATTTAATCCCACTCTATTTATCTTGCTTCATTTCATTGTCTTTCATCTGGATCTCTATGATATCCCTTTGGAGATCCTCAGTTGTATAGTCATCTCCTCCCAATTTGATAATTTTTTGTATCATCTCCTCTTTTTGAGATGTAGTACTCTTATCTAGGTTATCAAAGTTAAAGACCTAAATGAGCTCCTCTGCTAACTGCTCAAGCCTGTTATCTTCAACCTCTAACACTTCAACCTCTGGTGTAAATTCTAGATCCTCATTTAAAAAGTTCTGAATGTATTTTACAATTGAGGCTTTTGGACCCTTGCCATCAATCCATGTTTGTGACTGAACCTCCACTGGGCTGAAAGGCGAGAAGGGAAGCCCATCTGGAGTTTGCCAAAATTTTGAAGTTCTTCTGGTTCCATCAAGTATCAGAGTGGTTAACTCTACTTCAGGGAGTATTTTCGTATTTAACTACTGATGATCCTATTTTTTTGTTCTTGAAACTACTTTTTCTATCCTACCCTTGGGTGAAGAGAAAAGCATGTTATTTTATGCTTCATCTATGTCTTGATGCTTCACTAATTCTGTAGTGCTATTTTGTATCTCTTCTTGTCATTCATTTTCCTAATTCTCTTCAAGCTCCTTCTGATACATATGTGCAGAAGACCCCTTTACAGTTTCTTTTTCCCAATGACTCTCTTCATTTCCATCTTCCATATTACTACTTCCTTTGTACTCTGCAGGAACCTCATGTATTTCTGTGTCTTGCCCTAGATCTTGGTTTATGATTATAGTGGACATTGTTACACTCCTTTTTGGGGAATCTTTGTCTTTAATTACCAACTATTTTTTTGAGGGATTAGACTTATAATTCTCATTGTCATGTTCCACTGCATCCTTTTTCTTTTTTCCTCTCTGCCTCTTAGAGCGATTTCCTTCCAACCCCAGATCTGAGTCATTTTTAGGAGTAGAAACTATAATAGATTTAAGTATTCTATTATTAGCTAAAACCTTGTCTGAAACTTTATGAACTGTCCTTTCTTTCTGATTGACCTAATTTTGGAATCCTGTTGGAGAGATCTGATCTTCAAATATTTTGTTCTTCATTTCTCTCAACCATGAAAATTGACTGCTGATATCTGAGGTAAGAGGGGGGATCTTGGGGATGATTTTATGAAATTCATCAAATCTTAAAATGTCAACTATTTTGTTTTTATATGTCTGAAACTTGATATCATAAGATGTTTTACTAGTTATAAATTTTTTATTAAATTCCAATGGATGATTAAACTTCATACTGATTAACACCTTGACATTGTTACAGTAGTAGAAAGAAGCATTAATACCTTTGACCTCTCCTACCTCCAACCCTATGGCTTTAATAATGTCTTCATGATAAAGCTCTGGAGGGAGGGATGGCAGGACAAACCAAGAGGGAAACTTGCAATCTAGATTTTCTAATTTAAAATTATGTGACTAATCTATAAATTTGACACAGTGACCATTAAAAAAACATTCAGACCATAATAAAAACTCTTTTTTGATAGACTCATCTAAACATTGCAAAAAAAGTGTGTTATCTAAGAAAGTGGAAATACTTACCTAGTTCTTGCAAGACTCCTCGAGCCAGTCGAGCAATAGAGGGAAATCTTCTTATGGACCATTCCATATAGCAAAAATGCCTTTCTTTAAGCATTTGTCCCATGAGGATTCAATAGCTATGCTTGAAATTTTGACAAGTTCATCTTTTGCATAGCACAAAGATGACCTAGGAGATGGGCTAGGGTTCACAGGATAACATGACTTATGGATTCTCTGATGAGGGGGGATGTAGGATCTTGGAGAGGTAGGTTTGTGCAAAAAAATTCCTGCTTGGGGTGAAACCGGTTGAGTTGGATCCAGAACCATAGCCTTGTGTCTCTCCAAGTGAGCATATCTCATTAAATTAAAAATAAGAATTTGATTATCCAGTTGATCTACCAAAAATATCTGGTGAATTGGATTTTTGTATGCCTCAGAGCTGATTAGAGTGTTTTGCGGAGGAGGATTTTGGACATAAATATATATATATATGTATATATATTCATAGAATGAGACTAAGTACTATATATTTTTTATAATAAACATATATATATATATATATATATATATATATATATATATATATATATATATATATATATATATATATATATATAGATTAACAAACATATTTGTATATTTTAAACAAGGAAAACATTTACAATAACGCTTGTAAAAATAACATAATTTTTTTTTTTTTTTTTTTATTTTTTATATTTTTTTAAAACAAAAAGGGCTTTTCAATTATAAATTAAGAATTCTCCTTTAATGATTGCTCTCTAGATTTGCCTAATTGATCCTTCTAATAGGTTTATCCATAGGCATCTGAAAATATAATTTGATAGGAAAATTACATCTAACCATTCAAGTTTTCAACTTAGAATTTCCATTTTAATTTCAAATCTTGTCTATCTAATTTCACAATATAAATTCGAACCCAAACCCGATTCAGATCTAATTTTTTTTCCATGAATGAAAACTAGGGTTTTCTAATGTTTTTCTCACAACCAAATAAAAATTAACATACATATCTAGATTCCAAATCCAAAATTGAAGATTCGTTCATGGAGTATATTCAAACACATATAATAGACATGATGAAGATAGGAAGAGAAAGCATACAAAAAGGGAATATGTGAAAATCATGAGTGCACCTGGACATTGATACTAATTTTCCATGCCTCTGAAGTCCATAGAAAAATCCCTTCCTTCTCCAACATTTGCAATTCCTCCAAGATCCAAGCCAACTAAAATTCCCACGTGACTAGAAGTGCTAGAAGAAGCATAGAAGCATGTAGAAACATATGAGCATGTAGAAGCATATGAGCTTCTCAAATGCATGTAATCTTTTGAAGCTTGTCCAAACACACTAGGAGAGTATCTATTTAAAGGAATCTAAGATGCATCTAGAATGTCTCTAGAAACAACTAGAAGATAAGCATGACAACTAAGCATGAGTCTTCTCCAACCTTCTAGATGAGTCATAAGGTTGTAGACACCATGTGCTCAAATAATATGCAAACTCCTAAGTGTAGACAACTTGTGCATACTTAGAGTGCAAACTCCTGTGTTGTCTACATGACAACTCTCGAGAATTTGCAAACTCCTAAATATTAAAATAATGCACATTAATTAATATAATATTTAATTTACTCTTTCCAATTTAATTTATTTATTATTAAATCTCATTCACTAACTTTAATAATTCCACTTGTTTTTATCTTAATATATTTATATTTTAAATCACATGCACACATCATGCAACCTTTAATATTTTAATAATTTTAATATATTTTCCACTTTTACATTTATTTTCAAAACTTAATTGATAAATATTTATTAATTTAAATAAATATTATCACATTTCAACTTTATAATTATAACTTTTATCTTAAAACTTAATTATTTTATTTAATTAATTAAATAAAATAAATATTAAAATATAATATTATTTTTTCATTAAATTAAACCATTAATTAAATCTTTTAATTAGGCTTAATTAATAGAAAATACATCAAAGACTCATAAAATAAAATACGAAAAATCCACTATAGCAAAACACATACAAAATCAAACCAAAAGGGTTAATATCATGAATTACATCATCTGATGCATTCGAAGGGTTCTCAACTCAGATACTTGTCCTAATTTTCAATTAGGACAAATGGCTTAAAGGGTTGGGATTTGGACTTGAGAATTATCTCCCCTCTCTTACCATTGAGATAATGCGATAGGGTACACTCATCCTGGCACTTCAAGAAAGTCGATAATTGGTACTTGCAACCTGCATAAAAACCACACATGTACATATGCAAGATATACTAAGCTAAATAGGCAATGGCAGGAAGTGGTTCATCGTGTAGATCCCAACTAGCAGGTGACTACAACTCCCTTCCTTAACCACATCAGAAATGTCATCCAAGAACAAACATGCACACCATACACATGCAAGTATGGGGCAAGTATCCATAAGAAAACACATGTGATAATAAACCATCTAACTAATCATCATTAATAACTGCAATCACTGAATAATCATCATGTATACATGAAATGTAGAGTCTAAGTAATTCTCATCATATATTAACTGAATCCATAGCACAATATCTCAAACAATGTTACTAACCATCAACTTAAAACTAGCCCTAAAAGAGTTCGACAATGATAGGAAAAATGTGAACTAGGGATAGGCACTACATCCACCCCCCCTAGAATTAGGCTTATTCCTGGAAGCCTGCAAGAATAAAAAACTAAGATACTCACTATGTGGGTCCCATTGAACCCTTTTCCCCTTGTAGGGGAATATGATCCCACTAGTGACATTACAACACACTTAGAGCAATATGATTTTGGTTTAATGATAAACCAAAAACCATATCGATCCAACATTCACTCTTTTAACAACTACTAAAATAGATTCTAAACAAGAGAAACTTAATGCTTGCAAAGATAATCAAGGGCATACTACCTTAAATCATAGATGAAAGATGCATGTTTTTGCAACTAGAATGAGTTTCAATTTTAAATTTTGCCCTCATTTAGGTTTAAGTAGAATTTTCAGTTTTGAAAGCTAAGTGTTGAAGTATGAAAAATATGCAAGTAATAGTTTTTAAGTTTTGTTTCAACTCACCTAGTTTCAAGTTTCTATTGAATGTTCAAATTTTATTCAAATTAAGCAAGCATTGGAGAGTATGCAAGAGGAAGTAGTAGAACCTATTAATATCTATTATGATAGGAAAATTGTTATAAACATATCAAAAAAATCATGTGATGCACACTTAAAAAAGCATATATCTATCAAGTATCACTACTTGAGGGAGAAAGTGCAATAAGAACAAGGTTAGAGTATGTGAAGTCTAAGATGTAAATTGAGGATATACCACTAATTTATTGCCTAAGGATGATTTTGAGTATCTAAGAGGTAAGTTAGGGGTCCTTCCCCTATCCAAGATTCACTAAGAAAGGATGCATGTTTCATCAATTCATGGATGATCATAATATCTTTGTAGAGTTGATGCGTGAGTTCAGACTTTAGGAACAATTTCTAGAGTTGTGAAGGTAATTGAAATGAAATAGATAAAAATAGTTCATGCAAGTTATAGGACTAACTACAAGGTTTTATATTCTTCTCATTGGAACTTACAATTACTGTTAGAGTAAAGGGTTAATTTAATTCAATTTATTAAATTACCTTTATTCCTTTCTTAGGATTTCACTTTATGCACTTGCATTTCCATTTAATAATTAATTATTAAATGTCATTCAGGTTTTACAATCTCCTATAAGGATTGATCAATTGTAAATTTCATTCAATTTTTTAGTTTGATAATATAATTTTCCATATTTTTAGAGCCAAACCCTTGCCTCTACTTTTTTTTTTATTTTTATGTGTGACAGGTTATTGCATGTAGGTGTTCTTTGGATTTTTTGGATTTGTATTTCTCATATCCTTCTTGGTATTAGAGTCAGATATGTTGTAGCTTGTTCTTATTTGGACAAAAAGAGGAATAAAGGTTTGACAAAATAGATCTAGGTATTTTTGGCATTTTTTTGTGAAAATAATGGGGTTTGATGAATTTTGGAGCACTTCGAATCCAAATGGACCTGACAGTTGGATTCAAAAGATGTCAAAACCCCTATTTTCATATAAATATATCGATTCTAGATATTGGGCAAATCTAAGGGAAATTTTGTTTGCCTACTAGGATCGTACAACTCTTGCCACACATTTCACAATGATTTAAAAAAATTAGAATTGTGTTTTTTAAGCATGCCACCAACATCGGTTCACTGCCTATGCACCACCTTTCCTACCTCCATTTCAAATTTTTATTTTTCTTTCTATAGGCCTTGCCATTTTTTTAGCTCTAACTTGAGCATATAAAGGGATTTTTTGGAAATTGAAATATTGCTGAAAATTTGATTCCAAGATGGACATGGTGGTGAAGTTAATTTTTAAATTTTTTTCTTGTTTGGTACCTATTTTTTTGCTTGAAGTTCAATGATGATTTGTACCTTCTAGGGGGCATAACTTGCTCATTTTATCTCTATTTTCCAATCCAAAAGAAGCATCAAATAGCTCTTCTTGAGCACTATCTATATTATTTTTTATTTTCATGAATATTTTTCAAAGTTACATGTGATTCTCAAACTGAATCTTTTTTTCTCTTTTCTTGTATATGCATTCCTGCTAGCAGTTGTGATTTGGCTTTTTGCATTGGCGGGGGGGGGGGGGGGGGTGCTCTTTCAATTATTTTATGTTATAATATAAATATATTAGAAAAGTTCAAACACTTTCTTAAAAAAATGGTTGAGACCTCTTATTTTCTAGAACTTATGACCCCTCATAACTATAACACATTGAAGTCCCTAATGAGACAACATCTCCAATTAAAATAGTTGTGGTCTTATAGAAGCATTTTGAGGCCATGCAACTTAGGAAAAGGATGGATGTGGAAATGGGGTTTATTTCTATATAGGTATCTGACAGTCTACAATTTCATCTTGATGGTTGCAATACCCCTCTAACTATGTAGACCAAGCTTGATGGTTTGTTTGGTATAGTGAATGAGCTCAAGGTACTTCAAATTGAGGCAAAGCTTACCTCTCTCATACTAGATTCTTTTCCTTCCATTGAGGACTTCTTGAGGAAGTTCAAACAACAAAGATATTTATTCTAGGGTTGTTGGAAAGCCAAGACTAACACTAAGTGCATTTACCTAATTCTTTCTAATCTTCATGGAAACTTTCAAATTTTTGCTTCTACTTTCCATTCCACCATGGATTCTTTGGGTGCTAGATTTACCATGCCATCCTTTGAGGCTTTTTATGATTGTTTCACTTGAGAGAAATCTAAGCTCACTCATTTGGATTCTCTCACAAGCTCGCATACTTATACATTGGTAGTCCAGACATCTTTTGGAAGGAAGGAGAAGTAACAAAAGTCACATCCTACCATTAGTACATTTCCCCTTTTTTCAACTAATTTTTTTGACCAAAGGCCATATTGGCCTATGATTTTTTCTTTTCTCATTTTTATGCTCGAGTTGGTTGAAATTTTTAAGAAATTAGGGTTTCCCAATTTGGTCAAAATTTTGACCAAATCAGGTTCATAATGAAAAAAAGAAATTGTGATTTCATCATTTTTTATTTGGCATTTTTTGGTGATGCTCTACATGGAGCCATTTTAGGCTAATGCTGATAGCTCAGCTAATAATTTTGACTCAATTAATCTTGTATTGTGTAAATTTGACACTAGACATGTCTTGCCATTCAATATAGTTCTTAGTAAGTTATTTCAAATTGGTAGTGAAACCATTATTTTTGAAGCTTTAACTGATGTGTAACATTTTTTACTGATATCCCTTGTTAGGGCATTAGATTTGTGAGAAGTTTTAAATTAGTGTCTTTTCATGGCTCAATATTTTAGTTATATGTGTCAAGATATCATAATTGTGAGAAGTTTAATACTAGTGAGTTTCAATATTTAAAGTATTTAGTTGCTCTTTGAGTTGGGTATCAAACTTGTAGAAAGTCCCATGGTAAGATTTCTCATACTAAGATTTTTATGCATTATACTTTGTGGCTGCTCTTTCATCAAGATATACTTTGTCAAGTTTGTGTTAACATTCTCTTAGGGATGTACTATTATATTTGTGTCAAACGGTTTCAAATGTTCAACCTCCTTTATAAAGAAATCATGATTGGAAAACTATGTATGTAACTTCAAACCCTCTAGGGTGCCTTGGGCTCTATTTCTAAGTATTCTTCATTTTTTTGAAGTAGGCCATCTAAGAGCACTATGTAAATTTTTCCTAGAAAAGATTGGAATAGTTTTTTTCTGATATTTTACAAAGTATTCCAAACTATTTATTTACTAAAATTCTATATGACTTAAAGTTTTAGGGACAACATGTATAATTTTTTTACAATTATATATAGAATGACTCAAATATCTACAAGCTTAACTATATATTGTTAATCTTAGATTGGTTTTGACAAGTGAGTTTCTATAAACGTAAGTCATTTACTTAGTTCATGCTGAACAAGTAACATATTCTAAGCACAACATATAAGTTAGTGCATGTCAAGTAAACAATGAGTGTCGAGTCACTCATATGCTAAGTCACTCAAGTGCTGACCAGATAGCATATGGTGAGTGATTTAGCAACTAAGAAAGTAGTGCATGTCAAATCATTTAGATATTGAGTGACAACATTGAATTCATAGTATGTGCTGAGCACCAGGGACTTCAAATGTTAATCAACATAGTTTTGTCATGTTTTTTTATATCGGTACAATCTACTATGTGAACCATTTTTGGTCTGACTTAAGGATTGACTTAAAATATTTTTTTGATGAGGATGAATCTTAAGTGGGAATCCTATGTATTACATGAATCCAATTAGGTAAATGGAAGGTTTAAGTGGTAATATGGATGAATCAAAACCATTGATTCATACCTAACCCTAAGTTGCCTAGATCTTCTTAAGGAGGAAAAAAACCTAAACTTCTTATAATTAGAGACTAAATGAATGAATGATTAAGGAGATTTTTACATGTGCAAATCGATACATTCATGGTGACCAAGTCATTATGATCTGAATTGAATTGTGGAATCAATTAAAGGAGAATAGAGGAAGGAAATAGTAATTAATAGAGAGACATCTAATCAAGAAGGATCAAGTACACATCAATATAGAGGTGATATATCATCAAGCATCAAAGTGCTAATCACAGGATCATTGTTGAGATATTCTAACAAATAAATTAGTTAAATCTCTTAACAGAGTAGTCCTAACAAGCTATATTTAAATCCTCTAACAAGGTACTTACTTAATTTAGTTGAAGTCCTTTAACCAAGCACACTTTTAATAGGATGTTGAAATCCTTTAATAAGGCGAGACCTAACATTCTTCATAAGCCTTTAATAAGGTAGACATTTCACAAAGTAGATCATGTTTCATGATCAAACATTGTAACCTTCATTGGATACATTTTATAACTACAGTAGTGAAGATTTGTGGGTGTCATCCCCACCCCAATTTTACCTTCTCATTAGAGGGTTTTGGGATAATCATATCTTGTGTCATATATGTGTGAATGCTTACTAATTTATATACTATAGATGTATATACTTTACATGGTATTTTAGTTTACTTATTGAATATGTGAGATGGATGTGTGGTGAATATTTTATGGGTTAAACATTTAAAACACTGATTCACACCCCTCCCCTCATAATTTACCTTTCCTCTTGTAATTCCAACAATCAATATCAGAGCATAGTTCTTTGAAGGTGAAGCCTAACAACTTTGAGTAATGATCTTGGAAATGGAAGTCTAAAATTTGGGAAAAGTTTTTGAGAACCAAGAGATCAAAATACAACTCATTCTACATTAGTTGAATGAAGAAAGAGATGATCTAAAGAAATATTAAGAAGAAGGAAGAAAATTTCTATTGAGGATAATGATACACAATACCAAGAAATGGACACTACTAAGCTATTTGCATATGGAAACTCGAATGAATTTGATGTAGCAGTTGCAAATCTAATGGAAAAGAATAGGGTCCTATCTAAAGAGATCAAAAATCCTAAAATAGAGCAAGAATCACAAGCCATATTACTATGTGAGGTGACCAAATAGAAAAAGAAAGCTATGGAAGACAAAGTCATGATTGAAAGTGACAAAAGAGTTTTGACTAGAAAACTAGAAGAGAAATCATCAAAAGTAAATAGGATTACTCACATGCAATTGGAAACAATGAATCAAGTCATGAAATAAATAGTAAAGACATTGAGATAACAACTCTAAAGTTGTAGAATGAATAGTTGAGCAATTATCTAAAAAGAGAAAAAGAATTTGTTGAAAGTTTTAATAAAAAAAAATGAAGCTATCAAGTACTTTGAACAATTGATGAGATCTCCTAGATCTAATGGAAAAGAATAGAGTCCTAGCTAAAGAGATCAAAAATCTTAAAATAGAGCAAGAATCACAAGCCATATTACTATGTGAGGTGACCAAATAGAAAAAGAAATCTATGGAAGACAAAGTCATGATTGAAAGTGACAAAAGAATTTTGACTAGAAATCTGGAAGAGAAATCATCAAAAGTAAATAGGATTACTCACATGTAATTGGAAACAATGAATCAAGTCATGATTTCCAATCATGAAATAAATAGTAAAGACATTGAGATAAAAAATCTAAAGTTGTAGAATTAATAGTTGAGCAATTATCTAAAAAGAGAAAAAGAATTTTTTGAAAGTTTCAATAAACAAAATGAAGCTATCAAGTACTTTGAACAATTGATGAGATCTCCTAGATCTAACAATGATACATCTAGAATGGGATGCACAAGTACTGAAGAAAGATAATCATCCAAAAGTGCTAAAGAAAGAAGTAACAAAGGTAAGAACCCAAAACCTACTTGTCATAATTTTGGTAAGAAAGGACATATTGCTGATGTGTCTAGAAGCAAGATTGTAAATTAGAATGTTAAGTAGAAGAGCATGGATCACTACCATAAGTGAAAAAAAAAAAGATCATTAGGCACATGAATGAAAAACTAAGACCATGCACACTCAAATATTTTAAGGATATTGTTATAACTATTACAATATAAACATAGATCCTTTGAGCACAGGTCCAAACCCAAGTGGTCATCAAACAAGAAAAAAAAGGTAAGTAACAATGACAGCTCTTATAATTGGGATTATAATACAAGGTATAGTTGACACTACTATCAAGAGTATGCAAATGTTCCTGAGAACTATATTAGAACGTACTTTAGAAATGATTACAAAAGATGGTTGTGTCAAACCACATGCTTTAGCTATTTGAAGACTAGTCATATCAGCCAATATTGTCCAACAAGGTTAAAGGCACGAAGTTGTGAGTTCAGAAAAGGCAAAGCAAAGGTGGATATTGAAAATTTCATAGACAAGATGAACAAGACATGGAGGAGAAAGTAGGATTGTAGCACATCAAGTGCAGATGGGATCACTTCACCCAATGGGTCAGGTGATCACACCTCATAAAACTAAGAAATCAAGAGGTATGTGGAAATAATATTTAAAAGTTATACAATACATCAATTCCGAGCATTTAGTTTTGAAAAGATTACATATGCATGAATAAAGATGCAAAGTGTTATTAGAAATCAAAGAAAAATCTTTAAAGTTTTGTCATCTTTTTCATGTTACTACTGAGCATGGAAAATCTCTTTTGGTTGCCAAGTAAAACTTTAGTAGATGTCAAGCTAATTAAATTGGTTAGTTGAGACCAAGAACTTAATGGTTGTCAAATGAATGAAAAAATACATGGATGTCAAGTGCATTAGAAATCAATTCATGTTGATCTTATAGCTGTGTAAGCACTTAGCATTAATTGTATTATTTTAAGAGCTATTGATCAATTTCTACTCATTTAAATATCATTTGAATTTGAGAGAAAACACAAAGAGCTAAAGGTGATCTAGAGAACTTCATCTAAGAATTTATAGGAGATTTGAATGTTGTTTGACACCATATTTGGGATTTGTAAGGTATTTCCTTTGTGTTGAGCTACATAGTTTCAAATTTTGCAAAGACTAGATATATGTAATGGCATATAGTTCTTCTATAGTGAAAGGTGTAGAAGGAAAAGAGGTTTTAAATTCTTAGTTAATTATCAATAAGATCAAACAACCTATTTTCAAGGCTATTCCAGATATAGTGTATAAGCAAGATCCCTCCAATGTGTTGTCTATGGTACCACCATGAGTCTTAATGATTCAAGATGTTAAGAATTATTGCACTTCTAAGATTGGAAGCATAGGTGACATTGAAATTAGAGAAGAATATGGAGGACTATGTGAAAATGGAGCACTGAAGGAAGAATACAATATTGTTGAGAAGAAAAGATTAACTCATGCCCTAGATTTTCCATGTCTTCAAAATTGAGTGGATTAAGATTGTCTTAAGTAGAATTCATGATAGATCAGTATGGTTAGAAAATGGGCTAGTTAAAATCACAATTAAAATTTTTCATAGGATAATGGGGTATCCAACCCTAAATCATCCAAAGATTATAAAAAGTGAGTCAAAGGAAGTCATTGAAAAGAACACAGGGGCCATATGGAGCAAAAGGGGAATGACCATTAATACAATCATAGATCTCCTAATAGCTCTTATAGTAAGGGTAATAGCACCCAAGTTTTATTAACCAATTAGATTAAACAATGTACCTTTCATTGTAGTGGATATGGGCTAAAAAATTGTGAAGAACGATCATATTTATGCTCTTGCTAAGTTGTAATTGCAGCAATTGATTGAAAATTTAGGAGCTATAAGGAAAAAAAAAGAGTGCTCAATGTAAATTTGGATCTATTTTGGTATGTATTTTATTCTATGTGTACAATACATTTTCTACATTTGGTAAGGTTGTATGGAAGACAACTAGATCAATTTCAGTAAAAGTAGAAGAATTCACTAAACAATTAGGTGATAAATTTGAGTTAGTAATGACTAGTTATTTTAAAGATTTTAAAAAATCTATGAAGAAGAAATTAAGGATACCAATCTCACTAGTGGACAAATGTTCTGATGATGTTTGCTTCCTAGTTGATACTGATCACACATATGTTCAAGAAGTAATTCCTAGAGTGAGATGGCTAAGTTCCTTAGGTTATAAGATAAATGTTGATGAGGCCTCTACAAAAATCACAACATTACTTGTAGAAGAAGTAGTCACAATAGCCAAAGCATTTGGAAATTATGAATTGGAAAAATCAAAAATCACTATGGAATTGAAGACTGCTTTCGTGATCAACAAGAAGAACAAATTGGTGGAGCAATTGAGAGAAACATTTGGTAAAGGAGCCAAGGAAGAAAAAGAAGAGGAAGATGATGAAGAAGAAGAGGACACATAGGTTCAAGAACCAATAGCACTAACACAAGGTCAGGAAGATGATCAGCAAGAGGAGGAAATAGAAACTATAGAAGGTGTCAAGGAAGAATAAACCAAGGAAACACCTACTCCTATTGACAAGAAGAAAAGAAAGGAAAAGACACAAGCAATGAAAAAACCAAAGAAAGTTTCAAAACCTAGTTCAAACCAATAGCACCTACCACAAGGGCTAGTATAAGAGTCACTAGCCCTTGTTGTAGGGAAAGAGGTAGCCAAGCCTAAAGTGAAAGAAGGTGAAGCATAGAAAAGACCAAGAAGAAAGTATGTTGATCAGGCTGAATTTGATGAGGAGAAGACTTAATCTAATAAGAAAAACCAATTTCAAGTGTTGATTCATAGTCCCTCCTCAGACCTAGATAATTTATGTAAGAACATTAGGAACAATGCTAATTTGTCAAGTTTCTCTTGAATTGAATTTGATAATCTTGGTAAGATTGAGAAGAATCAAGTAGAGGAGGCAATATATACCATGATGGCTACTTTTAAGAAAGCTCATCTAGAAATTACCAACTCCATACCTAAGAGTTTATATGAAAGAGTTGAGCAAAAATGCCATTATTATTTGAACACAAAAAGACAAATTAGGGAGACATCCCTTGCTCAAGTTATGCTAGAACTTAGTAAGGCTGAAATTTCTAAAGCCATAAAGAAATATGCTATGAGATTTGTACCTATGTATAGGGCATTTAGCATATTGCAAAATAACATAGAGGATGTTGTATTGAAGTCCAAACAAATGTGGAAGAGAACATGTGGATTGTCAATAGCCAAAGAAGCTGACCAAGTACCTATTGAGGTAGGTGAAGATGAAGAAGATAAAAATGTAGAAGGAATAGTTGATGGAAGCACTGATATGGATGTTGATAATTAGACAAAAACTAAGGAAGAGCAACAACTAGAACAAAGTGTACAAAATACATAAATTTTGAGTGCCAGTTCTCCACAAGTGATAAGTGCAAACATTGAAACTATCAAAATAAAGGATGTTTTGGATCCTACCAATAAGAACATCAATCCCCTAATAGAGGAAGATTTGTAAAGGATACTTATCCAATCTACACTACATGCCAAATTATGTGAAAATCCTGTATTCGTAAGTGTACATGAAATTCAAGAGTCAGATACTATGACTGCAAGGGAGGAAGTGAAAAGACAAGAAACACCTATAATCACTCCTCAAGTCACAAGTGCACAACCTTCACAACCATTAGTTGTATATCAAAGGAAGGAGGCAATAGATTGAATTGTTAGTACACTCATGGAAGGTAGTCTAGTCTTAGAAAATGTACAAGACCCTAAAATAGGCAAGGTTGAGACATTTAGAGAAGACAAGGTGGAAACACTAGTAAATGATGGTACACAAAGCCAAATAGGTCAAGTAGATGCACCTACACCTCGAACACAAGAAAAAGCTACAACTAAAGTCAAAGAGGAAAAAAAGGACAAGTCTAAAGAAATAAGTTTGACACCTAAGCTAAAGGATCTAGTAGCAATCCAAGCACTAGTGATATTACCAGACTCTAGAACTCCTTCTAGTCAAACTCTTTAGAGGGCTTGCACAAATACAACACCTTTGAAATTATTAGTGCCAAGTCTTAGCTCATCTAAGGTAGAATAAGTAATTACTTATGGAGATGTTAGCCTAGATGAAGAAATTGTATTATGCAAGTTTGATTATGCAGCAATAACAATTGAGCATATGGGTATACTACAAGAGGCACTAACAAGGAAGAAACATCAAGAACTACTTAAAAGGGAGCATAGTAAAAAGTAAGCTTTGATTGAGATCAAAGATATTTTCTTAGATGCATTTAGTTTTCCTACTCCAGATGAAACATAACCAATCATTGAAAAATTGACCAATATAGTGGAAAGACTAAGTAACATAGAGTTGGATACTAATGTCAAACTTTTGGAATGGTCTGAGAAGAAGTTTCAAAATAAAGTGAATGAGAAGATATCTAGTGATATTGCACTAAGACAATTTGCATTAGCAACTAAGATAGATAGTGTGAAGAAGCTACTAGAGAGACATTTTCTCTATGTACACCAAATTGTGCAATCCCACACTTTGTACAGAAAAGATAAGGAATCAAATCTTGATTTTGGATAGTCAATGTAGTCATCTAGTGCAAAAATTTTCATGTCTCCAACTCAAAGTGAGAAACACTTTAGGATTCTTTTGCAATCCCAAAGTTAGTTGGCAACATTACAAGTAGATGAAGCCAATATCGGGGCTAAACTAATCAACATCCAGTCTACATTGGCTCCTCACATGGA
The DNA here is from genome assembly GCA_028749045.1 of Cupressus sempervirens. NCBI lineage: Eukaryota > Viridiplantae > Streptophyta > Pinopsida > Cupressales > Cupressaceae > Cupressus > Cupressus sempervirens. Next base: position 340,442,024 of record CM053785.1, read on the forward strand.
GATTTTACACATGGAGCTAGGCTATGTCAAAATGCTTCTAAAGAAAGACCCCAATATTTCTAGATTTGATGTCTTAGTATACATTTCTGCCAAGCTAGCCATCCAAATTAATTCTTTGGAGTTAGCTCATCATAATTGGGATGTAGCTTTTAAAAATTATACTTGAGGTCCATAAATATTTTTTGGACAAATACATTGTTAGTGTATAACCCATTGACATCAATGTCAAAAAGGGGGAGTAAAAGAAAAGGGGGAGCAAGAATGGGGGAGTAAGAGTAAGCAAGCAAAGTAGAACAATGAGAAAGTAGAAAGAGTATTAGTTAATGCAAATCTACTTAGTAGGAGAAAGATTTTGATACAGAGTATAGTACAAAATAGATCAAACAACTTAGGGGGGTTATGAGATTTTGAGGTATAAGTCATGTTGCAAAAAATTTATATTTTTGAAAGTTTGTATAGAAATTGAATAATCATTTATGTTATGCTCTTAAGAATTAGAGTATTAATGTATGACCAAGTATTTTTGACACTCATGTCAAAGGGTGAGATTGTTAATCTTAGATTGGTTTTGACAAGTGAGCATCTATACACTTAAGTCATTTACCTAGTTCATGCTAAATAAGTAACATATGCCAAGCACAACATATAAGTCAGAGTATTCTGAGTAGAAAATGAGTGTCAAGTCACTCATATGCCGAGTCGCTCAAGTGCTAAGTAGACAATATGTGCCGATTGATTCAAGCACTGAGCAAGTAGTACATACTGAGTCATTTAGATGTCAAGTCATAGAATTGAAGTCATAGTATGTGCTGAGCACTAGGGATTTTAGATGCCGAGTAACATAGTTTTGTCATAGTTATTTGTATTGGCACAAACTACTATGTAAAACATGTTTGGGTTGACTTAAGGATTGAATTATAATATTTTGTTGATAAGGATGAATCTTATGTGAGAATCTTGTGTAATACATGCATCCAATCAAGTAAAGGGAAGGTTTAAATGGAAATATGGATGAATCATAATCATTGATTCATACATAACCTTAAGTCACTAGGTCTTCTTAAGGGGGACAAAACTCTAAATTTCTTATGAGTAGAGAGGGAATGAATGAATGATCAAGGAGAGTTTTGCATGTGCAAACTAGGACATTCATGGTGACCAGGGTATTATGATCTAAATTGAACTGTAGAATTAGTTAAAGGAGAATAGAGGAAGGAAATAATGAACAACAAAGAGACATCTGATCAAGAAGGATCAAGTACACATCAATATAGAGGTGATCTATCATCAAGCATCATAGTGCTAATCACAAGATCATTACTAAGACATTCTAATATGTGAATTAGTTAAATCTCTTAACATAGTATTCCTAACTGGTTGTATTGAAATCCTCTAACAAGGTGCTTACTTAATTGTGAGTTGAAGTCCTTTAACCAAGCACACTTCTAATAGGGTGTTGAAATCCTTTAATAGGGTAGATCTTGTTTCATGATCAAACATTGTAACCTGCATTGGTAACACTTTATTACTATAGTAGTGAAGATTTTTGGGTGTCATCCCCACCTTAGTTTTACCTTATCATTGAATGGTTTTTGGGTAATCATATCTTGTGTCATATATGTGTGAATGCTTACTTTTTTGCATGCTATAGATGTATATTCTTTACGTGGTATTTTAGTTTACTTATTGAATATGTGAGATGGATGTGTGGTGAATATTTTATGGGTTAAAAGTTTAATGCACTGATTCACCCCTTTAACCCCCCACCCCAGCCCCCCCCACCAAAAAAAAAAGTATACCTTCCCTCTTTTAATTCCAACATATATGACCTTAAATTTAATGTTTAGACATTCAAAGAAATTACCAAATTAAAATTAAAATTAAATCAAAGTATCTATAAATAGTTCAACCACTTTATCCTATTAGTAGCCACATACTTGGGTAATGCAACTAAGTGCCATGTATGTATGTATCTATGTATGTATGTATGTAGGTATGTATATATATATATATATATACACACATACATATATATATACATATATACATACATACATACATATACATACATATATATATATATATATACACATACATATATATATATATATACATACATACATACATACATATACATACATATATATATATATATATATATATATTATGTATGTATATATATATGTATGTGTATATATATATGTACATACATACATACATACATACATACATACATACATACATATATATATATATATATATATATATATATATATTATGTATGTATATATGTATGTATGTGTATATATATATGTATATGTTGTCAAGAATATGTGATATATTTAACTTTTAAGTAAGCACTTTGAAGCTTGAGGTAGTAGTGTTAACAAAGCTATTTGAATTTTGCTTTGTTGTATTAGTTGTTAATTAACTATTATGTAGTCTTTCAAGTAAATACTTTGAATCTTGACATGGTAATAAGGGGATTTGACCAAAGACTTTTAAATCACTTCCACAATGATAATTTTAACCATTTTTTTCTTGTTTAAAAGATAGTAAATAAATAATTTATGTAAGTTTATTGTAATCAAATTATTGACATAATGTTAACTTAGATGTAATGATTACCACAACCATTTAGGGTCAAAATAGAAAAATCTAGCATTGATGTCAAATAAAACTATCATTTAGTCTTGTCCACTTTTAAACAAAAGGATTTTATTCTCATTAGAGATGGATTCATGTGAAGCACTACTAATAAAACATGGGTCAATGATTTGACTCAAAAACTACACAATTAAATCCTAATAACTATATAAAAATTTGACATGTTGTGGAAGCTATCTCTACTTATCAGTTTCTATGTTTTTAAAATTGGTTGAAGATAGTTGAAACCAATTTATAGTCACCTAAATATACCTCCTTTGGTTGAGGATGTACATATGAAGGAGAATGAATCAGACTCTCCAATAAAGCATTTCATTTTACTATCATTTTTCTAAAAAAATTACTAATTAGTCACATTATATTCATATAAAGTGACTAATTTTGGTTCCAATCCAATTTTGGAAGTAAATATGGAAGATATACTTTCATCTAATGTAGCTTAGAAGACTAGATGTTGATCAAAGAAATTGATCCATTTTTTTTTCAAAATAGTCTTCAAACTCTCACTATCAAGGGTTCTCGTAGAATTTTTTTAATATCTTGAGTTTCCATAATTTAAAAATTCTAAACTTCTAGGTTATTCTATAATTTTAAAGTATCTTTAATTGAATTTGGTTTAAGATTGAATGATTTTGTGTGGAGTTAGAACTACCCAGCCCTAGTGTGTCTGGTAGACCCTTTTTCATATATGTGACTTTAAGTAATTTGATTTGGTTGAAATTTTCGTCAAATAAGATCTCCCAAAAGGATGACATGATTGAAGGTGTGTAAGGGACCTAAAAAACCTTCCAAGTGCTTTGGTTTAGGATTATTACCTATTTTTATTGATTGATTTCATTATCATAAATCTAACTCCCTAACTATACAATAGTGATAGTTTAAATGGTAACTTGGTTTTAAATTCAAAGATTTTTTGTAAGCATGGATCATATTTCCTAAAGATATACTTAGACTTAGTTTCTATTTCATGTGTTTTCATTTTTTGATACCCATTTGGGTCAAATAAAGGTTCCAACTCTCACAATCCCACTATCAGTGTTCATGTAAATCCCGAAAAAATAGGAGCATCTAATTGAGCCATCATTTTGTTGAAATAGGAGGTGTAAATTGGCTAGATGAATGTAATTCTAATTTAGAGCCTTCCAAAAAAAAATCAAGTCAAAAGGCCCCACGGTTTGAAAGTTATTGCAATTTTTTGAGTTTTGGAGACCTCCTAAGAATGCTTCAAAGTCAGGTTAGGGGCATTAAATGACCTCAAAAAGGGCTGAAAAATGGGGGAAGAGTGAAGCTAGTCCATAGGGCTATAGAGCGCATCAAGAGCTTTTCAAAAATGTAAATGGTTTGTCAATCGGAGCTACGGTTCAAAAGTTATGCCTCCCAGAAGTTTGTTACCATTTCTGGATTCTTCTAGATTTGCATCGACTTCTAACGCAGCTTCTGGAACCTTATATTTGGTCGGTGGATGCCTACTAGCTCTTTCTAGAAGTTACTCCTAGTCCTTAACCCTCTAAGGTCTATTTAAGGATATTTCTGGCATTGTAAAAAGCAGTTCAGAGTGGAGTTTGAGAGGAAGTACTGAAAGGAAAAATTATCTCCAGATTTATGCTATTGTAAGCCCTTAGGGCATGTTTTGAAGTTTATTTTTTTTGTACTATTTGTACTAGCTTATTTTCTTATTTAATATAATTTCCCTTTTCTATTGTGTCCATTCTGTGCTTGGGTTGTGTCCCCATCAAGTGGTATCAAAGCTACTTTTCCTGAGTGTGTAGATAGAGCGTCGACTGTGAGGCAGTTTGCACCAAGACTGTGTGGTTATGGGTTTGAGTTAAGAAGATGCCTCCATGAAGAGAGCATGGAAGAAGGGCCAGAGCTATTAATCTTGAGGAGGTTAGAGCCCTCCAAAGTTAGGTACAAGCATTGCAGGAGGAGCTCCATAGAGGAACAACTTTGGCTGCAGGTGATGAAAGTGAGGATGATAACGAAGAAGACAACATTGGACTAGAAGGGGAATTTGATGAGGAAGTTTTGAATCACGCCAAGGAAAGGATTTTTAGGGCATTACTAAGTTTGGGAAAAGACCTACAATTGAAGTGGGTGTATTTTCAGGAAATATGAAACCAGATGAGTTGATTGATTGGATCAATGAACTGGAAGAATACTTTGAGTATGAGGATATCAGGGACCTAGATAGGGTTAAGTTTGCAAATGCCAAACTGAAAGGCCATGCCAAAATTTGGTGGCAAGAGGTCCAATTGGAAAAAAATAGAAGAGGAAAGGAGAAGATCACAAGGTGGGATCGCATGGTGGACAAATTGAAGAAGTAGTTCATTCCTGTAGATTACGAGCTTGATTTGTTTAAGAAGATGCATGGGTTAAAGCAAGCAGGAAGATCAATCCAAGAATATACAGAGGAGTTTTACTAACTCTTGAATAGAGTAGGGCATGCAAAAGCAAATAAGGATAAGGTTGCTCGTTATATCAGTGGGTTTCGACCTAGCATCCAGGAGGAATTAAGTCTAGTAAGAATGATCAGCACTGAAGAGGCATACTAGTTTGCCCTACAAGTTGAAGAGAAGCTAAATAAAAGGTTTGAAGGAAGAAAAAGAGGGCATGGTCAAGGAGGAAGGGGAAGTGGTAGGTCATTTGGAGGCTGCAATAAATCCCAAAAGAAAAATGAAGATGAGGGTACTAGCAAGAACCAAAGGAATAAGGGTTTCAACCACTCCCGTGACCAAGATTTTGGAAATCAGAGAGGAAGAGGTAGAGGACGTGGAAAAGGAAGAGGAGGCTTCCATGGTACTTATTTCCATTGCAATGAAGAAGGTCAGCATGCCTTTGAATTCCCTCAATGACAAGAAAGGACAAATAGGAGAGCTGAGGGCCAAGCTAGGGTTGCTCATGTGGATGAAGATGCACAATCATCACATTCAGAGGATGCAGAAAGAGGAGAGACCTTGGTAAATGAAAGAGTCCTACTAAGTAGGGAGATTGAACTAGGACAATGGAGGAGTTTGTTCTGTACTAGATGCAAGTGTGAGGATAAATGTTGTGACATGATCATTGATGGTGGTCGCACTGATAACTTGGTATCAAAAGAGATGGTCTCTAAGTTGAAGCTTAAGAAGGAGAAACATCCCCAACCCTATTAGATTGCTTGGGTAAAAGATGATCATAAGGTCCTGGTAAGTGAACAATGTTTAGTAAAATTCAAAATTGGTAGTTACCATGATGAAGTTCTCTGTGATGTTATTTTGATGGATGTTTTCCATCTATTATTGGGTAGACCATGGTAGTTTGATAGACATGCCATACATGATGGTCGTGCAAACACATACTCTCTAAAAAAGGATGGAGTTCACCACAAATTGAAGCCCATGAAATAGGAAGGCGAAAAGGTATGTAGTAGTGCTAGGATTTGTCTTGTTGATGGAAGGAAGTTTTTAGATGGCATGAAACATCAACGTATGTGCTATGCTTTGATTCCTAGGAAAGATAAAGAAGGTAGTAGTGAAATACCACTTGAAGTTTCAGATTTACTAGGTGAGTTTGGAGATATTATCTCTGATAATATTCTAGATGGATTGCCACCAGTAAGGCAAGTTAGTCATTAGATAGATTTAATCCCAGGAGCTAGTTTTCCTAACAAGGCTCCTCACAGGATGACTCCTACTAAGACAGAGGAGCTAAATAGATAGGTTCAGGAGCTATTGAGGAAGGGCTTGATTCAAGAGAGCCTAAGTCCATGTGTAGTACCTACAGTACTCACACCATAGAAGGATGGAGAGTGGAGGATGTGTATAGATTCTCGAGCTATAAATAGGATAACCATCAAGTACTAGTTTCCTTTGCCAAGGATGGATGATCTTATGGAATGCTTGAGTGGAGCTCAGTACTTCACAAAGATAGATCTGAAGAGTGGTTATCACCAGATATGGATTTGAGAAGGAGATGAGTGGAACAAAACCTTCAAGACCAAGGAGGGTCTTTATGAGTGGTTATTCATGCCCTTTGGATTGACGAACGCCCCAAGCACCTTCATGCGGCTCATGAATGAGGTACTTAAGAAGTTCTTGGAAAAAATTGTTATTGTTTATTTGGATGATATTTTAAATTTTAGCAAGACTTTGGAAGAGCATTTATTGCATATTCGTAGTGTCCTTGAAAGGCTAAGGGAAGAGAAACTGTTAATTAATCTGAAGAAGTGTATCTTTGCAAAAAGGGAGTAGGTCTATTTGGGGTTTGTTATATCACCTGAAGGTCTCAAAATGGATCTAAAGAAGGTAAAAGCCATCTTGGAATGGCCTACTCCAAGGTCTGCTACTGAGGTAAGATCATTTCATGGTCTGGTTAGTTTTTACAGGAAGTTTATTAAAAATTTCAGTGGCATATGTGCACCCCTAACTGATACAATAAGAGGGGATAGAAAAGAGTTCAAATGGACTGCAGCAGCTATGAGAAGTTTTGAATTGCTGAAGAAGAAGGTGACAGAACAGCCTGTGTTGGCACTTCCAAATTTTAGAAAAGTGTTCTAGGTGGATTGTGATGCTAGTGGCAGCACTATTGGGGCTGTATTAAGCCAAGAAGGTAAGCCTATTGCATATTTTAGTGAAAAATTGAATGATGCAAAGAGGAAGTATTCTGTTTATGATCAAGAGTTCTATGCAATAGTTCAAGCCTTAAAGAAATGGAGGCATTATTTATTGCCAAAAGAATTTGTTTTGTATACTGATCATTAGGCATTACAGTACCTAAATAGCCAAGGTAAATTGAATTAGAGGCATATGAAGTGGGTAGAGTTCTTGCAGAGATATAAATTTATGTTGAAGCATAGAAGTGGAAAATCTAACAGGGTTGTAGATGCACTAAGTAGGAGACAATTGTTGCTTACAGTAATGTAGGTTGAAGTAGTTGGGTTTGATGAACTCAAGAATTTGTATCCTGAGGATCTTGATTTTGCTGAAGCATGGAAAGCTTGTAAAGAGCTTGTTGCTGTAGATAGAACCAAGTGGTTAGACTATTTGATTCAGGATGGCATGTTGTTCAAGGGTAGTCAATTGTGCATTCCAAGGAGTTCCATGAGGGAAAATCTAATTAAGGAGAAACACAATGGAGGGATGGCATAACATTTTGGTCGAGATAAGACCATTTCCATTCTGAGAGAACATTATTTTTGGCCTCAAATGTCACAGGATGTGAAAAGGTTTGTATAGAGTTGTCAAGTTTGTCAAGTTGCTAAAGGATTTAGCCACAATAATGGACTATATCATCCATTGCCTATTTTATCAAAGCCATGGGAGGACATAAGTATGGATTTTGTTCTTGGATTGCCAAGGAAACAAAGGGGTAATGACTCAGTATTTGTGGTGGTTGATAGGTTCTCCAAAATGGCACATTTCATTCCATGCCACAAAACTCATGATGTTGTCCATATTGTAGACTTGTTCTTCAGAGAGGTGGTGAGACTACATGGTCTCCCAAGGAGTATAGTTTCTGATAGAGATACTAAATTTGTGGGGTATTTCTAGAGGACATTGTGGAAGAAGTTGAGAACAGACCTAAAATTTAGTTCCATGCATCACCCACAGACTGACGGCCAAACAGAAGTGGTCAACAGAAGTCTAGGCAATTTGTTGAGATGTTTAGTTGGGGATAAGCCCAAGGGATGGGATTTGATTCTACCACAGGCAGAGTTTTCTTATAATAACTCTGTAAATAGGAGTACTAGAAAATTCCATTCCAAATTGTATATGGGAGTAGCCCAAGGACTGCACCAGAGCTGAGAAAGATGGAACAAGGGCAGAGGACAAGTGGTAAAGCTGAGGAATTTGCTAAACATATCAAGCATCTACATGAGGAGGTTCAAGAACACATTACTAAGATGAATCAAGAGTATAAAGATAGGGTTGATCAAAGGAGAAGACATAAGGAATTCCAAGTAGGAGATTTAGTCATGATGTACTTACGAAAAGAAAGATTTCCAGTCGGTACTTACAACAAGCTGAAAATGAAGAAATTTGGCCCCTGCAAAATTCTAAAGAAACATGACTCAGCAAATGCATATGAGGTGGAGCTTCCATATGGTATTCACATTTCTCCTATTTTCAACATTGTAGACTTAACATAGTATCATGATGATGGTGCAGATGATGAGCCAGTGTTAGAGCCATGTCCAATTCCTGCTTCTAAGAAGGAGACTATAGAAGACATTCTAGATCATCGTGTGGGTAGGAGTACCAGGAATAGGCAGTATGAAGAGTATTTGGTGAAGTGGAAAGGACAGCCGATCGAGGAGTCAACTTGGATTTCAGCAACTGAGGTTTCTCATTTGGAATTTCCTCTACCATTCATAAAGTAACAGGGTCACTTTTCAATCTACCCTGGGTGTCTGATGCAGGAGCATCCAGAGGTATAAGGGCAATCCTGTTTCACCCAAAAAAAATATACTTAGACTTAGTTTCTATTTCATGTGTTTTCATTTTTTGATACCCATTTGGGTTAAATAAAGGTTCCAACTCTCACAGTCCCACTATCAGTGTTTGTGTAAATCTCAAAAAAATAGGAGCATGTAATTGAGCCATCATTTTGGTGAACTAGGAGGTAAAAATTGGCTAGATGAATGTAATTGTAATTTAGAGCCTTCCAGAAAAAGAATCAAGTCAAAAGTCCCAACCATTTGAAAGTTATTGCAATTTTTTGAGTTTTGGAGACCTCCTAAGAATGCTTCAAAGTCAGGTTAGGGGCATTAAATGACCTCAAAAAGGGCCAAAAAAGGGGGATGAGAAAAGCTCATCCACAGGGCTATAAAGCGCTTTGAGAGCTTTTTAAAAATTTAAACGATTCGTCAATCGAAGCTACGGTTCAAAAGTTATGCCTCTCGAAAGTTTGATTACCATTTCTGGATTCTTCTAGATTTGCATCGACTTCTAACGCAACTTCTAGAACCTTCTATTTGGTCGGTGGATGCCTACTAGCACTTTCTAGAAGGTACTCCTAGTCCTTAACCCTCCGAGGTCTATTTAAGGAGATTTTTTGCATTGCAAAAGTCAGTTCGGAGTGGAGTTTGAGAGGAAGTATTGAAAGGAGAAATTATCTCTAGATTTATGCTATTGTAAGCCCTTAGGGAATGTTTTGAAGTTTATTTTCTCTGTACTATTTGTACTAGCTTATTTTCTCAGTTAATATAATTTCCCTTTTCTGTTGTGTCTATTTTGTGCTTGGGTTGTGTCCCCATCAGTACAGTATCTCAGAAAATAGATCAATACATATGTCTAGATTCATATGCATAACAAATACCCTTAACTCCATCAAAGCTAACTACACCAACACACTTCCAATATCATTTTTATTGACTCTAGGAGGAAATGATATTTTGTTAACAATCTTATCATTAACATATTCTAGCCCATCATTCAAAGAAGCTACTCCATTTCTCCTATAGTCATCATCTATATATGGAACCATAATATATTTCTAGCCATAGAAACCAATCATAGATAAAACTACCATCATTTCATACATATCATATATATATATGAAACCACAATAAGAAGCTATCAATTTGTCCCATAGAAACCAATCATTTCATACTAATATGGTGAGAGAGTTGGATTTTGATGCAGGAGCATCTAGAGGTATAAGGGCAATCTTGTGTCACCCAAAAAAATGTACTTAGACTTAGTTTTTATTTCATGTGTTTTCATTTTTGGATACCCATTTGGGTCAAATAAAGGTTCCAACTCTCACAGTTCCACTATCAGTGTTCTAGGATAGAGTATTTAAACACCTTGGGATACGTATAAATGTCAAAAAAAATAGGAGTATGTAATTGGGCCATCATTTTGGTAAACTAGAAGGTGTAAATTGGCTAGATGAATTTAATTGTAATTTAGAGCATTCCAGAAAAAGAATCAGATCAAAAGGCCCCACGGTTTGAAAGTTATTGCAATTTTTTGAGTTTTCAAGACCTCCTAAGAATGCTTCAAAGTTAGGTTAGGGGAATTAAATGACCCCAAAAAAGGCCAAAAAATTGGGGACAAGAAAAGCTGGTCCATAGGGCTATAGAGTGCTTCAATAACTTTTCGTAAATGTAAATAGTTCGTCAATCGGAGCTACGGTTCAAAAGTTATGCCTCTTGAAAGTTCAGTTACCATTTCTGGATTCTTCTAGATTTGTGTTGACTTCTAACGCAGCTTCTGGAGCATTCTATTTGGTCGATGGATGCCTGCTAGAACTTTCTGGAATGTATTCCTAGTCCTTAACCCTCCGAGGTCTATTTAAGGAGATTTCTGGCATTGTAAAAGGTAGTTCGAAGTGGAGTTTGAGAGGAGGTACTCAAAGGAGAAATTATCTCTAGATTTATGCCATTGTAAGCCCTTAGGGCATGTTCTAAAGTTTATTTTCTTTGTACTATATGTACTAGCTTATTTTCTTAGTTAATACAATTACCCCCCTTTTCTATTGTGTCCATTCTATGCTTGGGTTGTGTCCCCATCAAGTGGTATCAGAGTAGGTTTTCCTGAGTGTGTAGACAGAGTGCTGACTATGAGGCAGTTTGCACCAAAACTATGTGGTTGTGGGTTTGAGTTAGAAGATGCCTCCATGAAGAGAGCATGGCGGAAGGGCTAGAGCTATTAATCTTGAGGAGGTTAGAGCCCTGCAAGGGCAGGTACAAGCATTGCAGGAGGAGCTCCGTAGAGGAACAAATGTGGCCACAGGTGATGAAAGTGAGGATGACAATGAAGAACATGAAATGGGACTAGAAGGGGAATTTGATGGGGAAGTTGTGAATTAGGAAGAGGAAAGGCTTTTTAGGGCCATTACTAAGTTTGGAAAAAGACCTACAATTGAAGTGGGTGTATTTTCAAGAAATCTAAAACCAGATAAGTTGATCGATTAGATCAATGAAATGGAAGAATACTTTGAGTATGAGGATATCAGAGACCAAGATAGGGTTAAGTTTCAAAGGCCAAGCTGAAAGGCCATGCCAAAATCTGGTGGCAAGAGGTTCAATTGGAAAGAAATAGAAGAGGAAAGGAGAAGATCACAAGATGGGATCGCATGGTGGACAAATTGAAGAAGTTGTTCATTCCTATGGACTATGAGCGTGATTTGTTTAAGAAGATACATGGGTTAAAGCAAGCAGGAAGATGAGTCCAAGAATATACAGAGGAGTTTTACCGACTCTTGATTAGAGCAGGGCATGCAGAAGAAAATAAGGAGAAGGTTTTTCGTTATATCAGTGGGTTACAACCTAGTATCCAGGAAGAATTAAGTCTGGTAAGAATGACCAGCTTTGAAGAGGCATACCAGTTTTCCCTATGAGTCAAAGAGAAGCTGAATAAAAGGTTTAAAGGGAGACAAAGAGGGCATGTTCAAGGAGGAAGGGGAAGCGGTAGGTCATCTGGAGGCTGAAATGAAACCCAAAAGAAAAATGAACATGTGGGTACTAGCAGGAACCAGAGGAATGAGGGTTTCAACCGCTCCCATGATCAAGACTTTGAAAATCAGAGAGGAAGAGGTGGTTTTTGTGGTACCTTTTTTCATTGCAATGAAGAAGGTCATCGTGCCTTTGAATGTCCTCAAAGATAAGGAAGGACAAATAGGAGAGCTGAGGGTCAAGCTAGGGTTGCTCATGTGGATGACGATGCACAATCATCACATTCAGAAGATGTAGAAAGAGGAGAGACCTTGGTAAATTAAAGAGTCCTACTAAGTGGTGAGATTGAACTAGGACAACATAGGAGTTTGTTCCAGACCAGATGCAAGTGTGAGGATAAATGTTGTGACATGATCATTGATGGTGGTAGCACACATAACTTGGTATCAGAGGAGATGGTCTCTAAGCTGAAGCTCAAGAGGGAGAGACATCCCCAGCCCTATTGGATTGCTTGGGTGAAATATTATCATAAGGTCCTAGTAAGTGAACAATGTTTAGTAAAATTCAAAATTGGGAGTTACCATGATGAAGTTCTCTGTGATGTTATTCTGATGGATGTTTGCCATCTATTTTTGGGTAGACCATGGCAGTTTGATAGACATGCAGTACATGATGGACATGCAAACACATACTCTCTAACAAAGGATGGAGTTTGCCACAAATTGAAGCCCATGAAAAGGGAAGGTGAAAAGGTATGTAGCAGTGCTAGGATTTTTCTTGTTGATGGAAAAAAAGTTTTTAGATGGCATGAAACACCAGCTTATGTGCTATGCTTTGATTCCTAGGAAAGATAAAGAAGGTAGTAGTAAAATACCACTTGAAGTTTCAGATTTACTAGGTGAGTTTGGAGATAATATCTCTGATAATGGTCCAGAAGGATTGCAACCAGTAAGGCAAATCAGTCATCAGATAGATCTGATTCCAGGAGCTAGTTTTCCTAACAAGGCTGCTCACAGGATGACTCCTACTGAAATAGAGGAGCTATTGAGGAAGGGCTTGATTCGGGAGAGCCTAAGTCCATGTGCAGTACCTTTAGTACTTGCACCAAAGAAGGATGGAGAGTGGAGGATGTGTATAGACTCTCGAGCTATAAATAGGATAACTATCAAGTATCGGTTTCCTTTGCCAAGAATGGATGATCTTATGGACTGATTGAGTGGAGCTTAGTACTTCACAAAAATAGATCTTAAGAGTGGTTATCACAAGATACGGTTTCGAGAAGGGGATGAGTGGAAAACAACCTTCAAGACCAAGGAGGGTCTTTATGAGTTCTTAGTCATGCCCTTTCGATTGACGAACGCCCCAAGCACCTTCATGCGGCTCATGAATGAGGTACTTAAGAAGTTCTTGGGAAAATTTGTTATTGTTTATTTGGATGATATTTTAATTTTCAGCAAGACTTTGGAAGAACATTTATTGCATATTCGTAGTGTCCTTGAAAGGCTAAGGGAAGAAAAATTGTTAATTAATTTGAAGAAGTGTATCTTTGCAAAAAGGGAGTTAGTCTATTTGGGGTTTGCTATATCACCTGAAGGTCTCAAAATGGATCCAAAGAAGGTGAAAGCCATCTTGGAATGGCCTACTCCAATGTCTGCTACTGAGGTAAGATCATTTCATTTTCTGGAAAGTTTTTATAGTAATTTCATTAAAAATTTCAGTGGCATATGTGCACCTCTAACTGATACAATAAGAGGGGATAGAAAAGAGTTCAAATGGACTGCAACAACTGTGAGAAGTTTTTGAATTGCTGAAGAAGAAGGTGAAAGAACAGCTTGTGTTGGCACTTCTAGATTTTAGAAAGGTGTTCCAGGTGCATTGTGATGCTAGTGGCAGCACTATTGGGGCTGTATTAAGCCAAGAAGGTAAGCCTATTGCATATTTTAGTGAAAAATTGAATGATGCAAAGAAGAAGTATTCCTTTTATGATCAAGAGTTCTATGCAATAGTTCAGGCCTTAAAGAAATGGAGGCATTATCTATTACCAAAGGAATTTTTTTTGTATACTGGTCACTAGGAATTACAGTTACTAAATAGCCAAGGTAAATTGAATCAGAGGCATATGAAGTGGGTAGAGTTCTTGCAGAACTATACATTTGTGTTGAAGCATAGAAGTGGAAAATCTAACAAGGTTGCAGATGCACTAAGCAGGAGACAGTTGTTTCTTACAGTAATGTAGGTTGAAGTAGTTGGGTTTGATGAACTCAAGAATTTGTACCCTGATGATCCTAATTTTGTTGAAGCATGGAAAGCTTGCAAAGAGCATGTTGCTGTAGATAGAACTAAGTGGTTAGACTATCTAATTCAAGATGGTATGTTATTCAAGGGCAGTCAATTATGCATTCCAAGGAGTTCCATGAGGGAAAATTTGATTAAAGAGAAACACAGTGGAGGGATGGCAGGACATTTTGGTCGAGATAAGACCATTGCCATTCTTACAGAACATTATTTTTGGCCTCAGATTTCACAAGATATGAAGAAGTTTGTATAGAGTTGCCAGGTTTGTCAAGTTGCCAAGGGATTTAGCCACAATACTGGACTATATCAACCATTGCATGCTCCATCAAAGCCATGGGAGGACATAAGTATGGATTTTTTTCTGAGATTACGAAGGACACAAAGGGGTAATGACTTAGTATTTGTAGTGGTTGATAGGTTTTCCAAAATGGCACATTTCATTCAATGCCACAAAACTCATGATGCTGTCCAAATTGAAGACTTCTTTTTCAGAGAGGTGGTAAGACTACATGGTCTCCCAAGGAGTATAGTTTCTAATAGAGATACTAAATTTGTGGGGTATTTTTGGAGGACATTGTGGAAAAAGTTGAGAACAGACTTGAAATTCAGTTCCACACATCACCTACAAACTTACGGCCAAACAGAAGTGGTAAACAGAAGTCTGGGCAATTTGCTGAGATGTTTAGTTGGTGATAAGCCCAAGGGATGGGATTTGATTCTACCATAGGTAAAGTTTTCTTATAATAACTCTGTAGATAGGAGTACTGGAAAATCACCATTCCAAATTGTATATGGAAGTAGCCCAGGGACTGCACCAGAATTGAGGAAGATAGAGCAAGGGGAGAGGACAAGTGCTGAAGTTGAAGAATTTTCTGAACATATCAAGCATCTACATGAGGAGGTTCAAATACACATTACCAAGATGAATCGAGAGTACAAAACTAGTGTTGATCAAAGGAGAAGACATAAGGAATTCCAAGCAAGGGATCTAGTCATGGTACACTTATGAAAATAAAGATTTCCAGCTGGTACTTACAACAAGCTGAAAATGATGAAATTTGGCCCTTGAAATTCTTTGAAGAAACATGACTCAGGAAATGCATATGAGGTGGAGTTGCCAGATGGTATTCACATTTCTCCTATTTTCAACATTGCAGACTTAACAGAGTATCATGATGATGGTGCAGATAAGGAACTAGTGTTAGAGCCATGTCCAATTCCTACTTCTAGGAAAGAGAAGATAGAAGACATTCTAGATCATCGTGTGGGTAGGAGTACTAGAAATAGGTAGTATGAAGAGTATTTAGTCAAGTGGAAAGGACGGCAGATCGAGGACTCAACTTGGATTTCAGCAGCTGAGGTTTCCCATTTGGGGTTTCCTCTACCATTCATAAAGTGACAGGGTCACTTTCCAATCTACCCTGGGTGTCTGATGCAGGAGCATCCAGAGGTATAAGGCCAATCCTGTGTCACCCAAAAAAAGTACTTAGACTTAGTTTTTGTTTCATGTGTTTTCATTTTTGGATACCCATTTGGGTCAAATAAAGTTTCCAACTCTCACAGTTCCACTATCAGTGTTCTAGGATAGAGTATTTGAACACCTTGGGATACGTATAAATGCCAAAAAAATAGGAGTATGTAATTGGGCCATCATTTTGGTAAAATAGAAGGTGTAAATTGGCCAGATGAATGTAATTGTAATTTAGAGCATTCCAAAAAAAGAATCAGGTCAAAAGGTCCCACAGTTTGAAAGTTATTAGAATTTTTTGAGTTTTGGAGACCTCCTAAGAATGCTTCAAAGTCAGGTTAGGGGCATTAAATGATCTCAAAAAGGACCAAAAAATGGGGGATGAGTGAAGCTGGTCCATAGGACTATAGAGCGCTTCAAGAGCTTTTCAAAAATGTAAACGGTTCGTCAATCGAAGCTATAGCAAAAGTTATGCCTCCTGGAAGTTCAGTTACCATTTATTGATTCTTCTAGATTTGCGTCAACTTCTAACGCAGCTTCTGGAGCATTCTATTTGGTTATTGGATGCCTACTAGCACTTTCTAGAATGTATTCCTAGTCCTTAACCCTTCGGGGTCTATTTAAAGAGATTCCTAGCATTGTAAAAGGCAGTTCGGAGTGGAGTTTGAGAAGAGGTACTGAAAGGAGAAATTATCTCTAGATTTATGCTATTGTAAGCCCTTAGGGCATGTTCTGAAATTTATTTTCTCTGTACTGTATGTACTAACTTATTTTCTTAGTTAATACAATTACCCCTTTTTTTTTTGTGTCCATTCTGTGCTTGGGTTGTGTCCCCATCAAGTGGTATCAGAGCAGGTTTTCCTGAGTGTGTAGACAGAGCGCCGACTGTGAGGCAGTTTACACCAGGACTGTGTGGTTGTGGGTTCGAGTTAGAAGATGCCTCTATGAAGAGAGTATGGTGAAAGGGCCAGAGCTATTAATCTTGAGGAGGTTAGAGCCCTCCAAAGCAAGGTACAAGCATTGCAGGAGGAGCTTTATAGAGGAATAAATGTGGCCATAGGTGATGAAAGTGATGATGACAATGAAGAAGATGAAATGGGGCCAGAAGGGGAATTTGATGGGGAAGTTCTAAATCAGGCAGAGGAAAGGCTTTTTAGGGCCATTACTAAGTTTGGGAAAAGACCTACAATTGAAGTGGGTCTATTTTTAGGAAATCTAAAACCAGATGAGTTGATCGATTGGATCAATGAAATGGATGAATACTTTGAGTATGAGGATACCAAGGACCTAGATAGGGTTAAGTTTGCAAAGGCCAAACTGAAAGGCCATGCCAAAATCTAGAGGCAAGAGGTTCAATTAGAAAGAAACATAAGAGGAAAGGAGAAGATCACAAGATGGCATCGCATGGTGGACAAATTGAAGAAGCAGTTCATTCCTGTGGACTACGAGCTTGATTTGTTTAAGAAGATGCATGGGTTAAAGCAAGCAAGAAGACGAGTCCAAGAATATACAGAGGAGTTTTACCGACTCTTGATTAGAGCAGGGCATGCAGAAGCAAATAAGGAGAAGGTTGCTTCTTATATCAGTGGTTTATGACCTAGCATCGAGGAGGAACTAAGTCTAGTAAGAATGACCAGCGTTGAAGAGGCATACCAGTTTGCCCTACGAGTCGAAGAGAAGCTGAATAAAAAGTTTGAAGGGAGACAAAGAGAGCATGGACAAGGAGGAAGGAGAAGCAGTAGGTCATTTGGAGGCTGAAATGAAACTCAAAAGAAAAATGAAGATGTGTGTACTAGCAAGAACCAAAAAAATGAGGGTTTCAACCGCTCCCATGATAAAGACTTTGAAAATCAAAGAGGAAGAGGTAGAGGATGTGGACAAGGAAGAGGAGGCTTTTGTGGTACCTGTTTTCATTGTAATGAAGAAGGTCATCATGCCTTTAAATGCCCTCAATGACAAGGAAGGATAGATAGGAGAGCTGAGGGTCAAGCTAGGGTTGCTCATGTGGATGAGGATGCACAATCATCACATTTAGAAGATGTAGAAAGAGGAGAGTCCTTGGTAAATGAAAGAGTCCTACTAAGTGGTGAGATTGAACTAGGACAATGAAGGAGTTTGTTTCCTACAAAATGCAAGTGTGAGGATAAATGTTCTAATGTGATCATTGATGGTGGTAGCATAGATAACTTGGTATCAAAGGAGATGGTCTCTAAGCTGAAGCTCAAGAGGGCGAGACATCCCCAGCTCTATCAGATTGCTTGGGTGAAAGATGATCATAAGGTCCTGGTAAGTGAACAATGTTTAGTAAAATTCAAAATTGGGAGCTACCATGATGAAGTTCTTTGTGATGTTATTCCGATGGATGTTTGCCATCTATTGTTGGGTAGACCATGGCAGTTTGATAGACATGTAGTACATGATGGACATGCAAACACATACTCTCTGACAAAGGATGGAGTTCACCACAAATTGAATCCCATGAAAAAGGAAGGTGAAAAGGTATGTAGCAGTGCTAGGATTTGTCTTGTTGATGGAAGAAATTTTTTATATGGCATGAAAAACTAGCGTATGTGCTATGCTTTGATTCCTAGGAAAGATAAAGAAGGTAGTAGTAAAATACCACTTGAAGTTTCAGATTTACTAGGTGAGCTTGGAGATATTATCTCTGATAATGTTCCAGAAGGATTGCCACCAATAAGGCAAATTAGTCATCAGATAGATCTGATTCCAGGAGCTAGTTTCCCTAACAAGGCTGCTCATAGGATGACTCCTATTGAAACAGAGGAGCTAAATAGACAGTTTTAGGAGCTATTGAGGAAGGGCTTGATTCGAGAGAGCCTAAGTCCATGTGCAGTACCTTTAGTACTCGCACCAAAGAAGGATGGAGAGTGGAGGATGTGTACAGACTCTCAAGCTATAAATAGGATAACTATCAAGTACCGGTTTCCTTTGCCAAGAATGGATGATCTTATGGACTGATTGAGTGGATCTTAGTACTTCACAAAAATAGATCTTAAGAGTGGTTATCACCAGATATGGATTCGAGAAGGGGATGAGTGGAAAAGAACCTTCAAGACCAAGGAGGGTCTTTATGAGTGTTTAGTCATGCCCTATGGATTGACGAATGCCCCAAGCACCTTCATGTGGCTCATGAATGAGGTACTTAAGAAGTTCTTGGAAAAATTTATTATTGTTTATTTGGATGATATTTTAATTTTTAGCAAGACTTTGGAAGAACATTTATTGCATATTTATAGTGTCCTTGAAAGGCTAAGGGAAGAAAAATTGTTAATTAATTTGAAGAAGTGTATCTTTGCAAAAAGGGAGTTAGTCTATTTGGGGTTTGCTATATCACTTGAAGGTCTCAAAATGGATCCAAAGAAGGTAAAAGCCATCTTGGAATGGCCTACTCCAATGTATGCTACTGAGGTAAGATCATTTCATTGTCTGGTAATTTTTTATAGGAATTTCATTAAAAATTTCAGTGGCATATGTGCACCCCTAACTGATACAATAAGAGGGGATAGAAAAGAGTTCAAATGGACTGCAACAACTGTGAGAAGTTTTGAATTGCTGAAGAAGAAGGTGAAAGAATAGCTTGTGTTGGCACTTCCAGATTTTAGAAAGGTGTTCCAAGTGGATTGTGATGCTAGTGGCACCACTATTGGGGTTTTATTAAGCCAAGAAGGTAAGCCTATTGGATATTTTAGTGAAAAATTGAATGATGCAAAGAAGAAGTATTCTGTTTATGATCAAGAGTTCTATGCAATAGTTCAGGCCTTAAAGAAATGGAGGCATTATCTATTACCAAAGGAATTTGTTTTGTATACTGATCACTAGTCATTACAGTACCTAAATAGCCAAGGTAAATTGAATCAGAGGCATATGAAGTGGGTAGAGTTCTTGCAGAGCGATACATTTGTGTTGAAGCATAGAAGTGGGAAATCTAACAGGGTTGCAGATGCACTAAGCAAGAGATAGTTGTTGCTTACAATAATGCAGGTTGAAGTAGTTGAGTTTGATGAACTCAAGAATTTGTACCCTGATGATCCTAATTTTGCTAAAGCATGGAAAGCTTGTAAAGAGCCTGTTGCTGTAGATAGAAGTAAGTGGTTAGACTATCTAATTCAGGATGGTATGTTATTCAAGGGTAGTCAATTGTGCATTCCAAGGAATTCCATGAGGGAAAATATGATTAAAGAGAAACACAGTGGAGGGATGGTAGGACATTTTGGTCGAGATAAGACCATTTCCTTTCTTAGAGAACATTATTTTTGGCCTCAGATTTCATAAGATGTGAAGAAGTTTGTACATAGTTGCCAGGTTTGTCAAGTTGCCAAGGGATTTAGCCACAATACTGGACTATATCATCCATTGCCTATTCCATCAAAGCCATGGTTGGACATAAGTATGGATTTTTTTTGGGATTGTCGAGGACACAAAGGGGTAATGACTCATTATTTGTGGTGGTTGATAGGTTCTTCAAAATGGCACATTTCATTCCATGCCACAAAACTCATGAAGTTGTCCAAATTGCAGACTTGTTTTTCAGAGAGGTTGTGAGACTAAATGGTCTCCCAAGGAGTATAGTTTCTGATAGAGATACTAAATTTGTGGGGTATTTCTTGAGGACATTGTGGAAAAAGTTGAGAACAGACTTGAAATTCAGTTCCACACATCACCCGTAGATTGATGGCCAAACAGAAGTGGTAAACAAAAGTCTGGGCAATTTGCTGAGATTTTTAGTTGGGGATAAGCCCAAGGGATGGGATTTGATTCTACCACAGGTAGATTTTTCTTATAATAACTCTATAAATAGGAGTATTGTAAAATCACCATTCCAAATTGTATATGGAAGTAGCCAAAGGATTGCACCAGAATTGAGGAAGATAGAGCAAGGGGAGAGGACAAGTGCTGAAGCTAAAGAATTTTCTTAACATATCAAATGTCTACATGAGGAGGTTCAAGCACACATTACCAAGATGAATCAAGAGTAAAAAAATAGGGCTGATCAAAGGAGAAGACATAAGGAACTTCAAGTAGGGGATGTAGTCATGGTACACTTACAAAAAGAAAGATTTTCAGCTAGTACTTACAACAAGCTAAAAATGAAGAAACTTGGCCCCTGCAAAATTTTGAAGAAACATGACTCAGGAAATGCATATGAGGTGGAGCTGCCAGATGGTATTCACATTTCTCCTATTTTCAACATTGCAGACTTAACAGAGTATCATGATGATGGTGCAGATGAGGAGCTGGTGTTAGAGCCATGTCTGATTCTTGCTTCTAAGAAGGAGGATATAGAAGACATTCTAGGTCATCGTGTGGGTAGGAGTACCAAAAATAGGTAGTGAAGTGGAAAGGATGGCCAATCGAGGACTCAACTTGGATTTCAGCAATTGTGGTTTCCCATTTGGGATTTCCTCTACCATTCATAAAGTGACAAGGTCACTTTTCAATCTACCCTGGGTTTCTGATGCAGGAGCATCCAAAGGTATAAGGCCAATCCTGTGTCACCCAAAAAAATGTACTTAGACTTAGTTTTTGTTTCATGTGTTTTCATTTTTGGATATCCATTTGGGTCAAATAAAGTTTCCAACTCTCACAGTTCCACTATCAGTGTTCTAGGATAGAGTATTTGAACACTTTGGGATATGTATAAATGGCAAAAAAATAGGAGTATGTAATTGGGCCATTATTTTGGTAAAATAGAAGCTGTAAATTGGCCAGATGAATGTAATTGTAATTTAGAGCATTCCAAAAAAAGAATCAGGTCAAAAGGCCCCACGGTTTGAAAGTTATTGCAGTTTTTTGAGTTTTGGAGACCTCCTAAGAATGCTTCAAAGTCAGGTTAGGGGCATTAAATGACCTTGAAAAGGGCCAAAAAATTGGGTACGAGTGAAGCTAGTCCATAGGGCTATAGAGTGCTTCGAGATCTTTTCGAAAATGTAAACGGTTCGTGAATCAGAGCTACAGTTCAAAAGTTATGCCTCTCGAAAGTTCGATTACCATTTTTGGATTCTTCTAGATTTGCGTCGACTTCTAATGTAGCTTCTAGAGCCTTCTATTTGGTCAGTGGATGCCTACTAGCACTTTCTAGAATATATTCCTAGTCCTTAACCCTCTGAGGTCTATTTAAGGAGATTTTTGGCATTGTAAAAGGCATTTCAGAGTGGAGTTTGAGAGGAGGTATTGAAAGGAGAAATTATCTCTAGATTTATGCTATTTTAAGCCCTTAGGGCATGTTCTAAAATTTATTTTCTCTATACTATATGTACTAGCTTATTTTCTCAATTAATACAATTACCCCCTTTTTTTTTGTGTCCATTTTGTGCTTAGGTTATGTCCCTATTAGATTTGTTTCTCCAAATGAAAGAATCAATACATTAAGTTCACTAGCTACATGTGAAACAATATGAGCAATAACATAAGATTGTGGCCCTACTACTACAACATTGTTTGTTTTCATCAACATTATAACACTTAACTTTGATTTTTGGATGCTTCTAGCTAGTATCCCATTTAATCTATATCCATTGCAAATGCCTTTTCTAACAATGCATTCTTTAGCTCATGATGAAGTGTGGATGCCTCCTTTAGTTTCTACTCCAATATTATTGACTACATTGTTGGCAACATGGAGCTTACATACATTTTTGTGTATACCAAGTACAACTAGTAAAATCTTGTTTTTCTATATTTTGTAATGTGCTAATCACGCATTATTTTTTTTGTTAGGTGGAATTTGTACTCATGGACCTATTTTGCATACTAATTGATACACCTATAGTTGATAGAACAAAAAATACCAGTACTAGTGAAGGTCCTAGAGTGGCCTATGTGACTAGTACTATTTCATTTGTAGGAACATTGTTACTGAATAAGAAAACTACATTTCCATTAAAATCACTAAAGCTTCTAGGTGATTTTATTATTTATAGTGTAGTTGTAATTTACTTATACATAACTCATTTTGGACTAATAATCCCATGATATTTTTGTAGGAAATGATATTTTCTATGATCATCTTTTTGAAATGACATTGAAGCTATTTGGACCCACCATACGTAAAAGTTACACAATTTCATATAATTATTACAATATTTTTCTTTTTTTTCATTTATTGTACTGTATTAAAGTTATTGATCTAACAATTTTTTTTTTTAAAGGTGGAATGAATAGGGTCTTGGATTAAAAAAATTAGCTCATTACATCTTTCAAGGACCTCTTTGGAAAAAACATTTTTGACAGTGCCCTATTCTCAAAAGAGCATCTAGACATATAAATATTATGAGGGACCAATACAGAAGGGGTCTAAAGGATAACCCAAAGTATGAGCATTCTCCTATGATTTTTCCAATGGAGTGGAATGAAATAATAGAAGCTGCAAAAGAGAAAAGGATATATTGTAAATGAATTGAACCAGAAAAGGGAAAAGGAAGGTATGTCATGATAGTATTAAGTAGAATGTACTCATACATTAATTAGTGATATTTGTAAATATATAATCAAAGATGTTTCAAACTTTTCATAGACTACAAAACACATCAAAAGCTATAGAAGAAAGTCTACAAAAGATTGGTCAACACAAACTTGGCTCTAGTGGCTATATGAATCTTCACTCTTAACATGTAAGTAGCAAGAATAGAATTTCATATAGTTTTTTTATATATTGTTCCAAAGAATTTCGTTTAATCAAATCATACATGAAAAACTAATGATATTAAGAAAAAAATATAGGGCACAAAATTCAATGTACAACCCACAAATGAAGATAAAAAAATTTTCTTGAAGGAAGGCTATAAAGTGATGGTTGTACACCTACACCAAAAATCTAAAAGTCATACCAAAGGATTAGGTGCACCAAATGAGACAGAGGTAAATTGGTTAAATGAAAAGTAAATCAAATTGAAAAGATGAGTAATTTATATTTTGGTGTTAATTTCCAACATAATTTGACTGCATAATAATGCACATAACATTTCATTCTAGCCTTTAAATCCTATCATAGAACCTACTTCTAATGAAGGCTAGGGTAAAATTTAAGAAAGCTATGTCTAAAATAGATATAAAATATTGATGAATCTTTCATTATTTTGAAAAAAAAATAAAATTATTTCTATTGGCAAATCTCTCAATTTTTTAATTCTAAATATGGTTAATATTGGTTATTATTTTCAAATCATAATATTTTTGTATAAAATATTGATGAATCTCAATAATAATAGGAAGTTCATTAATCACCATGGAATATTACAAATCAAAATTGAACATTTTTTACCTCATCAAATATTATGAGGATCTTTACATATACTTTAAATCAATAGTGAAAACTAAATATTGGTGATATATTCCTAAAGTAACTAATAATTATGATAATTATTGGTTAGTTCAATTTAGTTTCTCCAACATTATATTATATTTAGGTGACTCAAATCTAATCATGTAATGAATATTGTGACCAATATATAAGTTTAAATTTTTCAATAAAATAAATTATTGAACAATTTTAAATATTTTAGAATTAAATTTTATTAAGCTATGGAGATTTAGGTTATATCAAATCTTAAATTAGTAGCCAATTTGTGAATATTAGCCACTAAAAAATACCTTGATGAAGGCTATGATGTGCATCATGGTGGTGGAGGTATTAATTTTCTATTGGAAATTAATTATGCAATTATGAATAGAATTTAACATTTTCAATTATAGCTTGACATGTAACTTTCTTTTGAATATTTTAGAGCATCTTCCAACATAGTAAGAAAAATGCATGTTATGTTCTACAGGTTAAAGAAATACTTGTAAAAGGTAAATAAAAGAAAATGATAATGCCAATTTAACCCATTCACTTATTATTGCAATAGAGCCCCACTTTAGTAAAGTAGTCTCGTGCTCTTCAAAATAGGAGGAGGCATTGTAATTTGACATTCAATGTGCCACAAGAGGAGGATAATGATGAAGATATTGATGCTACAATCAACCTTTACCTTAAGAAAGCTAAGAATAACAAAAAGAAGAAATGATTTTTAAAAATACTCATTGATAGACCTTATTTAATAAACTTTGTTGGATAATTAAAGAACATTGTTTTAAGTAATTATCTATGAATGTTGAGTATTAATATTGATTTTTATGTCATGTTAATGAATATAGTTATATGCTAATGAATACTTGATTAGTATTGTGTATTAATGACTTTTATATCATTTTTTTATTTTTTTTATTGGTAAGAGGCAAAAGCCAAGATTAATTATTATGTATTATTATTATTATTAATTTATTAAGCATAGTTAGATTTGAACCCAAGACCTCTTTGATATGAGGCTCACAATTTATCACTGTGTTGTAGGCTCTTGCCTAACTTTTATATCATATTAATGAATGTAATGTGATTGTATTGATTGAATATTATAGTTCATAAATAAATGAATGAAGTATGTAATTAGATTTTAATGGAGAATTTAGATTGATGTTAAGGGGAGGGGGGTGATTCCAAAGGAGCTTCTATCTTCATGTGGTTGGCCTTGTTAAGTAGAGAATATTAAAGTATTCTTGAAACCAAGGGAAGCTCAAACTAACATACTTCATTAATTAATCAATTTCATTTATTGTAGGTGTAGAATGATGGGATGATACTCTTGTTAGAAATATAAAAGGAGTAACTAAGAGGGAAGGGGTGAATTAGTTACTATATTAAAAAATTCCCTGATTCCTTAGATGTCAATACAAATCAAGATTCTTTTGAAAGTGAAATGTTGTTGTACGTCGATTAAACTAGAATCACTCAATAGACATAAGAATTGTGTTAGTTTGTGGTGACTGATTAGGGAAGTACTATAAATACTTCATTAAAAAAATAAAAATGGGTTACTATTTTCTAATTGTTTGTTTCTTATAATTGCCAATTTATGGCCGACATGTTGTAACCCTAAAGTAGTAAAAATACTTGTATAAAAGAGCTTAGGTTTAGGGATTGTATAATTGTGAGTGATGCAAAAATTGGTTCTTGTGGCAATGTTGAGTTGTAAGAGATTATAGATTGTAATCAGGTTGTAATCACTGGATTGTAATAATATCAAACTTCTTGTTTGGTGGACATAGTCTACAGATTGGGTGAACCATGTTAAATCTTGGTGTCTTGTGTTCTTTTCTATGTGATCTATTTTTTTGATATTGGTTATATTTACATGTAATTGTTATTTCTTTCTGTGGTTTAATCCTAACAAGTGGTATTAGAGCAATGTTGTTTTTTTAGTTATCCTTTGCAAGAAAGTCTCACAATTGAGTGGGATTCTCATGGTTGAGTGGGTGTAATGGAAAATGAGGGTAAGCTGAGGGTTAATAGGTTTAATAGGCAAAACTTTCAGTTATGGAACATCAAAATAGAAGACTATCTTTATTAGAAGGATTTATGGAAGTTGCTAGAAGGCAAAACCAAGAATCAAGGATCTATGTCAAATGACAATTGGAATCTTTTGGACAGAAAGGCACTTGAAAGAATTCAATTATGCCTGGCATCATTGGTGGCATTTAATACTACAAAAGTGAAGAAAATAAAAGAGTTCATGAAAACCCTAGTGAAATTGTATGAAAAGCCCTCTACTTCAAATAAGGTATATCTCATGAAGTGTTTATTTAATATGAAAATGATAGAAGGTGGATTTGTTGCAGATCATTTATATGAGTTTAATACTATTACTAGTTAGTTATCTTCTGTGGGTATCAATTTTGATGAAAAAATTAGGGCTCTCCTGATTTTGTGTTCTTTGCTTGAAAGCTAGAATAGCTTGGTAATAGATATGAGTAATTCTATTCCTAAATCAAAGAAAGTTTTACCAGGTTTGAAATGTGTTAATATGGATTTTTGTGAAAGTTGTGTGTATGGAAAAAAAAGAGTGAGTTTTGTGAAGATTGGGAAGGAAAATAAAAAGGAGTTATTAGAGCTTGTGCATACCAATGTATGGGGACTAGCTCAAGTATCTTCCCTTGGTGGCTCTCATTATTATGTTACATTCATTACTGATGCAACTAGAAAAGTATGGGTTTATTTCCTTAAACATAAATCTAATGTATTTCAAACATTTAAGAAATGGAAATGCTTGGTTAAAAATGAGACTGGTAAGAAATTAAAATGTCTTAGATCTAATAATTGTGGTGAGTATTGTAGTCATGAATTTGAAGATTATTGCTCTATTAATGGTATTTGTAGATAGAAAATTGTTCCAAGGACTCCATAAAAAAAAGGAGTGGCTGAATGCATGAATAAGACTATAATGGAGCATGCAAGGAGCATGAGGTTGCATGCTAGGTTGCCCTTATATATGTGGGTGGAGGCTATTAATACTATTGTATATTTGATTAATAGAGGTCTCTCTACTCCTTTGGGTTGTGGTATTCCAGAGGAAGCATGAACTAGTAAGAAGGTATGTTATTCTTTTCTCAAAAGCTTTACTTGTGAAGCATTTGCTCATATAGATTTTGAAAATAGAACGAAGCTAGAAGCTAAGTCAAAGAAATATGTATTTCTTGGATATGGCATTAATGAATTTGGTTATAGGCTTTGGAATTTTGAAAATCATAAACTTGTAAGAAGCAAGGATGTCATATTTAATGAAAAAGTGTTGTATGCAGTAAAATGAGAAGAAAGAAGATGATTATGTAGTGTTGGATGATACTCCAAAAGATGATGTTCCACCAATTTCTCATGATGTGCAACAACCACAACAACAAATACCACACACACTAGTGAATGTTAGATGGTCAACAAGGAAAATTAGACCTCCAGAAAGATTTTCTCCCTATTTGTAATCTATTTTACTAACAGATGCTGGTGAACTTGAATGGTATGATGAAGCTATGCAGGTGGATACTAAGATTCAGTGGGAGTCTGCAATGAAAGACAAAATGGACTCTTTTATGAAAAATAAGTCATGGGATTTATGCAAGTTGCCTGTAGGTAAAAGGGTTTTACATAATAAATGGGTTAACACATTAAAAGAACAGGATGGAGATAAGAAAATATTTAAAGCCAGGTTAGTTGTAAAAGGGTTTGCATAGAAAAAGGGCATTGATTTTGATGAGTTATTTTTTCTTTTTGTTAAAATGACTTCTACCCATACTATTTTAAGTATTGTGGCTACTGAAGATTTCCATTTAGAGCAGCTTGATGTCAAAACAACCTTCCTTTATGGTGATTTGGATAAAGAAATATATATGGCTCAGGCACGGATATTTGAGGTCAAAGGTAAGGAGAACTTAGTGTGCAAATTAAAGAAAAGTTTATATGGCTTGAAGCAAGCACATCGGCAATGGTGTGCAAAATTTGATAGTTTTATGCATGAGCATGGATACAATAGGTGTCATTTAGATCATTGTATTTATTTTAAAAGGTTGGATGATGAGAACTACATTATTTTATGTTTATATGTTGATGATATGCTTGTAGCTAGGTCTAACATGGATCATATTAAGGGGCCAAAATGTCAATTAGCACATGCATTTGCTATGAAGGATTTGGGGGTAGCAAAACAAATAAATGGTATGAAGATTTGCAAAGATAGGAAGAATAGAAAATTGACACTATGTCAAACAAATTATGTTGAGAAGGTGTTGCAACATTTCTTTATGGAGAATGCTAAAGTTTTCAGTACACCTTTACCTAGTCATTTGAAGTTGAGTGAGGAGATGTGTCCCAAGACACAAGAAGAGGAGGATAAGATGTCCAAGGTACCATATGCTTTAGTTGTAAGAATCTTGATGTATGCTATGGTATGTACTAGGCCAGATATTGCACATGCAGTGGGAGTCATTCGTAGGTATATGAGTCATCTAGGAATTGAGCATTGAAATGTAGTCAAATGGATTCTCAAATATTTCAAAGGAACATTTACTAAGTGTTTACACTTTGGGGGCTTTACTACTGAATTACAGGGCAATGTTGACTCAGATTTGGCATGGGATATTGATACCAGGTGGAGTTCTATAGGTTATATATTTACTATTGGTGGGGCAGCTATGAGCTTGGTTTAAAGGTTATAGAAGGTTAATGCTTTATCCACTATAGAGGTAGAGTATGTTGCTTCTATAGAGGCAACTAAGGAGATGATATTGCTTCAGTTCTTCTTAGAAGAATTAGGACACCCTCAAAAGGATAAATTTTTTTTAAAAAGATAGTCAAAATGCCATTCATCTTGCAAAGAATTTAGATTTGCATTCAAAGACTAAACACATCCAATTGTGTTACTATTTCATCCGGTCAGTTTTGGAGGATGGACAATTAAAGCTAGATAAGATACATACAGATGATAATCTAGTGGATATGTTTACATAGGTAATAACAAGGGAGAAGTTGAATTCCTTGGTTGGTCTTCTTGATTGAACATGAATAAAAGAACAACACAGTCTAGGGTGGTTTGATCCAATGGAAGCCTCATGTGGTAGCGGTATTGCTACAAGATCAGTCTCCAAGTGGGAGATTATTATCTAGTGTGGAATCTAGCCAATCCCCAATTGGGAGATTGTTAGTTTGTTGTGACTAATCAAGAAATTACTATACATACTTCATAAATTATTTGGGGTGTGGGCTACTATAC
The DNA here is from genome assembly GCA_028749045.1 of Cupressus sempervirens. NCBI lineage: Eukaryota > Viridiplantae > Streptophyta > Pinopsida > Cupressales > Cupressaceae > Cupressus > Cupressus sempervirens. The sequence continues at coordinate 340,471,425 of CM053785.1, forward strand.
ACCAATGGCTAATATTTTCCAATTGGTTATTGCTTATATTCACCAATTTATGGGCAACATGTTGTAACCCTAAAGTGGTAAAAATACTTGTACAAAGGGCTAAGGGTTAGGAATTGTATAATTGCGAGTGATGCTAAAATTAGTTCTTGCAATGATATTGAGTTGTAAGGGATTATGAATTGTAATCATGTTGTAATCACTGGATCATAATTATATTGAACTTGTTGTTTGGTGGGCATAGCCCAAATATTGGGTGAACCACATTAAATATTGGTTTCTTGTATTCTTTTTTGTGTGATCTATTTTTTTTTTTCTGATATTGGTTATATTTGCATGTAGTTGTTATTTATGTCCATGGTTTATTTTTAACAAATTGTTATAACTCGGGAAGAACTGAAATATTATTTCTATAGATGTTTAGTATGATTAACCATAAATCAACTTAGTTACAAAAATGTAAAGTAAATAGCATGAACATAAGAGACATCGAGATTTAACATGGAAATCCAATTTAGGAAAAACCACCAATTACAACTAGTTTCTATTTTCCACTCTTCTAAAGTGAGTCCTAATAGGAGTCAACCATATTAAAGGTTACCAAAAAACTGTTAAGTGTGACCCTATTAAAATATTTATATCACCCTATTAGGAGTGGTCTTATTAGAGGTCTTTAGACACTTCAATCTAGAAATTCCACCTTGTTAAAGGATTTACAAAACAACTATTAAGCTAACAGTTGTGGTGTCCACAACACATGCCCCATTACTTATTTAAGAATGGGGACTCCCTACCTTTCTTTGAATCCTAGACTCATTGTTCGAGAGTCGAGAGAAGAAATTAGTATTAGAGTTAGAGTTTTAGAGTCAAAAAATTAAAAAAATCCAAAAAAAAAAAACTCTCTCATGCGTTCGCATCAAGGTGCGGCACGCTTTAAATTTTACAAGAGAGAGAGAGAGAGAAGGTTATAAAACCCTCCCTCCCCCTTTATCTTACTCATTTCTCATCAGATATCAAGGAGGGAGAGGTAAGAACACCCCCCCTTTTTTGGTTAAGCCGCATGCCCTACATGCGCACAACACACAGTGCCTTTTTGGGTGTGTGCATGCATTGCACTGGAGCAGCATGTTGTAGTGATGTTACAAGTAGTGCCCTTTCTAAGTGCACATGTGGTGCCCATGCAGTGCCCCAGAGTGGCGTGTTGCACCCTTTTGGGCATGCAAATGGCCCCTGCATGAAGCTCATGCCCAGGCCCCTTTTTGGGTACGTGCATGGTGCCTACGCAGTGCCCTCGCCTTTGCGCTACCACATGAGCACCAACATGTGGCACCAACATGGTGCTCTTGCATGACATGTCACATGCCCTTTTGGGCCCGTGAGCAGTGCCTACATGATGCGCCTAGCCGCGCCCCTTTTTTTGGCATGCTTGTGATGCTTGCATAGTGCTATGCCTTCACACCACCACACGAGCACCAATGCGAGTGCCCTTTTGGCACTACGTGTAGTGCCCATGTAGCTCCCTTTAGGGTGCCAAAGTGGCACATGCACATGCACACCCATGCCCTCATGCATGCCTTTGCACCTTCACACTCACTCCATCATTTAAATTAAAAAACAAAAAACAAAAAAAAAACAAATAAGTCCCTAAGGGGGATTTTTTTTTTCCTTTTTACGTTTTATTTATTTTTTGATGTCCAATGATTAATCATGTTTTCTTTTTCCCATAATGCACAAGTAATATAATCAGATGGCATACACATCTAGATCAATAGCAAAATTAGTTGTTTACAAGTTCCAAGGCATAACTCCAAAATCATAGTTACACAATGAGTACACTGACATCAAAAACACTACCCTCAGACACATAGACTTGGGAGAGTTCTTGAGAGTTTGTAATAGTCTAACAAAAAGGTCATCCTTGAGGTCTACCATAATCTATTTTGGATTAGTAAATGCAGTATCACATCCCGAGATCGTGCAGTCAGCTAAATTGATTATGACCCTATCTCAGCATTTTGTTCCTGATGAAAGGGTGGTAAAGAGCATCACTGGGGAAGTGGTCTTGGATCTATGACCTAATAATATCAAGGGTGTTTTTCATCTACTTAGAGCCAATCAGTTCATCAAAATTTTATATGAAGAAACTGAGAGGTGGCATAAAGGTCATTACTAGGGTGTCATTGACATCATATATTCCTTATACTTCATTGAGAAGCCACCTCAGGAGAAGACAATCAACCAAGTAGATATGACTTGAGGATATATGAAGGATGACATTGGATATTCAATCATTCTCCTGAGTAGAGTTATGGGATTGCTTGCAATAGGTGATCTCACTCCATTCATGGTCAACTTCATTGAGACCATTAGACACGCAAAGATGCCACTAGATTGGGCAACCACACTTAGTGAGAACTTGTGTGAGTAGTTGGAGATGGTAAAGGACAAGAAGAAGTTCTATATGACTTCTTATATGGTGTATCTACTTGTAGCAAGGGCAATTGACTATCCCAGGTTGTACAAGAAGGGTAGTATGCAAGACCCCAATGCATGGTTGTATATAGTTTATCCTCATCTAGTGAAGAAGAAGCTCTCACCGCAGAGCATGGAGTACAGAATTGTGAACGATGCCTTCATATTTGCCATCGTTCAATTCATTGAAGGGTATTATGGGAACAAATTGTCCGATGAAGCCAAGATGCAGATCATAGGTCTCGATGCATATTTCATCTAGTTCCAAACATTCACATACATTCAAGTAGGTGGTGGATCGATCAATCTGAAGAAACTCCCACGGTACCCAAGTGACAAGTTGGTCCTGATAGAAATATCCCAACACGAGTCAACTTATGAGATGATAAAAAGACAATGGAGGCCTTGTTGGGATTGGCCTTTTGTAATAGGAGCATACTAGGTAAAGAGAAAGCAGGATATCTCAACTTTCGAGTGGGAATGGGAGAATTATCCTCTTGAAGAATATAACTCTCCATGGCCATTCTTTGATAATGTTGGTAAAGTGGAAAACTTTGCAAGAAAAGAGTTCTATCACAAGGATTCCACTCAAGATCATTGGATGAACGCCACAAATGACTATGATATTCGTATCAGAGACTATTTTAGAATGACTTTATATTTACCAAAGAAGGCTCTCCATTTGACCATCCCAAATGAGGTAAGGCTATAGGACTTATAGGAGCTACTAGATCCCCTATTCAATATAGATAAATTTTGTGAGAGGCCCATTCTAAATGTAGAAGTTGATAGAGAGGAAGGAGATGATATTAATCATCGAGTGAGACATGTCATTAGAATGACAAAGAGTTGGATCAAGATACCTTTTCCACTTGATCCAATTCTAGATAGAGTGATGTTCCATGCACATGCTCGCCTAGAAAGGGGAAAGGGAAAGAAAGTCATAGTTCCTACCTTTGCACTCCAATCTCCTATCAAGCCTAAAATAGTCTATTAGCTTGATCATCCAGTGGGATACTACCACCCTCTAGAGAAGAAGGGAAAGAGGAAGAGAGCCTCTCCTCAAAGGTTTTAGGTAGAGCATGTTGAAGAACAAGCTCCTTCCTAGTGATAGGAATCTAGTCCCCAAGAGCCCCAAGATGGTGGAGCTTCTCATATCCAGGTTAAATTTCCATTGCCTCCTATTTTTTCGAGTCAACAAGAAGAGCAAGAAATTTTGGAGACATCCATTCATCTAGTGCATGAAGAGCCCACTTCTCCTATGGTTCCACAAAAACAAAAGAGGATCAAAGTTAGAATGAACAAGAGGCAAAGAGTTCATAAAAGATCAGTTCCTAATCCATATATTCCTTAAACCACTCCTGAGGAAGAATCAGATGAAGGAGAAATAGAGTTAGATGAAGAGGAGGAGCAAGTGCCTCTACAAACGAGAACTCGATTAGCCAAAGCCACAGAATTGGAAAGAAGGAAGAATGTCACAAATACCCCACCACCCACCCAAGCTAAAATAGTAGAACTCTCTTCTTTGGAAGACAAAGTACAATGATGGGTGAATGAGCAAAGGGAGTTGGGCGATGATGTTCTCTCCATCTCAAATTTTGATTTTATGCTTGTGGATACAGAGTTAGTTGGAGATAAGATCAGAGATACCCCTATAGGTGAACTTCAATAGCAATATTGGACGTGGATGCCACCCAAGATACAAGGTCCTAATCTCACTCCCCCATCTTCACCTCAGGTTATGATGGTAGATAAGGTTTTAGTAATACCTCCACCTCCAAGTTCAGAAGAACATGTTTAGAAAGAACCATCATTACAAGGGCAACCAAAACCAAGGGTTACTGATGAGCCATCAAAACAGGCATAGATAGTAGAATGTATACAACAACTTTCTCAGGAAGTTGATGATCAAACTACAAGATCTATAGAAACTAAGACTATAGAAGAAGAATCCTCACAATAGGAGACTCCAAGCAAGAGTGATAGAGGGAAGAAGGTAGTTGAATACATCCCTTCATCATCTAGAGCCAAGGTTATAGAAATACATATCCCAAGGTGGTTTTAGAAGGAAATAATGAGAAGTGCCAAGCATCAATTCTATGTTTCAGAGGATGATGTGTGACATTGTGAAGATTTTGAACAAGCCTGAGTCTCCATTACATGATGCAATGCCATTTGCATTCATTACTACTACATGGAACTAGGACTTATTTGCACAAGTGGATCACCCTCTGAAAGGCATAGATGCAGAAGTTGTTAGTCTTTAGGACTATGAAGTGAAAGATATTATGTTAGGAAAGCCTACATAGGATACATCCCAATAGATGATGACTATGGGAGTCAAGGAGGTTCTTAGCCATATGGAACAAGATGAGATTGAAATCAAAACACTTCAAAGGCTAGTTGAGATCTTAAAGGGATATCTAGCTGAAGTTATTGGTCCTCTTGATTCTGAATACCCTAAGGAGACTTTGAACACCATTCTTAGAGAAGTGGAAGGTGTATAGCTCAATCCATTTTTGAGAGCTTGTCAAGATTGGAAAGACATCCCTAAGGATAAGGGTGTCACTATAATCATAGGAAGTTTGAATTTATTGCATGCTACACAAGAGAATGTTGATAAGATCATGGAAATTTTGAGGCAGGGCTAGAATCATGGATGAGGTACGGGCATGGACCAAGGATTTAAAATCTCTACAAGCCATAAAAGGGAAAAGGTACTACATTCTGATTGATGTATATATTGAAGAGGAGTTAGAAATGATAGATGATTGGATAGAAAATATTACAGATGGAAATAAAGTGATGGAAACATTGCATGATGAGATACATAGCCTCAAGGACCAAGCTTGAGAGAAAATTTTGGAAGCAAAAAAGTTGTACAGTTATGCATGCTTGGACATTTTTGAAGATGAAGAATGAGAGAAGCTATTGCCAATTGAGGTAGTTGTGAAAATTTTTAGAAAGACTTTAGAGGAAGCAGCCAGTGATGAAGACATCAAACAAGCCTTCAAGATAGAGGAAGCACTATTAGAGTTGGACACCAAAATTAGAGATTTTGGAGAGACTCAAATTGAGGTGGACAACTATAGATAGAAGGTCAAAGAAAAGTATGAGGCTTTAGATCTTCTAAATGCTGCTAGGATTACTAATATTATAGAGAAATTCAAGGGCAAACATCCAAACATAGCTTTAGGATAAAGATGAACAAAACCCAAATGCCAAAATTTCAATTTTGACGCTTCATAAAATTTTAAGATTTTAACCTAGTCAAGGTTCGTAGGTCCACAATCTGTAGGTCTATAGGTCCATAGCTCCAAAATTTAGAGGTGTGCCAATAGTTGACTGCCAATTCCAAAAATAGCACTTTCCATGCATCAGGAGCACATTCTGATGATAGGTTAACCCCAACACACATCTAGTGAAGGGACAACTTCTATTTTTAGTGTCTCCATGCACTTCCACCTTGACTGATGGCTTCCTCCTACTTTCTCTCTCATTCTTTCTCTATTTTTGACATGTAAAGGACTCATGCATCCAATTAAAGAACAAAATATGGATGGAGTCCCTCTAAGCACCAATTAGATTGTCAGTTTGTATATATTTAGTTTGTTTAAATGTTTTAAAAGCATTTTATTGCATCAAGATATCTCTCACTCTCAATAAAAATTGAGAAGAGGATTTCTTATAAATACCCTATTGTAAAATGTAAGAAGGGATGTCATTATTATGCAATAAAATTATGCTTTTGGTGCTAGCATTCGAAGTGTAGTTATTCTTGCCTGAATATTTCATTGTTTTGTGGATTTTATTCATGAGATTGTGATTGAGCCAAAGGCTTATTGCATTGTTTCTAGATGTGCAATCTTTTAGTTTTGGTGTTTGCTACAGATATATGAATTTCATCGACATAACAAGCTTGAGAAGAGATAACCCAATTGTGTCTACATAGCTTTTTGTCTTGAATGAGTGCACTTTCTATGGCCTTGTGATTTGATGAAGAGTGAAACATCATTTGATTTGTTAAATATTCTCACTGACGATTATGGATTCTAGGAAGCATTGCTCTTGTTTTTATTAGTTTCCTGCCACTTTCTTCAAAGTTTTAACTCACAATGTGTTGTTTCCTATAGCTTATGTCCGTTTAGAAATTTTAATTTCATGTCATTTGATTTCATGTTATTTTCTTTCAATTTCATTATTTTCTTTGCTAACCCCTTCTTAGAGTAGGACCTCATAGTAGCTACATTGTTAGAGTTGCATGCATTGAAAAATACAAAAATACAAAAATATTGTTCTTTTGGTGTGATATTTTGAGAGAGTGAATAGATTTTACTTCAATTCCAAGATAAAAGAGTTTTTAGAACCAGCAAAGGCCTCCTTGTGAACACTCACATTTATCTTCTACTGAGAAAATTTTGGTACATTGCAAGACAAATACTGAACCTTGGAGTAGATCCTTAAAAAGATTTTCTTTTCAAGAGAGGAATTATGCAATCGATTCCTACCATTGACCTCATGCAAAATTAACACCCAACACTAACTTTTTATATATATTTAATTCACTACTACAATTATTAGAGAGTAACAATGATATGACCTAATTGCTAATGACAGCTTATCTTTGTTGATTTCAAATTTCAATTCTAGCTTGAATATTCAATCCTCCTTGATCATATGGAACTTTATAGATTGGTTAACTTAGGATACTCTCTTATCCTTTCAATTCACTTCCTTTATTCATTTTTTTTTGTTCCACACTTCTTTTTTTTAAATCCCACAACTTGACCTTATATTTATATGTTTTAACTTGTCAATTTAGCTTGAAAATACTTATAAACATTCAATAATCAATGACTTCAATTATGCTAATGAAAAAAATCCTTTGCTAGCCAATCCTACTCAATCAACACTAACTCAAAAAAGACTTTCATTTGGATTCCAAGTGAGCTCAGTTAACATTTGCTCCATCCAAATTTCTTTCTTTTTCTTAGTGAACTTGATAGACACTATCTTTCTACAAATTTTCTTTGGTAACTGAGTGAGCTCGGTTAATACTTGTTCCATCAAACTTTCCATTGATTCTTGAGTGAGCTTGGTTGTAACTTGCTCTCAAGTTGTTTAACACTGAGACTTCCTTTGGCTCTTGAGTGAGCTTGGCCTATACTAATTTTCTTATCATATATTTGACATTTGTGTAACATCAAAAAAAACATACAATTGAGTGATTATATCCAACAATCTCCCTCTTTAGCATTGATGGAAACACAACCTATCATGATAGATATAAATTTTAGAGAAAAATAGAAGTAATGGTTATATCCTTAGTTTCATTTTGATTCTCACCCATGAGAACTCCCTCTATCAGTGTGAACTTCTTAGTCATCAATCTTTAATTACAATGACTAAAATATCAAACTCTTCCTCTTTGATATCATCTCAAGCCCATTCTCCCTCTTTAACATCTTTGACATTAAAAAAAATCTCTAATATATGACAACAAGCTCTCCTTATTAGACATAAAATTTCTCTGATGTATGATAGAACTCCCTTCTTTGATGTCTCATGCCAAAAGACAATAATCAATGTAGTTTCTGTGTACCTTGATATATAGATTCATATGCAATCTACTCTGACAATACTACATCAACTTGATTGACCTTTAATATGCTTAGTTTATGCATCACTAAAATCTAATTAGTGAGCTTCTAATAGGGGAATGACCCCTAGCTTACCTCCTAGATACAAAAATGCATCCTTAAGTAATGGCTTGTTGAATATGTCTACAACTTGTTCTTTTGTATTCACATATTCCAATTTTACTTCCTTGTCTTGCACTAATTCTCTCAATAAATGATACTTTATTACAATGTGCTTGGTTTTGGTATGCATCACTAGATTCTTATAAATGTTAATTGCATTGGTTCTATCATAGAAGATACTAACTAGGTCCTAACAATAGTTGCTTGAACCACACAATGTTGGAGAAATTAACTATTGCAACAACATATTCTACTTCTAATGTAGACTGAGAGATATAGTTTTGTTTTTTTCTTGACCAAGATACTAGCCTTTTTTCAAAGAAAAAGTGCTCTTTCACTAGTGTTTTTCTATCATCAACACTTCCAACCCCATCTACATTAGTGAATTCTTTCAACTCATAGTTTCCTCCTTTCTTATACCATAGAACATACTCTTTAGCACCTTTTAGATATCTCATGATTATTTTGATTGCCATCATATGATTTTCTTTAGGATTAGTAGATAATCTAGCCATCACACCAACTGCTAGTACTATGTATGGTCTTGTGTGTACCACATACTAAAGTTTTCCAATCATTGATCTGTATGTAGTCTGATCTACCTCTTTGAAATCATCGTCTTTGGAAATCTTATGTCTAGTAGACATAGGTGATCCAACAGGTCTAGAATCCTCCATTCTAAATTTCTTTAGTATCTTCTTGATGTATTTTGACTGTTTAATATAGATACCATCCTTCATATGTTGAATATGAAAGCCAAAAACTAATTTGATCTCTCCAAACATTGACATTTCAAATTCCTTACTCATTTTGTCATAACAAGATTTACAGAAATCATAATTTTGAGTAAATAATGTATCATCCAAAAAGATTTCTGCCAACACAATCTTATTATTTTTTCCTTCTTTGATGTATTGGCTATTATTATCATTAGTTCTTTGAACCAAAATTTATGAGATAATTGTGTAACCTTTCATAGCATGCTCTTGGGGCTTGTTTGAGACCATACAAATATTTGTGTGATCTACAAACAATTTCCCTTTTTCTAGGATCAGTGAAACCTTCTAGTTGCTCAATGTAAACTTCCTCTTCTAAGATTCTATTCAAGAATGTTGATTTTACATCCATTTGATATACTTTGAATCCTTTGTGTGCTACATATGCAAGGATTATTCTAATACCTTCAAGTCTAGCAATATAGCAAAATTTTCTCCATAATTAATAGTACCTTCCTCTTGAGCATAATCCTTGCAAACTAACCTTGCCCTATTTCTTGAAACTTCTCCATTTTCATTCAATTTATTTTTGAATACTCATTTTGTGCCAATTACATTCTTATCCTTGGGTCTAGGAACAAAAGTCCAAGTTTTGTTCTTTTTGATTTGATCAATTTTTTCATTCATTGCTTCTATCCAACTTTCATTTTCTAATGCATTTTTGATAGATCTAGTTTCAAAATAGTAAGAAAACTTGTACATTTTAATTTCCTCCTTGTCATTATACCAACTAACTTACCTCCAATGATTTTCTTGGGTGCATGATGCCTTTTGACATGTCCAACAAATTTGGGCTCCTTCTTTCTGAATTTAGTAAGTTCACCATAATGTTTTGAATCATGCTTGGGTCACATTGTCTATGACTTGTGTCCTTTGGATGACTTAGTTTGCACTAGCTATAACTCAGGTCTTTCTCATTATGACCTGGTTCCTTCTGACTATGACTTGGGTTGCACTAGTTGCAACTAGGGTTGAACCAGAGATTTCAAGGATTTGGGTGGTCAAGACTATTCATTTCCACTTGTTTGATTTTTAGGTATAGTATTAGGCTCATAGTAAACAATTTTTTTGTATTCTATAGGTTCATTACTACTATTTTCTTTAGTCTTTTCTGTAAACTCATCAATCTTCACATGTGCACTCTCTATAACTTTATGAGTAGATGGATTCAAACATTTTTATTTTGAATATTCTCAAAATATTACTTTATCACTTTTAATGTCAAATTTTCCTTTTCTTGACTCCTTTAGAACATAACATTTTATTCCAAATACTTTGAAATAACATATATTGGGTTTATATTCATACCATAATTCAAAAGGTGTTTGATTTGAATCCTTCTTCAAGTAAAATCAATTCAAGGTATGAACTGCAGTGTTGATTTCTTCTTTCAAGTATTTGATAGCAACATTCTTTTCTATCATTAGGGTCCTTGCACAATCCATGATTGATCTATTTCTTCTTTTAGTAATACCATTATGCTAAGGTATACTAGGTGCAAATACCTATCTTTTAATTCATCTTTCATTGTAGAATTCATTATAAATGAGTTCTCCTCCTCTATTTGATCTTAAACATTTCAACTTCTTTCCTATTTATTTTTCCACTCTAGCCAGACACCATTTGAACTTTTGAAAAGCTTCTGATTTATCTTTTAGATATATAATTGTCATCATTCTAGAATAATCATCAACAAAAAAAATAAAGTACTTATCTCTAGTGTAACTTTGTATGTCAATGGGACCACAAAGGTCTGTATGAACTAGATCCAAGACTTCTTCTAGATGATAGTTTTTTCTTTTAAAACTTGTTTTTCTCATCTTTCCAATTTGATAGTTCTTACACATGCCCATATCAAGTCTCTTCAGGCTTGAAATGCCTCTAACCCTTTTGTTTCTACTTATTTTGACCAAGTTATCAAAGTTTACATGACATAACCTTTTATTCCACAACCATCTTTCTTCTACTTGAGCTATAAAACATGAATTTTCATTTAGATATAGGTGGAATAGATTACCTTTTGTTTTCTTGTTAGTCCCAACCAGATTTACTTCCCCATTCAGTAGATTGACCTTTCCATTCATGAATTCTACCTTGAATCTAATGTTATTTAGTTGAGCCACACTAAGTACATTATTCTTCAGTCCTTCAACCCAATAAGAAATATCACATCTAATATCATTAGTTAGTCCAATACAAACTTTACCTTTCACATAACATAGTTCATCATTGCCAAGTCTAACACTTCCACCATCATAGTGTACCAAGTTCTCAAATTTAGATTTATCATCAATCATATGGTGAGAACAACTACTATATATAATCCATGTATCATTTTGACTAACATGTGAGATAAGGGCCATCTTAGCATTCTCATTATCTGATTCATCTTTAGTAACAATGTACACCATTTCATCTTCTTCACTACTATCAAAATATTTAGCAATGTAACAAGATTTCTTACCTTTGTCCTTGTAGCTTTTGAAATCCTTCTTTCCTTTCTATTTGTCATTGTTCTTTTCTTCTTTTCCTTCTTTGTTTGGACACCTTGCAACAATATGATCAACTTCTTCACAAGAAAAGTAGATCAAAGGAATTTTGCCTTTACACTTTCCTTTCCCCTTGCAATATTTTCTTGCAAGAAATGCTTCAAAAACTTCAAGATCACTATCAAAACCATCTTCATCTTCACTATCAGACTTCCTACATTTATACTTTGCATCTTTCTTCTTGAGTGATAGCTTTGCTTAGAATGTAGACTCAAGGTTACTAGAGTTAGGAACATAATTATCAAAATTATGTAACTTAAATGCAATCAACCTCCCCACTAATGCATCCAAGATTATATCATTCATAGGATCACATCTCATTTCTTGAATAGTAGACACTCTGATTTCATAGATTAGAAGAAGGTTTCTACGTACATTTCTTACCACTATTACATCATCAATTTTCCCACCTAAGGCTCTGATTGCACACATACTGGCTTTGATTATTTCATTAAATTGTATAATGTTCTCATCTTCTCTCATATTCATTTGATCAAATTGTCTTGTGAGACTTTTTGCCTTGGCTCTTCTCCCATTATCATCACCTCCATAGATAGCTTTCAATTTCATCCACATCTCATAAGAAGTAGCACAATATTTTACTTCATCAAATTCAATATAGTTGAGAATTGAAGAAATATATATCATCATAATTTTATTATTTTCTTTTCTATAATTTCTTCCACATTCATAGTTCCAATAGGTTCCACATACTTAGTGCTTAGATATTCTAGACTTGAGTCTCCTATTGTTTCCAAATGCAACTTCATAAGTTCTTGCCATGCTTGGAAGTTATCCATGTTCAGCTTAGGGATCTCCCTTCTATAAGACATTTTGATCTTTAGCTTAGGTCCTTGAAACCTTTTTTGTAAGCACCAAAGAGTTGTTGATATCAATTTTTGGAAATATAGGAAAAGTAATTGAGAGGGTAGTGTTGAATCAATTACTACAAAAAAATTCCAGATAACTTATATGTCAATACAAATCAAGATTACGTTGAAAGTGAAATAATGTTGTGACTCAGTTAGAACTAGAATCACTTGGAAAACACTAAGAATTGTTGTAACTCAGTAAGTACTAAAATATTACTTCTTTAGATGTTTAGTGTGATTAAACATAAATCAACTTTGTTATATAAATATAAAGTAAATAGCATGAACACAAGAGATACTAGGATTTAACATAGAAACCCAATTTGGAAAAAACCAATAATTGCAACTAGTTATTATTTTTCACTCTTCTAAAGTGAGCCATGTTAGGAGCCAACCCTATTAAAGGTTACAAAACATACTATTAGATGTAACCCTATTAAAGGATTTAGATCACCCTATTTGGAATGGCCTTGTTAGAGGTCTTTAGACATTTCAATCTAGAAATGCCACCTTGTTAGAGGATTTACAAAATAGTTGTTAAGCTAACTCTATTAAGAGATTTGACTCATTGCTACAATTTTTAGAGAGAAACAATGATACAACCTTATCTTTGCTGATTTCATATCTCAATTTTTTCTTGAGTGCTCTATCCTCCTTGATCAAATGAAACTTTGTAGCTTAGTCAACCCAGGGACCAATTCATTTTGCATAGATTGACTACAAGTATCCTTCCAATTCACTTCCTTTATTCATATTTTTTTATTCCACACTTATTTTTCCAACCACAAAACTTGACCTTATATTTATATATTTTACCTTTTCAATTCTACTTGAATATGCTTATAAACATTCAGTAATCAACCCTTGAGTTGGCTAGAATTAACAAAATAATCAATAGAGTCAATTTTGTAGATGCAAGAAAATCCTTTTTTAGCCAACCTTGCTCAATGAACACTAACTCAAAGAAGACTTTCCTTTGGCTATCAAGTGAAATTTATTAACACTCACTCCTCCTTGATTAGATGAAACTTTGTAGCTTAGTCAACTCAAGGACCGATTCATTCTACATAGATTGATTGCGAGTATCCTTCCAATTTGCTTCCTTTATTCATCTTCTCTTATTCCACACTTATTTTTTCAATCCCACAACTTGACCTTATATTTATATATTTTACATTTTCAAGTCTACTTGAATATATTTATAAAAGTTCAATAATCAACCCTTAAGTAAGCTAGAATTAACAAAATAATCAATAGACTCAATTTTGCAGATGCAAGAAAATCCTTTGTTAGCCAACCCTACTCGATGAATACTAACTCAGAGAAGACTTTCCTTTGGCTATCAAGTGAGATTGATTAACATTCACTCCATCCAACTTTCCTTTTTTTTTGAGTGAAGAGGCTGTCTTTCTATAGATTTCCTTTGGTAATCAAGTGAGCTCGATTAACACTTGTTCATTCCAACTTTCCTTCAACACCTGAGTACACTTAGTGGCAAATTTCTCTAAAGTTGGTTAACAAGACTTCCTTTGACTCCTAAGTGAGCTTGACATACACTCATTTTCTCATCATATATTTTACATTTGCATAACATCAAAGACAACATATAATTGAACAATTGTATCACACAACTCTATGGTATAGATATGAATCTCTAGAGGAAGACTAGGTATTCAATCTTCCGGCTTTAAAAACTTTACAGTTGGATTTGGATGGGAGCACCACAACCCTATCCCTACCAATTGTTCCATTTTAGCCTTCTCAAACTCCACATTTAACTTTGTATCTATAACATCCAAAAGATTTTTTTCACCATAGGTCCACTTCTCTCTTTCAAAATGCTTAAGTGGATTAGAATTATATTTATATTTACTTAGCTTTCCTTTTTAAAGATAGTTTAACTCATTTCCAAAAGAAAACTAGAACTCAAAATGAATCCTATTCTAGTGATCCCATATTTACCTCTTGAAAATTTTAAAATGAAACTTTGCTAAATTTGGAAAACCAATTAATTCTACAATATAAAGTACCAAGATTTTCATTTTCTTGCCCTTCTTATCTTTTATTTTTGAGGTGACCTACTTGTTGTTGTCTAAACTGGCCCTTCCTAAAAAATCCCCTCCCCCCTCCTCCCCACCCTGTAGATATTTCAGTTCACCTTATGGTAGATTATTGCTCTTTTAGGATGAGTTTGCTGCAATTTTGGGAAGAGAACATTGCCTTAGATGAAGAGAAATTGTTGCTAACAAAAGAAGTCACTACTAATTAACAGAGTTAAAACATATATTTTATGTTAAAATGAATTCATGTGTCCTTAATATAGGCAATGAATACCTTGATGATGTGTGTCCCTATGAAGGTCGACTTGACCTATTTAAGCTAGTAAAAACATTTTGTTTAATCATTTTATTCCTCCTACAACAAGATGAACTTGTTTTCACAATGAATTGTGTTGGAAATATTATAGATTGTGCTAAGTTATTGAGAGGGGAGGGGTCAATCAGTAACTTCTAAAACTTTTACAATTTCTACTCTTAATCCAATAATCCAATTAGCATTTAATCCATCACATATATTTTCATAAAGCATTCATAATACTGTGACACAAAGATTAGTGACCCAAAAACCTTCCAAATAGAAAGTAAAACTGGGGTGGGGATGATACCCACAAGCTTTAGTTCTATAGTATAAAGTTAGCCTGTTAAAGCTTGCATTGATCAATTTTGATGATCTACCCTGTTAGGAGCAATAAGAATTGCTAGTTCCACCTTGTGAAAGGATTTACAAACATATAATATAGTATGCACTCAGTAAAGAAATTCACAAGAGCTTGTTAGGTCTACCTTTTTGGAGGATTTAACTTATTGACCTATTTGGATGAAGCAGTAGTTGATCTTTTATTTTCAACTTGGCTTGCTAAATGAGTTTCCTTTATGTACTGATCACCTTTTTGTGATAGATATGTCTTTACTGCTCCTTATACTATTGTAGCCTTTTCAATTCACTCGTCCTGATATTCTTTGATCATTACATTAATTCCATACACACACATACACACTTGGATATGATAAAATACATTACATATATATACCAATCCAATTATACAAATTACAAAGTCGATCGCAATGCAAGTTTACACAAATATTACAAAGTCAGACCAAATAAAGACACTCAAATTCTGAAGACTAGTTTGGTGAAGTTCTAATACTCGGCATTGACTGTCAATGCTTGACATCATCATGCACTCTATAGACATAGAAGCTTAGTCCATACTAATCACTTCTAAGTAGTCTTGAACTTGGTCTACATTGGAGACTCAATAGATACTATGAAACTTGTCATATAAACTAAATCACTTGTTTACCATGGCAAGACTTAGTAAACACTATCACCTTGAGCTCAATATAAACTAAGTAATTTGGTTAACACTAAGAAGCTCAATTACCACTAGACTCACATTACATACAATATAAACTTAGTGGATATTACACAATTCTACTTGCACTGGTAAACTCATCATGCACTAGGATGCATGATTTACACTACTGATCTTCACTATAACTATGACTTCTTGGTAACCACTGGGATTTGTCTAAAGGACTTGGTAGCAATTGTAGAACTCAACAACAATTGAAATGCTTAGAAAACACTATTAACTATACAATAAGCTTGGTAGCTATATAAAATCTGAATAAGTGTGTGTCACTAATAACAAAATTGACTGATATGTCAACAATCTCCCCCTTTGGCATTAGTGACAAAAACATTTATCAGCCACAATAGAAAAAATGTTTACTTAATACCTTTTATCCATCACCATGTGACACTAGCTTGGTAGAGTATACTATTTTTGAGATTTCTCAAAATTAATTTTGTGAGGTATTTATCTATACATGGTAAGGTTTCTTCATATAGTATACTATACTTCTTTTTGATATACACAACATATCTTTCTGTACATTTCTCCCCCATTGGTTTTACAACTTATTACTGTAGACACCTAAATTTGATTACACCACTTTGGTAATCTAATTTAGCCATCTCTAAAGGCATCATTAATTAAATTCTTATTTAATTAATCCTTTTCTATCCCCTAGCTAATTAATTTAATTAATCATCTATAGTCCTAATTGATAAATCAAATAACTTATTATTTATCAATTAAATCCTTTTCTCCTATCTAATTCCAAAAATCCCCATTTATTAAATAAAATCCTCAAATTCAAAAACCCCTAACCTATCTCTAATCCTCCATTTAGCCTAATCCAACCCATCCACTCATACTAACCTAGCTTAGCCACTAACTCACCCAACCTCATTAATGCCATCCACTTGCACATCTCTAACATCCCTAATCTAATCCTAAACCCAAGCCTAATCCACCCCCTAATGTTGTCACATTCCCTAAACAAGTTTAAGACTTTCCTAAACCAAATCAAAGTCTCCCCTCAAAAATTCCAACCACCAAGTCATGAGTGCTCTTACAAACCATAAAAGACTCTTACAAGCTCACTCATGACTCTTACATCCATCTTCCACACTCTTCCCTCTTCCACACTCATTCCTCTTACATCCCTCTTACATACTCAACCCCACTCATCATGCCTTTAACCAACCCTTTAACCTACCCTCTCACACTCATCCTCCTTGTGACAACTGTCACCTTCCCATTGGTGCTAAACAAGTACAATCCATGTGCTCCCCTTTGAGTGCATCTTAGCCCTCCTTAACCATCTCCCCATCCTTGCATCTAAGCCCTCCATCTCTTTACCCCTTGGCCTATAAATTGAATCCCATCCCAAGCCATTTCAACAACAATCTTTGAGCTAAAGTTATCATGCCCTTTTGAGAGCCAAAATCCATACCCATACCCTTATAATGCCAAATTGAGAGCTCACAAAGCTACCAATTTGCTATTATCTATCTCCACAATTGAAGCAAATTTGACCAATTGAGCATACATCCACATCAAAGGACACATCTACAAAATTAAGAAAGCATGGAGTGTTTTCTCTTTTGAAGTTTGCATTTCTTATTTGCTTTCTTTGTCTAAGCTTATATGTGAATTTAGTTTTAGTTTGTGAATGTTTCTCTTATTGCTAATATTTTTTGCACACTAAGATCTAGTTCTACATTTTTGGCACGCCTGGTGGGACCCTGCTATGGGCCATTTTTTTCATCCATTTCAATCTAAAATTTGCTTTTACAAACTAACAATCTAATGGTTTGTTGTTGTTTGAGTTGTTGCAAGGTATGTTTGCTTATTTTTGCAGGTTGAAGGATGCACTAAAGAGAAGGATACACTCTTTAAAATCCAAAAATAACCAAAAAAAACAAAAAATTCTAAAAAAAGCTCGCGCCCGTCGATTCCCTTCACGCAGTGTCATCTCCGCAGTTTGGCGTCTCTGCCTATCATCTCTACAAAACGTCGTCTACAAAAATTCAATCATCGTCTTTGCAAGCTCAACCATCATCTCCACAAGCTCAACTGTCGTCTACGAAAGATAAACTGTCGTCTGCGCCTGCACAACCGTCGTCTGTGCGAGCTCAACTGCCATCTCTGAAAGACCAAACTGTCGTCTACAAATTTTGGCGTCTCTACTTGTCAAGCTGTCGTCTCCACCACTGCAATCTGCCAACTATCATCTCCGACACTGCCAGCTACTTTCTTCATCAGACTGTTGTCTACGTAGATCAACGTTTACGCAGATCAGCATCTGCGCATATTGTCGTCTTTGCCTGTTGTATTGTTTTCTAGGATTTGTCGCCTAGTTTTGGGTTGTCTTGTCGAAGTCATTCTCTTTGCATGCTTTCAAAACTCTAGCAAATAAACTGAAAATTTGACTTTTAGTGGTTTCGTAGGATTTAGACCATTCTAAGCATTTTTTACGCATAGGAAAAATAACAAAAAAATTTTTAAAAAAATTTCCCATAGTTAAGCTTTCATTTTTGAAAATTTTGGATAACTAATCAAATTGCTTTTTTGTCTTATTGCAGGTTGGAGCAACAAACTCAATCATATTTCTTAGGTTTTCGTTGGAATGAACTTAAATGTTTAAAGCATTTTTCTTTGAATGAATGTTGTTCAAAAACACACTCTTGAATGCCATGGATAAAAATCAACCTTTTATTGAAATGCATGCTTAAAACAAATGAACACAATCTTGAATGCCAAAAATCAACTAATCATTGCAATATATCACACTTCAAATTTGGGCTTAAAACACTCTAACACAATCTTGAATGCCTAACAATCAATAAACATTGCATGGTTTTGATGCATCTCAATGATGCTCGCATTTCTTACGTTGACGAATTCTCGATTTCTATTATGTTGACGATGCTGTCAAGTTGGAATAAACATTGTATGCCATAATCACGAGTGCCTTCAATCATAGCTTACAAAATCTAAATCATCAATTGGAAAAGAACTCTGCTTTTTAGCCCAAGGTCATCCAAGTCTTCTCTCCCCTTGTTGTCTTTCGAGGCCATCTTGGGTGCATAAGATTAGGATCCAAAACCTTGTTTTCTTTTTTAGGAGGCCTGCTTGGGGATTTCATCACCTCTTGGGATGACCTCAACTCTAGCATTCCGACGGAGTATAAGAATCGGGAGGTGAATCAAAAGACACCTCTCTTGGGATCAAGATTTTGTCACTCGAGCTAAGCCTCAAAGAACTTTATACCCTTGAGAAGTGAAAGAGGAGAAGTGGTTTACCGCTCCTCTCAGCTATGTGACATCTTTTTGGTTTCATCTACGAATATGGGCCTTACGTACCTTGTGTATATCGAGGACTCCCTAGCTAAACCAAATTTCATCCTTGTAGAAAGCTTCCTAAGATGTTGGTGTGTTTGACGTGCTTGCTCCAAAATTTTGTCTGCTTGTTTGTTCATAGCCTTTGAATGAATGTTTGCCAACTTTGGTCAAAATCCCAAAATAGTAGAAATCTCCCAGCTCAATGCATACTTAGCATAGTCACTGCCTCATCAGAAAATCATCCAAGCTCCCTTAGCTCTTTGTTTTAGAAAAATTCCAAATCCAAAGTCCATCCAAATTGTCCCCCCCAGCCAACTAGCAACCCAATCCAAAATCACACCCAAGCCTTTAAAGAGTTGTTGTCACTTTGCTAGAATTTGCTATCCAATCAATCCTACCAATCAACCAATCTCACCAAGGTTATCCCTCTGACAGAGCATTGTCTAGGGTAACCCAGCTTTGTCACTTGTATCCCTCATCACCTTGAGCTAAAGGTTGGGATCCACAAGTGGTCAATCTCGTGTCATGCCCATAGGATCATTAGTCTATCCTTAAGTTTGACACAATCTCCACCAATCTTGCACATAGGAAAGCAAAACTCTCACTTTTGACAGCATACCCTTGGAAGTCTTCCATCCACCAGAAAGCCAAAAATCTCTAGCCAATCCTCCTTAGGTCTGTCATACAGCTTTGACTCTCCCTAGAAAATCTTTCATTAGCCAATCCAAAATCTAAGCTTAATCCAAATCCAACCATGAGCTTTCGTGTTCATCCATATGCAAGACCCCATTCCCATCAAACTCATCGTCAAAGCATGAAGTACCAATCCTATCATGATATATTCGGTTGTATTGTCCTGGCTCCTACCACCTCCTATTCCAATGATGAGGAAGATCTGATTGACTATGAAGAGCATCTTGAGAGCCTTAGAAACATTCCACCAACCATCCCCCAAAATCCAAGAGTTATTCCAAACTATCTAGTCATGCCATTTGATATCCCAGCTTCTCCTCCATCACCCAATCAACCAAGCTTCCAATCTTCCACCCCCATCACACTAGCTATTCTTGTTAATCCACCTCTACTTTTGATGCACGAGTCTCCAAGGAATCTCCTAGAAGAAATACAAGAAAAGCAGCCTCCAGCAGTCGGTAAGCCATGTCAGCTAATCCAACCATGTGAAGTAGTTAGTGATGAAGCTTCCCCATCTGTAATATCACCTCCATCTCCCATAGCTATCATCCCCATACCATCCATCAAATTGCTTAAAATCCTTCCACTTCCCACAAGCATCAAAATCCCACCACCTGTCAAATCCCTCCAAATCCTATCCACCTCACCTCCAAGAATTTCCGAAATCTCCCATAATGACCCTTATGCATCCATCCTCTACTCACCCATCTCCACTACTAAATCTACCATCTATCCATCCACTGCCTTTGAAGAATCCATCCCTTCACCTCCTATCATACCATCCATCCCAATCCAATCCTATCAAGATCTTGCCCAAAAGCATGTTGACATCCCCCAAAGCATAAACGAAGATATCATTGCACCATGTCTTCCATCCATAGCGCAGTCACCATCCCCTCCATCTCCAAAAACTCAAGCCATACCTCCTCTGCTACAGGATATCTTTTCATCCCATCAACTAAATCAGGATCCTATCCTACCATCTCCTCTACTCCATGCTCCCATCTTACTACCTATCCAAGCTATTCCACCATCTATAATCTACCCTCTTGGTTCACTTACATTCATCCATGGTGGCCTCCTCTCAGCAGAAGAATTAAGAATAGTATCTCCCAATCACAGTACATCTGAGAAAGAACTTCCATCATTTTTTGCAAGCAAAAAGTACCCTCAGCTAGTTCAAATGCTCAATCGATGGCATTATCAAGGTCAAGGTTTAGGACCACAAGAGCAAGGAATTAGAAAGCCTATTATTCCACAAAAGAATCCAGGATTTCATGGTCTTGGATATGTATCCAAAGGCTCACCATCTAAAAGTGTTGGTACACCACACTCCCAAACCAAGCCTATCTCCAAACCCACCATGCCAGCCTCCCATCACTCCTTCTAGAAAGCTTATGTCATCCCCCCTCCACCATCCTTGCAACCCAAAACAACTTACCATATCCCTCCTTCATTTGCTAAATCCATTTTGGGTCCCTATGTCCCAAAATCTACCATCCTCCATCCTCCTATCAACCATCATAAAAATCCTATTCCATCCGTTCCTATGCAAGATCAACAAAGGCACATATCAGGGCACATCATCCATCATCATCGCCCTACATGCTCTTCCATATCCTCTCCATCTCACAAAGCTTCTCCTAGCCATCTTCCCAAAGCTTACGACAGCAATGCAAATGCCAACTTCAAAAAGCATAAAACTAAAAATCCACATCCTAGGCAATCATATGTATATTTTAAAAGACATACTCCAAAAAGGCAAAATCCAATCAAAGAATGCAAAATAATGCAAAAGCCTATAAAACAAAAATCCAAAACCATGTGGATCCCAAAGAAAAAAGTTGAAACCCAATGCATAATGGCATCCACCATTGCTAATCCTCCATCTAGTGACTCATGTCCCCCATCTCCTAACTCCATCTTGGGTGCCTATATCCCCAAGCATGCTTCCACAAATCCACCATCAAGCCCGCATCTACCATCTATCCCCCATATGCTCTTTTCACACCTGTCCCAACATGTGCCAATGTTGATCCTACAAGCATCCCCATCTCATGCTCCTTTCCATCCTTTTCATCCTTCCATCTACCACCAATCCCATCTAATCCAAAATATTGCATAAATCACACATTCGGTGTACCAACAACTAGCAACAAAATTGAACATTCCAATAGCTAGTGAAAAAAAAAATTCCAAAGAAAAAGCCAAAAATAGCTGAAGAAAGCCAAAATCCTTCCAGCTAAGTCCAAAGTCAAAAAGTCAAAAAGAAAAAAATAAAGAAAAATAAAGCGTCCACTGGTGAAAACTTGGCAATTCAAGCACCTTGGACAAGTACCATGATGAAAACTTGGCAAACAAGCGTCATGCGTAATCCAGCGATCCACAACTTAGCCTATCATCCTCATGCTTTTGGTCATCTCTTGACATCCAACTCCATCTTCCAATCTATCCATCTATCCTTCACCCTCCAGCTTCCATCTCACACCATCCACTTATCTCCTACAGCTTCAACCAACCATCCTAGCTATCATCCATCTCCCTAGCACCTCCAGCTTTTCCATCCTAGCTTCAATCCTATCACATCCATTGTAAGACCTTCTTCCACATGTTATCTTCTGACTAAGGGCATTGTATTCCTTGGAGATCTTTTCTTGTCCATCCTCCCTTGTCATTGGTATCTAGCTCTAGGCTATCCTCATGCAAACCCAATGTCATCTCTTTATGTCCATCATAATCCTAGCTATCTACCATCCTATCTAGCCATCTCATCCTGCTCCTTTGGCGATCCTTGGTCACAAAATCTCTCATCATCATTTGGATGCATCTTGCCAAATCCATATCTTCTGCTATCACCCCATCCTTAGCTTTCGCATCGTGCACAACATCAAACCATCTCGCTATCCTATCATCCTGAGCTTTTTCATGCTTGTAACTATCTTGGTCAGCTTCAGCTTGTAAATATCTTGGTCCATCAGCTTGTACATCCTCTTTAGCTTAGTACCATTGTATCTACCTAGCTTTCATGTCAGTTCATCCTTGATCAACATCTTGCACACATCACACATCTTGGTTAGCTATTCTAGTGCATCCTTTAGCTAGATCTCCAGTCACCAAAGTGTTATCCTTCTTAGTTCAACTTGCCAGATGCATCACTCATCCAGATCCATCAGCTTAGGTGCTCTCCGATAGATCCTTGTAGGATATAGCTTTCCTCATGTCTGATCTTGGTCTGTTAGTACCTCATCCTACCCATCTTGTTGGAAAATGGTTCTCTTTTGGATCTTCACTTTCTTTTGATTTGGAATCTTTTGTTTTGGGTCTTGAAATATCTTTTCCAAGCAATCTCCTTGTTCCCTCCTCAAGGTTGCCACGATCTTCCATATCATGGTATGCTGCGAATGGGGCAATTAGAGTGTAAGGTCTTGATCAGGTCTTTTGCTTATTTTCTTTTTCTTCTTGTGGGTTACCTAGTGTCGTTTCCATGCTGCTTCCTTTGGGATTCATATGTGATACTGGGGCAACCCTTGCGTGTTTGTTTCAAGTCAGTTGGTCAGTCCTCTAGACAGTTGGTGAAAAGGCTTTGATGTTCTTGGTAACCTTGGTAATTAACCAATAGTCCTATAGCAAATCTAGTGCTCAACTACATTGTGGTACTTCTCTTTGAAGTATCCCCCCACTCAAAAAGCTTTAATGGATTCCCTTCATCTCCATTATCCCCCATCCATATCCAGCACCTATCTCAGCTTATGCATCAGTATCTCTTTGGATCAGTCCTTATGCTTAGCTTTAGGGATCCACAATCCTAGTCTTAGGGATCCACCAATCAAATCAATCCACCAAGCCTCATCTTTTGAGATCCACAATCCTAGTCCTAGGGATCTCCGAAACCCATCTTTCGCCAATCTAACTCTTTGAAATCCTATTGTATCAGCTTTATTATCCCATCATCCCTCCCCTCCTCCATGGATTCTTTTTATAGCGCTCCGCTCCTCCATCCTCCCCCCCAATCCTGGAAAGTCTTAAGCTTGCTTTACTTTTGTGCCCCTGATTTCCCTTTATCATTCTCCCGTATGAGAGTTTGAGATAATTCAGCCCCTTCTCTTAGCCAATATTGTGTCTTAGCTCATCTCAATTTCTTGTACTTTTCAAGAAGTCATCAAGCCTCGCTTTCTCTCCTCGCCGCCTTCTTGAGGGGGCATCATCTAAGTCTAGTCTCTCCTCTTCTTATCCGAGACTGGGCCAACCTTGTTGCCAAAATGTCTTCTTTGTGTTGTCTTCATTCGAACTTCTTTGAAATAGTGTTGTCTCAACACTATGTCAAAGAGGGGCAAAATGTAGACACCTAAATTTGATTACACCACTTTGGTAATCTAATTTAGCCATCTCTAAAGGCATCATTAATTAAATTCCTATTTAATTAATCCTTTTCTATCCCCTAGCTAATTAATTTAATTAATCATCTATAGTCCTAATTGATAAATCAAATAACCTATTATTTATCAATTAAATCCTTTTCTCCTATCTAATTCCAAAAATCCCCATTTATTAAATAAATCTATTTGATAAATAAAATCCTCAAATTCAAAAACCCCTAACCTATCTCTAATCCTCCATTTAGCCTAATCCAACCCATCCACCCATACTAACCTAGCTTAGCCACTAACTCACCCAACCTCATTAATGTCATCCACTTGCACATCTCTAACATCCCTAATCTAATCCTAAACCCAAGCCTAATCCACCCCCTAATGTTGTCACATTCTCTAAACAAGTTTAAGACTTTCCTAAACCAAATCAAATTCTCCCCTCAAAAATCCCAACCACCAAGTAATGAGTGCTCTTACAAAACATAAAAGACTCTTACAAGCCCACTCATGACTCTTACATCCATCTTCCACACTCTTCCCTCTTCCACACTCATTCCTCTTACATCCCTCTTACATCCCTCTTACATACTCAACCCCACTCATCATGCCTTTAACCAACCCTTTACCCTACCCTCTCACACTCATCCTCCTTGTGACAACTATCACCTTCCCATTGGTGCTAAACAAGCACAATCCATGTGCTCCCCTTTGAGTGCATCTTAGCCCTCCTTAACCATCTTCCCATCCTTGCATCTAAGCCCTCCGTCCCTCTACCCCTTGGCCTATAAATTGAATCCCATCCCAAGCCATTTCAACAACAATATTTGAGCTAAAGTTATCATGCCCTTTTGAGAGTCAAAATCCATACCCATACCCTTATAATGCCAAATTGAGAGCTCACAAAGCTACTAATTTGCTATTATATATCTCCACGATTGAAGCAAATTTGAGCAATTGAGCATACATCCACATCAAAGGACACATCTACAAAATCAAGGAAGCATGGAGTGTTTTCTCTTTTGAGGTTTGCATTTCTTGTTTTCTTTATTTGTCTAAGCTTATATATGAATTTAGTTTTAGTTTGTGAATGTTTCTCTTATTGCTAATGCTCCTTGCACACTAAGATCTAGTTCTACAATTACATTTTCTCACCCATGACATATGTCTTTCTCCCCCTTTTTGACATTAATGCCAAAGATTTATTCTATTTACATAGCAACACCAAAATGATATTTAAAAAAATTTGAATGTACCTTAAGAATGATTGCCAAAGTTTTATCCCAATTGTCTTGTAGGACCTTACATGTGTGAAGTGCAATTTGGACTTTTGTAGACAATTCTATCATATGGTCTGCAATAGAGAACTTATTTTCATGGATTAGATTTTTTGAATGTATAATTTGCTTCTATAGTGCATCCATGTTGGGAAGAATCATATTCTATTATCTTTTGGAAATGTGTAGAGCTTGAACTAGGGTCAAGTTCAAACTACTGAGCACTACCCTTGAGATTGTAGATTTCACAGTCACACCAAAAGCACATACTGATGGTGGAGAGGGATCTTATCGAGGAATAGTTGCTACGCCAACACCCCCCCACATGATGGAGCTGGATACAACCATTTATCATGTGGGATTTCCACCCACTACATACCATGTTGATAATACAAGCCTACATGGACGAAGGGTCAATGGGCTTGAGGGACTCGAATCGATGACCTACACTCTGATACCATGTTAGAATCTGAAAAGATTGATAACCCAAAAAACTAGTGCAAAGAATAGATATCTAAACTATAAATGCAAATAATATAAAATTAGAATAGCAACATAGAGTTATTCTCCAAGAGAGTATTGCAAATATTGGAAGCAAAATAGCATTAAGAGGATGCAAAAGAAATCAATTCCAAATACAAGCCAGGTAGCATGCTTATATAGACTAGGAAGAGGGAGGAGGTGGCAATGCCGACCAATGAGGAGCAACCATCTATCAGACTAAAGATAGCAAAGTATCTTCCTAAGATAGCTAATGGATGCTCACATGTAGGAAGGTGACACCTTGCAACCACTTTCTAAATAAGACATGCTTTATTAACCTAAGAAAGATTATTAAAAGTGTAGGGAAAAAACTAGCAATAAAGGGGGAAAAAAATAACCCACTAAGAAATTAAAAAAAGACACTAGCAGAGATCTTCATCTATTTTGGACAATTTATCATTTATTTCCTTGGTAAACTTGGAAACATTACATAGCTTTCCAAAAAGTGATGAGACATTTATATAAAATGCTTCCAAACTACCCAACATTTTATAAAGTTCTACTTAATAAATAGCTATTTGTTGAGCAATATGCTCCAACACTTTATTATCAAACTTATTTTCTTCCTTCTATACTAGTTTATCATGTCCATTAGTATCTTCATTAAACTTATGTATTGTGTCTGCTAGTTAATACAAAATTGGTTGTGAAGAATCAACCTCAATACCTATGGTCTTTGCCAAAATGTTCTTTGCACATTCAATAATCTTGAATTCCTTATCTCTTTCCTCTCTAAGTCTTTGTTGTTTAGCCTTCTTATGAAGGAGTTCACCAAATGATTGTATTTGGTTTGGATTAAGCTTGGAAATGTCCCAATTTTAGATTACAATTTCTTCATCTAAGTAAATTTCTTCCTCTATCTCTTTTCCTTTACCCAAATTTTTTTTTGCTCCGTTGAACCTTGGGCTCAATTTTCCTTACACTTAATGCTAGTGTACCTAGAGTAGAAACAATTGTAGACATACTATGACTAGTTGGGAAAATTGATATTGCATTATAGAAGGAATATTAATAGAAATACCTAAAGAATCCAAAATTGATGTGCTCAAAACTAAAGTAGCCAACTTGATAGAAAAGGTGATAGTCTACATCTTGGTAGATAAAGTGGAGGTCACTTTAGTTAGTGATGTGCTAAGCTGGGTAGAAGCAAAGAGTGATTGGACACTTGAGTTGTCACTAGTGGTCACAATAAATCTTGTTGGGGCTATCTCTATGCTTGTTGTTGTCACTAGTTTTCTTGGAGAGTGAGGAAGTGAAGAAATAACAACTACAACTATCTTAACTAGATTAGTCTCCTCATCATCTTTCTTTGCTTCCTTAATAGCCTCTTGTCCTTGTTCCTCTTCATCTTCTTCATTGTCAAAATAAGTTGCTTCTTCAATATTTTCTTCTTCATCTTTCTCCTTATCTTCTTCATCATCATCATCATTAAAATTAACTAGAAAATCACTTGGTTTATCTAAAAGATAAATATTTTTCCAAGTATTTGTTGCATTCCTTACAAAATGTTCAATATCTTTTATCGAAACTAGGCAAGTATAGAACTTTAGAGTCAACTTTTCTTCATTTTTCTTCAGTGAATCTTTTACCTCTACATCTGATATGCTTAGTATAAGCTACCTCAAGGTTTTCCTGTAGATGTCTATCATAGTTTGCATGGAAAAATCCCATCTTGGCTTGATTTACTCCAGCAAATCATTAGGAATCTGAGAGGCAATCTAATCAAGTGAGGACTTCAACTTACCCAACTATCCATCACTATATCTTCAATCTACTTCTACTCCTCAACTATTCTTATTTCATACTTTAATGATTTGAAGTTTTTTATACTAACTCCTACTTCCAAATATTTCAATATGTCCTAGAAGTTGGGTGGAGGTTTTCTAAATATAATGTCTACTCCTTCCTTGTTAGATTTCTTCCTAGAGGATCTTCTTATGAAAACTGCATTGTATGGCTTTTGTGGCTTGGTGATAATCACCTTGCCCTTTTTCCTTAATGGCTCTTCTTCCTTAGATTCTACCTTTTCCTCTACTTTCTCATCCTTTTCTTCCTCATCCTCACCTTTTCCCTTAGTTAACAAAAAAGTTGAACTGGTTTTTAGTTTTGCAATCCTTTTCTTTCCTTTGTTGACTGCCTGAGGGAGCTTTATTTCAAGTTCAATTTTTTCTTTTGCTTCATCATATGTTCCAAAATATGCAACCTTAGGATCAACTAGCTCATTGACAAGTGCTTCAATGATGTCTTTGGTTTCATCAATATTAACCTCATATCCAAGAGGTTTAATTCTAGGCTTAACTACTTGTATATACACTTTGTCATTATCCATCATGAAACATACATCATCCTTATAATCTTTAACTAGTTTCTTGGGGATTTGGTATCTATTGTTCATTTTCTCTTTGAATGCATCAAATTAATTGTCCATAATACTATTGTAATTTTCACCCAGTTCAACAATAAACTCAATTATCTGATATAGCACATGCACATCTTTTCTCCAAACAATGATGCCTTTTGAAGGGAAGAATTTTTTAACATAAAAGAATAGAAAAATTAACAAGGAACCAAACTTACATGGGTTATTCTTTGATGTCCTTATGCTTTCCATATTCTTGTTGAACTATTTTAACAGTAGCTTGGCAAGCTCAAAAGATAAATTGTTCTTTACCACTTTGTATGCCAAGTCCATAGCTTCACATGACACACTGTTCAACCTACTAGACCTATAAATCTTATGAACAATGATGTGAATACCAAACTTCAACTCCATATCTAAAACACTACTAATTTTCATTCCTTTGTCATCCCATTCTATTATTGTTTTCTTTTCAAGTTTAGCCCAACCTAAGGTTTTTGTCATTTTGGCTTTGGCTAGCATTAGGAGACCAATGATTTGATGAACCATTTTCTTTGTTATCAATATTGGTTTTTCCAACCACAACTATCCATTATGCACCCAATTAAGGATAGACCTAATCCATTTAACTTGAAATTCATGAGGAATGTGAGGGATGTGAGTTAACCCTTTGGTTTGTAGGTGTTGGTGCTCAGGTTTCAAAACTCCATTTACACACAGTTGGCCTAGGGCATCATCCATTTCCAATGTACCAATCTCTTGAACAACACACTTTAAATGAGTGTGAATATCATTGAGAAAAAGTACCTTTGGAGGGATTTGCGACTACACTCCACTTGGATCTAGGGTTTTGATGATTGCAAGACTGACCTTGAAATTAGGTGCCTTCCATTCCACTCCATGAACCAACATGTTAGATCATTACTTAACCTTGCTGCTATTAGATGCTAGCTTCACTCAGTAGGTTTTTGAGAAAATTAAAAAAAAATTGTTGTTAATTTGCTCAAATTGCTTGAATGCTCTGAAGATTACACTTCACAATAGCTCTCAAAATTTCACAATAAGAATGACTTCGATTCCATCATTTTTGTTAAATTTTTTCCATAAATTCTTAGTATGAAATGTAGTTTGATTGACATCATTTTTATATACTATCATCCACTACTTTGCATTGAACACTCACTGAAGTCTTTCTGACTCAATAACCATATGAATCTTTATTACTCCTAACCTCGTTCGGTAGAGTCTTTTGTCACTTGGTTACCATATAGAATTTACTTACTCCCAACCTCACTTGGTAAGATCTATGACCTAATCTCTCTCAGTGGAGAAGCTAACTTAGTAGATGCTGATCCCTTTGTATCCTCAATACAGATTTGGATCATTCTTTCAATGTGAAACTACTTTGGATGTCTTCTTTGATAGCATAGTTCTAGTTATCCCTTGAGAACTTAAGTATAAATGGTGGAGTCAACCAATTCTTGAGTGAATTTATCACCACTACTTGTACTTTATTCTTGGTAGACTTTGGAACCCATTGCTACCTCATCTATTTTCAAATGTTATCATCTTTCACCTTCTTTTCATCTTCTATTCTACTAGTATTCATACAATTCTTAGAAAGATGACCAAGTTCTATACAAATAAAACATATTTTAGTAATGTCTCTTTTCCTCACATTATTTTTAACACAATTTATACCAATGTATCCAAATTCTCCATAATAATGACATATGCACCAAATGTTTTAGTCTCAACCAGATATTGTTTTCACAATTTGTTCTACTAGATTCAATATCTTGGTTTTGCATTTTGATAACTTGTGTCCTCTAACAAGGCCACTCCTAATAGGGTGATTAAATCCTCTAACAAGGTTACACCTAATAGAGTGTTTTGTAACCTTTAACAGGTTTGGCTCCTAACAAGTCTCACCTTAGAAGAGTGAAAAATAGTAACTAGTTACAACTGGTGGTTTTTCTCAAATTAGGTTTCCATGTTAAATCTTGGTGTCACTTGTGTTCATGCTATTTTTTTCATTTGTATGCAACTAATTTAAGTAAGTTAAAACACATTTAATCTTTTAATATTTTCATGTTAAGCATTTTATGGGTTTCAGTTGCTATTTTAGTACTTACTGAGTTACAACATTTACTAGTGTAAACTAAATGCCTGTGTAATCAAAAATTTTAGTGAATTTGTGTGTTCTGTGTTGACATCTAAGGATCTAGGATTTATTTTAGTGGTAATTGATTCAACCCTCCCCTCTTAGTTACTCATCTTATATTTCCATCAATTGGTATCAACGCTTCTTGGTGCCTACAAAAAAGGTTTCAAGGATGTTAGATAAAGATCAATATGTCTTATAGAAGAGAGATTCCCAAGATGAAAAAAGATAAGTTCTAGGCATGGAAAGAAATTATGATGTTGCACTTGGAAACCATTAGTGATTCAAGTTTGAAATAATTGGAAAATTCTTACAAGGCTCCTACTAGAACACTGACTACGGAAGAGATTTATGAAAAGAAAAATCATAACCTCATGATGATTGACATTGTATCAACTCTTAACTATCTTGAGTGTAATGAGATCAAGGGATGTGCTACTACTCATGATATGTAGACCAAACTAAAGGATATCTATGGAGGTGATGATAAAATATAAAGTGCCAAGGTAGAAAGCTTAAGAGGTTAGTTTTATTAGATGAAAATGAGAGAGGATGAAAACATTGAAAAATATGTTGAGAGAATCAAAGCCTCTAGAGGAACAATTAAAAACATGATAGTGGTAAGAAAGGTATTGAGAACCCTTTTTCCTATCTATGCAATCAAAGTGTCTTCTATTCAAGAGATGAGACATGATCCAAATAAAAAGATAACTATGGATTCTCTAGGTGGAAGGTTTACTACATTTGAACTAGATAACTATAATAATTATACTCTTAGTTCTAGCAACCTTAAGTCTACATTTGAAGCCAAGGTATCACTCAAGAAGAAAGATAAAAAGTCTAAAAGAAAAAAATGTGAAAGTGAAGAGGAAGATACTTCTAATAGTGATCTTGAATCCATTGAAACATACTTGCAAGAAGGTATCCCAAAGGAAAAGTATAAAGGAAAAAATCCTTTAATCTACTTCTCTTGTGAAGAAGTTGGACACATTGCTGCAAAATGTCCAAACAGAGAAGACAAAGATGAAAAGAAGCACAACAAGTAAAAAAGTAAGAATGATTTCAAGAACTTCAAGGAAAACAAGAACAAAGGTAAAAAATCTTATTTTATGGTTAAATATTCAAATAGTAGTGAAGATGGTGAAATGATTTATATTGTTGTAAAGAATGAATCTGATGATGAATGAGATAAAATGGCACGTATCTCTCATGTTAGAAAAAATGATACATGGATTACTGATAGTGATTGATCACATCATATGAATGGTGAAAAAAAGAGTTTGAACATATGGAATATTATGATAGTGGAAGTGCGAGATTTGAAAACAATGAACCATGTTGCATAAAAATAAAAGGTTATATCCCACTTACCAATGAACTTAGATGTGACAATTCTTATAAAGCATAAAATATACTGAGTGTAGAACAATTGAATAACATTGGATTCAATGTATAATTCATGAATGGGATGGCCAAACTATTGGATGGAAAATGAAATCTAGTTGGGTTTGGTAAACAAACAAAAGGTAACCTATTCTACCTAGATCTCAGTGAAAGTTCATGTTTCATTGCTCAAGTAGAAGAAAGTTGGTTATGACATAAACAACTATGTCATGTGAAATTTGATAATATGATCAAGATATGCAAGACCAATAGAGTAAGAGGTATTCCTAGTCCAAGGAAACCTGATATGGTCCTATACAAAAATTGTCAAATTGGTAAGATGGGAAAGACAAGTTTCAAAACCAAGAACCATCATTCTGAAGAAGTCTTGGAGTTGGTTCATAAAAACTTATGTGGACCTATTAGAATAAAGAGATACTATGGAGATAAGTATTTTATTCTTTTTGTTGATGATTACTCTAGAGTGATGATTGTAATGTATCTAAAAGATAAGTTTGAAGCATTTCAAAAGTTTAAGTGGTATTCGGAAAGAGTAGAGAAAGAAAATGGAAAGAAGCAGAAGTGTTTGAGGTCAAACAGAGGTAGTGAACTAATTTCCAATGAGTTCAATGAATTCTACATTGAAAGAGAAATTAAGGGACAAGTATCAACCCCTAGTACAACACAATAGAATGGTATAGCCAAAAGAAGGAACTGATCCATCATGGATTTTGGAAGAACTTTGATAATAGAGAAGAGTGTTGCAATTAAATAATGGAATGAAGAAATTAGTACTATAGCATACCTTTAGAGTATAGATGATGAAAGACTCAAATCAAACTCCTTATGAACTATGGTATGGATACAAACCTAATGTAAGTTGCTTGAAAGTATTTGGTAGCAAATGTTATATTCTGAAAGAGTTTAGGAAAGGTAAATTTGATGTCAGAGGTGATGAAGGCATATTCCTAGGATATCTCTATGGAAGTAAAGCATGTAAATATTTGAACTTATCAGCTCATAAGATCATAGAAAGTGAACATGTAAGAATTGATGAGTTAGCAAAAAATAGTGAAGAAGAAAGCAACAAAAAACATAAGGATTGCATAAAATCTGTCTACTACGAACTTGATACATTGAAAAATCCAATTGGAAGTTAGCAAACTTCATCTTTGAAGTTGCCAAAATCTCCAAAGGCTATTGAGTTGCAACCAGTGCAACTTGAGTCATAGTTTGAAGGGCCTAAGTTGCAGTCAAAAGCTATCGGGATGTTGCCAAAGAAAATCAAGTTTGATGGATCCAATTCATAGATAGTGGGAGCTGAGCTTGATATATAAGATCATGGATAAGCTAGTGAACAATTTTCTAAATCCAAAGTACTTGTATTAGTGAGAAATGTCAGAAGAAACCATACACCTAATCAGATCATTGGAGAAAAGCCAAATGTATAATGACAAGAATAAATTAAAAGGTACATATTTTCTTACTGAATTTGAACCTAGATCAGTGAAAGATTCTTTGGATAATGAAATTTGTATTAAAGCTATGAATGAAGAGATAGAAGAAATAAAGAGAAATAAGACTCAAACTCTTGTTCCTAGACCCAAGGATAAAAATGTAATTGGCACAAAGTGGCTTTTTAGGAATAAGCTAAATGAAGATAGACAAGTTTCTAGAAACAAAGAAAGGTCAGTATGCAAAGGTTATTCTCAAGAAGAAGGTATGGTTTATGATGAAACTTTTTCTCTTGTGGCAATATTAGAAGGTGTTCAAACTTTACTTGCTTATGCTACACATAGAGGATGTAAAGTTTATCAAATGGATGTGAAATCTATATTCTTGAATGGACTTTTTGAAGAGCAAGTTTACATAAAACAACCTAAAGATTCGATGGATCCTAGCAAAAGGGATATGGTCTACAAATTGCACAAAGCATTGTATAGTCTGAAGCAAGCTCCTAGAGCTTGGCATGAAAGACTTCATAACTACTTGATAAAGATTGGTTTTCAAAGAACAAATGAGAACAAAAACCTATATATCAGAGAAGAACCAAAAAAGAAAATTGTGTTGGCAAAAATATTTGTGGTTGACACATTATTTATTGGAAATGATGAATTATACAAAGATTTTTAAGAAGAGATGAGTGAAGAATTTGAGATGTCCATGTTTGGAGAGATAGAATTCTTTGTTGGATTACATATTCAATAGAAGAAAGATGGTATCTACATTGCTTAATCTGAATATATCATGGAGATAATAAATTTTTTTGGAATGGAGGATTCAAGACTAGTTGGGACACCTATGTCTACTAGACATAAGCTTTCCAAAAATGATGATTCCAAGGAGGTAGATTAGACCACATATAGATCAATGATTGGAAAATTATAATATGTAGTTCATAGAAGGCTTGATATTGTATTAGCAGTTGGTATGGTGGAAAGATTCTTAGAAAATCCTAAAGAAAACCATATGATGGAAATAAAGAGAATCATGAGGTATCCAAAGGGTACTAAAGACTATGGATATGGTATAAAAAGGAGGAAATTTCAATTTGAAGGCATTGATAGATGTTGATTGGGAAAGAAGTGTTGATGATAGGAAGAGCACCAATGGTGGAGCAATATTTCATGGTAAATGACTAGTGTCTGGAACAAGCAAGAAGTAGAATTTTATATCTCAATCTACAATAGAGGTAGAGTATAGAGTAGTAGCAACTAATTGCTTCAATATTGCTTGGTTCAAACAACTATTGGTAGGTATGAAGGTAGAGATCAAGGATCTAATGGTTATCTTATATGATAACATTGGTGCAATTAATATATCAAAGAATCTTGTTATGCATACCAAAACCAAGCACATTTCTATAAAATATCATTTTTTGAGAGAATTGGTGCAACATAAAGAGGTAAGATTTGAATATGTGAATACTAAAGAAAAAATTGCAATCATATTCATTAAACTATTGCCTAAGGATGAGTTTTTGTATCTAAGAGGTAAGTTAGGGGTCATTCCCCTATCTGAAGCTCACTAAAAGAAGTTTAGTGATGCATCAGATAAAGCATTTTGAAGATCAATTAGTTGATGCAATATTGAAAATGGCATATTGAATATGAACTAGTGCATGAGGTACACTAATATTTATTGAATATTTTCTTTGGCATGAGATGTCTAAGAGGGAGAGTTTGTTGTTATATTATAGAAATTTTCTAAAGAGGGAGAGTATACATTTCATAGAAATTTTGTTCGAAGATGTCAGGGAAAGAAGATGAACTTGGTTTGATATCAAAGGAGGAGAGTTTTCTATGAGAAGAAGATGTTGAAGGTAGAGTTTTCTAATAGAGGGAGAAACTAAAGGTATAAGAGTTCATGCTAATAGAGGGAGTCCTCGTGGATGAGAATCAAAAAAAAACTAAGGATATTATCCTTACTTTTATTTTTCACTAAAATTTCATTGTATTATGAGATGTTGTGTTGCCATCAATGCCAAAGAGGGAGATTGTTGAAAAAAATAATGGTAATTGTGTATTGTCTTTGATGTTACACAAAATTTCATATCTTTACTAGATAGTTTATGTTGAGCTCACTCAACTGATGAAGATAGTTTCTTGTATCTTCCAAGCATTCTAGAGTTTTCCAAATTTAGAAGACAGTGTTTGCCAAGTTCACTTGGACGACAAAGAGAAGTTCATAGAAGATTGAGTGTTAACCAACATCACTTGGTCAATGAAGGAAAAGTTAAATGGAACTAGTGTTAAACAACCTCACTTAATTAGCAAAGGAACTTTGTAAAGACATAGTATTAACTGAATTCACTTGGTTGAGATAAGAAAATCATTTCTAAGTTATTGTCTACCAAGTAGGGTCAACTAAAAAAGGATTTTCCTATTTTGGCATATTTAGTTCAATAGACTTGTTTGTTGGGTCTAGTTGACTGAGGTAATGAATATTAATTATTCTAATTTGTATTCAATCCAACTTGACAACGCATAAGGTATAAATGCATGGTCAAGTTGAGGATTGAATGTGTACAAGTGAATAGAAGATTTGAAGATTCTTAGAGGAAGAAAATTAGATGGATAAGTAGAACATCCTTGTGGAGCTACAAAGATACATTCCATTAGAAGGATCAAGTATACAAGCCAGAATTGAGATTTGCAATCAACAATTCAGTTGCATTATAAATTAGGTCATCTCATTGTTACTCTCTAACCATTGTAGCAATGATCTAAATCTCTTAAAACTATTTGCAAATCCTCTAACAAGGTGGCATTTCTAGATTGAAGTGTCTAAAGACCTCTAACAAGGCCACTCCTAATAGGGTGATTAAATCCTATAATAGGGTCACACCTAATAGTGTGTTTTGTAACCTTTAATAGGGTTGGCTCCTAATAGGGCTCACTTTAGAGGAGTGAAAACTAGTAACTAGTTGTAATTGGTGTTTTTTTCCAAATTGAGTTTCCACATTAAATCTTGGTGTCACTTGTGTTCATGATATTTATTTCATGTATATAAAACTAAGTTAAGTAAGGTAAAACAAACTTAATCTCTTAATATTTTCATGTTAATAATTTGCCAAGTTTTAGTTATTATTTGAGTGCTTATTGAGTTACAACGTTTACTAGTGTAAACCAAGTGCTTGTGTGTTTACTAAGCATTAGTATTTTTAGTGATGTTTTGTGTTTTGTGTTGACATCTAAGAGATGTGGGATTTATTTTATTGGTAATTGATTCAACCATCCTCTCTCAATTACTCCTCTTATATTTCCAACAAATACATACCCAGAGACACTTGCAAAGAGGTAGAAATAAATGTTGTTCATTTGAACATTTTTATTATTATCATAAAATGTGGAGGTCTTATATGTTTATTTCTCTACGAGTGAAGGTTTTATATGTTTATTCATGTTTGAAACTCTACAAAAAATTGGGTCTTGTGTTATGTTTTTATCTTGTAGATATAGTGGAGAATCTATTTCCAAGCTTCCTATTGTGGATGTTATCATCACTACAATAGATCCATTCAAGGAGCCTGAATTGATAACTACTAATATAGTTCTTTTTGTTCTTGCACTTGATTATCCAGTAGAATTTTTTTTTTTTTTATATCCTACATGATGGTGCATCTCCCATCACTTTCTACGCTCTTGTAGAAACTTTGAGCTTTTCCAAAAAAATGGGTACCATTATGAAGAAAGTTTAAAATAAAGTACAAGGTGCCCTTTATGTATTTCTCCAAAGAAAAACAATCACCTAATCTTGATTTTTTCTAAGAATGGAAAGATATGAAGGTGATAATGATGTGATTAAAATAAAAAAATCAATAGTTCCTATATTATTTAATCATCATGCTTCCTTAACATTGTTAAATGATATTTTTTAGGATGAATATGAAGGGTTTCAAGAAAAGGATAACTAGAAAA
The DNA here is from genome assembly GCA_028749045.1 of Cupressus sempervirens. Taxonomy (NCBI): domain Eukaryota; kingdom Viridiplantae; phylum Streptophyta; class Pinopsida; order Cupressales; family Cupressaceae; genus Cupressus; species Cupressus sempervirens. The sequence continues at coordinate 340,508,815 of CM053785.1, forward strand.
TTGGAAAAAAAAAAGTTCCACCTGATTTTACTTCACATCAGAGTGTTGATGGTTTTCTGTATAGAAGATTAGATGTTAGAATCCGTACAAGTATAGTATAGGTAACAGGGAGAGTATGAAGTTAAAATAAAATTTAATTATGTTTTTTCAATATAAAATTTAATCAAGATAGTTAGAGCTTCTCTAGAGGATGAATATATATGTTATTCATGAAAACAAAATGGTTCATGACAAGAAAGATGATGCTCTATCCCACTTGATAAATGTTGCTAGAGAGAAACTCCATAAGTTCAACCATCATTATAAGGATGGCACCATGAAAGTCATGGTTAGTATATTTTTGTTATTTATGTTTCTAGAACTTATTTACAAAGTTTCTGGTATAAATTGTCATTAAAAAAGTTTTTGGATAGTAATGTCAACTATGAAGAATAACATGAAATATATAATATTGTACTATCAACTATGATAGGTCTTGATGGTAATGAATATATATTGTTTCTTAACATGATTTTTTACTAATTTGATGTGGTTTTAGTCTTTCAGGAAAGAGTCTCAACATTGATGACAAGTGCTCCTTTAACACTAAATTTGGACGATGATATGCATGTTAGTGATTGCAAAGCTATACAACATGCTATGGTTTTTTCCTTGAATGTAAATTAGAGAAAGAATATAGTCTTGTTAAATTCCCTCAAGTGTTCCATAGAAGTCTCAAGGATGATCCCTTTGGAGACCAGTTGAAAATACTAATAGAAGTAAGAAATAATTCACTATCTTTTCTTAACTAATTATTCATAAGATCTATATAAATTTTGGATAAGTTATCACATAATTATAGATGTAACAATGGAGATATTAGGTCTATGGAAACTATTTGGAAGGGATAAAATGCACTTCAAGGCCCTCTTTATGGAGGAACCAACTACTTTCATAGAAGAAAAGGCTTGTATGGGTTGCTACCTAAGATTGATCAACACTATAGGAAATGAAGTGAAAGGCAAAGATAAGGTAATAGCAAATCTTCCATAGCATAGATGCTAACTTACTTTTGACTAGTTATAGGTGAGATGGTTGTAGAAGTTGAGAAAAAACAACTTCATAGTTTGCCAAGAACACCTACATACAAATGACCCGTTGCTAAAAAGAAATCAAAGAGGAAAAAAGACAAGCATAGAAATATTAGTGAAGTGAGAGTAAAAATATATTCCAAGATAAAATGAAAAGATATATTACACAAAGAAAGCTTATCCTTATAAAGGAGATTGATACCTAAAAGGTAACATTAAACTACAAAATAATTATTAAATACAGGAAGAGTATTAAACAAGATATTTAATAATTACAAGATAATTATTAAATATAAGAAGAGAAATAAATCTAGGTTGTATCATAATAATTAATAAAAGATATTAATGATTAGATACCTAAATTTTAGCTTAAGCAAACTATAGTTAATTTAGAAAATATCTAATTACTCTAACAAGTTGCTTAAAACCTAGAAACAACTATTGAAAGAAGATTTGGGTCCTGACAAACAAGGCTTGATGAGGTATCCAAGCATGACTAAATCTTTATAAATCAAGGAAATGGAGAAAACCCATACGAAAAACCCTACTCCAAAAAGAGATAGAACAAACATGTTGAAAAAAAACATTAAGGAAGGAAGGCCTCAAAAAGACTACCCAAGGATAACTTTTGTAACCCCAAGCATAGATCACAATTGAAGATAGTGTGGTGATGCAAAAGATTTGGTGAAAATGTCAGCAACCTATGCATCAGTGGGAATATACTCTAGAGAGAACACCATCCTAAATCAACTGACAGATGAAATGCATATGAAGGTCAATGTGGTTAGTGCACTGATGCTCCACCAAGTTATGAGAAATATGAATAGCACTCTAATTATTGTACCACAGATAATTCAACAATTAGGAGGAAAACAAAACTCATTCATCAACAGGTGAAGCCATAAAATATCCTAAATAGTAGGCACTGCTACTCTATACTCAACCTCTATAGATGAAAGTGCACGAGCGTGCTGCTTCTTGCACAACCAAGTGATAGGACTAGACAAAAGACAAAAGATAAAGCCAAAAGTAGACTTTTGATCATCAACATTACCAAACCAATTTGAGTTAGTGAATCTAACAATGTGAGGATTCTCAGATGTATAATGAATTCCATGCATAAGTGTGCTCTAAATGTATTTCAAAATACAGTTGGTAGTTTTCCAATGACTCTCATGAGGCTCATGTGAAAATTGAGAGACAAGACCAACTACAAAGGATAAACCATGAGGAGTATGTGTCAAGTACAACATGCTACCAACAAACTATTGATATAATGTGGCATCCACTAAAGGCAAAGGGCAAGAGGTAGACAAGGTAACACCCAACTAAAAAGTTGTGGGAGTAGGCTTGCAATCAAGCATGTCAAAGTGTCAAAGCATGTCAAAGGCATACTTTTTCTGGTAAATAAAGATCTCAATAAAGGATTGAACAATTTGTAGACTAAGAAAGTAGTGTAACAAACCAAGATCAATCATCTCAAACTATTCCATCAATGCATGATGAACATCCTTAAGCATAAAGGATGAGCTACCTGTGAGGAGAAGATCATCAACATATAGCACAAGAATCAAAACCTCAGCCTCAAGATGTTGAATGTATACTATAGGATCAAAATGGTAGTGTGTGAATCTTGTAGAAAGTAGAAAGGAGTCCATCTTCTCATACCAAGCTCAAGGAGACTGTTTGAGACCATACAATGAGCATTGAAGTTTTCAAACCAAGGAGAAATCCTCCACAAATCCCAAAGGCTACTCCATGTAAATCTCCTCCATAAGATCACCTTGCAAGAATGCACTCTTCACATCCACCTAAAAAATGGGCCATGCCTGAGAAGCTACAAGGGATAAGACAAGGTGAATAGAGTTCATCTTGGTGACAAGGAAAATTTCTGAGTGTAATCAATAACCTCAACCTGTGAAAAACCCTTTGCAATAAGATAGGCCTTGTACTTATCAATAGATCCATTAGTAGCAAACTTAGTATGATATAACCATTTGCATCACACTAACTTTCTTCACTTAGGAAGAGGACAAAGATCTCAAGTGTTATTCTTCATCAAAGAAGAATACTCATCCTCCATGGCACTATCCCACTCAGAATGTCCTATCACTACTACAAATTTTTTAGGGTCATCAAAAATAGCATGACTTAGAAGACTAGAACTTGCTATATGAGACTCGGTGCGATGGGAAGTGGAATAGTCAACAACTAGAGATTGTGTAGCCTTAACTATAACACAAGCCCATTTAGGCATTTGTGGAGGATCCTATGCTGGAGGTAAATGGGGATCACCAAGATCATCAACCTCATCATCTAGAAAAGAGACTAGAATGGATGAGGGAGTAGTGGTAAGTGAAGTAGACTTTGGAGGTAGGGTATCAACTACAAGAAGGCTCTCATCAAATTTGAGATCCTATCAAAATATGAGCTCTTTGGAATCAGGATCAAACAACTTGTAAGCCTTAACATCCTTGCAGTAGTGAAAAAATTATGTGTCATCTTTTTCCCTCTAGTGCTTTCTTATGAGCATCGGGTACAAATGGCCTATTGCACTACCAAAAACTTAGAATGAAGATAAATTATGCTTGACATGAGACTAAGCCTCCTTAGTAGTCATATGTTGAACTACCTTGTGAGACATCCAATTTTGAATATAGTTGGCACAATTGACTGCCTCTGCCCAAAAAGAAAAATCCTTGGACCTAGACTATATCATATAATTAGCCATCTCCTAAAGTGTTATGTTCTTTATGTCTACCAAACCATTCTATTGAGGGGTGTATAGTACTAAAGACTAATGTTGAAGACCATATTCAAAGAAATAATCCTTGAAAGCTTGGTTCACATACTCCCCCCCATTATCTATGTGTATCCTCCAAATAGAAAGACCAAAATGCTTCTCCAAAAATGGCTTTAAGACTTGAAATGAATCAAAGACATCAAACTTGTACTTCAAAAAGTACAACCATGTGCACTTGGAGAAGTTATCAATGAAATTAAGCACATATCTGGCACTAGAAAAAGGAGTGGGAAATGACATGAAGTCACTATGAATCAACTCCAATGGTGTCATGCCTGACCACTACTTCAGTTTTTCTGCATATTAGGACTTTGTTGTTATAAGTTCCTTTTAGATGTTATGTTTTTATTTCTATAGAACTTGGTTTTATTAATGTCCTTGGGACATGTGATTATTGCTGGACAAACATTTTTGTTTTAGAAATACTCTATTTTGAGCTTTGGTAGAGGCACTTATGAATCTGACAAACTTTTTGAAGTATTTAGAATTAATGTCTAATGTTTCTAGTTTTAACGATATTCCTGTGTATAGACTTTAGGTAAAATATGACTGGTAAAACTATTGAAACATTTTTAAATTAAGCTCAGGTTTTATGGTTTTAGCTTTCATATTTTATTGCATGTCAGCATATTGTTTATGATTATCATGATTTATATTCAGTGTAATAGTATTAATGTTAATACGTTGTATATTGGGCATTTGCGGAGCTTTGGTATGATTTAATTGTGATTAATCCATTGGCCTGGGTTGAATTTAATTTAGCAATGTTGCTTAAGGATATGAGTTCATGTACTTGGTATTTTCCTAAACCTACATTGGCATGTCATATGTGTGTGTGTGTGTGTGTGTGTGTGTGTGTGTGTGTGTGTGTGTTGTTTATTTAAAAATTATGGGGAAAATAACACAAACACAGAATGGACACAATAGAAAAGGGAAAATTGTATTAACTGGGAAAATAAGTCAATACATACAGTACTTCAAAATATTCCCTAAGGGCTTACAATACCATAAATATGGAGATAATTTCTCCTTTCAGTACCTCCTCTCAAACTCCACTCTGAACTGTCTTTTACAATGCTAGAAATCTCCTTAAATAGACCTTGAAGGGTTAAGGACTAGGAATACATTCTAGAAAGTGCTAGTAGGCATCCACCGACCAAATAGAAGACTCCAGAAGCTGCATTAGAAGTCGACACAAATCTAGAAGAATCCAAAAATGGTAACCAAACTTCTGGGAGCCATAACTTTTGAACCATAGCTCCAATTGATGAACCGTTTACATTTTTGGAAAGCCCCTAACCTAACTTTGAAGCATTCTTAGGAGGTCTCCAAAACTCGAAAAACTGCAATAACTTTCAAACCGTGGGGCCTTTTGACCTGATTCTTTTTCTGGAATGCTCTAAATTACAATTACATTCATCTGAAAAATTTACACCTTCTAGTTTACCAAAATGATGGCCCAATTACATACTCCTATTTTTTGGCATTTACATGTATCCCAAGGGGTTCAAATACTCTATCCTAGAACACTGATAGCAGAACTATGAGAGTTGGAACCTTTATTTGACCCAAATGGGTATCCAAAAATGAAAACACATGAAACAGAAACTAAGTACATTTTTTTTGGGTGACACAGGATTGCCCTTATACCTCTGGATGCTCTTGCATTAGACACCTAGGGTAGATTGAAAAGTGACCCTGTCACTTTATGAATGGTAGAGGAAATGAAAAATGGGAAACCTCAGCTACTGAAATCCAAGTTGAGTCCTCTATCGGTCGTCCTTTCCAATTGACCAAATACTCTTCATACTGCCTATTTCTGGTACTCCTACCCACATGATGATCTAGAATGTCTTCTATCTCCTCCTTCTTAAAAGCAAGAATTGGACATGGCTCTAACACTGGCTCATCATCTGCACCATCATCATGATACTCTGTTAAGTCTACAATGTTGAAAATAGGAGAAATGTGAATACCATCTGGCAGCTCCACATCATATGCATTTCCTGAGTCATGTTTCTTCAAAATTTTGAATGGGGCCAAATTTCTTCATTTTCAGCTTGTTGTAAGTACCGACTAGAAATATTTCTTTTTGTAAGTGTACCATGACTAGATCCCCTGCTTGAAATTCCTTATGTCTTCTTGTTTGATCAGCCCTAGCTTTATACTCTTGATTCATTTTGGTAATGTGTGCCTAAACCTCCTCATGTAGATGCTTGATATGTTCAACAAATTCTTCAGCTTTAGCACTTGTCCTCTCCCCTTGCTCTATCTTCCTCAATTCTGGTGCAGTCCTTGGGCTACTTCCATATATAATTTTGAATGGTGATTTTCTAGTACTCCTATTTATAGAGTTATTATAAGAAAACTCTTCCTATGGTAGAATCAAATCCCATCCCTTGGGCTTATCCCCAACTAAACATCTTAGCAAATTGCCTAGACTTCTATTTACCACTTTTGTTTGGCCGTCAGTCTGTGGGTGATGTGTGGAACTAAATTTCAAGTCTGTTTTCAATTTCTTCCACTATGTCCTCCAAAAATACCCCACAAATTTAGTATCTCTATTAGAAACTATACTCCTTGAGAGACCATGTAGTCTCACCACCTCTCTAAAAAACAAGTCTGCAATATGGACAACATCATGAGTTTTGTGGCATGGAATGAAATGTGCCATTTTAGAGAATCTATCAACCAAAACAAATACTGAGACATTAATCCTTTGTGTCCTCGGCAATCCAAGAACAAAATCCATACTTATGTCCTCCCATGGCTTTGATGGAATAGGCAATGGCTGATATAGTCTAGTATTGTGGCTAAATCCCTTAGCAACTTGACAAACTTGACAACTCTGTACAAAATTTTTCACATCTTGTGACATTTGAGGCCAAAAATAATGTTCTCTAAGAATGGCAATGGTCTTATCTCGACCAAAATGTCCTGCCATCCCTCCACTTTGTTTCTCCTTAATCAAATTTTCCCTCATGGAACTCTTTGGAATGCATAATTGATTGCCCTTGAATAACATACCATCCTGAATAAGATAGTCTAACCACTTGGTTCCATCTATAGCAACAGATTCTTTACAAGTTTTTCATGCTTCAACAAAATTAGAATCATCAGGGTACAGATTCTTGAGTTCATCAACCCAACTACTTCAACCTGCATTACTGTAAGCAACAACTGTCTCCTTCTTAGTGCATCTGCAACCCTGTTAGATTTTCCACTTCTATGCTTCAACACAAATGTATAGCTCTGCAAGAACTCTACCCGTTTCATATGCCTTTCATTCAATTTACCTTGGCTATTTAGGTACTGTAATGCCTAGTGATCAATATACAAAACAAATTCCTTTGGCAATAAATAATGCCTCCATTTCTTTAAGGCCTGAACTATTTCATAGAATTCTTGATCATAAACAAAATACTTCTTCTTTGCATCATTCAATTTTTCACTAAAATATGCAATAGGCTTACCTTTTTCGCTTAATACAGCCCCAATAGCACTACCAATAGCATCACAATCCACCTGGAACACCTTTCTAAAATCATAAAGTGTCAACATAGGTTGTTCTATTACCTTCTTCTTCAGCAATTCAAAACTTCTCGCAGCCGCTATAGTCCATTTGAACTCTTTTCTATCCCTTCTTATTGTGTCAGTTAGGGGTGCACATATGCCACTAAAATTCTTAATAAACTTCCTGTAAAAACTAACCAAACCATGAAATGATCTTACCTCAGTAGCAGACCTTGGAGTAGGCCATTCCAAGATGGCTTTTACCTTCTCTGGATCCATTTTGAGACCTTCAGGTCATATAACAAACCCCAAATAGACTAACTCCCTTTTTGCAAAGATACACTTCTTCAAATTAATTAACAGTTTCTCTTCCCTCAACCTCTCAAGAACACTATGAATATGCAATAAATGTTCTTCCAAAGTGTTGCTAAAAATTAAAATATCATCCAAATAGATAATAACAAATTTTCCCAAGAACTTCTTAAGTACCTCATGCATAAGCCGCATGAAGGTGCTTGGGATGTTCATCAATCCAAAGAGCATGACTAACCACTCATAAAGACCCTCCTTGGTCTTGAAGGCTATTTTCCACTCATCTCCTTCTCGAATCTGTATCTTGTGATAACCACTCTTTAGATCTATCTTTGTGAAGTATTTAGCTCCACTCAAGCAGTCCATAAGATGTTCCATCCTTGGAAAAGGAAATCGGTACTTGATGGTTATCCTATTTATAGCTAGAGAATCTATACACATCCTCCACTCTCCATCGTTCTTTGGTGCAAGTACTGTAGGTACTGCACATGGACTTGGGCTCTCCTGAATCAAGCCCTTCCTCAGTAGCTCCTGAACCTGTCTGTTTAGATCCTCCATTTCAGTAGGAGTCATCTTGTGAGCAGCCTTGTTAGGCAAACTAGCTCCTGGGATTAAATCTATCTAATGACTGATTTGCCTTACTAGTGGCAATCCATCTGGAACATTATTAGAGATAATATCTCCAAACTCACCTAGTAAATCTAAAACTTCTAGTGGTATTTCACTACTACCTTCTTTATCTTTCCTAGGAATCAAAGCATAGCACATACGTTGATGTTTCATGCCATCAAAAAACTTTCTTTCATCAATAAGACAAATCCTAGCACTGCTACATAACTTTTCCCCTTCCTTTTTTATGGGCTTCAATTTGTGGCAAACTCCATCCTTTGTTAGAGAGTATGTGTTTGCATGACCATCATGTATTGCATGCCTATCAAACTGCCATGGTCTACCCAACAATAGATGGCAAACATCCATCAGAATAACATCACAAAGAACTTCATCATGGTAACTCCCAATTTTTAATTTTACTAAACATTGTTCACTTACTAGGACCTTATGATCATCTTTCACCCAAGCAATCCGATAGGACTAGGGATGTCTCTCCCTCTTAAGTTTCAGCTTAGAGACCATCTCCTCTGATACCAAGTTATTTGTGCTACCACCATCAATGATCACGTCACAACATTTATCCTCACACTTGCATCTGGTATAGAAAAAACTCCTCTATTGTCCTGGTTCAATCTCACCACTTAGTAGGACTCTTTCATTTACCAAGTTTTCTCCTCTTTTTGCATCCTCTGAATGTGATGATTATACATCCTCATCCACATGAGCAACCCTAGCTTGACCCTTAGCTCTCCTATCTATCCTTCCTTGTCGTTGAGGGCATTCAAAGGCACGATGACCTTCTTTATTGCAATGGAAAAAAGTATCACGGAAGCCTCCTCCTCCTTGTCCATGTCCTCTTCCTCTTCCTCTCTAATTTCCAAAGTCTTGGTCATGGGGGCGGTTGAAACCCTCATTCCTCTGGTTCCTGCTAGTACCCACATCTTCATTTTTCTTTGTGATTTTATTGTGGCCTCCAGATGACCTACCACTACCCCTTCCTCCTTGACCACACCATCTTTGTCTCCCTTCAAACCTTTTATTTAGCTTCTCTTCAACTCATAGGGTGAACTGGTATGCCTCTTCAATGCTGGTCATTCTTACTAGACTTAATTCCTCCTGGATGCTAGGTCGCACCCAACTGATATAATGAGTAACCTTCTCCTTATTTGCTTTTGCATGCCTTACTCTAATCAAGAGTTGGTAAAACTCCTCTGCATATTCTTGGACTGATCTTCTTGCTTGCTTTAACCCATGCATCTTTTTCAACAAATCAAGCTCGTAGTCCATAGGAATGAACTGCTTCTTCAATTTGTCCACCATGCGATCCCAACTTGTGATCTTCTCCTTTCCTCTTCTATTTCTTTCCAATTGGACCTCTTGCCACTAGATTTTGGCATGGCCTTTCAATTTGGCCTTTGCAAACTTAACCCTATCTGGGTCCCTGATATTCTCATACTCAAAGTATTCTTCCAGTTCATTGATCCAATCGATGAACTTATCGGGTTTCAGATTTCTTGAAAATACACCCACTTCAATTGTAGGTCTTTTCCCAAACTTAGTAATGGACCTAAAAAGCCTTTCTTCTACCTGATTCAGAACTTCCCTGTCAAATTCCTCTTCTGGTCCAATTTTGTCTTCTTCATTATCATCCTCACTTTCATCACCTGCGGCCACATTTGCTCCTCTATGGAGCTCCTCCTGCAATGCTTGTCCCTACCTTTGGAGGGCTCTAACCTCCTCAAGATTAATAGCTCTGGCGCTTCCACCACGCTCTCTTCATGGAGGCATCTTGTTAACTCAAACCCACAACGACACAGTCTTGGTGCAAACTGCATCACATTCGGCGCTCTGTCTACACACTCAGGAAAGTTAGCTTTGATACCACATGATGGGGACAATAACACAAACACAAAATGGACACAATAGAAAAGGGGAAATTGTATTAATTGGAAAAATAAGCCAGCACATACAGTACTTCAAAACATGCCCTACGGGCTTACAATAGCATAAATTTGGAGACAATTTCTCCTTTCAGTACCTCCTCTCAAACTCCACTCTGAACTGCCTTTTACAATGCCAAAAACCTCCTTAAATAGACCTTGGAGGGTTAAGGACTAGGAATATATTCTATAAAGTGCTAGTAGACATTCAGCAACCAAATAGAAGGCTTCAGAAGCTACGTTAGAAGTCGACACAAATCTAGAAGAATCCAGAAATGGTAATCGAACTTTCAGGAGGCATAACTTTTGAACAATAGCTCCGATTGACAAACCATTTACATTTTTGAAAAGCCCTCAAAGCGCTCTATAGCCCTATGGACCAGCTTTGCTTGTCCCCCATTGTTTGGCCTTTTTCAAGGTCATTAAATGCCCCTAACCAGACTTTGAAGCATTTTTAGGAGGTCTCCAAAACCTGAAAAACTGTAATAACTTTCAAACTGTGGGGCCTTTTGACCTGATTCTTTTTTTGGAATGCTCTAAATTACAATTACATTCATCTAGAAAATTTACACCTTCTAGTTTACCAAAATGATGTCCCAATTACATACTCCTATTTTTTGCCATTTACACATATCCCAAAGGGTTCAAATACTCTATCCTAGAACACTAATAGTGGAACTGTGAGAGTTGGAACCTTTATTTGACCCAAATGGGTATCCAAAAATGAAAACACATGAAAAAGAAACTAAGTGTAAGTACATTTATTTTGGGTGACATAGGATTGCCCTTATACCTCTAGATGCTCCTACATCAGACACCCAAGGTAGTTTGAAAAGTGACCCTGTCACTTTATGAATGGTAGAGGGAATCTCAAATGGGAAACCTCAGCTGCTGAAATTCAAGTTGAGTCCTCTATCTATCGTCCTTTCCAATTGACCAAATACTCTTCATACTACCTATTTCTGGTACTCCTACCCACACAATGATCTAGAATGTCTTCTATATCCTCCTTCTTGGAAGCAAGAATTGGACATGGCTCTAACACTGGCTCGTCATCTGTACCATCATCATGATACTTTGTTAAGTTTACAATGTTGAAAATAGGAGAAATGTGAATACCATCTGGTAGCTTCACCTCATATGCATTTCCTGAGTCATGTTTCTTTAGAATTTTGAAGGGGCCAAATTTCTTCATTTTTAGCTTGTTGTAAGTACCGGCTAGAAATCTTTCTTTTCATAAGTGTACCATGACTAGATCCCTTGCTTGAAATTCCTTATGTCTTCTCCTTTGATCAGCCCTAGCTTTATACGCTTGATTCATTTTGGTAATGTATTCTTGAACCTCCTCATGTAGACACTTGATATGTTCAGGAAATTCTTCAGCTTTAGCACTTGTCCTCTCCCCTTGCTCTATCTTCTTCAATTCTGGTGCAGTGCTTGGGCTACTTCCATATACAATTTGGAATGGTGACTTTTCAGTACTCCTATTTACAGAGTTATTATAAGAAAACTCTACCTATGGTAGAATCAAATCCCATCCCTTGGGCTTATCCCCAACTAAACATCTCAGCAAATTGCCTAGACTTCTGTTTACCACTTCTGTTTGGCCATCAATCTGCGGGTGATTTGTGGAACTGAATTTCAAATCTATTTTCAATTTCTTCCACAATGTCCTCCAGAAATACCCCACAAATTTAGTATCTTTGTCAAAAACTATACTCCTTGGGAGACCATGTAGTCTCACCACCTCTCTAAAAAACAAGTCTGCAATATGGATAGCATCATGATTTGTGTGGCATGGAATGAAATGTGCCATTTTGGAGAACCTATCAACCACCACAAATACTAAGTCATTACCCCTTTGTGTCCTCAGAAATCCAAGAACAAAATCCATACTTATGTCCTCCCATGGCTTTGATGGAACAGGCAATGGCTGATATAGTCCAGTATTGTGGCTAAATCCCTTAGCAACTTGACAAACTTGACAAATTTGTACAAACTTTTTCACATCCTGTGACATTTGAGGCCAAAAATAATGTTCTCTCAAAATGGCAATGGTCTTATCTCAACCAAAATATCCTACCATCCCTCCACTGTGTTTCTCCTTAATCAGATTTTCGCTCATGGAACTCCTTGGAATGCATAATTGACTACCCTTGAATAACATAGCATCCTGAATCAGATAGTCTAACCACTTGGTTATGTCTACATCAATAGGTTCTTTACAAGCTTTCCGCACTTTAGCAAAATCAGGATCAAGGGTATAGATTCTTGAGTTCATCAAACCCAACTACTTCAACCTACATTACTATCAGCAACAATTGTCTCCTACGCAGTGCATCTACAACCTAGTTAGATTTTCTACTTCTATGCTTCAATGCAAATGTATAGTTCTACAAGAACTCTACCCACTTCATATGCCTCTGATTAAATTTACCTTGGCTATTTAGGTACTGTAATGCTTGGTGATGAGTATACAAAACAAATTCCTTTGGCAATAAATAATGCTTCCATTTCTTTAAGGCCTGAACTATTGCATAGAACTCTTGATCATAAACATAATACTTCTTCTTTGCATCATTCAATTTTTCACTAATATGCAATAGGCTTACCTTCTTGGCTTAATATAGCCCCAATAGCACTACTACTAGCATCACAATCCACCTAGAACACCTTTCTAAAATTTAGAAGTGCCAACACAGGTTGTTCTATCACCTTCTTCTTCAGCAATTCAAAACTTCTTATAGCTGTTGCAATCCATTTGAACTCTTTTCTATCCCCTCTTATTGTGTCAGTTAGGGATGCACATATACCATTGAAATTCTTAATAAACTTCCTGTAAAAATTAACCAGACCATGAAATGATCTTACCTCAGCAGTAGACCTTGGAGTAGGCCATTCCAAGATGGCTTTTACCTTCTCTAGATCCATTTTGAGACCTTCAGGTGATATAACAAACCCCAAATAGACTAACTCCCATTTTGCAAAGATACACTTCTTCAAATTAATTTATAGTTTCTCTTCCCTCAACCTCTCAAGAACACTATGAATATGCAATAAATGTTCTTCCAAAGTCTTGCTAAAAATTAAAATATCATCCAAATAGACAATAACAAATTTTTCCAAGAACTTCTTAAGTACCTCATTCATAAGCCGCATGAAGGTGCTTGGGGAGTTCATCAATCCAAAGGGCATGACTAACCACTCATAAAGACCATCCTTGGTCTTGAAGGCTATTTTCTAGTCATCTCCTTCTTGAATCTATATCTGGTGATAACTACTCTTCAGATCTATCTTTGTGAAGTATTGAGCTCCACTCAAGCATTCCATAAGATCATCCACCCTTGGAAAAGGAAACTGGTACTTGATGGTTATCCTATTTATCGCTCGAGAATCTGTTGTTAGAGTAATTATTTGTTCTAACTTATTAATTAAATCACTTTGATTTAATTAATTAAGTTGCCTACTACTCTAGTTTTCTTAAGCTATCTTGTAGGTGCATATAATTAATATTTTATTAATTATATTGTGCAACCCTAGCTTTCTTAGGCTTTAGTTTCCCTTTTCGGGTTTCGTGATTCCTTTATAAGGATTCACCTCTTTGTATTTTATACATTCACTTATTGGATTATATGAGATATTGCTCTTTGCATGTCCATAAGATGGATCTGGCTTTTTGGCCTCCTTGATTTTTCCTTGCCTTTGTTCTTTGCTTCATCCATGTGACAGGGTTATGCATGCAAGTGTTCTTGGGAGATTGGTTTTTCACCTATTCTAACATGGTATCAGAGCAACCAAACTGTAACAAATTTTTGGACTTTTGATATAGTTTGGTTGCCTATTTTGGCAGTCAAAGCCAGATGTTCTATTTTGCACTCTGGGAGGCGTATCTTGAGCTTCTGATCTCCGATTTTGGACTTCTTTATATCGTTGGAAAGCTCTTTCTATGCTCTTTGCAGTGATGCTAGTTGTTGTTCCAGATTCTGTACCAAGAACATCCTATTCAGTCTTTTGCATTTTAGCATTCTGGTGGATATCCTATTTGTTTCAAGTCCGGGGATCAATTTTGTTGCTTCAGTTGCTTTGTTTTGGGCTCTACCTTCTGTTGTTTCAGCCTTATGTGTTTTTTGATCATTGTTGATATTCATTGTAAGCATTTTTATGCAATGCACTAAGATAAAGTGCCACTCTTGCGTTTCAGGATCCTTTTCATCATTGTGATTCATTGTACTCGCACTATTATATAAAGTGTCATGGGGGGGATAGTTGTTTGCTGCTTATAGGCCCTCTTTCTCTAATTCCTCATGTAGTGTCGATGACACGTGCCTTTGTTTGTGTTTGTACCTCACTCTCGATGTGTTTGGCTCCTGTGTTGTAGGATATTTTTGGCCCATCTTTTCAGCTGCCTGTCACCTCACCTGCCTTAAGGGGAGGTTATATTGTTGTTCTATGCTTCTTTGGTTGATGGTTCGTGCCTTTTATTTCCATGGAGGTTCCTTTGGTTGATGGTTCGTGCCTTCTATTTCCATGGAGGTTCTACAGATCAGCATTTTGACAGAGTTTTGCGGTTCTTCATGCTTCAATGATTCTCTTCTGATCTCTTTGTTCCTTCTTCTGGAACATTCTTTGCTATCTCTTTTTGGAGTAGGGTTTTTCCCATGTGGTTTTCTCTATTTCTCCTCTTTATAGAGATTTTGTTGTGATTGGGTACCTGATTTGGCCTTGTTGCCTGGACCCAATTCTCTTTCATAGCTGTGCTAGGTTAGCTTCCTCCCAAGCTTCGCTTAAGGGAGGGTGTTAGAGTAATTATTTGTTCTAACTTATTAATTAAATCACTTTGATTTAATTAATTAAGTTTCCTACTACTCTAGTTTTCTTAAGCTATCTTGTAGGTGGATATAATTAATATTTTATTAATTATATTGTGCAACCCTAGCTTTCTTAGGCTTTAGTTTCCCTTTTCGGGTTTCGTGATTCTTTTATAAGGATTCACCTCTTTGTATTTTATACAGTCACTTATTGGATTATATGAGATATTTCTCTTTGCATGTCCATAAGATGGATCTGGCTTTTTGGCCTCCTTGATTTTTCCTTGCCTCTGTTCTTTGCTTCATCCATGTGACAGGGTTATGCATGCAAGTGTTCTTGGGAGATTGGTTTTTCACCTATTCTAACATCTGTACACATCCTCCACTCTCCATCCTTCTTTGTTGCAAGTACTATAGGTACTTCACATGGACTTAGGCTCTCTCAAATCATGCCCTTCCTCAACAGCTCCTAAACCTGTCTATTTAGCTCCTCTGTTTCAGTAGGAGTAATCCTGTGAGCAGCCTTGTTAGGAAAACTAGCTCCTGGGATTAAATCTATCTGATGACTGATTTACCTTACTGGTGGCAATCCTTCTAGAACATTATCATAGATAATATCTCCAAACTCACCTAGTAAATTTGAAACTTCAAGTGGTATTTCACTACTACCTTCTGTATCTCTCCTAGGAATCAAAGCATAGCACATACGTTGATGTTTCATGCCATCTAAAAACTTCCTTCCATCAATAAGACAAATCCTAGCACTACTACATACCTTTTTGCCTTCCTTTTTCATGAGCTTCAATTTGTGGTGAACTCCATCCTTTGTTAGAGAGTATGTGTTTGCATGACCATCATGTATTGCATGCCTATCAAACTACCATGGTCTACCCAACAATAGATGGCAAACATCCATTGGAATAACATCATAGAGAAATTCATCATGGTAACTCCCAATTTTGAATTTTACTAAACATTGTTCACTTACCAGGACCTTATGATCATCTTTCACCCAAGAAATTTGATATGGCTTGGGATGTCTCTCCCTCTTGAGTTTCAACTTAGAGACCATCTCCTCTGATACCAAGTTATCTATGCTACCACCATCAATGATCACGTCACAACTTTTATCCTCACACTTGCATGTGGTATGGAACAAACTCCTCCATTGTCCTGGTTCAATCTCACCACTTAGTAGGACTCTTTCATTTACCAAGGTCTATCCTCTTTCTGCATTCTCTGAATGTGATGATTGTGCATCCTCATCCACTTGAGGAACCCTAGCTTGACCCTCAGCTCTCCTATCTATCCTTTCTTGTCGTTGAGGGCATTCAAAGGCACGATGACCTTCTTCATTGCAATGGAAATAGTTACCACGGAAGCCTCCTCTTCCTTGTCCATGTCCTCTTCCTTTTCCATGTCCTCTTCCTCTTCCTCTCTAATTTCCAAAGTCTTCATCGTGGGGGTGGTTGAAACCCTCATTCCTGTGGTTCCTGCTAGTAGCCACATCTTCATTTTTCTTTTGGGTTTCATTGCAGCCTCCAGATGACCTACCACTACCCCTTCCTCCTTGACCACACCCTCTTTGTCTCCCTTCAAATCTTTTATTTATCTACTCTTCAACTCATAGGCCAAAATGGTATGCCTCTTCAATGCTGGTCATTCTTACCAGACTTAATTTCTCTTGGATGCTACGTCGCAACGCACTGATATAATGAACAACCTTCTCCTTATTTTCTTCTGCATGCCTTGCTCTAATCAAGAGTTGGTAAAACTCCTCTATATATTCTTGGACTGATCTTCCTACTTGCTTTAACCCATGCATCTTATTAAACAAATCAAGCTCATAGTCCATAGGAATGAACTGCTTCTTCAATTTGTCCACCTTGTGATCTTCTCCTTTCTTCTTCTATTTCTTTCCAATTGCACATCTTGCCACCAAATTTTGGCATGGCCTTTTGGTTTGGCTTTTGCAAACTTAACCCTATCTAGTTCCTTGATATCCTCATACTTAAAGTATTCTTCCAGTTCATTGATCCAATCGATCAACTCATCTGGTTTCAGATTTCTTGAAAATACACCCACTTCAATTGTAGGTCTTTTCCCAAACTTAGTAATGGCCCTAAAAAGCCTTTGTTCTACCTAATTCAAAACTTCCTCATCAAATTCCCCTTCTAGTCCAATTTCATCTTCTTCATTGTCATCCTCACTTTCATCACCTGCGGCCACATTTGCTTCTCTACGGAACTCCTCCTGCAATGCTTGTACCTACCTTTGGAGGGCTCTAACCTCTTCAAGATTAATAGCTCTTGCCCTTCAACCATGCTCTCTTTGTGGACGCATCTTCTTAACTCAAGCCCACAACCACACAGTCCTAGTGCAAACTGCCTCACAGTTGGTGCTCTGTCTACACACTTAGGAAAACTAGCTCTGATACCACTTGATGGGGACAATAACACAAACACAGAATGGACACAATAGAAAAGGAGAAATTGTATTAACTGGGAAAATAAGCCAATACATACAGTACTTCAAAACATGCCCTAAGGGCTTACAATAGCATAAATCTGGAGATAATTTCTCCTTTCAGTACCTCCTCTCAAACTCCACTCATAACTACCTTTTACAATGCCAAAAATCTACTTAAATAGACCTCGAAGGGTTAAGGACTAGGAATACATTCTAGAAAGTGCTAGTAGGTATCCACTGACCAAATAGAAGGCTCCAAAAGCTGCGTTAGAAGTCAACACAAATTTAGAAGAATCCAGAAATGGTAACTGAACTTTCAGGAAGCATAACTTTTGAACCGTAGCTCCGATTGATGAACCGTTTACATTTTTGAAAAGCTCTCAAAGCACTCTATAGCCCTATGGACCAGCTTCACTTGTCCCCCATCTTTTGGCCCTTTTTGAGGTCATTTAAAACCTGACTTTGAAGCATTCTTAGGAGGTCTCCAAAACTCAAAAAACTGTAATAACTTTCAAACTGTGGGGCCTTTTGACCTGATTCTTTTTCTGGAATGCTCTAAATTACAATTACATTCATCTGGCCAATTTACACCTTCTATTTTACCAAAATGATGGCCCAATTACATACTCTTATTTTTTGGCATTTACACGTATCTCAAGAGGTTCAAATACTCTATCCTAGAACAGTGATAGCGAAACTGTGAGAGTTGGAACCTTTATTTGACCCAAATGGGTATCCAAAAATGAAAACACATGAAACAAAAATTAAGTCTAAGTACATTTTTTTGGGTTACACAGGATTGCCCTTATACATCTAGATGCTCTTGCATCAGACACCCAAGGTAGATTGAAAAGTGACCCTATCACTTTATGAATGGTAGAGGGAATCCCAAATGGGAAACCTCAGCTACTGAAATCCAAGTTAAGTCCTCTATCGGTCGTCCTTTCCACTTGACCAAATACTCTTCATACTGCCTATTTCTAGTACTCCTACCCACATGATGATCTAGAATGTCTTCTATCTCCTCCTTCTTAGAAGTAGGAATTGGACATGGCTCTAACATTGGCTCGTCATCTGCGCCATCATCATGATACTCTGTTAAGTTAGCAATGTTGAAATAGGAGAAATGTGAATACCATCTGGAAGCTCCACCTCATATGCATTTCTTGAGTCATGTTTCTTTAGAATTTTGCAGGGGCCAAATTTCTTCATTTTTAGCTTGTTGTAATTACCGGCTGGAAATCTTTCTTTTCATAAGTGTACCATGACTAGATCCCCTGCTTGAAATTTCTTATGTCTTCTCCTTTGATCAGCCCTAGATTTATACTCTTGATTCATTTTGGTAATGTGTTCCTAAACCTCCTCATGTAGATGTTTGATATGTTTAGCAAATTCTTCAGCTTCAGCACTTGTCCTCTCCCCTTGCTCTATCTTTCTCAATTCTAGTGCAATCCTTGGGCTACTTCCATATACAATTTGGAATGGTGATTTTCTAGTACTCCTATTTATAGAGTTATTATGAGAAAAATCTTTCTATGGTAGAATCAAATCCCATCCCTTGGGCTTATCCCCAACTAAACATCTCGACAAATTGCCCAAACTTCTATTTACCACTTCTATTTGGCCGTCAGTCTATGGGTGATGAGTGAGCTTTGATTGCTCACGAGTCAACCAGTCACAAAAAATCTTGAAAGAGGGCATAACATGTCATGCACCTAGAGCATCCATAGTAGAGTAGAAGGTAGAAGTGAAAATCTAATTAGGTTGTTGAAGCTTGGACAACATCAGAAAGATGTACTCATTATCAAATTTTGTCTTACCTACAACCTGTAACATAGATCGAAGAGACTTGAATTTCATCAAGAAATTCTCAATGCTGGTGAATGATTCACCAATCAAGGAGGTAAACTCTATATCTATCTATAGAATCCTGAACTAATTCATTGTGCCAAATAAGGTTGAACACTTGTCCCACATAGCCCTATGTGTATTCAAACCATCTAGGTGAAATAGTAACCCCTCTGAAATATTCATTGCAATGAGGCCCATTGCCTCATCCATTTTATTGCGCTACATAAGTAGCTCATAAGGCCTCTATAGAACTGGCTGAGCCACATCAAGACATGAACATAATCCCTTTTCCATAAGCAATCTGGTCATCTGTCCTTTCCAAGTATGATAGTTGTGTGGTATAAGGCAGGCGACATAGGAGTCCACCATTGAGAGAAGAAGATGGAAGTACAAGGGTCTTATTCTGAATTAAAGTATAGAAAAGAAAAATCCCCCCCACAAAAAATAGTGATATCCCTCAAATACCAAAGAAAACAAATATAGAAAGTATAAAAATTGAGAAAAGAACTTGGAGTTCAGATGCAAAGAAGAGGGAAACATAAGCCTCAACTTCAATGCCAAAAAGAGAAGCTCAAACAAAATTAGAATCAAACAAAACCAGAACTAATGTTTCCATCTCTGAACTAGCTTTTCGATGCTTATTTCAGATCGAAAATACATCTCTGTATGCCCATGTTATGGCAAAAAAACTAACTGTAGGTCTAAGAAAGGAGCTCTCTAGAAAAATATAGGTGAGGGAAAAAAATTGAATAGCTTGTCACCGAAAAAAAATCCCCTCGCCAATTTGATGGCATCAACTACCAAAATATGATGTCACATTGCTGGTAAATGACGTCAACAAGGATTAGCACCAAATGATGTCACTCTACCTAATAATGATGTCATCCTGGTAATTATTGACATCGATCTTCAGGAAGCTGACGTCAATAGGTCAGAAATTGACGTTTACGTTGGTGATTGTAGGCGACTACACCGCTAGTGGAGGCAAGTCCTGGGCGGTGAACGCCGATGGCACTACCAGCACCAGTGGATGGTGGGTGGCCCACCGATGGTGGAGGGGCTAAGTGGCAGCTAGGGCTGCTTGCTCATGGTTCACTAGCTATGACTAAGTGCTAACCGAGAGCAGGTGGCACTCTGGTGGCCGCGGGGTGGTGCCGAGGTAGTTAGAAGGTTGAGCAGCCAAATTTTTTTTTTTTTTTTTTTGATTAAAATTGCCTCAATCTGTGTGCAGGAGGTTGTACGGCCCTGCTGGGCTAAAACCAATTTCCTCCTAGAGCAACATTGTCCACATCGAACAAATTTTATATGGAAACAAGGGTTTTGATGCCTTTTGAATCCATCCATGACTCCTTGGGAGACCATGTAGTCTCACCACCTCTCTGAAAAACAAGTCTGCAATATGGAGAACATCATGAGTTTTTTGGCATGGAATGAAATGTGCCATTTTCGAGAACCTATCAACCACCACAAATAATGAGTCATTACCCTTTTGTGTCCTCGGCAATCCAAGAACAAAATCCATACTTATGACCTCCCATGGCTTTGATGGAACAGGCAATGGCTGATATAGTCTAGTATTGTGGCTAAATCCCTTAGCAACTTAATAAACTTGACAACTCTGTACAAACCTTTTCACATCCTGTGGCATTTGAGGCAAAAAATAATGTTCTCTCAGAATGGCGATGGTCTTATCTCGACCAAAATTTCTTGCCATCCCTCCACTGTGTTTCTCTTTAACTAGATTTTCCCTCATGGAATTCCTTGGAATGCATAATTGACTACCCTTGAATAACATACCATCCTGAATTAGAGAGTCTAACCACTTGGTTCTGTCTATAGAAACAGGTTCTTTAGAAGCTTTCCACGCTTTAGCAAAATTAGGATCATCAAGGTACAGATTCTTGAGTTCATCAAACCCAACTACTTCAACCTACATTACTGTAAGCAACAACTGTCTTTTGCTTAGTGCATCTACAACCCTGTTAGATTTTTCACTTCTATGCTTCAACACAAATGTATAGCTCTGCAAGAACTCTACCCGCTTCATATGCCTCCGATTCAATTTACCTTTGCTATTTAGGTACTGTAATGCCTGGTGATGAGTATACAAAACAAATTCCTTTGACAATAAATAATGCCTCAATTTCTTTAAGGCCTAAACTATTGCATAGAACTCTTGATCATAAACATAATACTTCTTTGCATCATTCAATTTTTCACTAAAATATGCAATAGGCTTACCTTATTGGCTTAATAAAGCCCCAATAGCACTGCCACTAGTATCACAATCCACCTGGACACACCTTTCTAAAATTTGGAAGTGCCAACACAAGTTGTTCTATCACCTTCTTCTTTAGAAATTCAAAACTTCTCGTAGCTGCTGCAGTCCATTTGAACTCTTTTCTATCCCCTCTTATTGTGTCAGTTAGGGGTGCACATATGCCACTGAAATTCTTAATAAACTTCCTGTAAAAACTAACCAGACCATGAAATGATCTTACCTCAGTAGCAGACCTTGGAGTAGGCCATTCCAAGATAGCTTTTACCTTCTCTAGATCCATTTTGAGACCTTTAGGTGATATAACAAACCCCAAATAGACTAACTCCCTTTTTGCGAAGATACACTTCTTCAAATTAATTAACAATTTCTCTTCCCTCAACCTCTCAAGAACACTACGAATATGCAATAAATGTTCTTCCAAAGTCTTGCTGAAAATTAAAATATCATCCAAATAGACAATAACAAATTTTCCCAAGAACTTCTTAAGTACCTCATTCATAAGCCGCATGAAGGTGCTTGGGACGTTTGTCAATCCAAAGGGCATGACTAACCACTCATAAAGACCCTTCTTGATCTTGAAGGCTATTTTCTACTCATCTCCTTCTCAAATTCATATCTGGTGATAACCACTCTTCAGATCTATCTTTGTGAAGTATTGTGCTCCACTCACACAGTCCATAAGATCATCCATCCTTGGCAAAGGAAACCGATACTTGATGGTTATCCTATTTATAGCTCGAGAATATGTACACATCCTCCACTCTCCATCTTTCTTTGTTGCAAGTACTGTAGGTACTACACATGGACTTAGGCTCTCATGAATCAAGCCCTTCCTCAATAGCTCGTGAACCTGTCTATTTAGCTCCTCTGTTTCAGTAGGAGTCATCCTGTGAGTAGCCTTGTTAGGCAAACTAGCTCCTGGGATTAAATCTATCTGATGATTGATTTTCCTTATTGGTGGCAATCCATCTGGAACATTATCAGAGATGATATCTCCAAACTCACCTAGTAAATATGAAACTTCAAGTGGTATTTCACTACTACCTTCTTTATCTTTCCTAGGAATCAAAGTATAGCACATACGTTGATGTTTCATGCCATCTAAAAACTTCCTTCCATCAACAAGACAAATCCCAGCACTGCTACATACCTTTTCGCCTTCCTTTTTCATGGGCTTCAATTTGTGGTGAACTTCATCATTTGTTAGAGAGTATGTGTTTGCATGACCATCATGTATTGCATGCTTATCAAACTACCATAGTCTACCCAACAATAGATGGAAAACATCCATTAGAATAACATCACAAAGAACTTCATCATGGTAACCCAATTTTGAATTTTACTAAACATTATTCACTTACCAGGACCTTATGATCATCTTTTACCCAAGCAATCCGATAGGGTTGGGGATGTCTCTCCCTCTTGAGTTTTAGCTTAGAGACCATCTCCTCTGATACCAAGTTATCTATGCTACCACCATCAATGATCACGTCACAACATTTATCCTCACACTTGCATCTGGTATATAACAAACTCCTCCATTGTCCTGGTTAAATCTCACCACTTAGTAGGACTCTTTCATTTACCTAGGTCTCTCCTCTTTCTGCATCCTCTGAATGTGATGATTATACATCCTCATCCACATGAGCAACCCTAGCTTGACCCTCAACTCTCCTTTTGGTCCTTCCTTGTCATTGAGGGCATTCAAAGGCATGATAACCTTCTTCATTGCAATGGAAATAGGTACCAT
Organism: Cupressus sempervirens; assembly: GCA_028749045.1. Classification (NCBI taxonomy): domain Eukaryota; kingdom Viridiplantae; phylum Streptophyta; class Pinopsida; order Cupressales; family Cupressaceae; genus Cupressus; species Cupressus sempervirens. The sequence goes on from CM053785.1 coordinate 340,532,224, forward strand.
GGAAGCCTCCTCTTCCTTGTCCATGTCCTCTTCCTCTTCCTCTCTGATTTCCAAAGTCTTGATCACGGGGGCAGTTGAAACCCTCATTCCTTTGGTTCCTGCTAGTACCCACATCTTCATTTTTTTTGGGTTTCATTGTGGCCTCCAAATGACCTACCACTACCCCTTCCTCCTTGACCATGCCCTCGTTGTCTCCCTTAAAACCTTTTATTTAGCTTCTCTTCAACTCGTAGGGAAAATTGGTATGCCTCTTCAACGCTGGTCATTCTTACCAGACTTTATTCCTCCTGGATGCTAGGTCGCAACCCACTGATATAATGAGAAACCTTCTCCTTATTTTCTTCTGCATGCCCTACTCTAATCAAGAGTCGTTAAAACTCCTCTATATATTCTTGGACTGATCTTCTTGCTTTCTTTAACCCATGCATCTTCTTAAACAAATGAAGCTCATAGTCCACAGGAATGAACTATTTCTTCAATTTGTCCACCATGTGATCCCACCTTGTGATCTTCTCCTTTCCTCTTCTATTTTTTTCCAATTGGACCTCTTGCCACCAGATTTTGGCATGGCCTTTCAGTTTGGCCTTTGCAAACTTAACCCTATCTAGGTCCCTGATATCCTCATACTCCAAGTATTCTTCCAATTCATTGATCCAATTGATCAACTCATCTGGTTTCAGATTTCTTAAAAATACACCCACTTCAATTGTAGGTCTTTTCCCAAACTTAGTAATGGCCCTAAAAAGCCTTTCTTCTGCCTGATTCAGAACTTCCCTTTCAAATTCCCCTTTTGGTCCAATTTTGTCTTCTTCATTGTCATCCTCACTTTCATCACCTGCGGCCACATTTTCTCCTCTACGGAGCTCCTCCTGCAATACTTGTACCTTCCTTTGGAGGGCTCTAACCTCCTCAAGATTAATAGCTCTAGCCCTTCCACCACGATCTCTTCATGGATGCATCTTCTTAACTCAAACCCACAACCACACAGTCCTAGTGGAAACTGCCTCACAGTCGACGCTCTGTGTACAACTCAGGAAAACCAGCTCTGATACCACTTGATGGGAACAATAAAACAAACACACAATGTACACAATAGAAAAGGGGAAATCGTATTAACTGGGAAAATAAGCCAATACATACAGTACTTCAAAACATGCCCTAAGGGCTTACAATAGCATAAATCTAGAGATAATTTCTCCTTTTAGTACCTCCTCTCAAACTCCACTCCGAACTGCCTTTTACAATGCCAAAAATCTACCTAAATAGACCCCAGAGGGTTAAGGACTAGGAATAAATTCTAGAAAGTGCTAGTAGGCATCCACTGACCAAATAGAAGGCTCCAAAATCTGTGTTAGAAGTTGATGCAAATCTAGAAAAATCCAAAAATGGTAACTAAACTTTCGAGAGGCATAACTTTTAAACCGTAGCTCTGATTGATGAACTGTTTACATTTTTGGAAAGCTCTCAAAGTGCTCTATAGCCCTATAGACCAGCTTCACTTGTCCCCCATTTTTCAGCCCTTTTTAAGGTCATTTAATGCCGCTAACCTAACTTTGAAGCATTCTTAGGAGGTCTCCAAAACTCAAAAAACTGCAATAACTTTCAAACCGTGGGGCCTTTTTACCTGATTCTTTTTCTGGAATGCTCTAAATTACAATTACATTCATCTAGCCAATTTACACCTACTAGTTTACCAAAATGATGGCCCAATTACATACTCCTATTTTTTGACATTTACACGTATCCCAAGGGGTTCAAATACTCTATCCTAGAACACTGATAGTGGAACTGTGAGAGTTGGAACCTTTATTTGACCCAAATGGGTATCCAAAAATGAAAACACATGAAATAGAAACTAAGTCTAAGTACATTTTTTTTGGGTGACACAGGATTGCCTTTATACCTCTAGATGCTCTTGCACCAAAAAAGGGGTTGTATATACCCTAAGTTTATTTTATTAAATCAATTGCTATTAAAATGGGGTTTAAAAACTCGTGGTTTTTATAATATATAAGATTGTTATGTTAAGCATATATTATATTTGCAAAAAGGTTTTATCATCCTAAAACCCTAATGGGTTTCACATACAATATGCTTAAGGGATTTTTCTTTTTTTTTATAACTAGGCCAAAATATGGTGATTGCTATGAGGTAGCTGTATGCACGATACTATGTGAGTTTCAAATTCACTCATTGCATTTTAATGTGGCCTTAATAACATTGAAGGCCTTGGTCAGCCAGTTCTGATGTGAATGGGATATTTTGCTGAGTATGGCCAAAAAATTTGGCCATTTTCCTCTGTTTTGTTATACACTTGTGAGATGTTGCTGAAGTTTCAGCAACATGAAGGCTTTTGGTTGGAAGGAGATACTTTCTTATGAAGATGAGCATGGTTAAGCTTCTCATAGCAAGATTTTCTATTGCTTTTCTTCTAAGTTTCTTCTGCTATACTTCATTATCATAGTTGCATGCTAGTTGGTTAGTGTTCATAGTTGGGAAGTGTGGTTTTGACTTGGCATTTGGGGCTTTGGCAACGAGCTTTATTGCAGAGCATTGTACTGAGCATTTTCCATCCATTGTATCTCGCGTAGGGGAAATTTCATACCCTACTCTCTCTCTGTTTACAATTGCATTGTTATTTCGATAAGCATGTTTGTAAATGGTTATCAGTTTTATATGATGTGTATTGACACTCAAGAATGGATATATGCAGAGCATGGCACTGTGTGCAATGCTTAGCCCTGTATATATCCAAACTTTAATGTGAAGTATGGAGATATCATTTTGGGTTTTGCTATATATATTTGGGCTTTTCCCCAAACATGCATTTTTCTCCGAGTTGAACCCAGTCAGAAACACATGCTTGCAATAGTAGGCATGCATGTGATTGTGTAAAACATGTGGGTATTTGGCTTCCTTAGAGCTGAGCTTTGAGAGAACCCATATCTCAGAGTTCATGGGTATGCATGGCTTGGCCACAGTCACGAGCTTGCATTAGATTGCAGACTCGTGACTGATCAAGGGCAGAATCACTCTGTTAAACATTTAACATGGACCGATGGTTAAGTCATTATATTAAATACTGCACTTGAAAACTAAGGCTCGATCATTATATATTAAAAATAGTTTGAATGGAACTGGGGTTTGGTTATTATACATTAAACAGTTATCATGAACTAGAGCATGGTCATTATATCAAACAATTTACTTGAAATCAAGGCGTAGATATTGTGTTAAACTCTTAGCAAGATTTTGGGCTTTTGAATTCGCAATGCACAGCCAACCTTATAATAATTAGAAAGAGATTTATCTTTGTTTCTTGATAGGTTTTCGATGTGTAAGATCTGAGCTTGTCTTATAAAAAAAAATATACATATAGTTGTAAAGTTCAGTTGAGCCTACGGTTATAGTTTTGGTATAATGGTCTTAAACAAAGTTTATATGGGTTGGTAGGAAATTCATCAGTGGTTTCACATCGGGTCACTTGTATGAATCCAGGTGCAGGCATTATGTCAAATAGTTAGAAGGAAACCTAAAACAAGGTTAGATTTTCATTTTGTGAGCATAGTTCATATTACGATTATCGACATGGTGGAGGTTACATGTAGAACAGTCGATACCTTGTTGATTGTGCATGATGTTTTGAATTCATATATAACTGCATAAAGTATTATTGGATATTTGTAACTTTAGTTATGTTGTTATCTAGAATTGGGAAGAGGCATTTTGTTAAACAGTTCATGTAGATGAGTAAACTAGTATTTGGGGTTCTGTGTGTGTCACAGATTTAAATAGTAAGTGTGTTGATTTTGAATTAGAAATTGTAGTTGACAATATGGAAATTAGATATGTTATGAGATTCTAAATAGCTTGTATGTTGAATATGGGTAGAACTTAAAATTTGGAAATTTGGGAATAAGTAGTTGAACACATGGCATCATTCTTAATGTTCTTCTATTTAAAACATTGACAGAGCTTGAACATTGTGGGGTCTATTAGATATGATTTAATTTGTTTGGTTATGTTATGAAGCATTTCGATTGTATTTATATGATGTTTTTGAAATGAAGATTTTATGAATTAGAATATATTATTCTAATGATGTTATTCAATTCATTATTGAAATGGAAATTGTTTTCAATGGAAAAGATGGACCAATGATATATATTTGATGAGAATTTTTTATTGAACAAGAATATCATATGCATTTTGATTTGTTATCTTGGTCATTTTGAAGTTAAATGTAATCGATTATGTTAGCAAGAAATTGATTGTATAGTATTAAGATTAAGTATGTACCGTTAAGCTGAGATAACAGTTTAATTGTATTTGCATGATCTTGATATTATAGGTTTTGTTTCTGTTCTTATAATTATCTAAATTTACCTTTGAAATTGGCAGAATAAGATGTGTTACAAATAGATGAAAGAATGTAGTGTCATGTTGTATACTAATTTTATATCTGTTGCATGTACATTCTTTTGTAAATCTGTTTGATGTGTATTTTAAGAATAGTTGTGATGAACATATATCAAGGTGGCTTAATTTGGTTAATCGTATTCAGTTATTTAATTCAGTGAAAATGTTAAAATGAATTGGACGGTTTAATTACATATTAAAAGATAACTGGCCTTACCTATGAATTAAACCTAAATAGTTAAGTACAAAGAAACAAGGCAAACCTCTATTCCATCATTGACGAGTATAATAGAGAATTCTATTATGTGTTGACTATGAGCATACCATACATGGGTGCAGAATCTTAGTGCCATAACGATGACACCTCAGTATATATATGATTCATTTACTAGTTATTCTTAGTGCGAGTTTAATTTTGCATTGTTAAGTAGATGTTTATGTTAGGAATAAGGTGTCTCAACCTTGTATAATTCCTATTCTTATTATTTGTTTTGTAAAATTGTATTTCTTGCAAATAATGTTGATGTGTCGACATCTTGAATTGTGTGTAAGGTGATCATGACTAAAACGATTATGACAGATTCCTATGACATGTAAGAGCTATGTTAGGAATATTCAATGACAGGTGAAGACATGTGGCAACTAAGATATTTGAGTACTATACACTCTACCTTTGGGAGTAGCCCTAAAGTGAAGCACATGTTATAAGCATTTTTTATGGTTGCGAAGAGATGTGATACGAAAAGGGCGTATTGTAGGTACTACGAGTAGCTATTGGAGTCTTTTGTTGTTGATGTTGAACTTGCATTGCAAGTGTATTGTAACCTTGTGTTGAAGATAATACATTGTGCAGGTTCTGAAGGGGTGGGGTTGTTTTATCGAAAGGTTTTTCCCCACCGGCAAATCTTTGTGTTATGTGTTCCTTTCTCTGTCTATTTTTTGTATGCATGGTTGGTTGCAATATTGTTGTTTACATGATATTGAATCTGTAAGTGAAGAAGATTTTAATAGGATTTGCATCATACTTTCCTTATGAGATTAGTGTAGGAAGCTATTTCTGCACCTGAGTTTCCTTCCAAGTGGTATCAGAGCTTGATCAACTTTTGATCCTAGTTGTTAGGTAGGGTTTTTTGACCTAATCTCAAGTTGAGTGAGAGTCTTGTGCAGAGAATCCTGAATCTTATTTGTAGATTGAGATGGCGAGTTCATCTTATGGAAGAATGGAGATGGAGAAATTTAATGGCACTAATTTTTAGTTGTGGAAACTCAAGATGGAAGACATGTTGGAAGATCGTGACCTATGGGAAGTGACTACAAGTGCTACAAGACCAGCAACTATAACTCAAGTAGATTGGGATATCAAAGACCATAAAGCTAAGGGTCTCATAAGACTCTGTTTAACCGATGCAATCCTTCTAAATGTTCTAGATGAGAAAACCACATATAGTTTGTGGGAGAGACTTGGGCTCGTGTATCAGGCCAAATCTTTGGTGAACAAGTTATTCCTAAGGAAGAAGTTGTATTCTCTATGAATGGAGGAAGGTGGATCCTTAACAAATTATTTAAATGCATTTAATCTATTGGCTGCACAGTTGACATCAGTTGGTGTCAAGTTAGGGGAGGAGGATCGTTGCTACACACTTTTGTGTTCTTTATCGAATTCATGGGACCATCTTGTGATGGCTCTCGGAAGCATGTTATTCACTTTCAAAATGGATGATGTGGTGTCTTCACTGCTATCAGAGGAGATGCAGAGAAAGGCTTCTATTTCAAAAAAAGAAGCCCTTGCTGTTCGTGGGAGATCCACGAAAAGAGGGAAGAAAAATGACAATAAGTCTGATAATAAGGGTAGATCCAAATCTTGTGGGAAGTCAAATACTTCCAATAAGTCCAAGGCAAAATGTTGAAACTGTGATAAGACTGGGCACTTCCGTAAAGACTGTAAAGAGCCTAAGAAGAAGAAGAAAGCCTCATATTTTGGTTCTGAAAAATCTAAAGAAGATGGCGATGCATTCATTGTAGCTTTGGCAGCCCATGCATCTGATGATGTGTGGTTGGTTGACTTGGGTGCATCTTTTCACATGACCTCTCATCAAAACTGGTTCTCAATATATGAAGAGTTCGATGGTGGAAAGGTGTACTTGGGTGATGATTCTCACCTAAAGATAGTTGGCTGTGGAAGGGTCACTATCAAATTTCCTGATGGACGAGTAAAGGGAATCAATGGAGTTATGCACATTCCAAGTTTGGCATGAAACCTATTATCTGTAAGTATGCTGAATGATGTAGGTTTGCAAGTTGTTTTTTCTAAAGATGGATGTAAAATGATGAGAGGACCTATGGTGCTTGCTAAGGGTACTAGGAGAGGTACTTTGTTTTAGCTTGATGCATACATTTCTCAGTGTAATAGTTCTTCTATTTCAAAGAAGAGAGCAGCTATCACTTCATCCCCACCATCTGAATGAGCAGTAAAGAAGACTATGGTTAGTGGTTCTGATGGTAGTGCAACAAGTGTACCTAAGGGTGCAAACACTTTGGAAGGAAAGCTTCCTACAAAAAAGAAAATGTTGTGGCATATGAGATTTGGCCACATTGGTGAGAAAGGTCTCAGAACCCTGAAAAACAAAAATTTTGTTGAGGGGTTAAATGATTGCAATCTTGAGTTTGACTTCTATGAACACTGTGTATATGGTAAACAAAATCGTGTTCAGTTTTACTCTAGTTCTCACAAATCTTCTAATGTTTTGGATCTTATTCATTCTGATGTATTTGGTCCTGTAAAAGTTCCTTCAATCTCCAAGTCTATATTTTTTGTATCTTTCATAGATGATTATAGTAGAAGGACATGGATTTATTTCCTTAAAAATAAGATACAAGTCTTTAGTCGATTCAAGGAATTTAAAGCCCTTGTAGAGAATCAGACTAGTAAGAAGATTAAGTGTGTGAGAATTGACAATGGTGGTGAGTTTTGCTCAGAAAAGTTTGAACAGTTCTATAAAGAACAAGGTATTGAGAGGCATAAGACAACTCCGTATACCCAACAAAAAAATGGAGTTACAGAGACAATGAACATGACACTGATGGAGAAGGCTAGGAGTATGCTTAGTGGAGCTGGTTTAGAATAAAGGTTTTGGGCCGAAGCTGTGGCCACTGCTTGCTATCTGGTTAACAGATCTCCTACATCAGCCCTTGTTGGTAAGACACCCATGGAGGTGTGGTCTGGTAAGAAGCCTTCAATTAGACATCTTCATGTTTTTGGTTGTGAAGCTTATGCACATGTTCCAATGGAGAAAAGATCTAAGTTGGAAAACAAAGCTGTTAAATGTATTTTCATTGGGTACAGTGCTGGTGTGAAAGGATACAAGCTTTGGGATCCTGTGACTAGTAAGGTTTTGTATAGTAGAAATGTTATTTTTAGAGAGCTAACATCTTCTCCTATTGTGCTACAACCAGATGAAAAAGAAAAGGAAAAAGATGTTGTTCAGTTGCCTCCTACCCATGAGAAGACTGAATAGAGAGACCATGTTGGGTCTAATGATGAGGAGAGCTCTTGTAGCTCTGATAGTTTAGAGGAAGAGGAAGAACAACCTCAACCTTAGCCCTTGAGGAGATCCATGAGAGAAAGAAAGCAACCAAAAAGGTTTGGTTATTCTATGTTAGATTCCAGTTGTGCTTTTGCTTTGATTACTAACACTGATGAGCCTAGATCTGTGAAAGTGGCTTTGAGCATGGAAGATGCAGGTTCCTGGATTGAGGCTATGGATGATGAGATGGCTTCATTAGAGAAAAAAAAAACATGGGACCTTGTACCTTTTCCTAAAGGGAGAAACTCTATTGGCTGTAAATGGGTGTTCAAGAAGAAATTCTGTACAGATGGTAGTGTTGAAAGGTACAAAGCTAGATTGGTTGCAAAGGGGTATTCACAGGTAGAGGGAATAGATTATGGTGAAATATTCTCTCCTATTGAAAATTTGACATCCATTACATTTCTATTATCTCTTGCTACATCATATGATTTAGAGATAGAACAGATGGATGTGAAGACAACTTTCCTTCATGGCGATTAGGAGGAAGAGATTTATATGTCACAGACTGAGCACTACATTGTTAAAGGTAAAGAATCCTTAGTTTGTAGATTAAAGAAATCTCTAAATGGTTTGAAGAAATCTCCTAGGATGTGGTACCTTAAGTTTGATGCCTTTGGGTTGTCAATTGGATTTGTAAGATCGAAATCAGATCATTGTGTTTATTTCAGAGTTGAAAATGATTGCCTTCTTATTATTGCATTATATGTTGATGATATGTTTTTGTTTGGGAAGGGTAAGGGTATGATTTCTGATTTTAAATCTTAGTTGTCAGCACCGTTTGAGATGAAAGATCTTGGGGCAGCTAGGTACATCTTGGGTATGGAAATTAGTAGAGACAGGTCTAACAGAAAACTTTGGTTGAGTTAGAGTAAGTATGTGAAGTCTGTGTTGGACAGGTTCAGCATGGCAGATTGTAGACCACTATGTGTTACTATTCTTGTGGGAAAAAAGTTATCTGTAGATGATTGTACAAAATCTCCTAGTGAGGTGGAGGACATGAGTAGAGTACCTTATGCTAGTGTAGTTGGCAGTCTTATGTATGCTATGGTTTGTACTAGACCAGACATTGCCCAAGAAGTGGGAGTCTTGAGTCGATTTATGGCTAATCCTGGACGGATACATTGGGATGGAGTTAAGCGAGTATTCAGATATTTGAGGGGTACATCATATTACTCCATATGTTATCATGGTAACTCTTCTGGATCTCCACATTCAATTTGTATTCATGGGTTTGTGGATTCAGATTGGGCAAGTGATATTGATCGTAGGAGATCCATCAGTGCTTATGTGTTCACTATGTTTGGTGGTGCCATCAGTTGGATGAGAAAGTGACAACCTGTGGTTGCTTTGTCCACTACAGAAGCTGAGCACATGGCTGCTACTCATGGTTGTAAGGAAGCCACTTGGCTTAAGAGATTGTGTTCTAATGTTGGCGTTGATGCAAAATAGATTACTATTTGGTGTGACAGTCAGAGTGCTATTTGCCTTGCGAAGAATCCAACTTTCCATGCTAGAACGAAGCACATTGATGTGCAGTTTCACTTTGTGAGAGATATGGTGGAAGATGGAAAGTTAAATTTGGAAAAGGTAGATACTATGAAGAATGTTGTAGATGCATTAACGAAACCAGTGGGCACTGAGAAGTTCAGATGGTGTTCGGAGTCTATGGGCCTTTTGGCCTATAGCAGTTAGTTCCTATTATGTTCCTAGTGCTCTTACAAGGTGTTCAATAAGTGGGAGAATGTTAGGAATAAGGTGTCTCAACCTTGTATAATTCCTATTCTTATTATTTGTTTTGTAAAATTGTATTTCTTGCAAATAATTTTGATGTGTCGACATCTTGAATTGTGTGTAAGGAGATCATGACTAAAATAGTTATGAAGGATTCCTATGACACGTAAGAGCTATGTTAGGAAGATTCAATGATAGGTGAAGACATGTGGAAACTAAGATATTTGAGTACTGTACACTCTACTCCAATAGTGGGGTTTGGGGCATCACCTCAAAAATGTTTTTAGGTTTCCTATTTTCTCGGAGAATGGTAAAATCCTAATATATTTTACCTTTGGGAGTAGCCCTAAAGTGAAGCGCATGTTATAAGCATTTTTTAGGGTTACGAAGAGATGTGATGCAAAAAGGGTGTATTGTTGGTACTGCAAGTAGCTACTGGAGTCTTCTGTTGTTGATGTTGAACTTGCATTGCAAGTGTATTGTAACCTTGTGTTGAAGATAATACATTGTGCAGGTTTTGAATGGGTTGGGTTGTTGTACTGAAAGGTTTTTCCCCATCGGCAAATCCTTGTGTTATGTGTTCCTTTCTCTGTATGCATGGTTGGCTGCAATATTGTTGTTTACATGATATTGAATCTGTAAGTGAAGAAGATTTTAATAGGATTTGCATCATACTTTCCTTATGAGATTAGTGTAGGAAGCTATTTCTACACCTGAGTTTCCTTACAGTTTACTTCTTGCATATTAATTTTGGAATTGCACTATGTTAAGTGGATTAGATATCTGCATTATGGTTATGTATATGTTTATTTTAACATGTATGCAGGTGGATTACACTTTTCAACTCAGTGTGTACTAAGCCCTCTTGGTGTTGTGTTGCATTTCTGTGTGTTTATAGGTGCTTCAAGTTGATTAACAAGTAGCTAAGGATGACTATTGAAGTTACATTAAGAAACAAAATTTGTTACTTGTAGGGTCCATATGTTGGACATAGGCATTTAAGAATGATATTGTACTTCATTATTGTATTGAACTCAATATGTATTAGCATTATATTGGAAATTTATTTTGATGATATCTTCTTTTATTTTGAGGTTTATGAATTGAGAGTAGCTCAATCATTGTTCTTGTTCTTGTATTATGTTGAATAATAAATAAAAAAAATTTGCGTACATTGTACTTATTCTTTGTTTCAAATTTATTACTTATGTTTAATGTAGCATTACATTTGGTATTAGAGCACAGTTAAAATAACTAGGACTCTTGGGTTATAGGGTTTAACCCATCATCGATGCATTATTAATAGTTAATTGTTTTTAGGTTGCTATCATGCCTCCCATCACTAGAGGAGCTCGAGGACATGGCATTCCTGTGGATAACTTTGCTAGCAGAGGTAGAGGTAGGGGCAGGGGCCATGGTAGAGGTCCTAGGCACCAGAATATTGTTGGGGATGGTCAGTTTGATCATAATGTTGGGGTTGGAAACAACCAAGATAACCAGGCAGATCAAGCTATGGTACTTCAGCAGATACTGGAACATCTCGATAATATTGAGACTAACAACTAGATTCCTGGTGGGGGAGCAAATGTTAGGATACCTCTTTTGCAAGGTATTAACCTTCCTATAGAGGATGATCCAATGGCAAGAGCTCAGCTCAAGGATCTTTCCAAGATGAAAGGGCCATTATTTTATGGTACATAATAGGGTACATCAGTAGAAGCTTGGCTGTTGAATATTGAGCGATGCTTTATCTTATGCCGTTACTTGAGTAATGTGAAAATAAGATAGACAGTTATGCATTTGAGGGGATTCAGTTCCTTGTGGTGGGAACAGGAGTTGGAGAAGCTTGGCATTGATATCTCTCTAGTTACTTGGGGGCTCTTTGTAGAGCATTTTAGGGAGAGGTTCATGTCTGAATATTGGCGTCAGGCTCGTGCAGAGGAGTTCTTTCAGATTATGCAGTCTAGCTCTATAGTGGAAGCTTATGAACATAGGTTCTACGAGCTTAAAAAATATTCTGAGTGGGTAGAAAATGATAAAGCCATGATACAACACTTCATCAAAGGTCTTATGCCCAAGATCGGGGAGGAAGTGAGAACTTTCAGACCTGTGACTATGTAGGAAGCTTAGAGTGAGCAAAGATGATTGAGATGAAGTCTGGCTATCATGGGACTTCATACAAAACCAACATGAATCCACTTACCCTGAATGTTAGTAAGAGTCAAAAGCCTCCACAGAGTAGTTCAAAATCAAGATTTTTAGGTGGGAAATTCAAGAAGAGGAAGTTTGATAAGAACTCCAAGGGTTTAGAGTGGCCTAGACCATCTCAACCACCTCAAAGTGTGTAGAGTAATAATCCATCTCCTAGTCCTTCTGGTGAGAACATGGGAAATTCAGGAAATCTATTAAGTGTTATCATTGTGGATAGTTAGGTCATTATCAGTCTCAGTGCCCTAACTGGGACAAGTCGAAGGTTGGACCTAAGCTAACTAGGTCTGAAGCGATAATTGGTGATTCTTCCAAGAACCACTGTGTTTTTGCTACCTTGGATCAGCAGCACGCCGAACACCAGAACATGATTATTGAAGCTCAGGGTAATACTCAAGGTATGAAAGTATCTATCTTATTTGACTCTTGAGCTATAGACTCATTTATTTCTTCTTCTTTAGTTGCATATAGTCAAATTCCTATGGTTAGGGCAAGGAATAGATGGCAAGTGGAGTTAGCATTAGGTTTTAGGGTGAACATTAATATTATTGCTCATGACTATAAGATTTGATTGAAATCTTTTACTACTTTAGCGAACCTTAGGGTTATACCTTTAGGATCATATGACATAGTTTTGGGGATGGGTTGGTTAGAATAGCATCAAGCTGTTATAGATTGCAAGGATAAGACAATTAATTGTTTAGATGATTCTGGATCAGCTAGGGTTATTGATGGAATCATGAGACCCATCTCTTTGCAAACAATTTCTACCAAGCAATTGGCAAGGTGTGCTTGAAAAGGCTTCAGTTTGTTTGCCATATCGGTAAACAACTTAGAAGATTCCATAGTTAAAGGTTCTTCTCTCGTTCATCCAGTCTTGCAGAGTTTCTCAAATATTTTTGTTGAGGAGATTCCTGGAATACCTCTGAGAAGAGAAATTGATTTAGTGCTAGGAACAAAACCAATTTCCAAGACTCCATACAGAATGACAGCTCAAGAGCTGGTTGAACTTAAATTTCAGTTGGAGGAGCTCTTGGAGAAAGGTTTGATTCGTCCTAGTGTATCACCTGGGGGTGCTCTAGTAATCTTTGTCAAGAAGAAAGATGGCTCCTTAAGACTTTGCATAGATTATAGACAATTAAACAAGGTCACTATTAAGAACAGGTATCCTTTTCCTAGAATTGATGACTTGTTTGACCAAGTCAAGGGTGCCCGAGTCTTTTAAAAGATTGATCTAAAATCTACATATCATCAACTTAGAATAGAGGAAGCTGATATTCATAAGACAACTTTTTGCACCAGGTATGGGCACTACAAATTCATAGTAGTATGTTTTTGGTTAACAAATGCACCTTCTTTCTTCATGAGCCTAATGAATGGTGTGTTTAGAACTTACCTAGACAAATTTGTAGTGGTTTTTCTGGATGATATTTTGTTGTATTCTAACACTGCTGAGGAGCATGAGCAGCATTTAGAGCAGGTTTTGGAATGCCTTCATAGGAGAAAACTGTATGCCAATCCTTAGAAGTGCAAATTCTTCAAATCAGAGATTTGTTACTTAGGACACATCATTTCAAGGGATGGAATTTCTATAGATCCATCCAAAATTTGGGCTATTGTAGATTGGCCAACACCTAGGAATGTGTCTGAGGTTCAAAGTTTCATGGGCTTAGCAAGCTATTACTGTAGATTTGTGTCAAACTTCTCCAGAATAGCACATCCTATCACATCTCTTCAAAGAAAATGGAAGAGATTTGTGTGGACAAAGGAGTGTGAGGTAGCATTTCAGAAACTTAAGGAATGTTTGACCAGTGCACTAGTTCTTGCAATCCTTGATTCAGCTGAGGAGTTCATGGTTTGCACTGATGCATCTTTGAATGGCATAGGGGCAGTGTTGATGCAAGAAGGACATGTTATAGCTTATGAGTCCAAAAAGCTAAAGAGTCATGAGGTGAATTACCCTACTCATGATCTCGAACTTGTTGTGATTATGCATGCTTTGACCAAGTGGCAGCATTTTCTTCTGGGTCAACAATTTGAGTTACATACTGATCACTGAAGCCTTCAGTATCTTTTCACACAACCAGACCTCAAAGGTAGGCAGCAAAGATGGATGGAGTTCCTATGTGAATATGACTTTGAGATTAGATATGTGTAAGGGAAGGAGAACGTGGTTGCTGATGCACTTAGCGAAAGGCGACATGAATTATCTTCTTTGATCCTAACAGTGGATCTTAAGGATAAGATTTTACAGAAGCTTTCCGCAGATCATTGGTTTTAGGATGTTAAGGTTGTTATTGACAGTGGCAACATCTTGAAAGGGCATTTTGAGGGGTATTTAGTGAATTCTAAAGGCTTACTTATGTTTAGAGGGAGTGTGTATGTTCCTGAGTTGGGTGATTTGAGAAATTTGGTTATGTTTGATGCCCACAAGTCACCGTATTTGGATCATCTGGGTGTCAAGAAAATGCATGCTAACCTTAAGCAGCATTATTATTGGCCTAGAATGGAGAGGGACATAGCAAATTTTGTGGCTCGATGCTTGGAATGTCAGCGGGTTAAGGCTGAACATTAGCAGCCTGTAGGATTATGATGCAGGAGCATCCCATACTCATCCGAGGCACATTGGAGATTCAAGGACATATAGAGGTCTTGGAGCATCTCATGATATCAATTGGTCTATTTTACAACCCATCATGGTTTTTGAAAGAACAAAAGGTTATAGTTTTGTATGATGTATGGGTCGATTCCAATGTTGAAGAGCTGTAATTGATCCTTGGAATGGGATTTAGTGGTTGTTTAAGGTAGAGAAGTCATTAGTTAGGGTCTAGTAGTATGTCATAACAACCCCAAGTCGTTGCATACGTTAAAATAGTCAATAAGTCCCTTTAGGCATAGTTTCATGCTTTAAAAAATTCAAATTTTGCATAAGAGCCGTTTTGGAGGGAAACCTTCTAATTTAAATTTTATAAAGGGATAGGTAGTGAAACGAATTGGAGTTAGTTAAGGAGGTTGAGAACTATCTACTGAACATATATATATGTGTTGGTACGGCCTGTACCTTAAGATAGTACGGACTGTTATAGAATTTGCAATAAAAGTGCTTCATTTCAAGAGCAATTTGAAGAATCCTTTGTTTTGTAAGCATTTTTTGATATTGGAATGAATGGTAATATCATTTTAGATATGTATTGAGGTGATTCACAGGGTTTTGCACTCAGATTTGGAGATTTGGTCATCAAAATTCCGTACTGTTGGCTGTAACAGTCATATTTTAGGCATTTTTGACAGTTTTCTTTGATTAATCATGGTATTTCCATGAAATGTTTACTGTTTCTTCATGGAATACCATCCATTTAACATGTATTATGATTACTAACCTTGTATTGAGCATTTAACCAGTGATTGGTGGCCACCAAAGCAATTAAGGTGTGAAAAAAAGAGGAAAATCCAAAGGGACAAGTATAGCAGTAGAGAATCTACCTTAATGAGGTAGGGTTTTTACGTTTGCTGGAGTTAGGGCATGCCATAAATATGGTGTTCCATCTTTGAACAGATTCTAGAAGTGATTGGAAGTGGGAGAACCGTAAAGCCCTTGTTTTATGCCATTTAATGAGAGGGTTTGTTGGAAATCGTGCCTAGAAAGGTCAACTTGGAAGAAATATTGAGGAATCCTTAGTTTGACATCAAAATACCATACTGTAGAAAGTTTGAGAGTCAGGGGACAAGTTTGAAGGGTACTTGCTTTGTAAAAGTGGCTTAAAAGGCCTAAATTTGGGACAAAACTGTCCTATTCCGTACAATCTTTCCAAAATAGTGATATCTTATTTTTTAATATGTTATAAAACTCTGAAAAGGGTATCTAAAAATCATATTTTTTTGCTTGGTGTTTTGTAAATTTTGGAAGAAAAGTCAAGAAAACAGGGTCTGCTGATCCGAAGAAGAGAGTAGCCTAGTCAAGAGGGGTAACTTGGGTTTGTGCATGAACTTGGTTTTGGGATTGTAAAACCTATTTATACATGTCATTTTGAGTCTGTTGAAACACTTTGTGGGGTTCAAAGAGATAGTTGAGGGTCTATTCCATATTTGTGGTATTTGCCCTTTAAGGTAATTCACCACCTTGAAAGTTGTTCTTGTCCCAAGAACATTGTTTCACATGGATGGTTTCCTTCACTCCATATTGCTGCATATGCTGCTTAGGAATGAAATCTCCTAGTGTAAAATGCCCTCTCTTCTTATTACTTACATGCAAAACATTCAAACATTTATTAGAAATCTTAATTCCTGCCCTTGGGGCAGTCACCATTACTGTTTCAACTGTGTCTCTGTTTGCTTGGACAGTCTTTATTCCAGTCCCCTTGAGACAGTACTCCTGCTGTCTTCCCACATGCTGTTGTACCCTCTTTTCATGGTACCTTTCATGTCCTCTGATAGGACAGTAGACTTCACCAATCCACAGTCCTTCACCACCTTGAAATTCTGCCTTCATCTTTATCACAGAATTCAGTATGTTCTGTCCTTTGTCTGTCATCAGTTGCTGCTGTCTCATCTTCATTCTAACCTCTGCCTGACCAGTATCAAGTTCTCTGATGCTTCCTATAAGAAGAGACTCAAGTCCTTTGCAAGGTAATGGTGTCAAATCAATCCTCTTCCCATTACTCCATAGGGTATAAATATTGGTGTAGCAGTCATGTGTAACTCTCCTAGATACTTGCCAAGTTCTACCTAGGATGACATGTGCACAGTTCATATTTACAACATCACATAGTACTTGATCAGTGTACTCACCAATTGAAAAGCTTATCATGGCCTGATGATGCACTATGAAATTCTGATTGTCTTCCACCCATGTAGCATAGTATGGCTTAGGATGGTGTTGAATAGGTAACTTTAATGCATTGACAACATCCCATGAAATTAAATTGCTGCAAGTACCTGAATCTATGACCAATTTATAAACTTTACCTTGTATCAAACAATTAGTCCTGAAAATACTTACTTGTGGTGTCCATTCCTTGCCTCTCCTAATCATTAAGGATTCTCCTGTCTCAGGGTCTGCCTTACCAGTTTTCCTTACTTCCTCTTCTTCTTTATTTTCCTCCTGAATTAGGTGTATCCTCCTCTCCTTTCCCTTTTCAGGGCATTGGTAGGATTGATGCCCCACTCCTCCACATGTGAAGCATGTACTTGTGAACATACCACTTCCTCTTCCTTGTCCACTCCTACCACCTCTCTGATTTTGTCCTCCTCTTGAATCAGAACTTGGACCTTTGTCCTTCTCCTCCCAAACCTGAGTTGGCCTTCCTCCTCTTCCTCTCATAGAAGATCCTCCCCTTGTGCTGTTGTGTCTTTCATTTTTCCTCTTTAAATTTTCCTCTATCCTCAAAGCCATCTGGTAACACTCTTTCACACTTCTAGGATTAGCAGCAACAAACTCATCTTGAATGGCAAATTTCAAACCTCCTAAGTACCTTGCAACTTTAACAACTTCCTCTTCTTCCAAACCTGATCTCATGCTAAGCTTGTAGAACTCATCCGTGTATGCCTTCACATCTAGGTCCTTTTGTTTCAAGCCCTGCATCTTCTTATGCATTTGAACCTCAAAATCTTTAGGAAGGAAATTATTCTTCATTTTTGAAACCATTCTATCCCAGGAAGCAATTTTAGACTTACCTCTTTTTCTCCTTTCAGCCTCCTCATGATCCCACCATAGGAGTGCATGTCCTTTTAATTTGCTCTTTGTTAACTTGACCCTTTGTCCCTCAGGTACATCTTCACTTTCAAAGTAAGCATCCATAGATGCAATCCAGTCTAGGAGTTCCTCCTCCTTCAGACTTCCATCATACATTGGAATGTCCTTCCTTACCTTACGGTTATCCCCTTTCATAGCCTTCAAGATCCTGAGTGTCCTTTGCTCTTCAAGATCAACCTGTTCTTCTTGCTCTTCCTCATTGTTCTCTTCTTCTTCTTCTTCAGTATCTTCATCATCATTTGTTGCCCTCCTCTGATTGGATTCTATTGCCTCTAGCCTTGCCAATAGTGCATTATAGGAGTCTTGCAACTTAGCATTCTTCTCCTTCAACTCTTGAACTTCCTTTACCAAACCTGCATTCCTGGGAGCCATTATGTCAAACAAATCAAATCAAACACAATATACTTCTTTACTCTTCTCTATTCCAAACCTTTTCCTCACCAAGAATTCTTTTGACACCTCAAGTAGACCTTTCAACTTTGGAACACACAAGGAGGAATTAAACACTCCAAGGTTTCAATAATGCAACCAGCATACAAAAGACACCAAAAGACTTCAAAGATGATGAAAACTTCAACTTCCAATTCCCAATGAGATCTTGTTGATGCTTTGATACCACTTGATGCAGAGTGGCATGCAAAAGGTGATGGATTCCCACAAAACTGATTCAAACTCCCAAGGTTCCTATTAGGTTCTAAGACACCTTAAAGGGCAAATACCACAAATATGGAATAGACCCTCAACTATCTCTTTGAACCCCACAAAGTGTTTCAACAGACTCAAAATGAAATGTATAAATAGGTTTTACAATCCCAAAACCAAGTTCATGCACAAACCCAAGTTACCCCTCTTGACTAGGCTACTCTCTTCTTCGGATCAGCAGACCCTATTTTCTTGACTTTTCTTCCAAAATTTAAAAAACACCAAGCAAAAAAATATGATTTTTAGATACCCTTTTCAGAGTTTTATAACATATTAAAAAATAAGATATCACTATTTTGGAAAGATTGTACGGAATAGGACAGTTTTGTCTCAAAATTAGGCCTTTTAAGCCACTTTTACAAAGCAAGTACCCTTCAAACTTGTCCCCTGACTCTCAAACTTTCTACAGTATGGTATTTTGATGTCAAACTAAGGATTCCTCAATATTTCTTCCAAGTTGACCTTTCTAGGCACGATTTCCAACAAACCCTCTCATTAAATGGCATAAAACAAGGGCTTTACGGTTCTCCCACTTCCAATCACTTCTAGAATCTGTTCAAAGATGGAACACCATATTTATGGCATGCCCTAACTCCAGCAAACGTAAAAACCCTACCTCATTAAGGTAGATTCTCTGCTGCTATACTTGTCCCTTTGGATTTTCCTCTTTTTTTCACACCTTAATTGTTTTGGTGGCCACCAATCATTGGTTAAATGCTCAATACAAGGTTAGTAATCATAATACATGTTAAATGGATGGTATTCCATGAAGAAACAGTAAACATTTCATGGAAATACCATGATTAATCAAAGAAAACTGTCAAAAATGCCTAAAATATGACTGTTACAGCCAACAGTACGGAATTTTGATGACCAAATCTTCAAATCTGAGTGCAAAACCCTGTGAATCACCTCAATACATATGTAAAATGATATTACCATTCATTCCAATATCAAAAAATGCTTACAAAACAAAGGATTCTTCAAATTGCTCTTGAAATGAAGCACTTTTATTGCAAATTCTATAACAGTCATTACTATCTTAAGGTACAGGCCGTACCAACACATATATATATGTTCAGTAGATAGTTCTCAACCTCCTTAACTAACTCCAATTCGTTTCACTACCTATCCCTTTATTAAATTTAAATTAGAAGGTTTCCCTCCAAAACGGCTCTTATGCAAAATTTGAATTTTTTAAAGCATGAAACTATGCCTAAAGGGACTTATTGACTATTTTAACGTATGCAACGACTTGGGGTTGTTATGACATACTACTAGACCCTAACTAATGACTTCTCTACCTTAAACAACCACTAAATCCCATTCCAAGGATCAATTACAGCTCTTCAACATTGGAATCAACCCATACATCATACAAAACTATAACCTTTTGTTCTTTCAAAAACCATGATGGGTTGTAAAATAGACCAATTGATATCATGAGATGCTCCAAGACCTCTATATGTCCTTGAATCTCCAATGTGCCTCGGATGAGTATGGGATGCTCCTGCATCAGATTACTACATCCACACTATTCTAGAATGGAAATGGAACACCATTTCTATAGATTTTATTACTGGAATGCCTATTACAGCTCATAGGCATGATGCTATTATGGTGGTAGTGGACCGATTTACAAAGGTTGCCCACTTTATCCCAGTTAGATCATCCTATCATGCAACAACAGTTGCCAAGATATATATGGAGTAGGTAGTTAAGTTACACTGAATTCCTAAAAAGATTATTTTTGATAGGGATCTAGTGTTTACTTCTTCTCTTTGGAGATCCATGTAGCGAGAGTTAGGTACTCAGCTGAATTTTAGTTCAGCTTATCATCCAGAGATAGACAAAAAGACTAAACATGTCAACCATATTTTGGAAGACATGCTTAGGATGTATGTAATGGATAGACAGAATAAATGGGAGGAGTATCTACACTTGGTAGAATTCACTTATAATAATGGATATCACAGTTCCATAGGTATGGCACCCTTTCAAGCATTGTATGGTAGACCTTGTAGGACACCTCTCAGTTGGGATAATTTGGAGGACAGGACTCTTTTAGGACCTGATATGTTGCAAGATTTGGAGCAAGAGGTTAAGAGGATCAAAGAGCACCTTATTACTGCTCAGGTTAGATAGAAGAAATACGTTGATAAGCATAGAATTGACCGTCAATTCTTGGTGGGTGATAAAGTGTTTCTCTGGGTAAGACCGCATAAAAGTCCAATTCATTATGGAAAGGGATCCAAGTTAGCACCACAATTCGTAGGTTCATTTGAAATTCTAGAATGGATTGGACCTATTGCCTACAAATTTGCCTTGCCATCGTGCCACCGAGTCTTTCACGCATACATAATGTATTTCATGTTTCAGTTTTGCGTAAGTATATACCTGATATTGCTCACATGCTTGATTGGAAAAATTTGCAAATTATGGATGGTCAAATCTCCCTGGAACCTATGCAGATCACGCAAAGCAAAACTATGAGTTTAAGAGGAAGAGAAATAAGGCAGGTAAAGGTCCTATGGGGCCCCAATGATGAAACATCTGCTACCTAGGATGACACTGAAATGATGAGAGTAGCTCATCCGTTCCTATTTGCTGACTTCCAAGAGAAAATCTAAGCCTAGTGGGGGAGGGTGTCATGCCTGACCACTACTTTGATTTTTTTGCATATTAGGACTTTGTTGTTATAAGTTCCTTTCAAATATTATGTTTTTATTTCTATAGAACTTGGTTTTATTAATGTCCTTGGGACATGTGATTATTGCTAGACAAACTTTTTTATTTCAGAAATACTCTATTTTGAACTTTGGTAGAGGCACTTATGAATTTGACAAACTTTTTGAAGTATTTAAAATTAATGTCTGATGTTTCTAGTTTTAACGATATTGCTATATATAGACTTTAGGCAAAATATGATTGGTAAAACTATTGAAAAGTTTTTAAATTAAGCTCAGGTTTTATGGTTGTAGCTTTTAGATTTTATTGCATGTGAGCATATTGTTTATGATTATCATGATTTATATTCAATGTAATAGTATTAATGTTAATACGTTGTATATTGGACATTTGCAGAGCTTTGGTATGATTTAATTGCGATTAATCCATTGGCCTGTGTTGAATTTAATTTAGCAATGTTGCTTAAGGATATGAGTTCATGTACTTGGTATTTTCCTAACCCTACATTGGCATGTCATATATATATATATATATATATATGCATTTTTTTAATTTAAAAAGGGGCTGTATATACCCTAAGTTTATTTTCTTAAATCAATTGCTATTAAAATGGGGTTTAAAAACCCATGGTTGTTATAATATATGTGATTGTTATGTTAAGCATACATTATATTTGCAAAAAGGTTTTATCATCCTAAAACCCTAATGGGTTTCGCATACAATATGCTTAAGAGATTTTGCATTGTTTTAAAACTAGGCCAAAATATGGTGATGGCTATGAGGTAGCCAAATGCACAACACTATGTGAGTTGTAGATTTACTCATTGCATTTTAATGTGGCCTTAATAACATTGAAGGCCTTGGTCGGCTAGTTCCGATGTGAATGGGATATTTTGCTGAGTATGGCCAAAAAAATTGGCCATTTTCCTCTGTTTTGTTATACACCTGTGAGATGTTGCTGAAGTTTTGGCAACATGAAGGGTTTTGGTTGGAAGGAGATACTTTCTTATGAAGATGAGCATGGTTAAGCTGCTCATAGCAAGATTCTCTATTGCTTTTCTTTTAAGTTTCTTTTGCTATACTTCATTATCACAGTTGCATGCTAGTTGGTCAGTGTTCACAGTTGCAAAGTGTGGTTTTGACTTGGCATTTGGGGCTTTGGCAACAAGTTTTATTACAGAGCATTGTGTTCAGCATTTTCCATCTACTGTATCTCATGTAGGGGCAATTTCTTACCCTACTCTCTCTCTATTTACAATTGCATTGTTATTTCGATAAGCATGTTTGTAAATGGTTATCAGTTTTATATAATGTTTGACACTCAAGAATGGATAAATGCAGAGCATGGCACTATGTGCAATGCTTAGCCCTGTATATATCCACACTTGAATGTGAAGTATGGAGATATCATTTTGGGTTTTGCTATATATATTTGGGCTTTGCCCCAAACATGCATTTTTCTTTGAGTTGAACCCGATCAGAAACACATGCTTGCGACAGTAAGCATGCATGTGATTGTGTAAAACATATGGGTATTTGGCTTCCTCTGAGCCAAGCTCTGAGAGAACCCATATCTAAGAGTTCATTGGTATGCATGGTTTGGCCAAAGTCACAGGATCACATTAGATTTCAGACTCATGACTGATCAAGGGCACAGTCACTCTATTAAACATTTAACATGGACCGAGGGTTAAGTCATTATATTAAACAGTGCACTTGAAAACTAAGGCTCGGTCATTATATATTAAAAATAGTTTGAATGGAACTGGGGTTTGGTTATTATACATTAAATAGTTATCATGAACTAGAGCACAGTCATTATATCAAACAATTTGCTTGAAATCAAGGCGTAGATATTGTGTTGAACTCTTAGCAAGATTTTGGGCTTTTGAATTCGCAATGCACAGCCAACCTTATAATGATAAGAAAGAGATTTATCTTTTTTTATGGATAGGTTTTCAATGTGTAAAATCTAAGCTTATCTTATAAAAATTATATATACATATAGTTGTCAAGCTGAGTTGAGCCTACGGTTATAGTTTTTGTATAATGGTCTTAAAAAAAGTTTATATGGGTTGGTAGGAAATTCATCAGTGGTTTCACATTAGGTCACTTGTATGAATCCAAGTGCAAGCATTATGTCAAACAGTTAGAAGGAAACCTAAAACAAGGTTAGATTTTCATTTTTTCAGCATAGTTCTTATTACAATTATCGACATGGTGGAGGTTACATGTAGAACAATCGATACCTTGTTGATTGTGTATGATGTTTTGAATTCATATATAACTACATAAAGTTTTATTCGATATTTGTAACTTTAGTTATGCTATTATCTAGAACTAGGAAGAGGCACTTTGTTAAACAATCCATGTAGATGAGTAAACTGGTATTTAAGGTCATGTGTGTGTCACAGATTTAAACTTAATGTGTATTGATTTTGAATTAGAAATTGTAGTTGACAATATGGAAATTAGATATGTTACGAGATTCTAAACAGCTTGTATGTTGACTATGGGTAGAACTTAAAATTTGGCAATTTGGGAATAAGTAGTTGAACAAATGGCATCATTGTTAATGTTCTTCTGTTTAAAACATTGACAGAGCTTGAACATTGTGGGGTCTATTAGATATGATTTAATTTTTTTTGTATGATTTTTTTGAAATGAAGAGTTTATGAATTAGAATATATTATTCTAATGATGTTATTCAATTCATTATTGAAATGGAAATTGTTTTCAATGGAAAAGATGGACCGATGATATATGTTTGATGAGAATTTTTTATTGAACAAGAATATCATATGCATTTTGATTTGTTATCTTGGTCATTTCGAAGTTAAATGTTGTTGATTATGTCAGCAGGAAATTGATTGTATAGTATTAAGATTAAGTATGTACTGTTAAGCTGAGATAACAGTTTAATTGTATTTGCGTGATCTTGATATTATATGTTTTGTTTTTGTTGTTATAATTATCTAAATTTACCTTTGAAATTGGTAGAATAAGATGTGTTACAAATAGATGAAAGGATGTAGTATCATGTTGTATACTAATTTTATATCTGTTGCATGTACATTCTTTTGTAAATCTATTTGATGTGTATTTTAAGAATAGTTGTGATGAACATATATCGAGGTGGCTAAATTTTGTTAATCCTATTCAGTTATTTAATTCAGTGAAAATGTTAAAATGAACTGGATGGGTTAATTACATATTAAAAGATAATTGGCCTTACCTATGACTTAAACCTAAACAGTTAAGTACAGAGAAACAAGGCAAACCTCTATTCTGTCATTCACAAGTATAATAGAGAATTCTGTTATGTGTCAACTATGAGCATACCATACATGGGTGCAAAATCGTAGTGCCATAATGATGACACCTCAGTATATATATGATTCATTTACTAGTTGTTCTTAGTGCAAGTTTAATTTTGCATTGTTAAGTAGATGTTTACTTCTTGCATATTAATTTTTGAATTGCACTATGTTAAGTGGATTAGATATCTGCATAATGGTTATGTATATGTTTATTTAAACATGTATGTAGGTGGATTACACTTTTCAACTTAGTGTGTACTAAGCCCTCTTGGTGTTGTGTTGCATTTTTGTTTGTTTACAGGTGCTTCAAGTTGATTAACAAGTAGCTAAGGATGACTATTGAAGTTACATCTAGAAACAAAATTTGTTACTTGTAGGGTCCATATGTTGGACATAGGCGTTTAAGAATGATATTGTACTTCATTATTGTATTGAACTCAATATGTATTAGTATTATAATAGAAATTTATTTTGATGATATCTTCTTTTATTTTGAGGTTTATGAATTGAGAGTGGTTCAATCATTGTTCTTGTACTTGTATTATGTTGAATACTAATAATAAAAAAATTGCATACATTGTACTTGTTCTTTGTTTCAAATTTATTACTTATGTTTACTGTAGCATTACAAATGGTACCAAAGAAAGAATAGCTCATCCATGTGGAAAGGATCCCTATGTTGTTTGCCAAGAGCACAACCCTAAGAAACACTATATGTGCATGTAATCTAGGGAAGCCCAAGAATAAGTGCATATGTTTTCATCTGCTCAAGATATCTGTAATTGACATGGCCCAAATTATCATGCCAAAGTTTTCTTACTGAATCTTCATGTACTACAAGATAGGAACCTATGCCATTAGAAAACTCAAATTCATCAAATTTTTATAGGTGAGATGCAGAGTCAACACTCCTAGTAGCCACAATCAATTTAGAATCATGTAAGTTCTGAATAACCACATCATGTGGTGAGAACTCAACTATCTTACCAAAGCTAGAGTGGAAAATCTAATAAATAGACAATAGGTTTGTCAAGATGTCAGGGACCAAAAGAACATCCTAAAGAGAACCCTCAGCTAATGCAACAAAAGAAAAACCCAAGGCTGAAAGATGTCATGAGCTTCCAATAGAAATCTTTTAGCACAAGGACCAAGTGAGGTGTTGAGTGTGAGTCATGTAGTGAGAGGCACCAGAGTTAAGAATCCAAGTAGGCCCAAAAGTCAGTGTTTGTATAGTAAGAGCATGACCTTTCCCTATAGAGGGAGATGAAGACTTAGGATTAGAAATGTGATGCTCATAAATGGCTTCCTCTAAAGCCTAAGATGTCCATCCTTTCTGTAAGAACTACAAGTCTCAACTAATTTCTTTGTAGTCTTGGAGGGAGACTTAGTAGACTTTGAAGAAGATTTACCCTTGGAAAGGTTAGCTAGAGGTTTAAGATCAATTTTTGGTGTATCTTTCTTCAATTTAGCTTTTGGTTTTGGTTTCCCCTAAGAAGATTGAGCAACCAATGCTTGGCTAGAAGAGCTAGAGGCATCCATCTATTGGATCTTTACCTATTCTAGTATTAACCAATAATAGAATATCTCAAAAAAAGGCATTTGATGTCTATTACCCAAGTCATTCATAGTATAGTAGAAAGTGGAAGAAAAGATTTGAAATTGTTTTTACAACTTTGAGAGTATAAAAAAAAATACACCCATCATCTATTTCATTTTTCCTAGATCTCTACAAAATTAAACTTAGAGATTTGAACTTCATCAAGAAGTCCTCAATGGTGGGAAAGTTGGTAGGTGTCAAAGAAGTCAACTCTACATCCTGCTATAGTGCCGGAAACTCATTCACTATGCCAAAGAAGTTGTGAAACTTGGTCTGAATAGCCCAAGGAGTAGCCAAACTATCTAGGTGAAACAAGAGACTTAGAAATGTTTAGTGCAATCAAGCCCATGGCTTCATCCATTTTATTTTTGTGCTAAATAACCTCAAAGGGGCACTACAAGATAGGTTGATTTTCATCTAGCTACATGACATAAGAAGTCAAGTCATGTGTGCTTTCCAATTGTAGTAGTTGTGTGGCATTAGCTGGGCCACAGAGGGGTCTAACATTGAGAACAAAAGATGGAAGTAGAAGGGTAATTTTTGAATTAAATTATGGAAATGAAAAAGCACCCCCCACAAATGATAAATTTATCCCTTAGAAACCAAAGAAACAACTAAGGAAAGCATAAAAACTAAGAAGAAAACCTAGATGCCAGATGCAAAGAGGTAGAAAAATAAAGCCTCTACTTTAATGCCAAAAATAGGATCTCAAACAACCACATCATAATGTGAAACTATCATCATCATCTCTAGTTTGGAAACAACTTTTTGGCCCTTCTTTCAGATCATAAAAATACCTCTATATGCTCAAGTTATGGCCAAAAAATCAACTGCTCTTCCAAAGAATGAGCTCTTTGGAAAATTGTAGACATTAGAAAAAATTTGACAGTCATATGGTTGTCAAACTATCATCTGCTAGAACAAATTTGGTCATAAAAAAAAAAAGGGTCATCAGAAAGATGATGTCAGCTTTAGGAAGATGACTTCAATGCCTAAAAAATATAGCTAGCCAAAAAAATATTTAGGTGATGGAATGCTGATGTCACTAGTCAAAGATCTAATGTTAGTAGCCAAGAAAGTGATGTCACCATCAGCGGTGATAGGGTGGCAGTGGCAATGGTCACTAAGTGGAGTTGTGCCAGTGGTGGTGGCAGAATGGTGGCTTGCCAATGGTGGTGGTCACTAGGTAGTGCTCTAGTGGCACACTAGGCATAGGCAACCCATTGGTGGTGCGCAGGTGGCACACTAGTGGCCATCAGGCAGTGCACCAAAAAATGATTTTTTATTTTTATTTTTTTTGAATTTGTATGGCCTTGGGGAGCCAAAAATAATCAAAGGCTACTATGGCTAAAATTGATGAATTTTATATGGATTTTCACTATACTAGACCTTCTAAGCACAATGGTGGCATCTTTTTTGGCCCAAAGTGCACCAAAAAAAAGTACCTCCTCCTAATTGAAGGAAAATAATGATGAAAGCTAGGTTTTTCATCTTTGAATCATGGCTTCAAGATCTCTAGACTAGGTAGCAGCAGTGTGGCTCTAATACCATGTAGAAGTTGAGAAAAAAAAACTTCATACTTTGCCAAGAACACCTACATTAAAATGACATGTTGTTGAAATGAAACAAAAGAGGAAAAAAGTGAATATTGGAAATCTAAATGAAGTGAGAGTAAAAATATATTCCAAGATAAAATGAAAAGATATATTATACAAAGAGAGATTGTCCTTATAAAGGAGATTGATGCCTAAAAGGTAATGTAAAACTCTTAAGGATATTTAATAATTACAAGATAATTATTAAATATAGGAAGAGAAATAAATCTAGGTCATATCATAATAATTAATAAAATATATTAATTATTAGATACCCAAAGTTTAGCTTAAGCAAACTAGAGTTAATTTAGGAAATATCTAATTACTCTAACAATGGTTGTAGGAGATTTGATAGTTTTAAATTAATTAGGTAGTAATACTAATGCAAAGGAATGGATTGATGGTGGAATTGTAATTATGGACCCTTTTCATATGAATTATTACTAGAAAAGTTTCATCATCTGATACAGTTTTGTGGGCATGATGTTACATAAAATTTGATAACTAAAAATATTTCATCACATTAGTCACTACTATTACTTCATCAAAGATTTAACCATTTGAAGTGATTTAACCATATTATTTGTGAGTTGTCACCATGTTATTTGATTGTTCATGTGTGAAGGAACATACTCCAATTCAAATGATTGTCACATCATAAGCCTACATCGATAGAAGTGTTATTTTGTCATTTGACTTATACTTTTGATCACCTAATCATGAGTCTCATGCTTTAAAGATAGAGTTATGATCGTGTAACCACAATAGCTGACAATTAAACTTTAAGTGAACTAGTGAGTGCATGAGTAGCTATATTTTTCATTGTCACTCCCTTGTATAGGTCATACTAACTAAAGTTTTGAAAGTGAAAACATTACAACCCTCATTTGACAAAACAATGGTGGGTTCATATGAAATATTGGGTTTAGCTTTATTGTTATATCTTTAGGGCTAGATGGCGTAACTTATCTGGACATTGTGGTTTGAAATTGTGTAAGCATTAGCCACACTAATTCCACCAAACATTCAATGGTAGCGACAAAACCTTGCCTTAACTTCTCTATATATTTCTTCGATGCCTCACCTCACTTGAACCATTGAATAAGCATTGGAATATGTCATTCAACATTTTTTTAAACCATTAATGAGATTTATTTTGCATAGGAACATCACAAACCTTAATCAATAGAAATGTTGTTTCTTCGTTCAATATTTTGTATACCACTATAGTTACAACAATTAGGCTTCATGAGTTAGGATATACTATGGCAATCACAGTATGGTCAAAAGATATTTTGTGTAATACATCACTATAGAATATAGTGAAATCTTCTATTGCTATACAAAGAAGGCCTAATCTTGACATAACGATGAGTGATTTGGAAATTATATCACTATGACATATAGTAATCCCTCTTATCACTATGTAAAGAAAATATAAAAATAATACAATGATGAGCAATAAAGGAGACTTATCACTATAACATATAGTGATCATCATCAAATGGAAAACAAATATAATGATTACACCGATGAGTGATACACATGTTGTATCACTATAAGTAAGGGCAATGACTATTTTTAGTGATCAAATAGGAGGAGATACTGAAAATGCATAATAGTTTCATCCACATTTTAATTATATAATCCAATACATTTATATGCATAATAGTTTCATCCAAACCTTGCCTTGAGTTCTCTATATATTTCTTCAATGCCTTGCCTAACTTGAACCATCAAATAAGCATTGGAATCCGATACTTTTTTTAACCATAAATGAGATTTATTTCAAATAGGTGCATCAAAAATATCAATCAATAGAAATGTTGTTTCTTCATTCAATGTTTCATATACCTCTATAGTTACAATGATTAGGCTTCATGATTCAAGATACACTATAGTGATTGTAGTATGGTCAAAAGAGATTTTGGGTACTTCATTGCTATAGGATATAAAAAAATCTTCTATCGCTATACAGAGAAGGCCTAATCTTGACATAGTGATGATGATGAGGAAAGTATATCACTTTAACATATGGTGATCCCTTTTATCTCTATGCAAAGAAACTGCAAAAATAATAAAATGATGAGCAATAAAGGAGGCTTATCATTATAACATATAGTGATCATTAGCAAATAAAAAATTTATATATATATATATATATATATATATATATATATATATATATATATATCTATATATATATATATATATATATATATACATATATATAATTATTATAGTGATAAGTGATAGAGATGTTGTATCAACTATAAGTCATGGTGATGAGTGTTTTTGGTGATTGAAAAGGAGGAGATATAAAAAAATGCATAACAATTAAATCCATATTTTTACTATGTAGTCCAATACATTTATATGCATATCAGTTTCATACAAACCTTTCCTTCACTTCTCTGTATATTTCTTCAATGCCCCGTCTCACTTGAACCATCAAATAAGCATTGGAATCTATCACTCAACCATTCAACACTTCATTTAACCATTAATGAGATTTATTTCACACAAGCATGTTAGAAACCTCAATTGATAGAAATGTTTTTTCTTCTTTCAAAGTTTCATATACTACTATAGCTACAATGACTAGGCTTCATGAGTCAAGATACACTATAGCACTCACAATATGGTCAAAAAAGATCTTTGGTACTATATCACTAGAGAATATACCAAACTCTTCTATTGCTATATAGAGAAGGCCTAATCTTGACATAGTGATGAGCAATGAGGAAATTATATTACAATGACACATAGTAATCCCTTTTATCACTATGCGAAGAAACTACAAAAATAATATAGCAATGAGTGATAAAGGAGGCTTATCACTATAACATAGTGATTATTAGAAAATGGAAAATAAATATAATCATTACAATGATGAGTGATACAATTGTTGTATCTCTATAAGTCATCATAGGTTTGACATCCTAGTCAATCGAGGATCAACAGTGGTCAAAATTTTGACCAAAGCATCAACCAAGATCTCATCATGGGTTTTCCATCTTGGTCAATTCTTTGGTCAAACTTTCAATGAAACTTGGTCAAATTTTTGACTAATAGTCTCATTAACAAAGGATGCTATTTTCGACCAAATGTATTTTCAAAATTCTGATATTGATGAGAATTGGTCAAATATTCAATGACAAAAATAGCGACAAAATAGTTTGTCAAAAATTTGACCAACATGAATAAAAAATTTCACCAAATTTTATTGAGAAATGAGTCAAAATTTACTAGTGTATAGAGTCTCAAATTGATTCTAGCCCTTACATTACATCAATCCCACCTCCTCCTAAGGGGGTGGAACAAAGTGTGCTTATTCATTCATTTTTTCAATCTAATAATATAATTTTCCATATTTTCAAAGCCAAACCCTTGCCTCTTCTTTGACTTTTCTTCTTTATGACTGGTTCTTGAATGTAGGTGTTATTTGAGTTTTGTAGATTTGTATTGCTCAAATTCTTTAGTTACCTTTTTGTTGTCAAAGGGGGAGAATATTTGAAAGGGAAGATGAACCTAAAAGGGGGAGAATATAATAACAAGGAGAAGTATAGAAAATGTAAATTACTATTGAATAGAGAACCTAAATGAAGACAAAGGAGATGAGTCAAAGGGAGAGTATGTTGTAGACCGAGAAGAGAACTTGATAATGAGGAACCTGATGCTAAGATCATGGAGAAAGTAGAGAACCTAAATGAAGAAAAGGAGATAAAAATATTTTTTGGCATTTACCATTTCTTATTTCATAATGTAATGTTATGTAATTTAGTATCTTATGTTTAGATATAGAATATGTTGCCATCAATGTTAAATGGAGAGATTGTTAGCCCCAACTAATAATGTTCTTAGTGTATGTGTAGGATTGATATCAGTTATTATATTGTCATTGATTTGAAGCCTTAATTGGTGAA
Source organism: Cupressus sempervirens (assembly GCA_028749045.1). Lineage (NCBI taxonomy): Eukaryota > Viridiplantae > Streptophyta > Pinopsida > Cupressales > Cupressaceae > Cupressus > Cupressus sempervirens. The sequence continues at coordinate 340,563,749 of CM053785.1, forward strand.
ACATTATGCTAATTTAGTAGAGTACCATATCATTTGGTTGATGAGGAGGATTTTATTGATGAAGAGAATTTGAAGAAAAGTATGTTGATGATAAAGTGTGTCATATTCAATGGGACTTGAATGAGTTAAACTCTAATAGTGTAATGTTGGTTTGATTATTTTGCATGATTTGGGTAGGTATTGAGATCATGTTTAAGAGAGATGGTTTGGTCAATGAATGAAGAATCATAGTAGTTACTGAGCTACTATAGTTGTCATCAAGAACCTAGTCAGGAGTTGAAAGATGTGTAGTATCAACTAAGCAATTTCAATATTAACCAAGTCTAGTGTTGACCGAGAAAAATGTACTATTTAATTGATCCTATGAGAAAGAATTAATTTAAGGCTGATATCTGGTGGAAATAAAGAATGTTCAAGAAGTTTTGAAGACAAGACAGAAGTTAGTTATGAGATCAATGGCTCGAGCAATTAAAAGAAGATCCGATGAAGGATATTTGATTATTTGAATTGAAACACATATCTCAAGGTGAGGGTGTATAACATGAGTGTCTAGATTTATTCAATTTGAGCTAGACAAAAATCAAAATTTTTAATTAAGCAACAAAATCAAGGGATCTAATGGAATGAAAAGGCTAAATGTTTTCCATTTAAGGGATGGATACTATGTTCATTTTTGTTGATAAAGTTGGAGGCCAAGACATGTAAAAAAGAAGGAGGAAGGATAAATGAGTAGGGATGCATTATGAAGATCAAGCAAGAGGAGTGCTACATTAATGTGTATGTGAGTGAATTAGCTAGTAGGAACAAAAAAAATGTTTGAATAAGCAAGGTAGTGCTAAACATAATAGATCGTTTCATTGTTACTCTCTAATCATTATAATAGAAAAATATCTTAACTGAGTGGATCTAACATTCTTTTGAAATCCTATATGGTAACATTCAATAGTAATGTTTTGTAAGTCCATTATTGTAGGTCACTCTTTAGAAGTTTCAAGGAATGATAAGGTTTATATGATCTTTGATGGAATCCCTCCAATGAGGCCACATGTAATCATGTGCTTGTAACTTTTTTCAAGGTTATCTCCTAACAAGGCTCATTCTAGAAGAGAGAAATATTTGGATTGTCATTTCCTAGGTAGTTGTTTCCTTTACAATGTTCTACATTAAATACTTGTGTCAAATTGTGTCAGCACTACATTTGGGCCTGAATTGTGATAGTGGGCCATCACAATTATGACAGTAATCCATTTCCAAACTGACATCAGTCAAAATTGGCTCCCATTAGATGAGCATCAAACTTTTTCTATTTCAAGTTGTGATGACAAGGGTTACTATCTCAATTGCAATGCCCACAGGTGTCATAAATTGGGCTATCATTCTAACAAATTTTTCATTTTCACCATAAGTGTTGTGATAGAAATCTTTCAAAGACATTGTTGCAATTACAACATCTATGCAACATAAATGCTATGGGTCTGGTGAAAATTCATTAGAAACTTCTATCACAATGTGGATGGGCATGTGGTAGGAATGTTGTGGGATCAATGGCTAGCTGTCACAATTGTGATGTCATGTTGTATTAATAAAAAAAAATTGGTAGCAAATGTTGAATAGGTATGATGTAATCATAGGTTAATAATAAGCTTTACTTGGTTTCGAGAATAGTTTAATAATCTCTACTGATCAGGGTCAACCACATGAAAGTGAAATCTTATTTGTACATCCCCCCCCCCCTCAACATCTAAATTCCCTATTAATATCTAAAATCTTTAAGAAATGATCAATGTTTAAAGTGCAAAAAAGGTTCTAGACCTGCAAAAGTGACACTGCTTTCCCATCTTCTGGTGCATGTCATTTTTCCATCACATCCAAAATAAGATTATGCACTCTTAATCTAGAATGCATGTGCAATTACATTCTTTATGCATGGACAATAGGTGGAGCTAAAAAAATGTTGCATGATTACATTTATTTAATAAGTCAATTAAGTTTCTTAAATTATAGACCATCATCATGAACAACGTTCATGATGGTCTGTAACTTAAAATATCTAATTAAAGACCTCTAACAAAAATGAAAACTTGTTGCATTTTTTAGCTTTGCCTGATGTCATATGCATATGAATTGACATTGCATATTCAACTATGGAATCCTTGATTGCCTAAAACTAAGAGATTCACACAATTATTTGTCATACAATCATATGTTATAATTGAGTCTCACTTGGTTTCGAGAATGGTTTAATATTTTCTACTAATCAAGACCAAGCACATGAATTTGGAAGCTCGTTTATTGCCCCTCAACATCTAAATTCTTTGTTAACATCTAAAATCTTTAAGAAAGGATCAATCTTTGAAGTACCTAGAATGTCCTCATCTCCTCCTTTGACTCTCTAGGGAAGTCCATCTTAATTCATCATGGGCAATTCATCACATAGGTACATCCAAGAATGTCCTCATTACCTCATGCATAAAATAAATCCAATATTAGAAAATGCCCCCTAAGAAATAATTGTTCAACTAAAATAAACACATGAAAAATGTGAGAGAGAAAGAGAAATATACTTACCAATAGGCGTTGCCATTGCATCTATGGCCATGCTACCTCTTGAGTGAGTTTTATTATTTTCTCTTGTGCCAAGATCTCTCTATTTATATACATACATAGATACATACATATATACGTAGACAAAGATCACAAGGGCACGACAACCTGTTGAGTGAGTTTTATTATTTTTATGTTGTGTCAAGATCTCTTTGTTTAGCAATATACAAATGGGGAATGATTAATGTCGTGTTTTATTTTATTTTATTTTTATAATCCATAACCCATCATCAACAAGATTTCTAGAGTGATGCCCAAATTAACTTCAACACCCAATTAATCAACAAGTAGACCAATTTAACTGGGTTGTGGCTTGGCCATGCACTATTTCAATTTATCATATGGTTGCAATATTGGAGGAAATATTTTTTCAAAAGTACCACTAGGTTTTGTATCATTGGGTTGGTTTTAATGAAGTAATAAAGTGGTTTCTAGGGCAGAAAGAACTATTTTGCCTCAAGCTTCTAGATAATGAGAGGATAAGAAGTTAGCTAAATATAGCCCTTGAAATAATAAATCAAGCTATAGAGGGTAAGACTATGGAACAACATGGGGCTAGAGAGAATTTAATCTATCTTATGGTGATGGAGCAATGCCAATTTGAGGTTGTTAAGAAAAAATAAGCATCATCAAAATATGCTCAACAACAAGCCTTAGCTTACATGGGTAGTGAGATTTACCTAAGTAATTCTATGGGTGCACCTCAGTTAAGTTTGAAGAACATGACATCCAATTTTTGCCTATAGTGCGACACACAGATGATGGTCTTCAAGTTTTTGGCTTTGGAACTCTAAGTATCTATCTAGATTCTATAAATCAACAAGTGCTTGCATAGTCTAGAGATAGATGGGTGATTTCATCATTAGAGTAGCTAGTTGAGATGCACTATAATCAAATTGGAGGAAATCATTGATAAAACAAACATATAATGAAGAGAGAACTTGAAAACCTAAATGCTGAAATGAAAGTTATCAAGAATGAAGCACCTATGCCAAAGTTACAATAAAATCTGGAGTTAATTTTAGCTATAAAAAAGGAAAAAGAGAACATGATATAAATCATTCCCAATTTTATGTTCACAACTTAAATGCTCTCCCATGGCTTGAGCCAAAACCCTCATTATTGCATCCAAAATTAAGGAATACAATACAATTATGTGCTCAATGTTTTTTCAAATTCCACTTAGCACTATGTCAATACATTCAATAAATTCTACTACCATGCAAATTAGCTTAGATTGATTCCAAAGCTTAGGCCTTAAAAATAATCAGAAGGTAAATTGTTATCAAAGAATATGCTAAAACAAGAAAGAGTACATATCTAGAATTAACATAGATATTCACAACAATGAAGAAACATATAATCCTCTTATACATAATCAGAATTATGTCAAAGATGAACTCAAGAAATTGAGCAATATAGGAGGTTTTAGCTAGATATTCTAGCCATCTTTGGTGATTTGACGAGAGGCTTCTACAAGGGAATGAGCCTTGTGAGTTAAAATATAATATCTTAAAATAGTTAAGTGCTACCTAAGTATGTCCAACATGTCTACACATTGGAGGCATACTAGGTCTACCAGGCTAGTTATATACCCGTATCCATGAGATCAAGACCCTTGAATTACTCACTCTAAAAAATATGTAGATTTGGCTTCTAATTATTGTGATGTAGTTGTATTCCTATAACCACTAGTGATCTTTACTCACCTAATATAGCTCTTCACCATCATACACCCACTCAGGTGAATCATGTAGTTTTCTATAATTACAATATGGTAATACCCTACTACAACCTGTGTGTTGTAATTTATAGTTAATGTAAGGTTAACCTATATGCATCCTAAATCACTCCTTATATAGTTCAAGTGAAACAAACAAACGAAAAATGAGAAGGAAAAAGAGGAATCTACTTACCAATAGGTGTTGCCATTGCATTTGTGGCCATGCTACCTATTGAGTGAGTTTTTTTTTTTTTTTTTCTATTGTGCCAAGATCTCTCTATTGATATACATACATAAATACATATACATATGTATACATATACATATGTATATATATGTATATACATACATACATATATAGAGATCAAAAGGGCACATACTTACATACATACATGTATGTATATACATACGAAGATATTTTTTTTAGGGTCTAAGTGAATTACCTCAAGATCCTCCACAAAAATAATGCAAACTAAGAATAATGGGTAGATTTCACAAGAGATTTTATAAAAACATATCATAGTAGATATTTTTAGAAAGAAACAAGCCATAACCTAGTTAAATGGGTCTAGTTGCTAATTAGCTAAGTTGATATATACATATATTTAATTGGGCTATATGGCTTCGACAAGGGAATGCACCTCCTGATTATGGCATTTAAATAGAAGAAAAACATACTTCTTCAACTACTTGCACTCAAATCTTCACTAAAGTTATTCTTCTAGTAGTGAGAATAGCAGCTACAAATTCTTGGGAGCTAAGGGTTCTTGAACCTATGCTAAACTTTTTGGACATGGGAAAAGTTACTATTGGATTCAGTACTTTGTAACATTCTAGATCATATAGTGATGCCAAAAATAATAGCAATAGTAGATACTCAGGATGTAGAGATCACAAGGGCATGGCCAAAAACTCCTAGATCTCCACATGATATATGCATGCATGCATACATACATACATATACATGTATAAATGTATGTATGTATGTATGTATACAAAGAGATCTTTTTAAAGGTGCTTATTACATAGTAGCTACACAATAGAAAAATTGATCCAGCTACATACATATTCTAGAATCCAAATAATAAAACAATAAAACTCACTCAACCCATGCTAAGTGACTTAGCTCGAGATCCTACACAAAAATAATGTCGATTATTCCTTTTATTGTACCTAATTTGATGATAGTTCTATAGAAATTTTTAATTAACCCAACTAATGAGAAACTAGACCAAATTAGTAGTAGTAGATATTTGGGATCCTTGCTGGGAGAGTGTGCCAATACAATTTAAAACCCACAGAATTTAAATCAAGTTATTTATCTATGATTCTTTTAAAGCTTTAATAAGATAGGCATAAAATACCAAGTCTGCTAGATCTAGACATTCTAGTTAAATTCACTGGCAAACATAGAACAATTAATAACACAGTCTACTAAGTTTCCCAACATGTTCCTACATTGTTAATACCCTATCTTAGCTAATTTTTTTCAATTTAATTGAAGTCAAATTGGAATTTCAAAAACTCATATTACTTGAGCACATAGAAAACATAGTTATAATTAAGAGGCATAAAAAAGTAAAATTATTTCAAACCACATTGCACAAGAAAGAAATCATTAAATATAGGTACTCTTTAAGGTTAAAATCACAAACCTGTGTCACCCTTTTGTAAAGGAAAAGGCTAACAAAAGTATGACAACTCACATTCAATGACATAAAACTACAATTATTATACTAAATTTGAAATTGAAGTAAATTAATGAAATCTGTAGAAATGGATGAAGTTTAGGATTATAATTTTTAATAATTATTTGGAGTAAGAATTGATATATTTTCATAAGTTTTGTAGATAAATTTTTAGCTGCCAAAAAACACTAAAAATTAAGGGTCTAGTTCCCACCACAAAACTATATAAAAATAAACTTATTTCCCTTTGATTTTAGACTATGTTATAGATAACATATATAGCTAGAACAATCAAAAATAAAAATTGTCTTTAGACCTATATTTTCTCTTGTATCATGATTCAAATTTTAACTCACCTAAAATTGATAGTTTTCATCTCCCACCACATTTTTCAAAACAAATCTATTTTAACCAAAAGAAAAATTGTATATTCTGGAAGAGGATTCTCTCCTCTAGAACGCCATATAATTTTTAATTTTTTTGGTATAATTCAAAAAAATTCTCTTTTTCAAAATTGTCATCTTTTTTAGTGTTAAAATATGTGCTTGTAGAATTTATTAATTAAAATGTTCTATATCTAATTAAAACACTATAAACTCTATATGAGAGTATTCTTCACTTTGAGCTCTATAAAATGGTGTTTATATGTTATTAAAATAATATCATAAAAAATAGTAAGAGTTATTGAAACACTACTTTTCTAAAATAATTTGATTTCTATAGTAATTGGATACAAACTAGTATAAAACATGCTTTTAATTGGCATTTCAAATTGGGAAAGTGTGAGACCATATATAACTTAGCTACAATGAATTTATCTAGATCATATGTTTAAACAAAATTTAATTTTAGAGAGAAATACTCAAATTCAATCGTTTTGATAAGTTAGTCTAAAAGGTGACACAACTTTGTACTTTTACCCTTAAAAAGATGAACAAATTTTCCCTTTACAAAATTAGATATATTCTATGATTCTATATGATATTTTAGCTAGATTTTCTCATTAGAAATCATGACATTTGAAAAAAATATAGATTTGAAATATAAGTTTGTATTAGCCAAAACAAAATAAAAATCAACTCAATTAGATATATTCTAGGATCTCTATTAAATAAAGAAATAGGTCTTACCACCTACCTAATTAGTTTGGAATTTTATTCTCATCAAAAATTAAAAAATGTAAGAACAACTATGCCAAATAGAATGTAAAAGGATGATTATCATGCATAATCATTTTTTTAGATCTTTTGGCACAATCATTCTTACAATTTTTTGGCTCAATCTCCAACTAGATAGTATGTGTTTTGAAAATTATTGTTGGACTATGATCCAAGAAAAAGAGAAATAGTTACAAGTGATAAAGTTATATACCTTTGATTTAGAGAGTGCAAATAATGGAAATGAAGTATTGCCGAAGGTGCAAGCTCAATGACCCCTCACACCCCCCACATGTTCATGGCATTATTAAGTAGAGAATAGTTACATACATACATGCATACATGGTTATGTGCTACCTAACTATATTCAAGCTGTCTTCACACTAGAGGCATACTCCACCTGCATACCCATATCCATAGGATCAAGATATTGACATTAAGGTTAATTTTTCTATTAGTGACTCGCACTTAGTTAGTATACAATTACTACCAAGTTTCTTAGTTGCTACCAAACTTCAGAACCTATGTATAGTTTATGCCATGTATAGTAGTGTTTACTAAGTTGTTTAGTACAAATGATGGAAATTCTAGTGTTAACAAAGTTCCATAGCATTAATTGAGTTTCACAGTGTTAACCATGTTCTCTAGTGTCTACTAAGCCAATAGTGTTAGCAATGTGAATTTAGTGTTGACCAAGCTCTAGAGTGTCAATCAAGTGATTTAGTATATGCCAATTTTCATAGTTGTCACTGAGTCACATACTACTGACCAAGTTCAAGCTACTTGGAGGTGATTAGTATGAACCAAACCTCTTCCTCAAACAAGTGCCAAATTATGCCAAGTGTTGAAAGTTGTTGCTAAGTATTAGAACATCACTAATTTACAACAGTTGGACAACTTTGTGGATTTTGGTGAAACTTGTATTGTAGCCAACTCTAGTAAGTTGTGATTTGGATTGGTATATATGTAATACATTATATCATATCCAAATGAGAAGTGTAAGAATATGATGATAAGAAGTGTGAACTAAAGAAGGCTACAAGTAGTATAAGGGACAAAAAAATATTATCTATCATAGTAAGGTGATCATTATAATTCAAGGAATCTCAACCAGTAAATCAGAGTTGAAGATCAGAGATCAACCATTGGTTCATTCTAACAGGAGCATCAGTCAAATCCTTTGACAAGGTACACTTGATAGTCTTTGATAAATCTCTTTACTAAGTGCATATTTCATTGTATTTTTTGTAAATCCTTTAACAAGGTGGATGTCATAGTCCTTGTTGCTCTTAATAGGGCATATAATTATAAGTGATCAATTGTAATCCTTAATAGGCCAACTTTATACTATACTACTAAAGCTTGTGGGTATCATCCCCACCCTAGTTTTACTTTCTACTTGGAAGGTTTATGGGTTACCATATCTTGTGTCAAATTGCTATGAATGGTTATTTTCTTTCATTCTTTCATGCATGCAATTAGATCAAAATATTATATGAAGGATTAATTGGTGAAATAAGATTAAGTTTGATTGGTTCCTGATTCACCCCTCCACTCTTAGTAAACTTTCCTACTTCATATTTCAAAAAATTGATAACAAAGCCTTGTGATTCTCAAAGAAGAAGTTTAACAGCTTGAGCAAAGATCAAAGGAAATAGAGGTATACAAGCTAGATAAGGATATTGACAATGAAAAGTTGGATCTTGAATTAGCCATTGGACAACTAAAGAAAGAAAAGGAGCAACCCTCTCAATAATTGAAAAGAAGGAAATATCTTGTAGTACAAATCAATGACAATATCTACACTAAAGAAAGGATTGAAGATATCTGTCAAGAAAGAAACTCAAATGAAGATGATGAAGTAATCAAGGACTTATTAGAAAAGAATTCCAATCTTCAAGAAGAAGCTATAAAACTAGAAAGAGAACAAGAAATCCAATTAGTAAGATTATGTGAAGTCATGGAAGAAAAAGATAAAGCCAAACAAGAGATAGAAGAAAAGAGAAATGAAATTGAGCATCTATCCCTTCAGTAAATAGACTTCATTTATCAACTCACAAATGCAAATGAAGAACTTATGAATCTTAGGTTAGAAAATGAAAGACTATAGAATAATCTAAATAGTGAAAATCATATCAATGAAAGGATGTTGAAATCTCAAGAAAGCATGAATCAGTTGAATGAGTAAAGTTAGTATAGGCACAAAGGAAAAGAAGGATTATATTATACAGAAGAAGGCAAATCATCTAGACAAGGAGCTCTAAAGAATAAAAGGCCTTCTTGCAGCCATTGTGGTAAGATAGGCCATACATTAAAAAAATGTTGGATTAATTCTAAAGAAAAATTAAATGAAAAGTGTTACAACTACAATAAGCATGGTCATAGAGCAAGTGAATGGAAGAAAAAACCTAAGTTTGAAGGTAAATGTCACAATTGCAAGAAATAAGATCACAAATCTTCTAAATGAAAAACCAAGGTATTAAATCTAGTAGAATAGATTGTGAAAGCAATATTTTGATGGGACTACAACATATGGTGTAGATGTCACTACAATGGTGAATTTGGGCACATTGGACAAAACTATGTAAAACATCATATGAGGACAAGAGATACCACTAAAGATGTTCTATTTGTAAAAAATTTGGACATCTTTCCAAGAATTATATGTACACAAGGAGAATTGAAGATGAAAAGAAATCTAAAGCTCACAATATCAAAAAGCAAATGAAGTAACAATGGATACCAAAATCTCTTGAGAATGAAAGTCTAAGTCATGAAGCAGATGTCACTCAAGCGTTGGGTGACTCAAGCATCTCAACTTGAATCCCTATGAGAATAACTAGAATTGAGACTTTGTAGCAGATATCTCTCATTAGCTCTAGCCAACCAAAAGAATAGATCCACATCAGTATTTAAATGCACAAGGATTATAGACGTTATTGAGTTAGGTCGAGTTGTAAGACCTTACTGAGCAAGGTTAGGAGACACTAAAGTATTGCATATAGACACCAAGTTATTGAAGACTCTACTAAGTGATAATGATTATACCAAGATATGAATTTCTATTGAGCATTAAAAGTTGAACCAAGTGGAAGACAACCTTTCACCAAGAAAAAAAATGTACCAAGTATTAATGGTGATTATAAAGAGGAAATTCATTGAAAGGAAGAAAGTGAATGGATTGTTTCACCTTAAATTTCTAGGTCTAGAGCTAGTTGAGAAGAGAAATTTCAAAGCTTAAGAATCATTGGAGAGTTTTTTCTTGAAGAAATTTTGAGTTTTCCAAATCCCCTACCGAGCATGGTGTCTTCTAGCAGTAAAACCAAAAAGTGGTTTGAAATGTTGATTCGAGGAGTCAATTATAAGGCACTAACTTTAACCTGAGTATGGCAATTAAAAAAGTGCTAGACCTAGCTGGTGCACAATCACAAATTTCACCCAAGGTATTGCTCATACACAATATCTATTCATATTATAAATTTTTTATCCAAGAGCTAGGCACTCATTAGATGAACGAGGCATTAAATGAGCTATGTGTGAATGGTGTTCTAAAACTTGAGCATCAACATCTAGAAGCTAAGGGCTTAATGTATATTTCACATATGCTAAGTAGATAAGATTTATCCTGACCAGAGTTCACAATGGAAAGTTATAGTTAGACCAACCCATTGTGATCACAAGAAAAATGATTCACAAAATTATTGGTTTCCCAATGTTGGAAAAAGCCAAAGTGACCAAAACCCTAGGTCAGGTGCAACTAGAAAAGAAAACTCTTGCTGAGTGGCATGGAAGAGGAATGAAGATTAGCAATGTAACTAACACAAAACTAAAATTTTGCATTCATATCATTGCTCATAAAACCTATAGCTCTAATCATCTCAACAATGTATCATGTGAAGTAGTTGATCTAGCTCTCAAAGTAGTAAAGAATGACATGTCATTTGACCTTTTTTAGTTGTTATTGAATCAGTTCAAGAAGAACATGGAGAGTATTAGAGATTCCAAGAACAATCCATGGAAGTTTGGTTCACTCTTGGCTTGTTTACTTTTCTTTGTGTAAAAATTCTTCCCTTCTAAAGGATCAGTAGTATCGAGAAAAGATGTCCTTGTTTTATATCAAATAAATGAGTATGTGGCAGAAATGAGTGAAAGCTTTGATTGCATCATGGACAACTACTTTGAGACATTCAAAGAGAAGATGCAACATATATACATGATACATGTAAAGCTTGTATAAGACAATAATGATGGTATCTATTTTATGGTATATTTTGACAAGGTGTATATTCAGGTAGTCAAGCCTAGAATAACATGGGTTAAGACTCTAGAGTATGAGGTTAACATAGAAGAAACCAAATATATCATTGAGGCTCTATTGAATGAGCCTGTAGATCCTAAGGCACCATAGTTTGGGACTTATGAAGAAGCCAAGGAAAGAAAAGAATTTGAAATTAAGCTTCCTCAAGCAGTTGTCAAAGGATGAAAGTGTATAGAAAAATAGAAGCAAGCAAGTTCTACTCTCCTACAAATAGAAGGAAAAGGTGATGATGTGGAAGAAGACAATGTAGAGGATGAAGATGAGGAATCAAATTCTAAAGAAGAAGAACCTATAAGAAAGAAAGGTAAGGTTATCATAGCCAAACCTATTAGGTCATCCATTGTTGTATTCACAAGAAGGGCACCAAAATCTAAAAATAAATTGAGTTAGCTGAGGAGGATGTCAAGCAAATAATCTTCAAAAGAGATCCACCTACACTTCAAGAAAAGTTAAAGAAAATGGAAGAAGGAGCTAGCATGGAAAATTTCAAATCTCTCAAATATGAGACAAGGAATGTAGGTGAGAAAAATTACATTAAGGACATGCTTATGTCAAAATTGTAAGTACTCACTAGATCAACTTGTACAACAAATTCCCTATGAACTTATGCAGGTAATTAAGCCAAGATGGGACAATGAGAAAAAGATTGTCATGGACATCTATGAATAGACCTTGTGACAATTAGTGTCAACTCTCAATAACAATTAAGTGAAGGAATCATTGAAGAAAAATAAAGAGAAGTTCACTCTTAAATTCAACACATGTATGATATTGATGAAAGACATTGAATATGTGGTGAACGCATCTACAACCACATAAGAACATTTACAACTTACATCAAACTAGTGATGTTTTTGTTCATGCTAATAACAAAGATGATGATGGTGATGAGGAAGAGGATGTGGAAATAAAAGATGATGAATTAGATGATGTAAATTTGGATGATGAGGAGAAATAATAGGAAGCTACTAGAGGAAGTGTTCCAGAGATTCCAAGCATTGAGGAAACTGATGCAAAAAATATTGCACCAACAGTAATGGCTTCATTTCCTCATTCTCCAAGCAAAGTCTCAGTGCAATCTAGGTTTGAAAAAGCTTCTACCAAGTTGGTTGTGACTACCACTGCAATACCATGCACCCAAACAAGCTCAATACCTATTCATTTGGGTATTTAATTAAATGAAGTGTCCAGTACCTCATTTACCTTGTAGAAAATGCCTCCATCATCAATTTTTATCATTCAACAACAAGGTACTATTAGAGAAAAAGGTTTATTTTATTTTATTTATTAAATTAACTTTTCTTCCTTCTTAAGATTTCCTTTTTATGCATTTTTCTATTCACATTTAATAATTAATTAGTAATTATTAAATGAATTTTACCTCTCAGGGCTTCCCTTTTAAGGTTTTGATCTCCTTCATAATGATTGATTGGCTATAATATCATTCATTCTATTTTGCACCAGCAAATACAGTTTTCCTATTTGTTGAGAAAACCCTTCTCTCTTTGCTTTTATTTCTTCCTTGTAATAGGTTATTTGCATGTAGGATATGTAGGGTTTGTGGATTTTTCATCATCAAATCTTACATGGTATTAAAGCCTTGCCTATGGCTACCTATTATTGTTGTAAGAAAAAGAAGAATGAGGGTTTGACAGAAAAAATCTGAGATTTTCTTTTAATTTTTTTTGTGAAATTAGGGGGGTCTCTAATTTTTGGATCACTTTGAGAAAAAAATGAACCTCATTGTTGTGCATAGAACATCCAAAAAACCCCAAATCCATATAAGGCACTTGGATTTTGGAGATAGAAATTTTGGCCCCTTTTTTGGAATACAAGGTCATACGACCTCTGGCATGTATTATGAGGCAATTTTTTTAAAAAATCTCAAAAATAAATAATTTAAAGCATTGCTTTTAGAAAAAAAAACAAAAATCCCTTATAAAGTTTTCAAACTTTATAAAAAACCTTTATTTTTTTAAAGTTTGTTTTAATGCATGGAAAAAGATGCACATGTTGATTTCATCATGTTAGCAAGGTACTAACATCTCTAAAATATAGTACTAACATAGGCCTGAAATGCATAATGCTGATGTCATCTTTTACTAGCTAAAATTTCGTGGCTATTCAACCATCAAGGTTTTGGTTTTCTTTGTCTTCTAGAGGCCCTGATGATTTTTTGTGATATTTTGAGCATACAGTGGTCTTTTTTTGATCTAAAAGAACCATTGGAAAGTTGACTCAAAGACAAAAGACAATGCTATAGGTATTTTTTGGATTTTTTTCTATTTTGGTGCCTATTTTTATGCTTATAGTTTGTTGATGTTTGTTGTCTTCTAGGGGGTGTAACTTGTTTGTTATAGCTCTATTTTTCAATCCAAAAAGCATTAGAATGCTCTTCTTGAGCCCTATTGAGATTTTACAATATTTTTCATCAATATTCCTCAAAGGTGCTTGTGATTCTAAACTAATTTTTTTTTTCTCTTTTCTCGTTTACGCATTCCTTGTAATAGTTGGAGTTTGATCTTTTGTATTGTGGGGGGTGTTTTGTATTATTGTTTCTATTATTTATATTAGTAAACCAAAAAATATTCAAAAAAAATCCAACACCTTCTAAAACAATGGCCAAGAGCTTTTCTTGTCTAGAACTTCTAACCCCTCATAACTATCACAAATGGAAGATTTTGATGACACAACTTCTCTGGTCAAATGGGTTGTGGTCTTGTTTAAATGTAATGCAACCAATTTTATAGAGACCTTTTGAGGTCATGAAGCATAGGAACAAGATGGATGAGGCAATAGGATTGATTACTTTACAAGCATCTAACTATCTATAGTTTCATCTTGATGGGTGCAATACCCATATAGCTATGTGGACCAAGCTTGAAAGATTGTTTGGTACAATGAATGAGTTCATAATACTTTAGATTATTTTTTAAATTACCTCTCTTGTACTAGATTCTTTTCCTTCCATTGAGCATTTCTTGATAAAGTTTAGTCAACCAAGATCTTTATTGCAGAGTTATGGGAAGACTAAGATCGATACTAAGTGCATTTATCTTATTCTTTCTAAGCTTCATGGAAACTTTCAGATTTTTGCTTCTACCTTTGATTATGCCAAAGATGCTTTGGGAAATAGATTTTCCATGCCATCTTTTGAGATTTTTTGTGATCATTTGACTTGAGAGAAAGCTAAGCTCTCTTAGTTGGATTCTCTCATAGGCTCATAGAGTCATGCATTGGTAGCTTGTCCATCTTTAGGGATGAAGGAGAAGACTCAAAAATCTCATTCCACGAAGTCTCAAATTGATTCTAACACTCATAGTTCATCTGGGCCACCTCCTCCTAAAGGGGGTAAATTAATTCCAGAAAGACCAAAATGTGATTATTGTAATAAGCATAATCATTATGAGTCACATTGTTATGGGAAAAAGTTAGATGGCTATGCCAAATAGGTTTAATATTTGATAGCTCTCCTTTAGAATGGAAACATTGATATTCCTTCTACTTCTCACAGACCTTCTTCATCATCATCATTGCAGTCTAATGATAAATATATGGGAAAGGGTTATGCACTATATGCAACTACTATCTCTCATTCTTCTAGTTGGCTACTAGATTCAAGTGCTTCACACCATATGACATCTTCTTAGGATTTGTCCTCTTCATTTGAGACTTCTCCTACTCCACACATTTTGATGGGGAATAACATTGTTATGAATGTATGAGGGAAAGGTTTAATTGACATTGATGATGGTATGTTTCATGATGTACTTTGTGTTCCATCTTTTTCCTCTAACCTTTTCTCTATTTATCAGATTACACATAGTGGGACAAGGGAGAAAGTTGACTTTGCATAGGATTAAGTGCACATCAGAGATAGTGAGACAAGAAATATTATTTCTATAGGGATTATTGATCATGATCCCCTCCTATATTCCTTCTCACATTTTGGTTCTCCATCTTCACTATCAGAGACTCACTCTCATTTTTCAAGAGAGTCTACTGAGGTGAAGTCAAGTTGCTTGAACTTATTTTTTGTTCCTGAGATGAGTGTTGTGACCTCTACACCTCCACCTCTTGTTCATATTCCATCTCTTGCATAGGATTAATCATCTACATTGCCTACTATTGCATCTCCAATCATCAAGCTACCTACTGCAGTTGTTTATGATATATCAAAGGACACACATCTCCTCTTAGATGATACATTCAATACACCTATTATCCCACCTCCATTGGAGATTTAATTTTAGGATTCTTGTGTTTTCTCCTCTAAGCATCACCTAGGGCTTCCAACTGTGCCTTACATACATGGGTTTTATTATCCTTGTCTACTACATTTGTTTCCTTTAGAGTGGAGTCACACTAGCATGTTCATTGACATAGGAGTTCTTCCATTCTAGGGATGGGCTATGGATTTTCAAGCTTCTATCATGAAGGCTTTCATTATACTTATGGTCTTGAGAGATTCTCTTGAGATGTTTCATTTGTGCATCCTTTTCTATTTATTTTTGGAGTAGGGTTTTTCCCACTAGGATTTCTCTATTTCTTCATTTCATAAAGATTTGATTGTGATTGGGTACCTTGTTAGGCCTTGTTGCTAGGACCCAAGTTTACTTTTAGGATTATAGTTTCCTTGCATTTTTTGTAGCTAGATTGTTGCTCATCTTAAAGGGGGTGTTAGAGAAAAAGGTTTTTTTTTTTTTTTTTTTATTAAATTACCTTTTCTTCCTTTGTAAGATTTCTTCTTTATGCTTTTTTGCATTCACATTCAATAATTAATTAGTAATTATTAAACAAATATTACCTCTTAGGCTTCCATTTTAGGGTTTTGATCTCCTTCATAAGGATTGATTGGTTGTAATTTCATTCATTCTATTTTGCACAAGCAAATATGATTTTCTTGTTTGTTAAGAAAACCCTTCTCTCTCTACTTTTATTTCTTCCTTGTAACAGGTTATTTACATGTAGGATATCTAGGATCTATGGATTTGTTCATCATCAAATCTTATAGGTACTTCTTCTATCAATTCCATATCTTTATTTTTTGCTAGCCCCTCTATTTCTACTATTATTTCTATTACACATATAGCTAGTACAATGACAATTGATAACAAGTCTCAACTGAGTATTGAAGTTTCAAATAAGGACAAGGGTAAAGAAGAAGATATTGATCTAGATGAGGTATATTTATTCCAAACTGGGATATCTCTACTCTTAGTCTTCATCAAATGAACATTTTGGGTGACTTATTGTAAAAGAGAGGTAACCAATAGAAGCTTAGAGAAGAGAAGAGAATGAAAACCCAAGTGCTTGAAGATGTAAAGGACATATTTATAAATGCATTAAGTATTGAGGTTGATTGTACAAAAGCTATTTTGGATCAATCAAAAATTCAATGAAGACTTTAATGAATAGGATAAGATGCTACAAAGAGAAAAAAGAAAATTTGAGAACAAGGTATCAGAACAAGTGGCACAACAAGAAAAAATGTCTACTACTCTTGTTTCATTGGAGACATCTAAAAATAATGTCACTTCATTATTTGTTATGCTGAGGTGCTTTCTCTAGTGGAAGCATTCATCAATGTAAACTTTTGCTACTTTCAAAAAATTAACATTCATTTAAGAATCCTATATTTTATAGTTATTTTTACTCATTGAAAATGTAACTAATAATAATGCATGCAACCAAAATGTAATAGAAAAGATTAAAGAGCCACTTTCTACAAACAATAACCCCCATGATTTAAGAATTTTTATTAATATTTAACGAGAATGGAGGAGAGGAGATGGAGTAGTAGATTAAGTTTATTCATAACCAATGCCTGTAAAAAAGATGATATATATATATATATATATTTATAAGCTAGTTAAATTGTGTGACACATCTATCTTCACATAAGAAATTAAAAATAAACTATCAAAGATAGATGAAGACATGAATATAAGTACACACCAGTTGTCACTTGACCCAAGCTATACTTTTACTCATTATTCAAAGATTAAACTTCTAAAAATTTTGCAGGAAGAATTACTAAAGGAAGGAGATCAGGGCCACACTTGCATAAATTCAAGGCATGATTCTTCTAAACATGGATGTGCTACAGACACACATTGCACATGCTAAGACACTCATCCATGACAATAACTTCTCCATAGTTGATCACATAATGGAGCCATCAACAAAAGTTCAAATTGCATTACATGCAAGCAAGGTGTTACAAGAAAATTGGGACAAGACAATGGTATTAATCCTAAAGGTACATTATGAATTCTTGTCACATTTTGGTATTAACATATAATATACACCTTTTCCATTTATGTCAAAAAGGGGTAGAAGTGTAGATGAATGTATATATGTATAAAGAGGGAGAAGTATATGTAAAGATATGTAAAGAATACATGTATGGGGGAGTAGTACTTTAGGTATATGCATGGGAGAACAATATTGTATTGAACAGATAAGCAAAAAACATCCTTTACAAAAGAAATTTTGAAAAATCTAAAAAATAGAGTATGTTACCAAGTCATAGACATAGAATGGAGATAAAAAGAATTTTTTTGACATATAATTTTGAGTATTCAGTTTTTGAGTGCTAAGTGTGTTTTGTCACTAATAACAAAGGGGGAGATTGTTGACAATAAGGTCAATTTGTCTATTAGTGACTCACACTTAGTCAATATATAGTTGCTACCAAGCTTAAAAACCTATGTATAGTTTATGCCAAGCATAGTAGTGTTTATTGAGTTTTTTAGTACAAGTGATGGAAACTCTAGTGTTAACTGAGTTCCATAGTATTAATCAAGTTCCATATTGTTAACCGAGTTCCATAGTGTTAATTGAGTTTCATAGTGTTCACCATGTTCTCTAATGTCTACCAAGCTAGTAGTGTTAGCAATGTGAATCTAGTGTTGACTGAGCCATGGAGTGTCAACCAAATGATTCAGTATATGTCAAGCTTTGCATTGTTCACCAAGTCACACATTGTTGACCAAGTTCAAGCTACTTGGAAGTGATTAGTATAAACTAAGCCTCTTCATCAACCAAGTGCTAGATGATGTTGAGTGTTGACTATGGTTTCCAAGTCTTAGAAAATCATCTAGTTTGTCTTCAAACTCTGAGTTATAACAAGTGGGTTGACTTTTTGGATTTTGGTGAAACTTGTATTATAGCTGACTCTAGCAAGTTGTGATTTGCAATGGTAGAAATGTAATGCATTATATCATATCTAACTAAGAAGTATAAGAATATGATGAGAAGAATGTGAATTAAAGAAGGCTATAAGCAGTATAAGGGATAGCAAAGTATTATCTATCACAACTAGGTGATCATTACAATTTAAGAAATCTCAACCAGCAAATCAGAGTTATAGATCAGAGATCAGCAATTGGTTCATCCTAACAGGTGCATCAGTCAAATCCTTTAATGAAGTAGACTTAATAGTCTTTGATAAACATCTTTACCAAGTGCATGATTAATTGTATGTTTTGTAAATCTTTTAACAAGGTGGACCTCGTAGTCCTTATTGCTCCTAATAGGGCAGATCATCAGCAGTGATCAATTGTAAGAATTAACAAGCCAACTTTATACTACAATATTAAAGCTTGTGGGTATCATCCCCACCTTAGTTTTACTTTCTACTTGGAAGGTTTTTTTATTACCATTTCTTGTGTCAAATGCTTATCAATGTTTATTTTGTTTCATTCTTTCAAGCATGCAATTAGATCATATTATTATATGAAGGATTAATTGGTGAAATAAGATTAAGTTTTATTGGTTCTTGATTCACACCTCCCCTCTCAATAACCTTGTCTACCTCATATTTCAAACACAATACACTTCACCTACTCACTCTAATGAATATGTAGTTTTGGTTTCTAATTATTTTGGTGTAGTCACATTCCTATAACCACTGGTGAGTTTTACTCACGTAATACAACTCTTTGTAATCATACACACACTCGGGTGAATTAGGCAATTTTTTATAATTAAGATATTTTAATACCTTGGTACAACCTTTGTGTTGTATTTTATAGTTAATATAAGGTTAACCTATATATGTTCTAACTCACTCCTTATATAGTTATGTTTAAAAGCTTGTAACAATACCCATTGCCATGTTACCTATTGAGTGAGTTTTATTACTTTTCTATTGTGAATAGATCCCTTTGTTTATGTACATACATGTACACACACACACACACACACACATGTATATACATTCGTACATATATAGAAATCATAAGAGCAGGACAATGAGATGCAAAGATTACAAGGGCATGAAAACAAAATGTAGTGATCATAAGGGTATGCCAGTGAAATCCTAGATCTCCAACCATCTCAATAATCCACAAGATACACACACACACACACACACACATATACATACATACATAGATATATACACATACATACATACATCTACATATGCAATTTTATCACCTTGGAATTCTATATTTGATCTTGCTAGTTAGGAACTGTTGATTGTTTGTTTTATTGTACCTAATATGATGATACTTTTACAAGAATTTGTATTCAACCCAACTAATCAAAAAATAGACCAATTTAACTAGGTTATGTATGTTTTTCTAAAAAAATTCCCATTTTTCTTGCTCTACATTGTTCTTCTGTAGTATCTTAAGCTAAGTTAGTTAGCCCAAGTTGAGTGAGTTTTATTGTTTTATTGTTTGGATTCTAGAATATGGGTTTTTTTTTATCATTAGCTTTGTTCAAGTTCTAAATTTAACAAAGTAACCAAGTCATTTTTAGGGTGGAAAGGACTATATAATGAAGAAAAAACTTGAAAAATTCAATGTTGAAATGCTAAAATGAAAGCTATCGAGGATCAAACACCTATGGCAGATTTGCAACACAATGTGAAGTTGATTTTATATATAAACAAAAAAAAAAACAAAACAAAACATAAATCATTCCCCACTTGTTTTGATTATGGAGAGCTCTTAAAATTGGTGGAGATTTTATTTTTGTGCCCTTGTGATCACTACATTTCATTTTTGTGCCCTTATAATCTCTACATTTGCTTGTCATGTCCCTAGTAGACATCAATGGAGATCTAGGATTTCGTTGTTGTACCCTTGTGATCTCTATATTTTGTTGTAGTGCCCTTGTAATCTCTATATTTTGTTGTCATTCCCTTGTGACCTTTGTACCCTTTCTTTGTGATTTTTTTTTCATGTCCTACCCTTGTGATGTATATGCCCTTTGTAGCACTACAATATTTAGGGTCAAATTGCGATGGCAATTTGTGATGATGGTGTAATTTGTGGTGTTCACGCCCTAATGTAGTAGTGTCTACTCTAATTTTCTTCAAGGGGAGAAGAAGTACCTATGTAAATGTTCTTTTCTTTTCCTCCTAAACACGTTTCTCTTTATATTTCCCCTAGAAGGTGATTAGAGATGCCTCTCTTTGTGTATATGTATATATACAAATATATATACATAAACATATATATATATATATATATATATATATATATATATATATATATATATGTATATGTATATGTATATATATATATATGTATATATATATGTATATATATATCTATATATATTTATATATATGTGTGTATATGTATATGTATATGTATATACATACATACAAACATTTATATACAAAGATTACAAAGGCATGACAACAAGATGTAGAGATACACACACACACACACACACACATTTGCATATGCAATTTTATCACCTTGGAAAATTGTATTTGATCTTTACTCAATCACCAAGAGTTAATATAATTTCTAAGCATAGATTTTTGTATACTTAGTTTGGTATGAATAGTTTTTATTGAATTCATCTAAGGAGAGTGAGTCTACTCATGATTATCATGCCTCAATGTAGTGGGTTTTTAGAGGAAAGAGAATTAAAAAATATTAGATATTGTTTATGGATATGGGATGATTCATTTGTGTGAATGGTTGATTAGGTTAGTTGTAGAAAATCAAGATGTCAGTTGCAAGTAGCTTCATTAATTAGATAAAGGAATCAACTCTGAAAGTGGGACGATCAAAATTGGCATGTCCATCCTTATGATAGATGTCTCTATCTCATAATAGAAAATGAACTCAAATGAAAAGTGAAAAATTATTAAATATATGGAAAATTAGAAGAACATTCACCTATAATATTTTTGAAGGACAAAATATAATAAAAATATAATTTGGTGGAAAAAGCCATGAGCTATGTGGCTCCACATTGTGGCTATTCCACTATCCAATAGTGGATTTACGTTAAATATGAAGATCTTGAAATAGAAAAAGATAGCTATCAGAGATCTATATTTCTATGTTAGTGAAAACAAATATGCAATCTAATTTTAAGAAAATAATAGTCTTAAATGTATATGATTAAATAAAATAAACAAGAGTACTAGTTGTAGTTATATAATTCTAGTATTATTGATTATGTTAAAAAAATGTTCAATAAAATAAGTATGAAGTAACATAAATGGATCAGTTGCTTCTTTCCTATTATGTCTTAATGTGAATGCATCTGATGATTTCTTGGATGATATTATGCATGAGATCTTTACTCAATCACCAAGAGATAATATAATTTATAAGTACATATTTATGCATACTTAGTTTGGTATGAATAAATTATATTAAATGCAAGGATAATTGCTTGTGTGAATCCCAGACATGAATGATTAAATTAATTTAGCACAAGTACTATGAAATTATGTATGTATGTATGTGAAGTACTTTACATAGTAAATTGATTTACAGACATACATGCACATATGTATATAATCATCATAATCAATTATCTTTGAATTTGACTAAATCTTTTATATATGAACAAGAGAAACATGTTTAGATAGAAAATAAAATAACATTTACATAGGTACCTCTTCTCCCCTTGAATAAAATCACAAATCAAGGGCACAATTAAGATCACATGGGAGCAACATCAAAATCCTATATCTCCACTGATCTCCACCAACATTCAAAGCTCTCCACCCTCGTTCAGAGCTTTCCACCATCTTTCGTGTGCATCTCTCCACAATCAATCAAAACAAATGGGGAATTATGAATGTTGTTTTTTCTTTCCATTTTTTTTTGTAATCCATAATCCATAATCCCCAAGATCTCTCTATATATACATACATACATATAAACATACATACAAAAATACATACATACATATATACATACACACACACATATATACATACATACATGAAAACAACAATGCACTTTTTAAGAGTTTACAATTGTTCAACAAAATTAATTTTTTGCAAGAAAATGCATTTGAAGAACTGTTATCTCAAAAGTAAGAAAATGGTGTTGAAACAGTACAAAAAATGCTTGACATGAGAGGTCCACAAGTGAGCGTGTTGACCAATCCTAAAAACTTGAATGTTGAAATGAAAGCTCTTGATGATCAAACACCTATGCCAGAGTTACAACACAATGTGAAATTGATTCTAGATAAGGAAAAGGTAGATATTCAAAAGTTTGATAATCAAAATTTAAGGCACAAGAGAAAAGGAGGAGTGGATTTAGAAAGAGAATGAGAAGGAGTGGATTTAGAAAGAGATTGCATGGTAGAAACAACAACTAGAAAACATAGAGGATATTATGGGAGCTACTGGATAGAACGTAGGATAGTGTTGCAGTAGGAATTATGACATTGGAATCAGTTGCAAGTGTCTTTGAGAATTTGCAGTCCATATATCAGAGTGTTTCAAGTATTGGCATAGTGTCCCTACAATGATCCCAAGTATCAAATTCTTATAAGAGTTTCACAATGTTGGGAAGCACTTAAACATCCCTTGCAAGGTTTAGATGTAATGTCATTATGGCAAAGGCTTTTGTAAGGGAATGAGCCTCGTGACTATGGCTAGTTTCTTTCTAAAAATATCTGCTACGATATTTTTTTGTAAAATTTATTGTGAACTTTTCCCATTTTTTCTAGTCTGCATTATTTTTGTGGAGGATCTTGAGGTAAGTCACTTAGCACAAGTTGAGTGAGTTTTATTTATTTTTTGCTTGGATTCTAGAATATGTATGTATTTGGATCAATTTTTTTTTTTTTTGTGTAGCTAATATGTAATAAGCATCTTTAAAAAGATCTCTAGATATACATGTTCAAAAGGATATATATAGAGATACCTATTTAGAAGGAAAAGAAACCAACATTTACATACCCTTGAAGAAAATTGTAGAGCTAGGAATGGCAACAAAATCATAGAGAAAGGGCACAACATGACAAAAAAATCATAGAGCAAGGGCATGACATGGCAACAAAATCACAGAGCAAGGCCATGACACTAAAATCACAAGGCAGGGACACAAATCATAGAGCAAGGACACAACAATGAAATGCAAAGATCATAAGGGCATGGAAACCAAATCACAGAGAAAGTGCAAAAAAATAAAATGCATAGACATATTATAGGAAAGAAATACACCAAACACATATGCATAATCCTAAGGCCCATTCCCTTGTAGATTCCATAACCCAATTGAATATACATATATATCAACCCAGCTAATTAACAACTAGACCCATTTAACTAGTTATGGTTTGTTTGTTTCTAAAAATATCTTCTATGATATATTTTTGTAAAATTTCTTGTGAACTTGGCCCATTTTTTGTGGTCTACATTATTTTTGTGCAAGGTCTTGAGGTAAGTCACTTAGCACAAGTTGAGTGAGTTTTATTGTTTTATTATTTGGATTCTAGAATGTCTATGTAGCTAGATCATATATGTAATAAGCACCTTGAGAAATATCTCTTTGAATATATAAAGAGATACATGTTTACAGAGAAAAAGAAAAAACCATTTACATGTGTAGCCCTTCTCACCCTTAAGGAAATTTTAGAGGTAGGGCACATCACAACAATGAAATCACAAAGCAAGGGCATAATATGGCAATGAAATCATAGAGCAAGGACATGACAACAAAAAGCAGAGATCATGAGAACCAACAATGAAATGCACTGATCAGAAGGGCACAACAACAATGTTCATACCTCTCCACCTCTTTCACATGCAACTCTCTCTAAAATCAAAACAAACAAAAAATGATCTTCGTGTTTCTTTTTTCTTTTTTTTGGTGCTTTCCATGAGGTCATCACAACTACAACACCAACATTGGTATTGCGACATTGTTGGGGATAATTGCAAAAGAAAACATGAAAATGACCACAAATTACACCACCATCACAAATTCTCATGCATTTTGACCCCAAACATTGTAATGCATGAGTGCTTACTATTTTGCAAGTATATTTCATATTTATTATTTAATGTTGCAACTTGGTATATAAACTAGAAGTTTACTTTGATACTCAATATATAAAGTTAACAACTTGATAATTTTTCTATATAAGTTTAAATTGTTATGTTAGATCTAGTTACTATGTTAATGAATTAAAGTTTAAAGTATTGGAAGTTGGCAAAAAATATTTTCAAGACCTATATGATAATTGGACATAACATGGACAAAGTAATTTAAGAAGTGATCTTGTCACATCTCAAGTGTTCAAAGGAAAACCAAGGTGATTGACATCTTCCTTTGATAGTCATGATGAATCTTCAATTGGTTTTCCTTTCCATTTTATTAAGTACTCTTTATATGTCTTATTTCTTGTGGTTATACCACAACAAGTATCCAAGATTCATCTATCTATTACTTATCTAAAGAAGGTATTGAAATATTCCACTATGCTTCTACTATCTCATCTATAATACTTTCTTCATGATATTCTATCAAAATTAAAATACTAAATATAGGTAAAATATTTACTTCACTAGGTGGTTGTACTTCATAAGATTTTCTTAAAGCAAGCTTCATTAGTATTTTGCATGGTCTCAACTTCATCTTCAACTTACTATATGTTCACACTAGAAATATATCCTTTCTCAAATGAAAGATGACTTAATCTCCAATTTGGAAATTCTTATGTCTCTTTTTTTGACCTTCCATAGCCTTGTATTGAATATTCATTTTATTAATGGGTTCCCTCACCTCTTCATGTATAATTTTTAAGTTTCATATGAATTCTTCAAATTCTACATTGCTCATCTCTCCTTTTTCAAAATTCATTAATCATGAAGAATTTCTAAACTACTTCCATATACAATCTAGAAAGGTGATTTATAAGTGCTCCTATTGACAACATTATTGTATGAAAAATTGACATGCGATAAATTCAAATCTCAAACCTTCAATTTAAATCTCACTAAGAATATCAATAATTTTGACAACCTAATATTCACTAATTTTACTTTTCTATCAGTCTATGGATGATATATTGACCTAAACTTTAAATTTGTCTTTAACTTTTCCATAGTGTATTCCAAAAGTACCTAGAGAGCTTAACTTGTCTCAATCTCAATCTATGTTTTTAGGGAAGACCATGTACTCTCACCACTTCTCTAAAAAATAATTCAACTCTATGAACAACACCATTGGTCTTCCTACAAAGAATAAAATATGTCATCATTGAAAAATTGTCTCCCACCATAAAAATGGAATTATGGTCTTTGTGGATCATTGGTAACAAAATATAAAATTTGAATACTAATATCCATTGATGGCCTCTCTAGTAAATGTAATGGTTGATATAACCATATATTCTACTTGGTTTATTTTATCATCTAACTTATTCTACAACTTTGTATAAAATATTTTTTATCTTGTTGCACTTGTGGCCAATAGTAGCACTCCCTAAGTAGAACAATGATTTTATCTTAAGAAAACTATTCACCTAATCCTTCACTATGCTTTTTATTTTTTACATTCTCCCATATGAAACTCTCCAAAATTCATAATTGGATACCTTTGCATAAAAGATCATCTTGGATTATAAAATCCACCCACTTGGTCTCATCTACAATAACAACTTATGTACAAGCTCTCTAGGACTCACCAATATTAGCATCCGCAATATATGAACTCTTGATTGATTGGAGCCTAACAACTTTGATTTTCATCTTTGTCAACAAGTTTTGCCTCTTGCTCAAGACATTGTAATTGTCCAAAAACTCAACCCATTTTAAATGTCTTTCATTCAACTTTACTTGGCTACTAAAAAATTATGACATTTGATGATCAGTGAATAAAAATAATTAGAAACAAGATAATGTCTCCACTTCCTCAATATCTAAACTATAGGATTAAACTCATGATTATAAATAGAATAGCTTTTTGGGAATCAATAAATTTTTCACTAAAACAAACAATGAGTTTACCATCCTAACTCAAAATAATCTCTAATGGCAATGCCACTAACATCATAGTCTATCTTTGATTACTTTTTAGAATTTGTAAATATTAAAATAAGTTAATATATAATTTTTACTTTCAATAAATCAAAAAACTTTGTTTCTCATGTACATATCTCTTGCTTTACTTGAACTTGTTTCTAGAACACTCTCAAAAACTCTTTTGTCAGACTCACTATTGTTCCACTATGACTCCCTTGTAGAGGCATTTAATGCACTTATATCTCAAACCCACAACTATAGTCTTAGTGAAAATTGCCTCATGTTTTGTCTAAATACTCTTTTTGCTCTAATACCACTTGATGATCTCTCCTTACTAACTCAAACACACCCCATACAATGAAAAAACAAACTCAACATTATAAGACCCAGACAATGGCAAGAATGGAAACACTAGTTTGCTATTACCCTTAACAAAAAAACATTATAATATTTAGATAACTAACATACTACAACCATATGGTAATTTTCAATAAATAATTTACAAGCCAGAATCATTGTATGCACCATTAAAACTGCCACAAATAACCCTATTTATCTTCTTTATATTTGGGAGTTTAACTACCTTGGAATTTTTTTGGAGCTCAACCACCTTTACATTTATTTTCTTGCATTAGGATATGTTGAGAATATTGCCCCAACTAGTTTTGACACTCATTGGAGTTTTTGAAGTGTAAAGTAGTGCAACTTCTAGAGGTCACATCCTATGAAACATGGACCCAATTGGAAATTATAACTACTTTTCAAAAACCTCTTGCAGTCCTCTACAACCTTAGTTTGATCATTGTGATTCAATTAAAATTTGGCCACATTTGGAGCCTCTAAGTCCTTCAACTATGTCAATATATTTACCACCCCACCAAAACCAAAAATTCAATATCTTCAAAACCAAACTTAGTCTAGCTAGGAAACTTTACAAACATGCTTACCTATCTAAAAATGAACTACCTAAAAATTAATTGGAATAATTTGAGCTGAAGTAAATAAATTATTAAAAAATATTAAACTTGTCAAAAATAGTAACCCTACCCAAAGATAGCCCTTATTTGAAAACTAGATAATATTTTTAGGTAGTGCAAGACTATTTTGATAAGTGAACTTGTCATGTATCATGCGTTTAAAAGAAAATCAAAGTGGACAACCTCTTCTTTTAATAATCATGATGAATCTTGACCATATCTTCTTTCCATTTGTCCTAGTACTCCTTGGATGTCCTTTTTCTTGTGCTTCTTGCAACATGACTATTCAAGTTGTCTTTTATCTCCTTTATCATTGAATTATACTAGAATATTCTATTGTGCTTCTTCTATATCATCTATAATACTTCATGATATTTTGTCAAATGTAAAATGTTAAACACAAATGAAATATTGAATTCTCCAAACAATAGTACTTATTAAGCATTTCGTAAATCATGCTTCTTCAATATTTGTAAAAAACAAACTCTAATCTAAGATTCTTTGTCTCCTTTTATAGTGCTACACATCCCTCCTTTATCCAACTTCATTAGTTCTAAAATATCTCAAAAGATACTACCATATACAATCATGAATGGTGATTTACCATTGCTCCAATTGACAAAATTATGGTATGTAGATTTTGCATGTGATAAAATCAAATCATAGATCCTCCAAATCATGATGTGGTGTACCAATGTGTCCAATGGAAAGTATCCTAGCATTGAACTTGTGCTCAAAAAGATTGACTAGATCAATATGAGGGTTGGAAAATTCTCCTTCATCATCTCTCACACCAAGTTTGAAAATTTGCATACTTGAATACTGTAGATTTATTTATTGGCTTGATTTTGATGCTATAAACATTACTTCAAGTAAATAATACATCCATGAAGGCAATTTTATCTTATCTTTAGAGTGGTCATCTTATTTCTTTTTCTTCCAAGAGAATATTATAATTTTCCTAACACAACTTTTAATCTGTGGAGGAGATAATTTTTCATTTCTTTCAAATTTTGTAGAAGTGTAATGCATGTAAGTTAATACCAAATAGTTCAATTTTGTGTTGAGAAACCAAATTATATTATATATTGTAGTAACTTAACACCCTCGGTAAAAATGATGGTAGTTCACAAGATCTCCTAAGAGGTGCATACTCTTGATAGAAATTAGATTAATCCATAAAATCTATCAAAAGGTGCTTACAACTTACCTTCTTTAGATTGAACATAGTGACAAATGGATCAAAACTAAAAACTCAACAAGATACACACTCCTAGTTATTTTGAGTTGCAATTCAAATTTTTACTGTATAGCTTCTAAGATAGGAATCCATTTGCACAATGCACCATACATTATTATAATAATATCCTTCAATTTTGAAGTCTTGAGTTGTCCTGGCTTTTTAAACCTTCTTTCTTGATAAGGATAAATAAAGTATGGGAAAATTTTCAAAAATTTACAACAAATATGAAGTTAATTCATTTTAAGTTCTAATTGGATAGATCGAAAATCATGTTCAAAAAGATGTTAAGATAAAAAATCCTGAATACCTTAGTGTTGTGCTAGCAAAACATTTGATTAAATGGAAGAAATTAAATATTTTGATTATTCAGAATTTGTGGTGAGGTAAAATTAAAATTAAATGTACTTAGGAGCTTATAAAAATCATTTATTGTCTTATATATTAATAGGATAATATTAGCATTTTATGAAGCTTTTTCTATCTTGATAGTAGTTCTAAAACTTGGGACTAAGAAGATCCAATAGCAACTTGGTTAATCAACAAAATTTACTATTAAGCAAGATTTTAGGAAAGGAATAGTTAAGCACTCACTATAAGCTCATTTTTTAACTTATTCAAGAGTAAGTGGGTAAGTAACTATTGAGAAAACATGTGTCTCAACCTTAGAAATATTTTCTAGATTGTTCAAAAATTAGTTGAGAAGTTTTCCACCTGTCAATACCTTGGACAAGACAAAATGAGTTGTCAAAAGATTCCCTATCCATAGTATAATACTAGAGGGCTATTTTAAGAATATATAGGACACATTTTAAGATAACTATAAGGGTTAAAATTAGGGGATAAGATTTTGGATGTGAATGAGTATTTTTAACCTAGATTCATGCCTATCTTGGGAACCAAAAATCATGCATGTGCAACATGTATCAAAGAGGTTTTTGTCATGGTATAGTAAAAAAACAATTGGTTTTTAGGATGTGAGAAACCTATAAAAGGATGGCTTGGAGAGGAATTTAAGCACTGAGTTTTATTTGCAAGATCACATGCTAGAAGGGTGCAAGTGAAGTTCCTCCCAGATTAAGTCAAGTTGGTGCTCTTGTAAGAGCTTGCATTGCAAGTGTGCTGTAATCTCCATTGATTTGATAGTACATCATGCAAGGGTTACAATGTAGGGGTTTTCTCCCTTGAAAGTTTTCCCATGATAATCACTGTGATATTTGTTCATTATTACTTCATTTAGGCACTTGTTTTTATCTTACATTCTTTGTAATACTTAAGTTTCTATTTGCATAGGCATCCTCTCAAGATTAGTGTAGGAAGAAATTTCACATATCTTTCCTTTCTTACAAGTGGCCTTAGAGTCTGGCTAGTTTTGGTTCTATTTGTTGGGTACGTGGCTTTTTGAGCTAATCAAGGTCTGAGTGGGATCTTGTGCAAAGTAATTAATTTTATATATGACCAAATAGTAAAGATGGAATGAATGTCAGACACAATCAAAGTGGATAATTCTTTTGCAATGAACTTTGAAATGTGGAAGCTGAAGATGGAAGATTTTCTATTGAAAGAGATATATGGGAAGTGATGGATGAAAATTTCATGAGGCCAATAGATCCAACTTTAGATGTTTAGTATAATGTAATGGATAGAAAATATAAAAGTCTCATAAGATTGTGTCTTGCACACTTAATTCTAATAAATTTTTATGAAGAATCTACTTTGAAGAAGCCAAGTGAGATATATCAAGAAAAATCACTTTTAAATAATATTTTCTTGAGGAAGAAATTATACTCCATGAGAATGGAAGGTGGATGAATATCTAAGAATCTGAAAATATTTAATGTGTTGGTGATTTATTTAACCTTAGTATGAGTGTCAATGGATGAAGAAGAAAGGTGTCATGTAATGCCCCACCAGGGAACCCAAAAGAAGTCAACCTAAAGTTTTACTATAGTTTAAAAAGTTTCCCCTTACTACTTATCCCATTTCCCATTTTGAATCAAATCACACAATTACCATTAACTTATGAAAATACAAAGGTCACAATTAAATATCATAAAATAATTTAAAATAATAATTTATTAATTATTAAAATAATAATTTATTAATTATTAAAATAATAATTATCGATTATTTAATAAAATAATAGTAATTTTATTAATAATCAAAATCATTAAATAATAAAAAATAAAAATAAATAAATTTAAACTTTATTAGATAATATTTATTATTAATTAATATTAAATTTAAAAAAATTAATTAAATTAATTAATAAATACTAAATTATAAAAAATAATTATTAATTATTAATATTTAATAACTAATAAAACTATTATTAAAATCATTAATAAAATTTTAATAAAATAAAATGATTTTTAAAAAAATTAAAACATAAAAAAATCAATGTTTTTAAAGGCCAGCGAACTATCGTAGGCAACATTACTTCATACTACTATTGTGACAGTAGTGCTGCTATGTACAACAATGGATGTCTATTGTCAAAGCAACATGGGACAAGAGTGATGGGGGGTTGGACTTGCCCACCAAAAATTTATAAATATTTTTTAAAAAAAGTGTTTAATAAAATGAACACCCCCCCAATACCATTTTTTTAATATATTTTTTATCAAACTATTAACAATACTCTAATAGGAATACCCAAAAAAATAGTGAAATTCACAATCTAGAATTCAATTTTTAATCCCAAAACCCCATCCGATTAAAATATCCATTTGTAAAATTTATAGAGTGAGGGTTCCAAAACTCAATTCCTCAAACATAGATAACTTTGATACAAAGATAAATTAAGATTCACAATAGGATTTCATCAATAATATCAATCAAATCTACAAATATCCAAGAATAAATCTATCCAAACACAAAGTAGACAAAAGATAGGAAAGATAGAAATCTTTTTGCATAAATTAAACACAAGATTCTACCTAAATCTGAAGCTAACATGCAAACATGCAATCCCATGAAGAACACGAGAAAACCCCTTTCCTTTGAAAACTTCCTCCCCTAGAAATTAATTCTCCAAAATCTCAGTTATTGAAAAAAAATGAGCTCCACATCTCTAATAAAGAGGTCTCCCCTAATTTGGGGCTCTTATTGTGCAATCACACAAGGGAAATCACAAATTAGTTTCTTTCAATGATATATTATCTTTTACATTTTCATGCACACTTTTTACAATTTAAAATATCTTTATTAAAATAATTTTCTTTCTCTCTTTAATTTAATTTTTGAAGCATTTTTTATAGAAATATTTATTATCTTAAGTAATAATAATTTACCATTTTTAAAAAAAAATGAACTCCTAAATATATTATTATTAAATTAAATTAATATTATTATGCCCAAATTATACTTTAACTCAATCTTTAAATTTAATTCTTTTACTTAATTAATTTCTTAATTAATTAAATATAATTAAATATTGAATTTTCTTAATAAAATTCCCTTTAAATTTAATCATTAAATATTCCTTTAATTCAATTAAATTAAAATAGAAAATAATCATAGACACAAAAGACTAAAAATTAAAACCCATAATAAAGTAAAAATAACTAGACCACACTCAAGGGTTATAATCACAAATTTATGTCACTTGCTAAATTTGAAAGGGTAAACAACTTGGGTACTTGTCCTAGTTTTTAGGACAAATGGCTTAAGGATAGGATTTAGTCTCAAGAGTTGTCTCCCCTCTCTTACTATTGAGATATTGCAATAGGGTACACTCATCTTGGTAATTTAGGAAAGTCGATACCTAATGCCAACAATCTGCATAAAATCCACATAATGTGCATACACATAAATTCTAAACTAAATAGGTAATGACAAGAAGTGGTACATTATGTAGATCTTGACTAATAAGTGACTACAACTCCCTTCCTCAACCATATCAGAAAAATCAAACATAAAGAAAATATACATGTACACTAGACACATGCAAGTATGGGGTAGGTATCCATAGAAAGAGCATATAAATCATTTATCTAACTAACATCATTAAATAAATGACTAAATGAACATATATATCATCATCAAACAATCATGAGATAACTGAAATAACTAAGTAACTCTTGATATATATATATATATATATATATATATATATATATATATATATATATATATGAAACAATATCCAACAATCTGGAAAACAATTTCATTGATCATTAAGCATAAACATAAAGTTGGCCTAAAAGAGTTTGGCAATAAAATCAGAAAAGTTGACTAGGGGTAGGCACTACATCGACCTTTCCAGACTTAGGCTTACTCTTGGAAGCCTACGAGAAAGGTAATACTAAAGCACTCATTATGTGGGTCCTATTGGACCCTTCCCCTTGTAGGAAGATATGAATCCAATGAAAACACTCTTTGTGACCTACCCATGTCTCCAACCATAGGTTCCAAAGCTATAGGTCTCTGGTCTGGAAATTGTGATTTCCATTAAGGGAAATGGGATGACTTGTGTCTACATTATCCACATGAGAAACACTCTCCATTGAAACTCCTATGCACTCTAGGTGCACTAGACTATTGAACACTACCCCTACTAGCATAAGAAGGAGTACTCTATGATGGCCAGTCATGCTGGTTGTGCTTATTGCACTAAGATTACTAACACTCCCTAGTGTGTGATCCAACACCACCAATTTGAGTTGCAGGATAAGATCCTCCCTGGTACTAATTACCTCTATAAGGAGGTTTCCTACTACCACCTGCTTCCTGATTATGTTTGGACCTTGATGTTGTAGGTGCTTCCACAAATCCACCATGTCCTAGAGTAACACGCTACTCTACAAGTATGGCTTGATGTCCCACATCTTTGAGGGTTTTAGGTTCAAATACCTTAACATGCCAACTAGATGGTTGTTCAAACCTCTGATAAAATTTTTTGCCAACTATGGTGGGTTATCACTAATCCCCGCATAGGGAATGAGCTCATAGAATTTACACTCATATTCTACTATGATCATAGTGAATTGTCTTAGGTTATGGAATTCATCTTCTCCCTATTGATTCCATTCCTTTGGTAGGAATTTCTCATAGAAATTCTCTAGAAATAACTCCCATGTGACAGTGTTCATGTCTATACCTAGCTTCTTCTCTTCAATAGTCCACCATATGGCTCCAAAGAGTTCCATGTTGGTGATAGAAAACCTTGCTTTGACATTAGAGTCAAAGTCCCATATAGCAAAAACCTTGACTAGAGCAATAAGCCATTGCTCAACCACATAGCCTAAACCCAACCCATTGAAGGGTTTGACCTTGGACCTCTGAAGATCCTTCATTTGAGTAGCAACAACTAATCTCCATTAGTCCTTGTGACTATCCCTTTGAGGGCTCCTAGATTTAGGCCTCTCCTCATTACCTGCCTAGCATCCTCCTTCTTGACCAACACCCTGAAGAGGAGCTAGGTGATCCATAATGGTCCTCATCATCTGCCTTAGGTCAACCTCCTTTAAGTCAGCCTGCTACTCTCTATGGTACTCTTTCTGATGGTCACTAAGATGCTCTTCCCTATTCTCTTCCTAAATAGGGCCTTCAAGGATAGACTCATGTATATTGATGTCTTTGCCTCATGCATAGCCTCTACTGTGGCCTAAGCTACAACCTCTCATTGAAGATCTCATCCTAGATACCAACCCACAATAATGTCCAAGATAACAAGATGCTAAAACAACCATAAAAGCATACAACTATAATGCATACATATAAGAAACATGTTTTAAATACAATACAAGATCAATTTTGGTTTGCCTAATTTAGGTTAAGTGTGTTTCAGTTTGAAGTTCAAGTGTTTCAAGTTTGCAATAAAGACATGTCATAGTTTTAAGTTTTGTTTCAGTTCAACTAGTTCACAACTAGCGGCATTCCAATATACCCAAAGTTCACAATGTAGAAGACTAGCTCGGATACTAGATGTAACATCCCACCAGGGAACCCAAAAGAAGTTAACCTAAATTTTTACTATAGTTTATAAATTTTTCCTATATGACAACATTGACATAATAGTCAAGTTTTTTATTAGTGACATACACTTATTTAGATTGTAAGTATCTATCAAGCTTATTATATAGTTAATAGTGTTAACCAAGCATTTTAGTTATCAAGTTCTACACTTGCTACTAAGTCCTTTGGATAGATTTCAATTTATTCTAAGCAGTTACTACTATTGTGAAGATTAGCAATGTAAATTGAGCATGTTAGTGTATGCCAAGTTTGCTAGTGCAAATCAAGTTGTGTAGTGCTTAGCGAGTTCACAATTGATGTGATGTGAATCTAGTGTTGACTAAGCCACTCAGTGTTAACCAAGTAATTTAGTTTATATTGATCTTATAGTGAAAGCATTGAGTGAGTTATACAGTATGAATCAAGTGATTCAGTTTATATACCAAGTTTCACAATATTCACCGAGTCACCAACATAAACTGAATTCAAGACTACTTGGCAATGATTAGTATGAATTGATCTTCTATGTCTACTAAGTGTATGATGATTCCAACCATTGATAGTAGATGCCATGTATCAAAACCTCACTGAGTTAGTCTTTAGGACCCAAGTTTTTGCACTTTGGGAATCTTTGTAATATTTGCATAAACTTGTATTGTGGCCAAATTTGTAATTAAGTAATTGGATTGATATATGTAATTTATTTTATCACATCAAAATCATCAAGGAGAAGTAATGTAATAATCAAAGAAGAGAAAAGGAATGAATTAAAAAGGCTACAATAGTATAAGAAGCAACAAAGATATACCTATCACAGCAAGGTGATTTATACACTCACAGTGGAATCTCATTCAACAAACCAAGTTGCATATTAGAGATCAGCTATTGCTTCATCCTAACAAGTGGATCAATCAAATCCTTTAACAAGGTAGACCTAAAATTCTTATGCAAATCTCTTTACCAAGTTAATACTTCATTGTATGCTTGTAAATCCTTTAACAATGTGGACCTAGCAGTCCTTATTGCTCCTAATAGGGAAGATCACTACAAGTGACCAATGTAAGCCTTAACCGAACAACTTCATAATGCATTACTAAAGCTTGTGGGTATCATCCCCACCTCAATTTTACTTTCTATTTGAAAGTTTTTTGGGTCACCAGATCTTGTGTTAAATTTATTTGTATGCTTTCATATTTTTTCAGTTTCTCATGCATGTAGTTAGATCAAAATTCACATTAAGGATTAATTTCTAATTAAGTTCAAGTTTTAAAAGTAACTAATTCACCACTCCCCTCTCAGTAACTTAGCCTATCATGATATTTCCAACAATTGGTATTAGAGCTTTTGTGGTTCTCAAAAAAAATTTAACAGCTTGAGCAAAGATCTAACACCATGGAGATATTCAAAATTGATAGGGCTATTGACAATGAGAAGCTAGATTTGGAAATGGCTATTTCCCAACACAAGAAAGTAAAGGAGCATCCATCTCAATCCCTAAAAAGAAGAAAATATCTTTCAATTCAAATGAATGATCATCTCTACACTAAAGAAAGAATTGAAGACCTTCATCCAGCAAGCAACCCAGATGAAGCCAATGAAGAAATCAAAGAACTCTTAGAAAATAATGGTTCACTACAACAAGAAGTGAGAAAACTAAGAAGAGAGCAAGAAATTCAGTTAGTAAGGCTATATGAAGTTATGGAAGAGAAAAATAAGATAAAAAGGAATTAGAAGGAAAAGATAATTAGATTCAACATTTATCCCTTCAATAAGTTGACTTCATTAATCAACTCACTAATGCAAATGAAGAAATCATGAACCTAAGATCAAAAAATGAGAGATTATAGAATAATCTAAATGCTAAAAAACAAATCAATGAAAGAATAATGAAATCCCAAACAAACATGAATCAATTGAATGAGCAAAGTTATCAAAGACAAAAGGAAAAGCAAGAATTGGATATATAGAAGAAGGTGAATCATTCAAATGAAGAGCTCAAAAGAATCAAAGACCTACTTGCAATCATTGTGGTAAGGTAGGTCATACATCAAACAAATGTTGGAGAAATGGAAAAGAAAAATTCAATGTAAAGTGCTACAATTGCAATCTGCATGGTCATAAAGCTAGTGATTGCAAAGAGAAACCTAAGTTTGAAGAAAAATATCACAAATGCAAAAAACGTGGGCACAAGTCATTAGAATGAAAAATTAAAATACTAAATCCAACAGAACAATTTGTGAAAGCTATATTTGGTTGGGACTATAACACCTAGTCCAGATGTCATTATTGTGTAAAGCGTCATATGAGGAAAAGAGATACCATGAGAAGATGATTTATTTATACTGGACTTGGTCATCTTGCCAAGAACTCTATGAATACTAAAAGAATAGAAGATGAAAAAAAGGAAAAACCTGATAACATCAAAAAATAAATGAGACAAAATTGGACTCCAAAGTCTACCAAGAATGAAAGTCCAAGCTATGATGTTCAATTCATTCAAGAATTGGTTGACTCCACCTTTTCTACTTAATCTCTCAAAAGAGAACTAGAATTGGGATAATAGAGAAGTCATCAAATATCCATTCCAGTCAACAAAATAGAAGATCCAAATTAGCATTCAAAATGCAAAAGTGATCACCAAGAAAAAGATGGAAATTACTACCAAGTAAGATTGGGTTGCAAACTCTATCGAGCAAGGTCAAGTTGTAGACTCTATCAAGCAAGGTCGAGTTGCAGACTCTACCGAGAAAAGTCAGGAGTAATTAAAGTATGTGTGGTTACAAAGTCAAGAAGACCTTGTCGAGCATTCAATAGAGGAAGTGGATGACAATTAGGCAATTTGAACTAACATTCATAGCAAGCATTTATGGAAGAATTTGATAAAAGTAATGAAATTGAATTCATTTTTCCACAATGAATTTTCAACAGAAAATTGTGCAGAGCAATCTTCAAGAAAATTCAAGTGATTTAACCAAATTATTACCAAAAGTTTTTGAATTCTCCCAAAACCTACTGAGTGAAGATGACAACTACCAATAGCAAGGTGAAACAAGGTTTAGATACATTAGTTCATGGTGTAGAATGGAAAGCACTAGATTTCAATCTCACTCCTACAGTCACAGAAACCCTAGATCCAACTAGAGTGTAGTCACAAATCCCTCCAAAGGTACTAGTGATCAATGATATCCGTTCTCATTTTAAATGTGCATTTTGGGATATTAATACAGTAGAAATGGATAAAACCCTAGAGAAGCTATGTGCTAATTGCATGTTGAAACTTGAGCACCAACATCTCAAAGCTAAAGGCTTAACTCATATTCCTCATATGCCACAAGAATTTCAAGTTAAATGGATTAGATTTATCCTCAGTCATGTGAACAATGGTCAGTTGTGGTTGGAGCAACCAATTTTGATAACCAAGAAGATGATCCATAGGATCACTAGTTTCCTAATGTTGGTAAAAGCTAAAATGACTAAAACCCTAGGTCGGGTCAAACTAGAGAAGAAAACCCTAGCTAAGTGGGATGGTAGTGGAATAAAAATAAGTAGTTTCAGTAACATAGAATTGAAGTTTGGTATTCATGTCATTGCACACAAAATCTATAGTTCAAGAAGGTTGAATAGTGTGTCATGTGAAGCTATGGACCTAGCATACAAGGTAGTCAAGAATAACTTTTATCTTGACCTTACCAATCTGCTATTGAATCAATTCAACAAGAATATAGAAAGCATCATGACATCAAAGAACAAACCATGTAAGTTTGGCTCACTTTTGACATGTTTATTTTTCTATATTTAAAAATTATTTCCATCAAAAGGTACAATTGTTTAAAGGAAAGATGTGCTACTCTATAAAATTAATGAATACATTGCTAAGATGGGAGAAAATTACACTAGTGTCATGGAAAATTATTTTGATGCATTCAACAAGAAGAAATTAGTTGAGGATTATAAAGGTGATATTTATCTTATAGTAGATAGTGACAAGGTGTACATTATGTTCGAATATACAAATAGGAAGATTAGTTCTAAGCTGGGGATGAATTAGAAGTAACACACTTTAACCATAAAAAAATTTAACCAAAATTAATTGCATGCATGTAAACATATCAAATAAACATAAAGTAAAGACATGCATGAAAATACATAACACTAGATTTTGGTCACCTAGAAATCCTCTTAAATGAGAAGGTAAAATTGGGGTGGGGATGACACCCACAAATTATAACTACAACAACATAAGTTTGACCACTTCCAATGGTCTACCCTATTAAAGGCTTTACACTCTATTAAAAGTGACCTATCTAAAGGATTTACAAACACTTACTTGATGTGTTACCCTATCAAAGAATTTATTACCTTCTTAAAGGTTCTACAACATAGCTATTAAGCCAACTTATCAACATAAGATTTTCATTCCTAATACAATTGCTATAGAGTATTAGAATGTATTGACCTAATGACTTACAATCATTTATTTCTAATTTTAGGTTCTTGTTCTACTCACTCTATTCTAATCCTTCCTAATCTAATCTCTGTGTAAAATCCTGATGCTCTGTTCTTACCAGCTAAATTCTACAATGCAAGTCTTTACACCCCTACTATCATGCATATCATGCAATTCACTCTTGTCAAAATCTCATAATTGTGGGGTCTTGACCTCCTTATAAAGTCTTTGAAGACTTAGGTTTAGGTATGAATCTATGATCATCTTTTCTGCCTCAAATCTATATACTTTTCCTATTGGTTGCATGCTTTCTCCATTTTACTGATTGGCTACATGTTGATTACATAGGGAATGCAAGAGATTCATTCTTATCTTTAAGGTCCTTTGAGATTCATCTTGAAAATAGTTTACATCTAAGTTTTTGAAGGTAAATGTTAGGATAAAACCATGGATAGAAATAAAAATTACATGCAAATATAACCAATAACAGAAAATAATAGATCAGATAGAAATGAACACAAGGCACCAAGATTTAATGTGGTTCACCCAATCCTTGGGCTACGTCCACCAAACTGCAAGTCCAATATTATTACAATCTAGTGATTACAACGTGGTTACAATCTGTAATCCCTTATAGCTCAATATCATAGCAAGAAGCAATTTTGCATCACAACATAATAATAAAATACCAAACCCTAAACCCTTTTATACAAGTATTTTATGTTGTTTTAGGGTTATAATTAATAATTACATTTTGGCCCCCAAAAAAATTATGGAGTATGTACAATACTTTCCTTATCAGTCACCACAATCTAACAATCTCCCACTTGGAGACTGATCCTATAGTAATACCACTACCACATGGGCCTCTGACTGGATCAAACCGTGCCCTAGACTCTACTATTCTTTTATTCATGTTCAATCTAGAAGACCAACCAAAGCTAAAGAGGAGTTCAACTTCTCCCTTATTACAACCTTTGTCAACATATCTGTTGGAGTGTCATTTGTATGTATCTTCTCTAGCTTTAACTATCCATACTCCAAAACAGACCAAATGAAATAGAACCACAACTATATGTGTTTGGTCTTAGAATGTAGAGCTGAATTCTTGGCAAGATGAATGGCACTCCAACTATCTATGAACAAATAATTATCCTTCTAAGGATGTCCCAATTCTTCCAAGAAGAATTGAACCCATATCATCTCCTTGGCTACCTCTATAGTAGCAACATACTCTGCCTCTATAGTGGATAGAGAATTAATCTTATCTAACCTAGAAACCTAGCTCACAACTGCCCCACCAACAGTAAAGACATAACCTATAGTTCTCTACCTGGTATCAATATCCCCTACCAAATCTGAGTCAACATAGCCCTATAAATTAGTAGTAGAGCCCCCAAAGTGTAAACACTTATTGGATGTTCCTCTCAAATATCTAAGAATCCACTTGATAGAATTCCAATTCTTAAATCCTAGATGACTCATATACCTGCTAACGACTCCCACTGCATGGGCAATATCTAGCCTAGTACATACCATAGCATACATCAAGCTTCCTATAGCTGAAGCATAGGGTACCATGGACATCTTATCCTCCTCTTCCTATGTCTTAGGACACATCTCTTTAGTCAATTTCAAATGACCAAGTAAAGGTGTGTTGATAGCTTTAGCATTCTCCATAGAGAAATGTTGCAATACCTTCTCAACATAATTAGCCTGAGATAGCATCAATGTTCTATTCTTCCTATCTCTAAAAACCTTCATACCAAGGATTTGTTTTGTTACCCCCAAATCCTTCATAGAAAATGCATGTGCTGATTGGTGTTTCAGCCCCTTAATATGATCCATGTTAGACCTAGCTACAAGCATATAAACAACATATAAACATAAAATAATGTAGCTATCATCATCCAATGTCTTAAAATAAACACAATAATCTGAATGACACCTAGTATAACCATGCTCATTCATAAACCTATCAAATTTTAGATACCATTATTGAGGTGCTTGCTTCAAGCCATATAAGCTTTTCCTCAATTTGCATACTAAGTTCTCCTTACCTTTGACCTCAAATCCCCATGGCTGAGCCATATATATTTCTTCATCCAAACAACCATGAAGGAAGGCTATTTTAACATCCAACTACTCTAAATGCAAATCTTCAGAAGCCATAAGACTTAAAATAGTACCGATAAAAGTCATTTTAACAACAGGAGAAAATATCTCATCAAAATCAATTCCCTTTTTCTGTACAAATCCTTTTACAACTAACTTTGCCTTAAATCTTGTCTTACCTCTTTCCTCTTCTTTCAACCTATAAAACCACTTATTTTGTAAAGCCTTTTTACCTGTAGGCAACTTGCACAAATCCCATGTCTTATTCTTCAGCAAAGAGTCCATTTCATATTTCATCGTAGACTCCCACTGAATCTCAATATCCACTTGGATAGCTTCATCATAACTTTCAGGTTCACCAACATTAGTAAGTAAAATAGAATACAAAGAGGGAGAAAATATTTGTGGAGGTCTAATTTTCCTCATTGACCATCTAACATTCACTGGTGTGTGTGGTATTTTTTGGTGCGGTTGTTGCACATCATGAGGAATTGCTGGAACATCAACTTTTGGAGTATCATCCAGCACTACATAATCATCTTCTTTCTTCTCATGTTGCTACAACAGATCTTTGTACAACAATTTCTCATTGAATATGACATCCTGGCTTCTTACAATTTTATGATTTTCAAAATCTCAAAGCCTATAACCAAATTCATTAATGCCATATCCAACAAAGATACATTTCTTTGATTTAGCTTCTAGCTTGGTTCTATTTTTAGAGTCTATATGAGAAAAAGCTTCACAACCAAAGGTCTTGAGAAAAGAATAACTCACCTTCTTACCAGTCCATGCCTCCTCTGAAATACTACAATCCAAAGGAGTAGAGGGACCTCTATTAATCAAATATACTATAGTATTGATAGCCTCCACCCACATGTGTAAGGGCAACCTAGCATGCAACCTCATGCTCCTTGCGTGCTCCATTATAGTCATGTTCATGCATTCAGCCACTCCATTTTCCTATGGAGTCCTTGTAATATTTTTCTATCTACAAATACCATTAGTGGAGGAATAATCTTCAAATTCATGACTACAATACTCACCACCATTATCAGATCTGAGACATTTTAATTTCTTACCAGTCTCATTTTCAACCAAGCATTTCCATTTCTTAAAAGTTTGAAATACATCAAATTTCTATTTAAGGAAATAAACCCATATTTTTCTAGTTATCTCATCAATAAATCTAACATAATAATGAGAGCCACCAAAGGAAGATACCTAAGTTGGTCCCCATACATCTGTATGCACAAGCTCTAATTTCTCCTTTTTGTTTTCCTTCTCATTCTTGACAAAACTCACTCTCTTTTGTTTTCCATACACACAACTTTCATAGAAATCCATATTAATACATTTCAAACTTAGTAAAACTTTCTTTGAATGAAGTACTTTCATACCTTTCTCACTCATGTGCTCAAGTTTGTTGTGTTATAGCGCTATATCAGAATCTACAACAATTATTTGTTCTCCCTGCTCAACTACAGCAATTATTCCTAAACATTCATTTTTCTATGAAACAATCAAAGTAGAAGGAACAATATGACCTGTACAAAGATATAAGATGCCTACTTTCACAACTTTTGCTACTACAAGGGAGCCTTTTGAAACCTTCCAATTTTTATCATTAAAAGCAATGACACAACCCTCATCACCGAGTTGCCATGCCAAAATTAAATTCCTACTTGGCCTTGGAACATGTCTTACCTCATGTAGTAGCCAATGATTCCCATTTTGAAACTTAATCTTAATTTTTCCCTTTCCAGCAATCTAATAAGGTTCATTATCCCCCAAATAAACAAGCCCAAAATCCCCTTGGACATAATCAATGAAATAACCTCTATGAGGTGTAGCATGATATAAAGCACCAAAATCTAAAACCCATGAATCACCAATACTTTCTAAAGACAAAAGCAAAGCATCCTCTTCAAATTTGTTACTTACCACATTTGCCTCCTTGTCTCCATCTAATTTATCTCCTTCATTTTTCTTTCGATTCCAGCAATCTTTCTTTTTATGACCTGGTTTCTCATAGTACCAATAGTCATTCAATCCTCTCGACTGAGACCTCTTCCCCTTTGACTTTCCTCTTGATCTCCCACAATTTCCAAAGTTACTTCCTCTCTTAGTCATTCTGCCCCTACTTTGTGCATTCAAAGCTCTTCCTGATGCAGATCCACTTGAGGATTTTCTATGAGTTTCTTCACTCAAAACAACACCGATCACATCATCATATTTTAGGGTACTAGATCTAGGAACAGAATTACTCACTGCCATTACCAAGCCATTCCAGCTTTCAGGCAAAGAATAAAAAATCAAGAGAGCCCTAATTTCTTCATCAAAATTGATACCCATAGAGGATAACTCTAGTAATAGTATTAAACTCATTTAAATGATCTACAACAAATCCACCTTCTGACATTTTCATATTAAATAAATGCTTCATGAGAAATACCTTGTTTGAAGTGAAGGGCTTTTCATATAGTGTCGCTAGGGTTTTCATCAACTCTTTTGTTATATTTTCTTTTGTAATATTAAATGCCACTAATGGTGCTAGGCATAACCAAATGCTTCCAGGTGCCTTTCTATCTAAAAGATCACATTCATCATTTGACATAGATCCCTAATTCTTGGCTTTGCCTTCTAATGGCTTCCATAAATCCTTCTGATAAAGATAGTCTTCCATTTGCATCTTCCATAACTAGAAGTTCTACCCATTAAACCTATCAACCCTCAACTTACCCTCATTTTCCATTGCTCCCACTCAACCATGAGACTTTCCTATAGAGGATAACTGAAAGACAACCTCGCTTTGATACCACTTGTTAGGATAAAACCATAGACATAAATAAAAACTACATGCAA
Organism: Cupressus sempervirens; assembly: GCA_028749045.1. Taxonomy (NCBI): domain Eukaryota; kingdom Viridiplantae; phylum Streptophyta; class Pinopsida; order Cupressales; family Cupressaceae; genus Cupressus; species Cupressus sempervirens. The sequence continues at coordinate 340,608,094 of CM053785.1, forward strand.
ATATAACCAATAACAAAAAACAATAGATCACACAGAAATGAACACAAGGCACTAAGATTTAATGTGGTTCACCCAATCCCTGGACTACATCCACCAAACTACAAGTCCAATATTATTACAATCCAATGATTACAACCTGATTACAATTTGTAATCCCTTACAACTCAATACAGCCACAAGAAGCAATTTTGCATCACAGCATAATAATAAAATACCTAACCCTAAACCCTTTTATAGAAGTATTTTACATCATTTTACGATTATAATTAATAATTACATGTCAGCCCAAAATCTTAATAAAATAGGGCCTAAAATTTTTTTTGAACCCCAAAAAATTATGGAGTATGTATAGTACTTTTGTGATCAGTCACCACAATCTAACAGTAAAAACTCATATTTTGATTTTGTGTAATTCGACACTTACTGATTGTTGATGCTCAACACACATAGGATTTCTAGCTCACTTAGCTCCTACAGTAACTCTATCTTGATTTACATCTATTCATTTCTTAACACCTATAGTGACTTGGCACCTATAGTAACTTGGCATCTATAGTGACTCAACATCTATAGTGACTCAAAATCACTTATCACTTAGCACATTTATCTTGCTCAACATGTAAAGTTCACTTGGCACCTAGTAGATTTTTGGCTTGGCACATACTGTAGCTCGACTTGTATAGTGTACTTGGCTTTGACTTGAAATTGGTTAAATGTGTTGACACTCAATTATCAAAACCAATCTGAGACCAACAATCTCCCCCTTTGACATGAGTATCAAAAATACTTAACTAAGCATTATGTATATGATCTTTATAAGTATAATATACATCATGTTTGGCATATGTACAAAACTTCAAAAACTTGTAACTTCCCCTGAGTTGATGTGCCACTTCTTTATCCAAAAGCTTATACACTTTTTGGTGGATCTATCTCATGCTAATACTTCTTTGTCTTGTCTTGTTGTGCCTTAACTAGCCTATTTTGTCTGCTCTATTTTTGTCTTTTCTACATTGACTTTTGACTTTATTCAATCTCCCCCTTTTATTATGCCTTCCCATTTTGGTTATCATGGGGTATTTTATACTATCTCCCCCTACAAAGGGTCCTAAGGATGAATGGAGTATTTAGCCAAAAAAATAAATTATTTACCTCCAAAATCATCTTTAGAGCAGCATCTGAATTTTCTAATGCAATTTCTAGTGCTTTTAGCTAGATGGATGTCTCTGTTGCAAGGTGTACAAGGTCATCTAATGTTGAAAGATTTGGATCTTTCTTCAAGAAATTCTCTACATATGCATGTTCCTTTTGAAGTACTTCCATATGAAGAGTAATGGAAAATTGGATCTATATTAGTTTGGCCTTAATATTAGCCTCTTCTACTATTAATACAACTAACTCCTTTTTTGTGTGAAGCATTGTTGCAAAATGTTTCTCACTTTGAGCTGGATCCCTTGGTAACTACATACTAGATATCTTCAAGTTTTCTTCCAAGCTCAGTATCCTCTAGCTAGTTTCTTGTGTGAAGTATGAGGAATCACACAATTTGGAGTACAATGAGAATATGTTCTCAAGTACTATTTTGACCTTTTCAATTTTCTTAGCCAATTCCACTTGAGTTAGTGCTATCTCCCTAGATATTTTCTCATTTACCTTCATTTAGAACTTCTTCTCAAACCATTATAGTAATTTGACATTTGTATCAAGGTCTTCATTTTGTACATGGTCCACTATGATGGATAGCTTCTCCATAATGGGCTTTGCTTCATCAGGTACTTGTAGGTTGAAAGAATTAAGAAAGATATTTTTAATTTCAACTAATGCTTGCCTCTACCTATACTCATTTCTAAGTATTTACTACTTCTTCCTCTTCTCCAGTGTCTCTTGCACTTCATTTATCTATTATAGGTTCATTGTCCTTGAGTCATAACTTGGTATGACTATTTCTTCATCAAGTGTAGGGTCTCCATAATGAATTACCCTTGCCACCTTGGTAGAACCTAAACCTAGTGCTGAAATTTTTAGTGGTACTACATCAATGCTCAACTACTTGGTAGGAGTCCTTGTAGTAGGCAAGTTAACCAATTTTTGTATTGCCTCTTGTTCTTTTTGCTTAGGGGTTTTCTCCTCTTCCTTATCTTCTTCACTACTACCTTGATCAATAATAGTTATCAAAGGAGGTGTACCTTGACTTTGTGTTGTAGGATCATAGGTGTTTATCTATCCTGTCTTCTCCTTCTCTTTCTCCTTGGTAGTAGTAGTGACTATCACTATGGAAGTAACCTTAGCCGTTGCATCTTGTGCTTGTTGCTCTTCTAGTTTTCCAATTGTAGCTATAGGAGTTTGTGAAGGCTATTCTTGTGTATTCACCTTCTCCTTAGTAATCTCAGCTACTACCCTTTGTAGTTCCTCTGCACTCACCAAAATAGGGTTTGTACATAGTTTTGATTGCATAGTTGTTTAGTGAAAGATCTTTCTAAGATCCTCTATAGTTAAAGGATTAATGTTCTTACATGAGGTATCAAAAAATCTTTTACAGTTACTGACTCTATAGGTGTAGGTTTTGAATGTGGAGGACTAGGTGGTGGCAGTTGTGTGTCTTAGACACTCTGTTCCTGTTGCCTCTTCTCAATTGTTGCCTCATCACCCTTTTCTATTTCCTTTTCCACTTCCTCTTCTTCTTTTTTCTCTCCTTCTTCTTTTTCATTTTCCTCTTCTTATTCATCAACATTTTTTCCCTTAAAGGGATCTTCTTGTCCTTTCTTTATTGCTTGAAGACCATATATAACTTTCCACATGAGTGTGGACTTTTATACAACTACTTCAATATTGTTCTCCAAAATGCTAAAGGCTCTATATTTGGGTGCAAATTTGCTCCCATGTTTCTTACTAGCCTTGCTTATTTTACATTTTTTAAAGTTAGGCATTACACGAGCCAATCTTGACTCCCTTATTTCCTTTTCCATATTTAGGCAGGAATGACATATATTCTCAACTATTGAGCTTAGCTCCTTAGGCACATAGTTGTCCAATTCAAGTGGGGTAGTCTTGAATTTGGCCATCATAGTATAGATTGACTCTTCCACTATGTTTTTCTCTCCTCTAGTTAACTTATTGAAATCAATAGTTTTCAAACCTCTTAAATCTACATTATCTCTAATATTATCAAAAATATTTTCAAGATTTGATTTACTGGTGTGTCTTACTAATCTAAATTGATCATTGTTAGATTCTATCTTTTCTTCATCCGACTCTGGGGGTGCCACATATTTTCTTCTCTTATTTTATGTTGTCCCTCCTTGATATGTGGCTTCCTTATTTTCCTATTCTTTTGCCACATTTACTATTGCCCCTGTATCTACTCTAGTGGTAAGCTTTGCTAGGCTCAGCTTAGCTACCTTCTTCTTGGCTTTGGGCTATGGAGTAGTTGTCTCTTTTCTTTTCTCTTTGGGCTCTACCTTGGGTTCATCTAGCTTGGCACCTTCTTCTTCTTCTACACCCTTTCCCATTCCTTGATTTAATGCTAATGGTTCCTTCCCATGTTCATCTTCATCTTCATCTGCCTCTTCATCTTCTTCCTCCTTAGCCTCTTATTTCCCTTTCTCTGAATCTAGCTTTTAGTTTCTTCACCAATTTATCCTTCTTCTTAATGGTTGAAGTAGTCTTCAATTCAATGTCTACTTTTGATCTTACTACATTATAAGTGCCAAAATGTGGTGCACTCTCTTCAATTTCTTCTGCAAGCAATGTTGTAATTGCTACAGATGCCTCATCAATGTTTATTTCATATCCAAGGGGTCTTAGCCATCTAATCCTTGGTATGGTTTTCTGTATATAGGTGTATTCTATATCTATAAGAAAACAAAAATCATTTGCATGTTGTTTTTAACTAATGAAATAGGTATTCTTAGTCTCTACTTCATGGTCTTCTTGAAATCTTCAAAATAATTGGTCATTAGTGCCTCAAAATTGGTTCCCATTTTCTCAATGTATTCATTTACTTGGGCGACCATGGACTTGTTTGTTTTCCAATTCACTTTTTTAAAGGATGTAAATTCATTCTATACATAGAAAAATATGCAAACCAAAATTGTACCAAATTTACATTGTGCATCTTTACTTCTCCTTATGGATCCTAGGTTTTAATTGATTTGTTGTATTTGTAGCTCTGCAAGATCATAAGTATGATCCTTTTTGACTAGTTTATAGACAACATCTACTACAATGCATGGAACACTGTTTAGTCTACTAGATTGATAAAATTTATGGGACATGACTCTAATAGCAAAGTTAATGAGGGGATCTTGAATGGTGTCTATGTTCATCCCTCTCTTGTTCCATTTAGCTCCTATATTTTTGTCAATTACCTCCTTGGAGTCACTGCTAAGAGTCTTTGGAAAATCTAGGGTTGGGTACCATGTTACTATATGGAAAATCCATTTTGAAATTTTAACTAGGCATCTTCTAACCATAAGCTTCCATCATGAATCCTACTCAACACTAGTTTGATCCATTCGATTTTGAAGACAATAGGGAATTCAAGGGCATGGGTCAAACCCTTCATTTCAAAAATTTTATATTCATCCTTCAAGACTCTATTTACACACAATCTATCATAGGTTTCCCTTATTTTCATCTCTCCAATAGCACCTATCTTGCAGTTATAACACCTTCTAACATCCTGGACCATAACAACTTTGAGAGAAATGATGGATAGGGCACCGACTGGGTCATTTTTGTAAGAAACTTCAGGGATAGGCTAGAAATTTGGTTGCTTAACTTAGTTTGACACTAATTAAACCTCAAAGGGCTCTTTCTCCTAAGGTTTCCTAGAACTGGAGGCCATTTCTTTTATCTAGGTTTTAAATGCAAAGAAAACTTGAAATTGTGTAACTTGGTACAAGTATAAATACCTTGAATTGATGAAATTTTGTTGAATCACTATTGAATCTGCTCAAATGTTGGATTCTCTACTTGAAAATTGTTTTGCTCTCTTCTTCTCCTTTTCTCTTTGATCGCAATGGGGAAAAATGATTCAAAATGTGATCAAATACCCTATTTTTAGCATTTAATGCTTAGTGTGATTACAACTATTCACTTGGCTTCTTAAGCATTTCTGCATTACTCAGCTTCCACCAACCACATGGCATCCACTGAAGTTTCCCTCACTCAGCATCAACTAAAGTTTTCTTTAGCTCAACATTTAGTACCAACTTGACTTCAACTAATAATTTGGCATCTTGAGATGACTTGGAAACACTTGTGAAAACTTAAAGTTTTAGCTTTGCATCTTTACTCATGTTGATCAATCCTTTGTAGTACTTTCTTATCTTAGAACTAATGTATGATAAAGCTTTATCAGTTCCATACTCCCTTTTCTTAGTTGGATGAAGTGTGACCACTTGACCTTTTAGGTGAAGTGATCCCTCCATTGGATGTGCTACCTCCATCTCTTTTCTTCCATGTTCTATTCATCTCTCCTCTTATATGTTCAACATCAACTTTTTCTTTTCCTTTATTGAACTCAAAGTTGGGTGCCTTGGACTTGGCTAGGCAAACTTGCTAATGTGTCAGATCTCTAGACAGCTAAAGAATGTGGTTTGACTCAACCACCTATTATAATTGCCATAGAAATGTGTTCTAATGTAATTCTTAAGAATGTGCCCATACTCCTAATATTAGTCATAGCTTTTCCTAGTATTGCAATCCCAATTGTAGTGATGTCCATGGATTTTGGTCTTTTCTGGTTGGTTTGGTGTCCACATAGGCTTTGATCTACACTCAAAAGTTCTATGACCATACTTCTTGCAATTGTAGTAGTGACCCTTGAATCTTGATGTCCTTATAGTTTTGGTCCTAAACTCTTGTGCTTGGTGTCCTTGCTTCTTGCATTTGTGACAGTGACCCTTGTTCTTGGGTTTGTCATATTGATTTGCCTTCTTACTCCTACATACATTAGAAGTATGTCCCTTTTTAACACAAAAATGACAAATTGGTTTAGATTTCTTACCTTTGTCACTTCTTTCTTCTATAGTCTTTGATGACTCTTCTTCTTCAATGCTAGTGTAACCTAGTCCTGAAGTATTGTTGCTCAATCTTGGTGATTTTAGTAGCTATTAAAAATTCTTGATGGCTTCACTAGATTTGTTGAATCTCTTTGCAATCTCCTTCTCTCTTCTCAAATCATTCTGCAGTTGTTCATTTTGCATTTTCAATATGGAGATCTCAATGTCCTTGACATTAAACTCATGATGTGCATTAATGATTTTACTTAGGGTGTTTAGTTGCATGTTGGAGACTCTTGCAAGCTCTATTGACTTCTCTTCCATTCTATTGGCATGGTTTTTTTTTTCATCTTCAGTCATAGCCTTATCTTCAATGGCTCTTTTCTTCTGTTCAGTCATCTCACAAAGCATCATGGCTTGTAATTTTTTCTCAATTTTGAGAGATTTGATCTCTTGTTCTTGAGCTCTATTCTTCTCCATTTTATCTATTATTGCTGCATCAAACTCTTTGGTATCTCCATTGGAAAAAACTTTTGTGGTGTCAATCTCCTTGTACTATATGTCATTGTCAGCTATAGAAATCTCTCTTCTTCTCTTTAAGGATTTCCTCAACTCTTCTTTGGCTTCTTTCAAGTTGTGTAGAATTAGTTTTATATAAATTACCTAGTCCTCTATGACCTTCTCAAGTTTGTAGGATTCTATCTCTAGATCTTTTCTCTAAGCTATAAGGCTTCTCCTTGCAAGAACTTAGCTTTAATACCAATTGTTGGAATATACAAATAGGAAGATTACTTTTGAGAGGGGGTGAATCAAAAGTAAAACACTTTAACCTCAAAATTTTTTAGCTTAAATTAATTACATGCATGTCAACATATCAAATAAACATAAAGTAAAGATATGCATGAAAACACATAACAAAATATTTTGGTCGCCTAGAAACCCTTCAAAATGAGAAGGTAAAATTGGGGTGGGGATGACACCCACAAATTATCACTGCAGCAATATAAGTTTGACCACTTCCAATGGTTTGCCTTGTCAAAGGCTTTAAACTCTATTAAAAGTGGCATGTCTAAAGTATTTACAACCACTTACTTGAATCGTTACCCTGTCAAAGGATTTATCACCTTATTAAAGGTTCTACAACATAGTTGTTAAGCCAACCTATCAACATAGGATTTTCATTCCTAATACAATTACTAGAGAGCATTAGAATGTATTGAACTAATGACTTATAATCTTTTATTGCTGATTTTAGGGTCTTATTTTGCTGACTCTATTCTGATCCGTCCTGATCTTATCTTTGTGCAAAATATTGATACTCTATTCTTACCAATTTAATTCTACAATGTTGATCAACTTCTAAGTTTTTACACCCCTTCTATCATGCATATCCTACAACTCACTCTCTTCAACATCTCATTATTGTGGGGTCTTGACCTTCTTATAAAGGCTTCAAAGACTTAGGGTTAGGTATGAATCCACGATCTTCTTTTCTCGCTCAAATCTTTAAACTTTTCCTATTGGTTGCATGCTTTTGTAAGGAAAGTTAGGTGTGAAAACAGCTTCCTACACTAATCTCTTAAGAGAAGTATGGTGCAAATCCTATTAAAATATTTTACACTTACAGATTCAATATCATGTAAACAACAATATTTCAGCCAACCAAGCATAAAGAAAATAGATAGAGAAAGAAACACATAACACAAAGATTTTTCGATGGGAAAAAACCTTTAGGTAAAACAACCCCACCCCTTCATAACCTGCACAATGTATTATCTTCAACACAAGGTTACAATACACTTGCAATGCAAGGTTACAATATAATACTATTGGAGTAGAGTGTACAGTACTCAAATTTATTAGTTGCCACATGTCTTCACCTATCATTAAATCTTCCTAACATAGCTCTTACATGCAATAGGAATCCGTCATAACCATTTTAGTCATGATCTCCTTATACACAATTCAAGATGCCGACACATCAAAATTATTTGCAAGAAATACATTTTACAAAAAAAAAATAAGAATAGGAATTATCCAAGGTTGAGACACCTTATTCCTAACATTCTCCCACTTGTCGAACACCTTGTAAGAGCAACATGAACATAATAGGAACTAACCACTATAGGCCAAAAGGCCCATAGACTCTGAACACCATCTGAACTTCTCAGTGCCCACTGGTTTCATTAATGCATCTGCAAAATTCTTCATAGTATCTACCTTCTCCAAATTTACCTTTCCATCTTCCACGATATCTCTCACAAAGTGAAACTGCACATCAATGTGCTTCATTTTAGCATGGAAAGTCGGATTCTTAGCAAGGCAAATAGCGCTCTGACTATCACACTAAATAGTAATCTGTTCTACATCAACACCAACATTAGAACACAATCTCTTAAGCCAAATGGCTTCCTTACAAGCATGAGTAGCAGCCATGTACTCAACTTTTGTAGTGGAAAAAGCAACCATAGGTTGTCGCTTGCTCATCCAACTAATGGCACCACCAAACATAGTCAACACATAAGCACTGGTGGATCTCCTGCGGTCAATATCGCCTGCCCAATTTGAATCCACAAACCCATGAATACAAATTGAATGCGAAGATCTAGAAGAGTTACCATGATAACATATGGAGTAATCTAATGTACCCCTCAAATATTTGAATACTCGCTTAACTGCATCCTAATGTACCCATCCAGGATTAGTCATAAACTGACTTAGGACTCCTACTGCTTGGGCAATGTTTGGTCTAGTATAGACCATAGCATACATAAGATTTCCAACTGCACTAGCATAAGGTCCTCTACTCATGTCCTCTACCTCACTAGGAGATTTTGGACAATCATCTATAGATAACTTTGTTCCCATAGGAATAGGAACACATAGTGGTCTAAAATCTTCCATGCTGAACCTATCCAACATAGACTTCACATACTTACTCTGACTCAACCAAAGTTTTCTATTAGACTTTTCACTACTGATTTCCATACCTAAGATGTACCTAGCTGCCCCAAGATCTTTCATCTCAAACTGTGCTAACAACTGAGATTTAAAATCAAAAATCATACCCTTACCCTTCCCAAATAGCAACATATCATCAACATATAATGCAACAATAAGAAGGCAATCATTTTCAACTCTGAAATAAACATAATGATTTGATTTTGATCTTACAAATCCAATTGACAACACAAGGGCATCAAACTTAAGGTACCACATCCTAGGAGATTTCTTCAAACCATATAAAGATTTCTTTAATATGAAAACTAAGGATTCTTTACCTTTAACAATGCAGTGCTTAGGCTGTGACATATAAATCTCTTCCTCCAAATCACCATGAAGGAAAGTTGTCTTCACATCCATCTATTCTATCTCTAAATCATATGATGCAGCAAGAGATAACATAAATCAAATGGATGTCAACATTGCAACAGGAGAGAATATTTCACCATAATCATTCCCTCTACCTGTGAATACCCCTTTGCAACCAATCTAGCTTTGTACCTTTCAACACTACCATCTACACAGAATTTCTTCTTGAACACCCATTTACAGCGAACAGATTTTCTCTCTTTAGGAAAAGATACAAGGTCCCATGTTTTCTTTTTCTCTAATGAAGCCATCTCATCATCCATAGCCTCAATCAAAGAACTTGCATCTTTCATGCCCAAAGCATCTTTCATAGATCTAGGCTCATTAGTGTTAGTAATCAAAGCAAAAGCACAACTGGAATCTAACATAGAATAACCAAACCTTTCTAGTTTTTTTGTTTCTCTTGTGGATCTCCTCAAGGGCTACAATTGAGGTTGTTCTTCCTCTTCTTCTAAACTATCAGAGCTTCTAGAGCTCTCCTCATCATTAGACCCAACATGGTCTCTCTGTTCAGTCTTCTCAGGGGTAGGAGGCAATTGAACAACATCTTTTTCCTTTTCTTTTTCATCTGGTTGTAGCACAATAGGAGAAGATGTTAGATCTCTAAAAATAACATTTATGTTATACAACACCTTACTTGTCACAGGATCCAAAAGCTTGTATCGTTTTACACCAGCACTTCACCTATGAAAATACATTTAACAGCTTTGTTTTCCAACTTAGATCTTTTCTCTCTTGGAACATGTGCATAAGCTTCTCAGCCAAAAACACAAAGATGTCTAATTGAAGGCTTCTTACTAGACCACACCTCCATGGGTGTCTTACCAACAAGGGCTGTTGTAGGAGATCTATTAACCAGATAGCATGTAGTGGCCATAGCTTTGGCCCAAAACCTTTGTTCTAAACCAACTCCACTAAGCATACTCCTAGCCTTCTCCATCAGTGTCCCGTTCATTCTCTCTGCAACTCCATTTAGTTGTGGGGTATAAGGAGTTGTCTTATGCCTCTTGATACCTTGTTCTTTACAAAATTGTTCAAACTCTGCTAAGCAAAACTCGCCACCATTGTCAGTTCTCACACACTTAATCTTCTTACTAGTCTGATTCTCTACAAGGGCTTTAAATTCCTTGAATTGACTAAAGACTTGTGTCTTACTTTTAAGGAAACAAATCCATGTCCTTCTACTATAATCATCTATGAAAGATACAAAAAATATAGACTTGGAGATTGAAGGAACTTTTGCAGGACCAAATACATTAGAAGATTTGTGAGAACTAGACTAAAATTGAACACAATTTTGTTTACCATAGACACAGTGTTCACAGAAGTCAAAATCGAGATTGTAATCATTTAACCCCTCAATGAGATTTTTATTTTTTAGGGTTTTGAGACCCTTTTCACCAATGTGACCAAATCTCAAATGCTACAACATTGTCTTTTCTACAGGAAGCTTACCTTCCAAAGTGTTTGCATTGCCATCGGAACTAATAACCACAGTATTCTTCACCGCTCATTTAGATGGTGAGTATGAATAACTATTACATAGAGGAATGCATGCATCTAGCTGAAATAAGGTACCTCTCCTAGTACCCCTTGCAAGCACTATCAACCCTCTCATCATCTTGCATACTTCTTTTGAAAAAAAAACTTGCACACCTACATTATTCAACATACTTACAGATAATAGGTTTTGTGCCAAACCTAGAATGTGCATAACTCCATTGATTCCCTTTACTCATCCATTAGGAAATTTGATACTGACCCTTCTATGTCCAACTATCTTTAGGTGAGAATCATCACCCAAGTACACCTTTCCACCATCAAACTCTTCATATTTTGAGAACCAATTTCGATGAGAGGTCATGTGAAAAGATGCACCCGAGTCAACCAACCACACATCATCAGATGCATGGGCTGCCAAAGCTACGATGAATGCATCGCCATCTTCTTGAGATCTTTTTGGAGCTAAATCTGAACCTTTCTTCTTCTTCTTCGGCTCTTTGCAATTTTTACGGAAGTACCCAAGTTTATCACAGTTCCAACATTTTGCCTTGGACTTATTGGAAGTCTTTGACTTTCCATGGGATTTGGATCTACCCTTATTCTCAGACTTATTGTCATTTTTCTTCCCTCTTTCCATGGATCTCCCACTAACAGCAAGGGCTTCTTTTTCTAAAACGGAAGCCTTTCTTTGCATCTCCTCTAATAGTAGCGAAGACACCACATCATTCATTTTGAAAGTGACTAACATACTTTCAAGAGCCATCACAAGATGGTCCCATGAATCCGATAAAGAACACAAAAGTGTGTAGCAATGATCCTCCTCCTCTAACTTGACACCAACTAATGTCAACTATGCATCCAAAAGATTAAATGCATTTAAATGATCTGTTAAGGATCCACCTTCCTCCATTCATAGAGAGTACAACTTCTTCCTCAGGAACAACTTGTTCACCAAATATTTGGCCTGATACACAGCCCCAAGTCTTTCCCACAAACTGTATGTGGTTTTCTCATCTAGAACATTCAGAAGAACTACATCAACTAAATAGAGTCTTATGAGACCCTTAGCTTTATGGTCTTTGATATCCCAATCTGCTTGAGCTATAGTTGGTGGTCTTGTAGCACTTGAAGTCGCTTCCCATAGGTCACGATCTTCCAACATGTCTTCCATCTTCAGTTTCCACAACTCAAAATTAGTGCCATTAAATTTCTCCACCTCCATTCTTCCATATGATGAACTCGCCATCTCAATCTGCAAATAAGATTCAAGATGCTCTACACAAGACTCCCACTCAACTTGAGATTAGCTCAAAAAACCCTACCCAAAAACAAGGATCAAAAGTTGATCAGGCTCTGATACCACTTGTAAGGTAACTCAAGTGCGGAAACAACTTCCTATACTAATCTCTTAAGAGAAGTATGGTGCAAATCCTATTAAAATCTTTTACACTTACAGATTCAATATCATGTAAACAACAATATTTTAGCCAACCAAGCATAGAGAAAATAGATAGAGAAAGAAACACATAACACAAAGATTTGTTGATGGGGAAAAATATTTCAGTAAAACAACTCCACCCCTTCAGAACCTGCACAATGTATTATCTTCAATACAAGGTTACAATACACTTGCAATGCAAGTTCAACAGTGACAACAGAACACTCCAGTAGAAACTCACAATACCAACAATACACCTATTCACATCACTCCTCTTTGAAAACTTAAAAATGCTTTTAACATGCGCTTCACTTTAAGGGTATTCCTAAAGGTAAACCGTATTAGGGTTTTACCATTCTCCAAGAAAATAGGAACCCCAAAAGAAATTTAGGGCAATGCCCCGATCCCCACTATTGGGGTAGAGTGTATAGTACTCAAATTTATTAGTTGTCACATGTCTTCACCTATCATTGAATCTTCCTAACATAGCTCTTACGTGTCGTAGGAATCCATCATAACCATTTTAGTCATGATCTCCTTATACACAATTAAAGATGTCGAAACATCAACATTATTTGCAAGAAATACATTTTACAAAACAAATAATTAGAATAGGAATACTGAGTGATCTAGGAACATACATGTGTTGAGAAATACAGGATATAATAGGTGCCAAGAAAACCAAAAAAGTAGTAGATGCCAAGCAATTTAGAAATAGTTCATGTCGAGCATCAGTAATACAATGAGTGTCGAGTAACACAAGATTAGCATGAAATTTTGTGCCATCACAAACTAAGATGTAAAATGGTTTTTGCATGACTCACGAAAGGATAGGAAGATAAGATCGAATCCTTACAATTACCTATGAAATGAACATGCAACCAATCAAAAAATTGGAGACAACATGCAACCAATAGGTGAAAACAAAGGATTTGAGCAGGAATTTCAAGTTTGTGAATGCATAGAAAACCCTAAGTCTTTATAAGAAGATCACGATGCCATTGCAAAGGTTGTTGAGGTTGTTGAAAAAGGTTGAAGAGATTATTAAGTTGTTGAGTTATTGTAGAATAGAGCAATCAACAAAGCTGTCAAGGAATTAGTGAAATGGACTACAACTATACATCTAGTTGATCTGAATAGAGCAGGCGATATATTTTGAGATCAAATCTAGCAAAGATCAGAACAAGAAGAGCAGATCAAGTACCTAAGATCAGCAATTAGAGATTGCATTCAATTAGGTCAAATGTTCTAATACTCTCTCACAATTGTATTAGAGATTGAAATCCTATGTTGATAGGTTAGCTTAATAGCTAGGTAGGAGAACCTTTGGAGGTCATGAAAGTCCTATTAAATTAGGTGGGTTTAATAGTCTATATGTAAATCCTTTAATAGGGTGACACTTCATGTAAAGTGTTCGAAAATCCTTTAACTAGGTCACTATTGACACAGTGTAAATCCTTTAACAGGGCAGGCCTTTTACAAGGAAAACCATTAGAAGTGGTTGAACTCATTGCTACAGTAATTTTGTTGGTGTCATCCCCACCCTAGTTTTACCTTCTTATTCTTGGAGGGTTTCTGGGTTACCAAAATCTATTGTGCTATATGGTGATGCATGCTTTCATTTCATGTTTGTTTATATGTTTGCTTGCATGCACTTTAATTTTACCTATGTGTTATTAAGGGTTTGAAAAGGATAAAATGTTATTACTTTTGATTCAACCCCCCTCTAAGAAGTACTCTTGTCATTTGAACATTCCAAAAATTGGAATCAAAGCCAAGTTCTTTTAAGGAGAAGCCTAACAGCTTGGAGAAAAAGATCAGAAGATGGAAGTCTTCAAACTTTGGAAGATTATTGACAATCAAGTGATTGATGTGCACCTCACTCTACACAAGGTAGAGGAAGCTAGAGAGGAACTGAGAAAATCCTTAAAAAGAAGGAAGGACATGGCCATAGCTTAGAATGATATACACTATAAGGAGATTGACACCACACAAGTGTTTGCTAATGGAGATTTCAAGGAGTTTGATGTAGCAATAGTAGATTTAATGGAGAAAAATAGAGCTCATGTAGAAGAGATACAATCTCTTAAGATAGAGCAAGAATCACAAGCAATGATGCTATGTGAGGTAACTAAAAAAAAGAAAAGAGAAATTGAGGACAAAGTCATGCTTGAAGATGACAAGAGAAACCTTGCAAATAGACTTGAGAAGAAGTCCACAGAACTCACAAAGATTTCAAACATGCAGTTGGACACACTTAGCTAGATGATGAATGCTCATCATGAGTTAAAAATGAAAGACATTGAGATCTCTACTCTAAGAATGTAGAATGAACAATTGTAGAATGACTTGAAAAGAGAAGAAGAGATAGCAGAAAGCTTCAACAAGTCAAGTGAAGCCATCAAGCACTTTGAGCAATTGATGAAATCATCAAGGTCAATCAATGACACTTTAGGACTAGGATTCACCAGTATTGAAGAAGGTAAAATGTCAAAGATTTCTAACCAAAGAAGTGACAAAGGTAATAAATCCAAACCCACTTGTCATTTTTGTAATAAAAAGGGGCACACTTCTAATGCATGCAAGAGTAGGAAGATCAATCAGTAGAACACATCTAAAAGCAAAGGGTATTGTCATAAGTGCAACATGCAAGGACACCTAACACAAGATTGTAGGACTAAAGCTGTGATGACACAAAGATTTGATAGTTATTGCTACAATTGCAAAAAGTATGAACATAGAGCTTTTGAGTGTAGATCAAAGCCTATGTGGACACCCAATCAGCCATCAAGGAGAAACAACTATGCACACCACTATAATTGGGACTATAACACAAGGAAAAGTTGTCACTATTTTCAAGAATATGGTCATGTACCTAAGAACTACATAAGAACACACTTAAAGGGAAATTATAGTATATGGTTGAATCAAACCACATGTATTAGTTGCTTGAAGACTGGACATGTCAGCAGGAACTGTCCAACAAAGGTCAAGGCACCGAAGACAAAAGTCAACAAAGGAAAAGAAAAAGTTGATGTGGAACACATTAGGGAAGATATGAAGAAGACATGGCAAAAGAGAGATGGACCAAGCACATCCAATGGAGGGGTCACTTCACACAAGAGGTCTAGTGATCACATTTCATCCAATTAAGCACAAGATAGATACATAGGGCTGATACATATAAAGATGTATCATACACCAGCCCAAAATAACAAAGCATTGCAAAGAAAAAATTTACATGAGAAAAGATGCCAAGTTAAAAGTTGGAAGATGATGCCGAGCTACCTTTGGTTTCCAAGTGAAACTCTAGTATATGTTGATTTGAAAAGACCAGTGAATGCTAAGTAAGAGATGTTAGAGACTACTAAACAATTGACAAGCTCAATTGATGCCGAGTGAAACAAGATAGTAGCTATTGAGTTAATGAAATCTAGTGGATGCCAATTTCATAAAAGCTTTAGAAGTTGAGTGTACAGTTGTAAGCACAAATACAATAAATGCTAGGTTTTTTAACATAATAAAGTCAAAAATTGCTCATTTTTCAATCATTCAAACACAAAGCAAAGAAGGGAAGAGAAAATAGGTGATCTTATAGTAACCAAATAGTGATTTTTAGTTATTCCAACCACAATTCAACTACAACTCATCGATTCACACATATTTCACTCAAGTGTTGAGCTACGTAGAACTTGAAAGTTTATTTGAATAGTAAACCCTAGTTTGGTAAATGATGGCATCTAGTTCTAAATCAGCCAAAGGGAAGGAAGGTCTTGAAATTCAACTAGTCAGTAATGAAGTGAAATAGCCCAAATTTAAGCCCATCCCTGAAGTTGGCTACAAGAACAATCTTGTTGGTGCCCTATCTGTCACACCTGATAAAGTTGTTATGGTTCAAGATGTTTGAAAGTGTTATAACTGTAAAGTTGGAGCCATGGGAGATTTAGATTTTTCTAATGTATTTGACAAGTTATGTGATAATGGCAATCTAAAAGATGAATTCTTCATACTTGAGAAGAAGGGTTTGACCAAAACCCTAGTTTTCCCTACTATTTTCAAAATTAAATGGACTCGCATAGTATTGAGTAGAATCCATGATGGAGCCTTCTAGTTAGAGATAGGGCCAATGAAGTTCACCAAGAAAATTGTCCGTAGGGTTACTGGTTTTCCAACCCTAGATCGGCCTAAACCTTGAGAAGTGATAAAAGGGAAGCCATAGAAAAGAATACTAGTGCCAAATGGAATAATAGGGGAATGATAATAGACACCATCATAGAACCCTTACTAGATTTTCCTATGAGGGTAATGTCCCATAAGTTCTACCAATCTAGCAGGTTAAATAGTGTACCATGTATAGCAGTGGATGTGGCATACAAACTGGTGAAAAAGGACCACACCTATGACCTAGCAGAGCTCATCTTATGAAATGTCCCTTTTCTGATTTTATATGATACTTCCAACCTCTAATCAGATCTTTAAGATCAAACAACTAATATCACAAAGATCCACCAAATTTCTCAAGAAACCCCAAATTAGGTATGTTGAAAATAGTGCCAAAAGCTTCACAACTTCACAAATTATTAATAAATCTAAAAATGGACATTTTTACAGAAATTTCAGCAGAATAAAAGCCTACAAAATGACATTTCCAGATCCGTATAGCCTTTACACAACAATTCACAAATGTAGGACAAAAACTATGCTCATCGGGCTCCCAAAATTAACACAAAAATGCCCGAAAACACCACAAAAACACTAATAATCTATATCAAAAGTTTAATCATGTCTCAATACATATATTTAGCTCTATTTTAACACCTTAAAGTCTGAAATACAGCAGCAACCCAAACTGATATGAAATACTCAACTGAAAACACCAAACTCATACAAAAAACACACCCGAAAACCCACAAATCTACACTGTTCAGCACAAAGGAAAACTCTGTATGAGCATGCACATGGAATGGCTTCAAAATCCCATCCTTAGCCTTCTTGGAAACCTACAAACTCCCATTCTTGGGTCTCCCTGGAAAATTGCAAACTCCCGTTCTTGGGTCTCCTTCTCCACAGGTTTGGCAGCCTCTGAAGAATAACAAAGAATGAGCAAAAATCAAGTTCTAGAATCAGCCCAAAATTCCTCCAAACCCCTTAAAAGAGGGAATAACCATAAATCACATCCAAGAGAGGTTAATAAAACATATTTTAATAATAATTTTCATTTATTAGTCCAACGATTTCCAAAGATTAACCCCCTTTTTCTGAAACTTCACTTTCTTGGGCTTGCCTGCCTTAGCAAAGATTATTATTTTTTTAATTATTTGAAAAGGGGACATGAAAAGTCCTCCCCTCCCAAAAATTTCTTGTACTCAAGCAATGGCTGAACAATAAACCAATCAATCCACTTGGATCCCAAATGTAGTCATAAACTATACTACTACCAATTAACATAGGCTCCTGCAATATCCTCTGCAATATGACCAAGAGGAATCCATAATCAAACTGACAATTATAGCTCAACAAAACTCCAAAATCAGCACTACCACAATCAAAAACCCATGAGACACAAACTCTTAGAACATCAGAACCCAAGTAGAGTGGACAAATCAAACTACCAACACAGTAAATACCATCAACGCATCCCACTGGCCTATACAGAATGTACAATCCAACTCTGCAACAATGGTGAATGCTCTCGAATGAAACTGTACCAAGTATGGAGAATCCACACACTGTACAACTCTTGTAGTCAACACAACTCTACAAATCATTGGCCACTATCTCATAACCATAACTCCCATGCACTACTGATGGTGAAAAGACATTACAAGATAAAGAGTAAGAAATGGAATCCAAACCAAATTTGCCTGCCATAAACTCCTCAAAACAAAGATCAAATGCTAACTGATGTACATACCCTGCAATATAATGTTGATTAAAAAAACCAACCTCAGTCAATAGCTCAGCATGAACAATTGATACAACCCACTGTGACTGATCACTAGCTTAGTCAGGAGATGTCATAGCCAAAGGAGTAGAATCAATAACAACACCCACTAAAGCATCACTCCTAAACTCCTGCTCTAAGTCACATATTACATAGCTGTCAATCGCAGAACCTATCACCATGTCATGCCCATCACAACTCTCATCTTGAGGCATCAAACTGTCCCATAACTGATGATAAGCACTAGGAACCAAAGTACATCTCTGTATCATCATCTCATCAACATGGTCATTAAAGGTAAATTGATGAGTGTACCTCATAGTGTAATGCCGATAGAATTTTCCAATCTCAGTCAGTGGCTTAGACTATAATCTAGATGAAACTAACTACAATTGATCATTAACCATGTTGGAACTGACTACTACCTTCGAAGATATCACCAAGGGAGTAGTATTACTAGCAGGAACCATGTCACCTGCCAACTCACCAACATCACACATGATCTTTGATACATCTCTAGTCTTCATGCCATCAGTACTAGAGGCCACCACCATGTCAGGCATACAACAATCTGCTACAACACCCAACTCAACTGAACCTAACTCTAGTGGGAATGAACCTGATATGCCAATGTTAGTATCAAGGATGGATGCATCCCCATCTCCACTGTCTCTGATAATCTCGGCCATGGAAATCCTCGGATCTCCAAACACCACAGCTTGTGACTGTATAGAATCAGGTAAATACTGTAGTTTCTCTAACTCCATGGTCACCTTAGCCAAATGAAACTGTGACTCCTTGAAAGCCAACTATATACTCTCAAGAATCTCAGAAGTCACCTCAAGCTGCTCAATAAGCTCACTCACCTCATCTTCCTTGGCCAACAATGCATCATATGCTGTACTGCCCCACTCCATAAGATAATCTCTGTTGGCTACCAACTGCATATAATCTTGTCTCAGAATTTGGATAGCCTCCCATAAAGAGTGGAACTCTATTAAGGAAAGATAACTGCCTCCCTACTCATCACTAGCAGGAGAACCCCATCCATAAACTACTAACAACTGACGAGCAGCATCAAAATGCTGGCAAGTGATAGTAATGTCTCGATCACTAACTCTCAACTGATTAGACACATGATGGTACTGGCTTGACTGTCTCCTACAAACCTCCTCTGATGCACTATCTAAAGGAGTATCCTCAAAGTTACTAGTCTCTAGAGTATTACCATCCATATCCTGTGAATCAAGTCTAAAGCTCATATCAACATACGGAGTATCAAAAACATTAGCATTGCTATCCAACTCCTCTATACCCAAGGAAACTAAGTCTTCAAAACTACCCACTGCATCCACCTAGATGTCATCAATGCCAATATGATCTTGGGACTCATCTATACACATTGCCAAATATGAAATATCATCAACACATTCCAGCAAGTATGGTCAACTGGATATATGAACAAAGCCCAACATCGGTGTATAAAAACTAATACCAACATCAGACAAGATACTGGCACAAGAAAAGACAACACTGTGTAATCTACTAATCAAATCCATGATAGCACCCAAACAAACACTGCTACCAAAAAGTGTTAAAGATCTCCAGTCAACTGAATTCCAAACACCAATATAACAATCTTGAGTCCATATCCATAAACTAGAATCAACTGGTAACTCAAGAAAACTCCTCACCTGAGTAATATGACCAATACCAACTCCACATACCTGTCATGATGAGATAATGAAGTCACAATACTATCTTTGTTCACCTTCAGCTGGCTAGACAAATCATGTGAAGTACTACCAGCCTCAACCTCATGTGATGAAGCATCTAACTATGCCTGGTGCTCTTTCTCAACAAAGTCATGAATGCTCAATGTCTGCTCATCTCTACCAGGTATCTCACCATCCTGCACAACAAAATCCTCATAATCATCATCTGAACCCACTACATTGTAGTCACTGCTTGTTGTAACTATACCATCTTGAATACCTGTGGCATCACCCTTTGACGACCTGTAAACAATTGTCTCAATTTGTGTATCAAGTTGACCGTTACTATCAATCTGTGTAATATCCTTTCCCACCACCTCCTGTGGTAGAGTAGAATCTGAGACCTCTACCTAGCTATCAGCTAGTTTCTCAAACTCCTCATGCAAGTTCTTGGGAATTGTGTCATCTGTCTTGTGAGAAAATTTGCCAAATAGAAATCCAGTCAACTTATCCACCTTAGCTGGGTCGGACAACATGTCATTCATTATACGGTGGTGCTCAACCAATTGTTCAGACATGTCATGGCTTATTTTCATAAGTTTATCTCGAATGTCTAAATAACCATCCTTTCTACTATTTTGACTCTGGATATCAATTGTCCAATATCGTGTCCTCTGAGACTCTGTACTATACCTGTCCATTATGGATAAAATAGAGTGTAACCCCAATAGGATATAACTTCTTCAAACACCAAGAACTAACATGCAAATGATTAGAAGTAGCATGCAACCATAGATTCTAACATGCAACTAATTAGAAGCAACATACAATCATAAATTATGACATGCAAGATCTGGGTAGTTGTCAAAACTAACATGCAAGATCTGGGTAGTTGTCAAAACTGACATGCAAGATTTGGGTAGTTGTCAAAACTAACATGCAAACTTTTACAACCACCAAATTCACCAAGAATTAACATGAAAATGATTAGAAGTAGCATACAACCATAAATTTTGGCATGTAGCTGATTAGAAGCAACATGCAACCATAAATTATGACATGCAAGATTTGGGTAGTTCTCAAAATTGAAATGCAAGATCTGGGTAGTTGTCAAAACTGACATGCAAACTTCTACAAACCCTCAGGCTGGCAAGATCATGGCTCTGATACCACTGAAATGTCCCTTTTCTGATTTTATATGATACTTCCAACCTCTAATCAGATCTTTAAGATCAAACAACTAATATCACAAAGATCCACCAAATTTCTCAAGAAACCCCAAATCGGGTATGCTGAAAATAGTGCCAAAAGCTTCACAACTTCACAAATTATTAATAAATTTAAAAATGGAAATTTTTACAGAAATTTTAGCAGAATAACAGCCTAAAAAATGATATTTCCATATCTATATATCCTTTACACAACAGTTCACAAATGTGGGACAAAAACTATGCTCATCGGGCTCCTGAAATTAACACAAAAATGCCCGAAAACACCACAAAAACACTAATAATCTATCTCAAAAGTTTAATCATGTATCAATAAATATATTTAGCTCTATTTTAACACCTTAAAGTCTGAAATATAGCAGCAACCCAAACTGATATGAAATACTCAACTGAAAACACCAAACTCATACAAAAAACACACCTGAAAACCCACAAATCTGCACTGTTCAGCACAAAGGCAAACTCTGTATGAGCATGCACATGGAATGGCTTAAAACTCCAATCCTTAGTCTTCCTAGAAACCTACAAACTCCAATTCTTGGGTCTCCCTGGAAACCTGCAAACTCCCGTTCTTGGGTCTCCTTCTCTATAGGTTTGGCAGCCTCTGAAGAATAACAAAGAATGAGCAAAAATCAAGTTCTGGAATCAGCCCAAAATTCCTCCAAACCCCTTAAAAGAGGGCATAACCATAACTCACGTCCAAGAGAGGTTAATGAAACATATTTTAATAATAATTTTTACTTATTAGTCCAACGATTTCCAAAGATTAACCCCCTTTTTCTGAAACTTCACTTTCTTGGGCCTGCCTGCCTTAGCAAAGATTATTATTTTTTTAATTATTTGAAAAGGGGACATGACATCTTACAACAAATTAATGAAAATATGGGAGCTATAAGTAATTCCAAGGGAGCACAATGTAAATTTGGATCAATTTTGGTTTGTATTCTTTTTATGTAATGAAAGAATTCCCTTCAGTAGATAAGGTGAATTGGAACGAGAACAAAACAATTATTGAAAAAATAAATGATTTCATTAAGCAAATGGGTGAGAATTTTGATGCACAAATGACTAGTTATTTTGAGGACTTTAAGAAGTCTATGAAACAAAGGATGAGGATACCAGTCTCATTGGTTGAGCAGCATGTGAAGGATATTTTCTTTCTTGTAGACATTGTCCACACTTATATCCAAGCAATCATACCTAGAGTGAGATAGCTTAGGCCACTAGGTTATGAACTTGATGTTGACCAAGCCTTAGCAGCTATAATAGCACTACTTCCAAAAGATATTGATAAGGCCACAAAACACTTTGGGACATATGATGTTGTTAAATCTAGGGTAGTCACAAACCTTAAAATGGCCATTGCAATGAAGAAGAATGACAAACTCATGAAGAAAATCAAGAAGAGATATGGAGTTGGAGAAGTAGGCACTACAAAGCAAGAGGAAGTAGGAGAAGAAGAGGATGATAGTGAAAATGAAGAGGAAGAGCCAAAGTAAGTGCTTCTACAATTGACGCAAGGCCTAGGTGAAGATAAAGAGGAAGGTGCCAAAGAAGAAGAAGCTGAGGAAGCACCTATCAGAACTAAAGTCACCAAGAGAAA
Source organism: Cupressus sempervirens (assembly GCA_028749045.1). Classification (NCBI taxonomy): domain Eukaryota; kingdom Viridiplantae; phylum Streptophyta; class Pinopsida; order Cupressales; family Cupressaceae; genus Cupressus; species Cupressus sempervirens. Next base: position 340,630,903 of record CM053785.1, read on the forward strand.
GGCTAAAACTCCACCTACTCCTCAACCCAAAGCAAAGAAAGTGGAAAAAATTATAGCAAAGAAGCCTACTACAAGAGCCACCACTAGATCTACTACTCAAAAGGCTAAAGAAGAGGCAACAAAGAAGAAGAAAATAATAAAGAAGACTAATGAGGAGCCAAGAAAGAGAAGAAAATATGTTGCTCAACCTGATTCAGATGAAGAGAAGACAAAATCAAATGATAACAATTAGTCCAAAGTGGTAAGTCATCCACCTAAGTCTTCAATTGATAAATTATGCACAAAGATTAGGAATGGAGACTTGAAAGACTTAAAGAATTTAGATTTTTATAAGCTCACTAAGGAAGAGAAAAATAAAATAGAGGAATCTATGTATGCAATGATAGAAGAATACAAACACACACCTCTAGAGCTAGATGGTTCAATGCCCAAAGAATTGTACAAAATAGTAGAAGACAAATGACATTTTTGTCTACAAATGGAGAAAGAAATAAGGGAGTCTACCTTAGCTAGATTGTTGCCTAATTTGACTAAGAGTCAAATAGAAAATGCTAATAAGAGGCATAATAGTAGATTTACTCCTAGGTATAGGGCATTTTGTATTTTACAAAATAAAATTTAGGAGGTTGTAAGAAAATCCACAAAATTGTGGAAAATAATTTATAAAAAGATTGATGATGTTTTTGATGAGGAATACAAGGTAGAAGTAAGTGTCAAGAAAAAGGAAACAAAAGAAATGAGAAGAAAGAAGGAAGAAGAGAAGAAAGGAGAGGAAGAAAAGAAAGATGAAGAAGAGAAAGAGGAGGAATTGAGCAAAGGAGAAGAAAAGGGAACAAATGAGCAGCAAGAACAAAGTGTGCAAGACACATAACTACCACCTCCTAGCCCTCCTCATGCCACCATCATAGCTATAGAGACTATCAAGATTAAGGATGTTATTGACACTTCTTGTCAAAACATAAATCCTTTGACCATAGGGGATCTTACAAAGATCCTTGACCAATCTACACAAGCAACAAGATTATGCTCATGTCCAATATTGGTTAGTGTTGATGAATTACAAAAGTCAATAGTAGAATAAAAAGAAGTCAAGGTGCAAACACAAGAACCACCTTCGACTACTCAAGCTACTAGACTTCTATTTTTTCCACCACCATCTTCACCAAAAGTAGTCATAGATGCACTTTAGGTGCCAAGCACAGTAGCAAGGAAAGACAAAGAAGAATTAGTATAGTTAGTAAGAACACCCCCAACCATTCAAAGTGACAAGGAGGAACAATAAAAAGATAAGGGAGAGGCAAGAGATGAGGAGGAATCTGTAATACAAACTTTGGTTGAACTACCCAAAATAGGTACTCCCACTCAAACTCTTCAAAAGCCAAGCACTGACATGCTACCATTGCAAGTACAAACACCAAGCTCAAGCTCAACAAGGGAAGCCAAGAAACTTCATGATGGAATTCTTGAGCTAGATGAAGAAATTCAAATACCCTACTATGAATCCAACAACCTCACTGAGGAAAAGATAAATGAAATATAGAGTGCATTGGATAGAAGAAGGAGACAAGAAGTATTAATGAAAGAATATAAATATAGGCAAGCACTAAATGAGATTAAGGACATCTTTATGGATGCCTTTAGCTTGCAGTCTCTAGATGAGTCAAGACCAATAGTAGAGAAACTATCTGATATAGTTGATCAGGTGACAAACAAAGACCATGACACAAATGCCAAATTAATGGAATGGTCAAAGAGAATTCCAAGGTAAAGTTAATGAGAAAATATCTAATGATATAGCATTGGAACAAGTTGATTTGGCAAAGAAATTAGAAAAAGTAAAAATTGTACTTGGGAACATATTCTCCCTGTACAACAAGGTGTGTGATTTTTCCAACTTCACATAGGAGACTAGCCAGAAAATAATGAGCTTGGAGAGAAATCTAAAGATTTCTAGTATGCAACTCCCTACCAGTCCAACTCAAAGTGAGAAGTATTTTTCTCAAACACTTCACACTCAAAGAGAATTAGTTGTATTAACAGTAAAGGAGACAAATACTAAAGAAAATTTGATGCAAATTTAGTCCTCTATAACCCCTCATTTGGAGGTACTCCATAAAGAGAAAATGTATGTAGAAATAATCCTTAAGAAATATTCAAATATTTCTACCTCAGATGAACTTGTACATCTAGCAACAAAGATTTCCATCTAGCATAAGTCATTGGACATTGCACTAGAAAATTGGGATGCAGCTCTAAAAAATACTCTTGGGGGTAAATAACACTTTTTTGGCTAAGCATGGTATTACTCCATAGAACCCTTTGACATTAGTGTCAAAAAGGGGGAGATTATATATATATACATATATATATACATATATATATATGTATATACATATATATATATGTATATACATATATATATATATACATATATATATATATGTATATACATATATGTATATATATATGTATATACATATATATATGCATATACATATATATATGTATATGTATATACATATATGTATATGTATATACATATATGTATATATATGTATATATATATACATACATATACATATATATATATTTATATTTATATATATGCAGATACTATGGGTGAATACCAAATTTTGATAATTTCATTGATTTTTTATTATATTCTTTTACTCCATTCTTTCATTCATTTTGAGAATAAAGTGGAAAGATTGTAAATAGCCAAAAAGGGGGAGACAATAAAAAGAAAAAGGGGGAGAAGCAAAATTTTGACCTTCACACAGATCAAATACAACACACAGGCTTAGAATGCAAAAACATCATAAAGGACATAGAGGATTAGGCACATTAGCATAGAATTTTAGTCTCAAGAATGGACAAGGCATAATCAACTCAGGGGGAGTCATAAGGTATATTGACACTCACAAATTTTTTAAATTTTGCATGTATGCTAAGTAGACAAAGAATGTACTCAATAAGGTTAAGTTCATAAATGCTTAGTTAAGTGTTTTTGACACTCATGTCAAAGGGGGAGATTGTTGGTCGAAAAAATAGTCTTGACATTTGAGTGTCAACACACTTAACCTTTTTCACTATATATGTTGAGTACACAATGTATGCTGAGTCAGAATCTCAATAGATACTGAGTCATAGTTGGTACTGAGTGATTCAGGAAAGTTCATGTGCCAAGTGATCCAAAACTATTCAAATGTCAAGTGATCCAAGAACATACATGTGTTGAGCAATATAAGATATAATAGGTGCCAAGAAAACTAGAAATGTAGTAGATGTCAAGCAATCTAGAACTAGTTCATGCTGAGCATCAGTAATATAATGAGTGCCAAGTAACATAGGATCAGCATGAAAATTTGTGCCATCACAAACTAAGATGTAAAATGGTTTTTGCATGACTCATAAAAGGATAAGAAGATAACATCAAATCCTTACAATTACCTAATGAAATTAACATGTAGCCAATCAAAAAATTGGAGATAGCATGCAACCAATAGGTGAAAACAAAGGATTTGAGTAGGAATTTCAAGTTCATGAATGCATAGGAAACCCTAATTCTTTATAAGGAGATCACAACACCATTGTAAAGGTTGTTGACGTTTTTGACAAAGGTTGAAGAGATTATTAAGTTGCCAAATTATTGCAAAATAGAGCAATCAACAAAGGTGTCAAGGACTTAGTGAAATTGACTGCAGCTATACATCTAGTTGATCATAACAAAGCAGAGGATATATTGAGAGATCAAATCTAGCAGAGATTAGAAAAAGAAGAGTAGATCAAGTACTTGAGATCAGCGATTAGAGATTGCATTCAATCAGGTCAAATGTTCTAATACTCTCTCACAAATGTATTAGAGATTGAAATCCTATGTTGATAAGTTAGCTTAATAGCTAGGTAGGAGAACCTTTGGAGAAGGTCATGAAAGTCCTATTAAATTAGGTGGATTTAATAGCCTATATGAAATCCTTTAACAAGGTGACACTTCATGTAAAGTTTTTGTAAATCCTTTAACCAGGTCACTATTGACATAGTGTAAAGCCTTTAATAGAGTAGGCCTTTAACAGGGAAAACCATTAGAAGTGGTTGAACTCATTGCTATAGTAATTTTGTGGGTGTCATCCCGACCCCAATTTTACCTTCTTATTCTTGGCGGGTTTCTAGTTCACCAGAATTTGTTGTGTTATGTGGTGATGCATGCTTTCATTTCATGTTTGTTTATATGTTTACTTGCAAGCACTTTAATTTCAATTATGTGTTATTAAGGGTTTGAAAAGGATAAAAATTTATTACTTCTGATTCACCCCCCCCCCCCCCCCCCCCCTCAAAAGTACTCTTCTCATTTGAACATTCCAAGAACAAGGAGGTGAAAGAATATTTGAAGAAGAATGAAGAGAAATTAACCTTAAGATTCAACGTCTATCTTGGATTATTGAAGGACATTGAGCATGTTGTGAAGAATGCCACAAATACATGGAAGGATATATATCTTCTTCACAAACCAAGTGATTTCATTGTAATTTGTTAGTGATAAAGATGATGATGATGATAAAGAAGAGAAAGATTTTTTTTTTTTTTTTTCAAAGATGATAAAGAGGTAACTCATTTTGATAACATAGAGAATGAAGAGGAACAAGGGCAAGTGGCTACCAAGGAAGACACTTAGGATAACAAGGAGACCGGCCTAGTAAATATTTATGTAGTGGTCATAGCCTCACTTCCTCATTCTCCTAGAAAAATAGTGATAACATCAAGCCTAGAGATAGCCACAACAGGATTGACTATGACTAGCACTACAAGCATAATCATCCAATCAATCTATGCACCAGTCTAACTCAGTATTTCATTGACTAAAGTGTCAACCACTTCATCTACCAAGCTACAGACTCTTCCCTCTACATCAATTTTCAATACATCAATTTTGGATACTTCAAGTATTTGTACTACTAGTATTTCTACAATGAGTACATTATCGATTTTTGCAGCAAGCCCTATTATTTCAACTATTATTTCCATTCTAAGTACACATGCAATACGTGCAAGGATAATTGAGGCCAAGCCTTGACTAAGCACAAAGTTTTTGGGCAAAGGAAAAGAAAATGAGGAGGACGTAGATCTTGATGAGGAGATTGTCATTCCAAAATGGGACATCTCTAATCTAACTCTAGATTAGATGCAAACCTTTGCTGAACTTCTATAAAAGAAATCCAAGCAGAAAAGACTAGGAGAAGAAAGGAATAAGTAGTTCAAGATCATTCAAGATGCAAAGAATATTCTAGTAGAGGCTATAGGTATAGAGGTTGATACTTCTTAGCTAATTTTGTATCAATTGGTAGAGGCAATCTAGAAATGCAATGAAGATTTGGATGGACAGGAGAAAATATTGTAGAAAGTAGAGAAAAAGTTTGAGAATAAAGTTTTGGAACTTATTGCTCAACAAATTATTGTTCACCAAGTAGAACTCTCTACTATTTGGAGCTCTCTGGAAACCTCTTGCATAAATGTAACTTTAATTTTTGGTAAATTATGTGATATTTCAATTTTACAAAGGAAACAAAGGAAAAATTATCCAAGATTGATGAGGATCTTAAGGAAAGAGCACAACAGTTTTAGCTTGACCTAAGCTTAACCTCTACCCATTTCAATAAAACAAATTTTTTTATAGATATGCAAGTATAATAGCTCAAAGAAGAAGCTAGAATCAGATCAACTTTGATAGATGTTGAAAATATGATTCTCTCTAACATGAATGCTCTACAAAAGCATATTACACATTCAAAAACCCCCATCCATTATAATAATTTCTATTGCAGACCACATGATTGAATTGTCAGTAAAAGTGTAGGTTGCATTACACACATGTAGGGCCTTCCAAGAGAACTGGGACAAGATTTTGGCACTCATACTAAGGGTAGATTCAAACTTCTTGTCTTATTTTGGCATTACTATGTAAATATATAGAATAAATCTTTGGCATTAATGTCAAAAAGGGGGAAAAATATGTAAATTTTTGTAAAGAAAATGAATGAAGAAAATGGAGAGAAAGGTGTAAAAAGATAGGGGGAGAAGATTGAATAAGGAAAAGATGGAAAGAAGAGTGTACAACAAGTGTATATTGTATATAGAGAGGAGATATATTTAGATGCATATTATATTGTATATTGTACTATGGAGGACCATTACCATGTATAGAAATATATCTCTTACAAAACAAATTTTGAAAAATCTCAAAAACATTATACTCTACCAAGTTGAAATCACAAGGTGATGGATAAAGGTATTCAAGAACTTTTTGAATTCAATTTTGACAAATAAGTGTTTTTTTCACTAATGCCAAAGGGGGATATTGTTGACATAATAGTCAAGTTTGTTATTAGTGACATACACATATTCAGATTGTAAGTACATACCGAGCTTATTGTATAGTTAATAGTGCTAACCAAGTATTTTAGTTGTTACCAAGTTCTACAATTGGTACTAATTCCTTTGGACAAATTTTAATTTACATCGAATAGTTACTACTATTATGAAGATTAGTTGTGTAAATTGAGCATCTCAGTGTATGCCAAGTTTACCAATGCAAACCAAGTTGTATAGTTCTTATCGAGTTCATAGTTGATGTGATGTGAAACTAGTGTTGACTGAGCCACTTAGTGTTAACCAAGTGATTTAGATTATACTGAGCTCGTAGTGAAAGCATTGATTTAGTTATACAGTATGAATCAAGTGATTTAGTTCATACATCGAGTTTCACAACATTTACTAAGTCACTAGTGCAGGTTGAGTTCAAGACTACTTGGAAGTGATCAGTATGGACCAATCTTCTACGTCTACTAAGTACATGATGATGCTGAGCATTGATAGTGGATGCCAAGTATCAAAACCTCACTAAGTCATTCTTTAAGACCCAAGTTTCAACACTTTGGCTTTGTAATATTTGTGTAAACTTTTATTGTGGCTAACTTTGTAATTAAGTAACTGGATTAATATATATGTAATGTATTGTATCACATCAAAATCATCAAGGAGAAGTAATGATATAACTAGAGAAGAGAAAAAGAGAGAATTACAAAGGCTACACTAGTATAAGGAGCAGCAAAGATATACCTATCACAACAAGGTGATTTATACACTTACAATGGAATTTCATTCAACAAACCAAGTTATAGATCAAAGATCAGCTACTGCTTCATCCTAATAGGTCAATTAGTCAAATCCTTTAACAAGGTAGACCTAATATTCTTATGTAAATCTCTTTACCAAGTGCATACTTCATTGTATGTTTGTAAATCCTTTAACAAGGTGGACCTAGTAGTCCTTATTGCTCCTAACAGGGTAGGTCATCAGAAGTGATCAATGTAAGCCTTAACTGGCCAACTTTATACTGCAGTACTAAAGCTTGTGAGTATCATTCCACCCCAATTTTACTTTCTATTTGGAAGGTTTCTAGGTCACCAAATCTTGTGTTAAAGTGTTGTGTATGCTTTCATGTTTTTTAGTTTTTCATGCATCCAATTAGATCATAATTCACATTAAGAATTAATTGCTAATAAAGTTCAAATTTTAAAAGTTATTGATTCACCCATCCCCTCTCAATAACTTAGCTTATCATAATATTTTCAATAGGCAACCCATTTCCTATTTTAAATCAAATCACACAGTTACCATTAACTTATAATAATACAAAGGTCACAATTAAATATCATAGAATAATTTTAAAATAATTATTTATTAAATTATTAAAATAATGATTATTGACTATTTAATAAAATAATTAGAATTTAATTAATAATCAAAATATTAAATAATAATAAAAAAATTAAACTTTATTAGATAATGTCTATTATGAATTAAAATTTAATTAAACTAAACTAATTTAATTAATTAATAAACACTAACCTATAACAAATAATTATTAATTATTAATAATTAATAAATATTATTAAAATCATTAATAAAATGATTTTTGAAAAATAAATTTTAAAACATAAAAAAATTGGCATGTTTAAAGGGCTATCGGCTTGCCCTCTAGGTGGTTGTCACAGGCAGCTCTACTGTTGTAACAACCCTGCTACCATAGACAATAGTGTTGCTATGTACAATAACAGTTGTCTATTTTCAAAGCAGCATGGGAGAAGGGTGGATGGGGGGTTGGTGGCCTTGCCCACCAAAAAGATATAATTTTTTTAAAAAAAAATTGTTTAATAAAACAAACACTCCCCCAATACCATTTTTTTAATTTTTTTTTTTTATAAAACTATTAACAATACTTTGATAGGAAAACCCCAAAAAAAGTCAAATTTACAATCTAGAATTCAATTTTTTATCCCAAAACCCGATCTGATTAAAATACCCATTTGTAAAATTTATAAAATGAGGGTTCCAAAACTCAATTCCTCAAACACACAACTTTAATATGAAAAGAAATTAAGATTCACAATAGGATTTCATCATGCATGCATCCATTAGATCATACATTCACTGAAATTTATAGGTTACCTTCAAATCAACTTTGTAGAAATGTAAACATGAAACATAGAAGATTCAATAACACATTTGACCCAATTATTTAACATCGAAACCCAATTTGGGAAAAACCATCAATAACATGCTACTCATTCTCACTCTTTTAAAGTGATTCCCTATGAAAGGTAAATCCTGTTAAAGGTTACAATGCACACTATTAAATGTGAGCTAGTTAAAGGATTTACAAATGACTGTTAGGTCAACCTTAATCCAAAGGATTTGCTCTAGACTAATACAATGATTAGAAAGTAATAGTAAAGTTTGATTTGATAACAACTTACAACACACTTGTAGATTATAGATCTTTGTTTTAGTCCTCCATTCTACTTGACTTTCACATACTTCTTCTCTAACAACTTGTTCACCCTTAAAGAATCCATACCCTTAAGCCTTCTTATTTTTCTTGCCAATGTATATAGTTCACTTAGGTCACTAAATGAAGTAATTCCCTAGACTCCTTATCTTCCTTAGATTCTCACACATGACAACCTTTTCTTTTTACCAGCCATCTCTATAAATAGAAAATTAAGATCTTTTGTGGTTCATTCTCCTTCATCTATTTTAGGATTAGGTTAGATTAGGTAGGATTCAATAAATCTACCCACCATTTCATTTCATTCCCTTCTAGATACTTCTCCTTTAATTCTCTTTGAATTCACCTCAAAATGGTTCACCATGAATTCTGTTCCACTAGATCATCAAGCTTATCTTCCACATGGTTTACACAATCCAAGAAATCAAATTTTTTTTCTCAGATTCATCAAATTCTTGATCTTTTTCATAATGTTGACACTCAAAATTAACTAACTTCTAGTGCACCACACATACTATGTTTCTTGGCATCCACTATCAAAACACTCAACATGAACTAAAGTTTACTGGTGCTCAACATCAACAAAACTTTATTTAGCTTACACTGTATCACTCAACTTACACTGAAATTGACTTTGTTTAGCTCTAACTAATTTTTTGTTTGGCTTACACTAACTTTTCTCAGCACCTACTACACAAATTTTTAAGCTTGGTAGACATACTTTGTTTAACTTGTTCTTCTAAACTTAATCAATGTATCCATCTTATACAACCTTAAGTAGATTATCAATGCACTATAATATCACTATCTTAACTAACCCTTATACTCCTTTTCCATATCATAACTCAACCTTTCCTCTAGGTTCTATTGTTACCTCATTTGATTAAATACTCTTCATCAATCAAACAAATGATAGTACTCAAATCATCTAAGAAATTGTCTTACCAACAAGAAGTAGGTTTGACATCAATGAAAAAACAATTATTGAAATACATATTCATACTTGTATTAATCTATTTTTAACAATTTTCATTATTCGAGTTGTGGGATAATCATGTCATGGCTATAGAGAGCACTATAGACATCTTGAAGATGGAGGATGTTGTTACTTGTCTACTTTATGAGAAGATGACAAGAAAGATCTTTCTAAATGTTAAAGAGGATTTGAGTGTTTGAGGAAGAACAAGAGAAAGGGGAAAGAGTGAAAAGCAACATGGTCTTTTTATGTACAAGAGTAAGGGGAGATCAAAATCACCTTGTAAGTCAAAGATAATTTGTTCGAACCGTTGTAAACCTAATGACTTCTAAAAGGACAATGAAAAGAAGAAACAAAGAAGAAGAAGAAGAAAAAGCAAGATTATAATCCTAAATTTGAGAACAAAATGGAGATTCTTTTATTGCACTCTTGGCTACTAATGCAAGTGACAATGTATGATTGATAGACTAAATTACATCTTTCCACATGAATCCTAATAGAAGATAGTTTCTAATAAGTATGAAAAGTTTAGTGGTGGTAAGGTATATTTAGGTGATAACCCATTTCTTAATATTTTTGGTTGTGGAAGTGTTAATGTGAAACTTTTTTATGATAAAATAAAAGATTTGATTATGTCTTGCATATCCCAAGATTACCAAGATTTTTTTAATCTATTTGCAAGCTAGTAGATGATGGTGTGCATGTACACTTTTCTAAAGTAGGTGTAAAAATGGCAAAAGCTGCTATGGTGATAGTTTTGGTTAACATTTTGTTCTCCTATTGTGGTTTATAACCTAACACTTTTGATACCCAAGGTTTGGAGAAACAAAAGGATTTCACCAACAAATGGGTTAGTGCATTTTTTCTACCACTTCCCTCTACATTACATGGTATAGCTCCATAAGGAATTGCAATGATGTGCAATGAATATTTCTTTCTTAGATCAAAATTTTATGATAGAATAAGCTCTTAAATTGAGAGCAATAAAAGCTAACCAAATTTCTTATAGACACAAACAACTAAAGCAAAATGCATTTGGATAACTCACAACCCCTAGTGGAATGTTTTGTCATGATTTATCTTATATCACTTATATCTAGCTTCTAACTATAATCTATCGCTACTTATGTAATTATGATTGTTAACCCTAACAAATAAAAAAAGAGAGGGAGAGAAGAAACATAATCATATATGGATAGTTAATGGAATTACTTATAATAATAACACCATGATGAAGTGGAATTCAAAAGGAGATAATAGAGCCACACACAATTGTCTTTCACTTCTTCATGCATAAACTACTTTAAAACTAAGTGTAACAACAAATCCTTAACAAAAAATGTAGGTAGATGGAACTACAAGACCAATTCACCATCAAATTTTATGACATGTACATTATCATCAAAAATTACATTTATAGTTTTGCTACTAAACCCATTCATCAATAGGAATCCAATAGTCATGTTGTTAGAAATATTTAATTTAAGAAATTTAGGAATAAAATACCAAATTTGTAGGCAGATTAATACATTAATATCTTTGTTGGAGCTAAGCCCTAGTCCTATGATGACCCTATATACATCTAGCAAATGCTTGGAATTCTATAACTAAAACAAATCATTGAAAAACCCTAAATTCCCTTTGTGTTCCTGTGAAAATCCTACATGGCACCAAAACTTCTTTTTCATATCTTAACAATCACAACAAGTTTGAATTTTATTAGAATGGAACCTTAGATAGAAATAACAATTACATGCAAATATAAACCATATCAGAAAATAATAGATCATATAGAAAAGAAAACAAGATACCAAGATTTAACGTGCTTCACCCAATCCTTGGGCTACATCCACCAAACAATAAGTCTAATATTTTACAATCCAATGATTACAACCTTATTACAATCTATAGTCCCTTACTACTCAATACCACTACAAGAACCAATTTCCCCTTATAGCTCAATACCATTGCAAGAACCAATTTTTGCATCACCTTATGAAACAACCCTAACCCTAAGACCTTTTATACAAATCTTTTTACCACTTTAGGGCTATAATTAATAATTACATGTTGGCCCAAAATCCCAATAAAATAGGGCCCAAAGAATTTTTTTGGGCCAATGCCCTGAGCCCTAAAAAATTTATGAAGAATGTATAGTACTTCCCTAATCAGTCACCACAAGCTAATAATCTCCCACTTGGGGACTAATCAAACTCCATACTAGACAACAATCTCCCACTTAGAGACTAATCCTATAGCAATACCGTTACCACACAAGGCTCCCATTAGATCAAACCACCCTAGACTATGCTATTCATTTAGTCATGTTCACTCTAGAAGACCAACCAAAGTTGAAGAGGAATTCAGATTCTCCCTTATCTCTACCTTTGTAAACATATCTACTAGATTGTCATCTGTATGTATCTTGTCTAGCTTTAACTGTCCATATCCAAAATGGAGCAAATAAATTGGTATCACAAATGTATGAGTTTTGTCTTTGAATACAAAGCAGAATTCTTTGCAAGATGAATGGAACTTTGGCTATCTTTAAACGAATAATTATCCCTATAGGGGTGTCCCATTTCTTCCAAGAAGAACTGAAACCATATCATCTCCTTGGCTACCTCTGTAGCAAAAACATACTCTGCCTCTGTAGTGGATAAGCTCACTACTACCCCAACAATAGTAAAGACATAACCTATAGTACTACTCCTTGTATCAATATTCCCTACCAAATCTAAGTCAACATAGACCTATAATGCAGTAGTAGTGCCCCCAAAGTGTAAACACTTGCTAGATGTTCCTCTCAAATATCTGAGAATTCATTTGACTACATGTGAATGCTCAATTCCTTGATGAATCATATACCTACTAACAACTCTCATTACATGTGAAACATCTAGTCTTGCACATACCATAGCATACATCAAGCTTCCTATAGCTGAAGTATAGGGTATCATGGACATCTTATCCTCCTCTTCTTGTGTCTTCGAACACATCTCTTTAGTCAACTTCAAATGACCAGGTAAAGGTATGCTGACAGCTTTAGCATTCTCCATAGAGAAGTGTTGCAACACCTTCTCAACATAATCAGCATAAGATAGCATCAATTTTTTGTTCTTCCTATCTCTACAAATCTTCAGACCAAGGATTTTTTTTTCTTCCCCCAAATCCATCATAGAAAATGCATGTGCTAATTGGTGTTTTAGCAATTTAATATGATCCATGTTAGACCTAGCTACAAGAATATCATTAATATATAAACATGGAATAATGTAGCTATCATCAACCAACCTCTTAAAGTAAACACAATGATCTAAATGACACCTATTGTATCCATGCTCATACATAAACGTGTCAAATTTTAGATACCATTGCCGAGGTGCTTATTTCAAGCCATATAAACTTTTCTTCAATCTACACACTAAATTCTCCCTACCTTTAACCTCAAATCCCCATGGTTGAGCCATATATTTCTTAATCCAAATAACAATGAAAGAATGTTGTTTTAACATCAAGCTACTCCAAATGCAAATCTTTAGTAGCCACAATACTTAAAATAGTATGAATAGAAGTCAATTTAACAATAGGAGAAAATATCTCATCCAAATCAATTCCTTTTTTCTATGCAAATCCTTTTACAACCACCCCAAATTTAAATATTGTCATACCTCCATCCTTTTATTTTAACCTATAAACCCACTTATTATGTAAAGTCTTTTTACCTATAGGCAACTTGCATAAATCTCATGTCTTATTTTTTAGTAAAGAGTCTATTTCATCTTTTATTACAAACTCTCACTAAATCTTTATATCCACCTACACAGCTTCATCATAACATTTAGGTTCACCAACATCTATTAGTAAAGTAGAATACAAAGAGGGAGAAAATCTTTCTAGAGATCTACTTATCCTTGTTGACCATCTAACATTCACTGGTATGTTTGGTATTTGTTGTTGTGGTTGTTGCACATCATGAGGTATAGCTAGAACATCATCTTTTGGAGTATCATCTAGCACTACATAATCATATTCTTTCTTTTCATGTTGCTATAATAGATCTTTGTACAACACCTTCACATTGAATATGACATCCTTGCTTCTTACAATTTTACAATTTTCAAATCCCAAAGCCTGTAACCAAATTCACTAATGTCATATCCAACAAACACATATTTCTTTGACTTAACTTCTAGCTTCGTTCTATTTCCAAAATCTATATGAGAAAATGTTGCACAACTAAAGGTTTTGAAAAAAGAATAACTCACTTTCTTACCATTCCATGCTTCTTGTAGAATACCACGGTCTAAAGGAGTAGAGGGACCTCTATTAATCAAATATATAGTACTTTTGACAACCTCCATTTACATGTATAAGGGAAACCCAGAATACAACCTCATGGTCCTTACATGCTCCATTATTGTCCTATTCATACATTTAGCCACTCCATTTTCCTATGGAGTCCTTGGAATAGTTTTCTATCTATGAATACCATTAGTAGAGCAATAATCTTCATATTCATGATTGCAATACTCACCACCATTATCAAATTTGAGAGATTTTAATTCCTTACCAGTCTCATTTTCAACCAAGCATTTCCATTTCTTAAAAGTTTGAAATACATCAATTTTTTGTCTAAGGAAATAAATCCATACTTTTTGATTTGCATCATCAATAAATGTAACATAAAAATGAGAGCGACCAAGGGAAGATACTTGAGTCAGTCCCCATACATTGGTATGCACAAGCTCTAATTTCTCTCTTTTATTTTCCTTCCTAGTCTTCACAAAAATCACTCTCTTTTTCTTTTCATACACATAGCTTCCACAAAAACCCATATTAACACATTTTAGACCTAGTAAAACTTTCTTTGAATGAAGTACTTTCATACCTTTCTCAATCATGTGCCCAAGTCTATTATGTCATAGTGTTGTATCAAAATTTATAGTAGCTATTTGTTCTTCCTACTCAACTACAATAATTGTTCCTAAACATTCATTTTTCTCTAAAACAATTGAAGTACAAGGAACAATATGATCTGTACAAATACATAAGGTGCCTACTTTCACACCTTTTCCTACTACAAGGGAACCTTTTTAAACCTTCCAATTTTTTATCATTAAAAGTAACTACACAGCCCTCATCACCGAGTTTTCCTACTGAAATTAAATTCCTACTTAGCCTTGGAACATGTCTTACCTCATGTAGTAGCTAATGATTACCATTCTACAACTTAATCTTAACTTTTCCCTTTCCAACAATCTGACAGGGTTCATTATCCACCGAACAAACTAGTCCAAAATCTCTTTGGACATAATCAATGAAATAACCTCTATGAGGTGTAGCATGAAATGATGCACCAGAATGTAAGACCCATGAATCATCAACACTTTCTAAAGATAGAAGAAAAGCATCCTCTTTGAATTTTTTACTTACCACAGTTGCTTCCTTGTCTCCATCTGGTTTATCTCCTTCATTTTTCTTTTGAGTCCAACAATCTTTCCTTTTATGCCCTATATTACCATAGTACCAGTAGTCATTTGGTCCTCTCAATTGAGACCTTCTCCCCTTTGACTTTCTTCTTGATTTCCCACAATTTCTAGAATTACTTTCTCTCTTAGTTGTTCTACCTCAACTTTGTGCATTTAAAGTACTTCCTAATGTAGATACACCTGAGGTTTTCCTATGAGTTTTCTCACTCAAAATAAGACCAATCACATCATCATATTTTATGGTATTAGATCCAAAAATAGAATTAATCATAGCCATTACTATGCAATTCCAACTTTTAGGTAAAGAACACAAAATTAGGAGTGTATGCATGGAATGTGGCCTCTCTTTTAACACACATGCTTCAACATGGTCATGTATGTGGCTTTATCCTTAAATGAACATGAGATTGTTCACCTAGGAGAAACCCTGCAAGGTGACCTATTGCCTTCTATCTTAAAGAAATTTTTCCTATTAATGCCCTCATATTTGAGGTGCAAGCAACTAGATCATCTAGTATGAAGGGTTTGAATGCAATTAAATCTATATGATATGCAAGTAATCTAGATGATATATGTGATTAATCTAATAGCATATGAAATAAAATTAAACTATATGTGTGCATGTTAAATCTAAAATGACATTATAACAACTAAGCAAGTATTAAAGCTAGGATGAATCAATAAGTTGACAGCACTTCAATGCAAATTCTAAAATCCAAGCTCCCTTTTTTTGAAATGAGGAATTGACAGCTTCTTAAATAGAATCCAAGAACTAATCAATAGTCAAGATCAATTTGGATGGATAGTCGAGATTAGAAATGAGATTCAATTAAATGAAAAGTTTCCTTATGAAAAGGAAGTTAGTTGATTTATTTTGAGTGGAATAAGGAGTTAATTGTTTTAATTCCTTTTATGATTTTAGTCAACTAAGAGTTTCCATTTTTGAACTGAAGAGAGAATATTGGAGAAGATATTTGATTTAAGGAAATTAAATATGACCTCATAGTTGAGTATTCTAAATTGAATAATTAAATTCAACAATTAGAATGAGAATATTTAATTAATCAAATATATTTAATTGCTCATGTATATTAGCTAAAGGGATGAGATTTAATTTAATTAAAGTACTAGGATTTATAATTAAATTAATTCAATTAAAATGTTTATTTAGCTAATTCAATGAATATTTAGGAATTAATTAAAGTAAGTGATTAATATAGATTAATGATATTCTACATTTGACACTTAGGGTGAGTAGAGATTATCAGAATTTGAATTGCCTAGTGAAATAGGACTTTAGGGTTGATCAAAATAAATTAGAATTGGTTGTCATGGTGATGAGCCAATTTTGGGGTATTACATTTTGCCCCTCTTTGAATGGATGTGTGAGTAGGACATTCAATTCAAAGAAAATAAAAAAGCATGATGCAAAGATCAAGAAATAAGATTGGTTGTAAAGTTGATGATACAGAAACCAATTGATAAGCTTTTAAAGATTATCTCCAGAATGGAGTTTAATCCAAAGGAATCCAAGTAGAACACCTAGATACCTGAATTGATAAGCATTTTAAAGGTTTTCTTCAAAACAAAGTTTAACCTTTAAGAATCCAAATAGAATATCTAAATACTCAAAATTGATAGCATTTAAAAGATTATCTCTAGAATGGAGCTTAACCTTTAAGGATCCAGATAGAACATCTAGGTACTTGAAATTGATAGCATTTAAAAGATTATCTCCAAAATGGAGCTTAACCTTTAAGGATCTAGATAGAACATCTAGATACTTGAAATTGATAGAATTTAAAAGATTATCTCTAGAATGGAGCTTAACCTTTAAGGATCTAGATTGAACATCTAGATACCCAAGATTGATAGCATTTAAAATATTATCTCCAGAATAGATGTTAACCTTTAAGGATCCAAATAGAACATCTAGATACCTAAAATTAATAGCATTTAAAAGATTATCTCCAGAATGGAGCTTAACCTTTAAGGATCTAGATAGAACATCTAGATGCTTGAGATTGATAAGCTTTTAAAGATTATCTCCAAAACAGAGCTTAATCCTAAGAAATCCAAGTAGAACACCTAGATACCTAAATTGATAAGCATTTTAAAGGTTTTCTTCAGAATGAAGTTTAACCTTTAAGGATCTAGATAGAACATCTAGATACCTAAGATTGATAAGAGATTTTAAAAAAATCCAATTATGAGTCATAGAATCATCCCCAGAATGAGGCTTGATCCCTAGTAGTCAAGGTTTAGATTGTCCCAATACCTGTCTATTAGACTCTAACTAGAAATGTTACAAGATGTGATCAATTGATGAAAAGATAAGATAAATGAAAAAGATACCAGATAGAGGGGAACAAGATTTCCCTAAGTGATGAGATGCCCCAAGTGATGAGGATATAAGATGGGAACAAAATTCCCTAAGCAATAAAGATTCAAATTTATTTGAAATCCCAGTGCATTGATGTAATCATCCTGCCCCCTTGAGAGTGAAATCAAAAGATGATAAACTAAAAAGATGATGTAAATTAGTATGTTGAGAGATGTAGAATAAATACAAGATGTAGCAAAATATAGAAGAGATCAGATTAGCGAAAAATTTGGAGTCAATTCAGTGTGATTTCAAGGTCCAAAAGACCAAGTTTGACCAAAAGTTGATCAGATTTTACCATAGTTTACTTGATTCAAAACTTTTTCTAGGTATTGTTGAAAATTTTGAAGAAATTGTGATTTAAAAAGATTCCAAGATTCACAAAGTCTCCAAAAAATTGGACTGCACAAGCATTTGATCATGTCGGTTTCAAAATTTTAAAATACAATTTTGAGTTGTTAAAGTGTGTCAGATTTTGAATTTGATCCCAAAAAAAATGGTTTCAAAGCATCGAAAGTAGCCAAGAGGGTGATTAACCAATCATTTGTGTAGTCATGAAGAACATGATGCTTTGAACAAGCTAACAATTCTTCATCACAAAGGATGGAAGTAGATTTGCAATCAAACCATGTGCTTATCCAATACAACTTTATGCTAGATGCAACCCTAGGTCTAGTTAACAAGATTTGAAAATTATCATTATTGAGGATATAATAAAACCCCATATGTCATGCAATTCCCACTAACATTGCAATCATGGAAATATGAATAAGACATATGTTATAGTTTTGTCAGGATTAAATGTAAGCATTTGAGGCACAAGAAGCTAGAATGACCAGAATATTTGTCCCTTTTAATGTAGCAAGTTAACATAAGCATCAATGCATAAATGCTAGAATTACCAGAATGTTGCTTGTGTGAGGCCACACAAGAGATCCTTCTTATGCTAAGTAATCAATAAGCATTCTGTCCCCAATGACCCTTGCATTAGTAACCTGAGATAGAAGTGTGCTAGATATATTTGCAGTGACCCATATGTTCACTTAGCAGGATGAGTATCAATATTTGCTATAGCATGAAGAGTTCACTCCAACAAGCAAGGAGAAGAACCAAACTTACTGATTTATCCATAGAAAAGGAGTCAAAGTACACATGGCCATCCAACATGAGATGGAGGCTCTTATAGTGGACACCCCTTTTATATAGATGCTTTGAATTATTTGTAACTAAGCCACAAATAGAGAGCAAAGAAAAGATCATGCCCCCAGTTCTTGTTTCTCTAGTCAATAATGACATCACTGAGTTTCTCGTGGAGACATGAGAAAGCAAAAGCAAAGAAAAAAAAGAAAAGCTCAATACATCCCAACAAATTCATCTTTTTGAGTTCAATTTTTGTGCTATAGGATTGATTTCAAGTGTTAATGTTCAAAATATGTTTGAAAGAAATCTTTTCAATAGAGTAATGATAGTAGACGGACATAGTTAGAATGACTAGTGACTAAAATCAAAGAGGAATATTCAATGAGAAGGACCTGAGTAAGACTAAGTGACAATAGACAAACACAGCTAGAATGACTGGTGACTGACACAAGAGAGATCTTTCATGAGAGGAATCTTGAAAAGTGACACAAGTGAAAGTAGGTAAATGTAGTTGGAACATCTGGTGACTAAAGCTTAAGAGATCTTCCATGAGAGGAATCTCAAAAGAAAAGTAGGTGACAGTAGATAGACACAGTTAGAACAACTAGTAACTGAACCTTAAGAAATCTTTTTCAAAAGGAATGACACTTTTTCCTATTTTTCTATTTTTTTTGTGTTTTTGAATTTTTCCATTTTTTTTGTTATTACCAAGGCACCTATTGCCAGGTTTTCACCAAGATAATAGATTTTTCAAGACTTTTTACAATTTTTTGATTTTTTTAGGATGTTTTCAAATTTTTAGAACTTTTATAGAGATTACTAGCTCTCAAGAAGGATTACCTTGGTTTTATTCTAGTGTCTAGCAAGGTGTAGGACAAGATGTAGTAGCAAGCTAGTGGATAAGTGGAGATGGATAGGCAAGCATGTCATGCCCAAATCATCTTGAACAAGATACACACACACACATATACAATAATAATAAAATTCAATTTTATTTCTGAAAAAACCATTAAAGAAATTTTTTAAAACAAATATAAATCCATAGTAGTAAAAGATTTCTTTCAAATATTACAGTCATAACTGGGTCATTGCATCAATTTACAAATCACATGAAGACCTACTGTTAATATTCTGCATTACATAACTTTTTACAAATATGCATAAATGAATCATCTTCAAATCTTTAGCAGAAAATGAAAATCTTCCAAGCTTTTCTTCAACACATATCCATTCAATTAACCTATAAAAAATAACCCTGTATACCATGGAGAGCTCACCTCCTAGCCTAGGTCTCTAAGAGACCACCCATTGAGCTTGGAGAACCAAGACCAACTGGGTAACAATCAAGCACACACATATACATCAACAATACATGATACAACATTTAACACCCTTTTTTGAGCTTACACAGTAGGTTATTAGAGGAAACAATATAATGGGTGAAGGTGTGCCTTAAACCCCAAAGAGAAGCCAAGTACAAAAAAAAAAATTTGCCTTCACAAGGCATACAAAATAAATACCAACTTTCGCAAAAATTTGTTCCCTTATCACCCCCAAAGTGCATAACAAAGTACTAGCACATGCAACCCATACTACATGCTTATCCCTCTTCCTTCTAGGGAAGAGACTCTGCACTCATGGCTTAGGCCCAACTAACCCCTTCACCCTAAAGGCCACTTCTTCCCTCCCAAGTGTGAGTGATGTCTTTCCACACCCTCAACATCATACTTTCAAAATCAAATTAAAAAAATAAGGCAAAAGAAATTCATCCACACCCAGTAATACAACAAGAACAAAGAACAACACACATATGCATCTATAGAAAAATTTACACATTTTATATTTAAAAAAATAATACAACACATAATTTCTAAAATATGGCAAAAGCTCCAACCTTTCTCCAAGCTATGGTAAATGACCCAATTTGAGAAGAGCCCCCTATCCTTCCTTGATCCAATCTTCAAAACCAAAAAATATCTAAAACTAGAGAGTGGGTGAATGCCATCTCTATTTTCCAATTCCCCTCTAAAAGCAGAACACTCCTAATTTTCCTCCATCATAAAAGAGAACAAACACTTTAGCTCCACCTAAGTCTCCCTATTTGGTTGGAATTATCAACTCACTGGAGATAAGTTAAGAATTTTCTGTAAGACTTCTTCCATTTTTGTGATACTTTAGAAATGAGATTTTGCAAGTGTAAGAAAGAGATTTTAACTCCAGTAAAGTCAAAATTAAAGCCCTAACATATAGTACTAACATGTAGGTAACTTAATTTCATTAAAAAAACACACTAAGACTCAAACAAAGACCTCTTAAGTCACCCTAAACTTGGAATCTAAAATTTAATTTAATTAAAACCTTCATAAGATATTTTATACAAGGGGATGAAAACTTAAAAATTTATAAATGGTTAGGAATAAGGTTGAGTGTCTTTTGCTAATATCAAAACCTGACTTGCCACTTAAACACATAACAACACAAGTCTCAAGTGACACTATAAAATACACATTTAATATTATGAGTGGCAAATCAATTTTATTTAAAAAAAAAAGAAACCTAATTTAAAACATCCATTCACATTATGTTCACAAAGTAAAATACTTAACAATGAGGTTAAGATCTCTTCATTAGATCTAACCTTGGCAATCTTAGTTAATACAAAGGTATAGTCTTGGTTCTCCATTTTACCATGCATATTTCCTACACACTAAACCACATATCAGTAGTCCAAGATAAATAAAACATATGCACTTATAAATCCTCAATTAATTCTATATTCATAATTGACTCAAAACATAAGGAATTTCTCAATTGAATAACATTTTTCCATTTCTAACCATTGTGCATATATAATACTGCAATTATCGAACTAAACATGATATGATTCTTTTGCAACATTTCATGATTTTCATATATATATATATAATCCATCTAACATTTATATTCAAACATTACTTCCTATTCATTAATAAAATAACCAACCAAGTACATGAATGTAACTAATCATCAA
Organism: Cupressus sempervirens; assembly: GCA_028749045.1. Taxonomy (NCBI): domain Eukaryota; kingdom Viridiplantae; phylum Streptophyta; class Pinopsida; order Cupressales; family Cupressaceae; genus Cupressus; species Cupressus sempervirens. Next base: position 340,652,749 of record CM053785.1, read on the forward strand.
GCATCATAAATAAGTTCTAACATCATAAATGATTAACATAAAATAAAGTGTCCCATAGCATCAAATAGTCCAAGTAACAGTCTAAAATAGTCCAGCATATAACAAGGTCTCAAAATATAAAGTATCTACAATGCAAAATATAAAGTATTTAAAATGCAAAAAAACTACTATGATACGCTATGATGGGCCAGGGTGAGGCCTCACAAAGGAGTATGAAGTGGTGAATGTTACCCTCAAGGAAAGTCTTCAAAAGATTACCCAAGGTAGGGAAAAAGAAATAAAAATATAAGCTCATGGTGTAATGAAGGGTGTTACATAAGTAATTCAAGAAAATGACCATGTCAAGAGATTGCTAAGAACTGAGTTTTCTTCTTTCTTTCATTGATCAAGACCAAAGGGTTAACTGAATAGGATAGAAAAGTTTGTTTATGGAGGTTATGAGTGAATGACTTTAGGAATGAGGACATCTAAAGGATAAGCAAGATCATGATAGGATATCATGGATGGAAGAATTATGCATGATGCTTGTTTACCAAGTTTTCATCATGGTACTTGTCCAAGGTGACACAAGAAGTAGTTTTAACCATAGGATAGAATTATTTATCTTTACATTTGCTACTAAGGTGCCCAGTTCCAAGTTTTCACCAAGGCACATTTTTTCTTTTTTCCTTTTTTTCTTTTTTTCTTTTTGGATTTTTAGTTTTTTTGGAAAGAATTCAAGCCTTTTTCAATTTGAATGGTGCTTCTATTGGAAGGATAAGTTATGATAAGCCAAGACCATAGAAAGGTATACTCAAAGATGTCAATAGGGTAATGGAAGGGAGATAGTAGAAAATATATATGGAGGATAAGGTTTTAGGCTATGGATTATATAAATGGGATGGAAGGATAATAGGGGGAGGATAGGGTATTGAAAGGGATGTGCAAGGGTAGAAGAAAAAGTGGGCAATATCAACATTGAGACACACCTTGAAGGGTAGTGGAATGATGGAGGAAATATGGATGAAATAGTATGAGGTTTAGATATATGAGGTAGTAGAGCCATTTGGAGAGGGGTGGAGTAGAAGGTTTTGAAACATTTTTAGGAATATGTTGGGAAGAAGATAGAGTGGAAGCCTTTGGAAACTTGAATGCCAACTTTGATTTGTTTTCAATATTCAAGTCCTTCAAAAGAGACTTGGGAATCCATATAGCTTTTGATTTTTCATTCGATGGTTTGGAACACATTTCTTCAATAGTAGATATAAGAACCCATACTTTCTTTGGTTGAGCTCTTTGAATGGTGGAACTTTGCAGTCTCTTTTGTGTATTTTCCTTCTTGACATTCACATGTTGATTAGAGGAGACATAATGAACTTTTGAGGATGGATTCATGCACTTGTGTTTGAGTTGATCATCCAAATTATTTCCAAAGGACTTGGGCCTCGTGGATGGATGAGGCCAATATTATTGATTTAGATGGAAAGGTGGATGTGAAGAGTTCAAGTATGTGTATCTTTGTTGATCTTGGGGTAGGGTAGGAGGAATGTGTAATGAGCTAAGAGTGGAAGTAGGAGATGGAGGAACATAAGGTCCCAAAATAGATAGAATATTGGAAGGCTTTAGCTTACATGGATAAGGACCAAGAATAGATTTAGAAGATACAAATAGATAGTGGATAGGGATATCAACATCCTTAGATTGAGCAACATGACCTAGGCCATTAATAGACTCATTAATAACTTTAATAGGAGCAAAACCTTTGATAAGAGACTTAAAGTTGAGTATAATTGTGAAGTGAATATATTGAGGTAGAACAAGAGCGTGAGGGAAAACTTTTATCTTCAAAAGAAATTTTAGGTAGTATAGGAAAAGTATCCTTCTCTTGGTCTTTAATAGTCTCCTTAGAGATGGTGGAAGGAATATCATGATCTTGCCTAGTAAAGGGGTATGATATGGGAGATGGAGGCCTATGTGGTTCTTGAGATGGAGGGATGACATCTTGACCAGTATGTGAGGGTTCTTGATCTTGATCTTTAGATTTTTTTAAATCCTCTTGACATGGATCCACTTCAAAGGACAAGGTAGGATGTAGAGTTTGTATGGTAGGCTCTTGAAGAGATAGTGAAGTGCTAGTTGGTATGGGAATAATAGGAAGAACAACAAATGAAGGTTTTTGATCTTTAGTTTGAGTATTATGAGAGAGGCTTGTAGCCAAGTCAAGATTACCTTGGGTTTCTTTTAGAGGCAACCCTTGAGGGTACACATAGTCAATAGCAAAAGAATTAGGTTCCTTTTTTGGTGGAGGTATGTTGGAAAGCTCTGACACTTTAGAAGGTGATGGCATGTTGGAAGAGATAAGTGTCACATTTAAACCATTACTAGACTTGGTTTCTTGATGTTGATCCTTCTTGAGAGTAAAATTTCTAGTAGATGAGAGCTTATATTTTTGAATTTTGGCATTATCAAAGAGATCTTGGATCTTGTTTTTCAACTCTTTACAATGTGAAGTTTTATGTAAATTATGTCTTTGATAGGCACTATTGCAAAGGAAACTCCTACCAAAGTGACCTTAGGTAACACAATGAGTTTCTTTTGAAGAAGTTCTTCCAAAGTTAATTCATAAGTTCTTCCCAAAGGGGTGAAATCATGCTTTGGTTTGGGTTCCCAAGTTTTTTCTTCAAAGATATTTCTAAATTTCTTTGGTGTTTTGGGATTGTTTTGAGATGGCTTGGACTCAATATTAGCTAAAAGGGACGAAATTTAATTTAATTAAATTACTAGGACTTATAATTAAATTAATTCAATTAAAAGGTTTATTTAGCTAATTCAATGAATATTTAGGAATTAATTAAAGTAAGTGATTAATACAGATTAATGATATTTTATATTTGACGCTTAGGGTGAGTAGAGATTATTAGAATTAGAATTGTCTGGTGAAATAGGACTTTAGGGTTCATCAAAATAAATTAGAATTGGTTGTCATGGCAATGAGCCAATTTTGGGCTATTACAAGGAGAGCCCTAATTTCTTCATCAAAATTAATAAAGGCAAAAGATAACTGACTAGTACCAGTATTAAACTCATTTAAATGATTTGCAATAGATCCACCTTCTATCATTTTCATACTAAATAAATGCTTCATGAGAAATACCTTGTTTGAAGTGAAGGGCTATTCATACAATTTCTTTAGTTTTTCCATCAACTCTTTTGTCATCTTTTATTTTTTAATATTAAATGCTACCAATGGTGCTAGGCATAATCAAATGCTTCCAAGTGCCTTTCTATCTAAAAGATCCCATTTGTCATTTGACATAGATCCCTAATTCTTGGTTTTTCCTTCCTACTTCCATAAATCCTTCTAATAAAGATAGTCCTCCATTTTCATTTTCCATAACTGAAATTTCTACCCATTAAACTTGTCAACCCGCATCTGCCATTAGTCCCACTCAACCATGAGACTTCCCTACAAAGGATAATTGAAAAGCAACCTTTCTTTAATACCACTTGTTAGGATTAAACCTTAGGCAAAGATAATAATTACATGCAAATATAAACCATATAAAAAAAAAATAGATCACATAGAAAAGAACACACGACACCAAGATTTAATGTGGTTCACCCAATCCCTAGGCTATGTCTGCCAAACAACAAGTCCAATATTTTAGGATCCAGTGATTACAACCTAGTTACAATCCGCAATCCCTTACAGCTCAATACTACCACAAGAACCAATTATTTTCATCACCTCATGAAACAACCCTAACCGTAAGCCCTCCTATATGAGTCTTTTTACTACTTTATGGTTATAATTAATAATTACATGTCAACCAAAAATCCCAATAAAATAGGGCCCAATTATTTTTTTGAAGAATGTATAATGCTTCCCTGATTAGTCACCACAAACTAACAAATCTCAGTCATTGATCTCCTATCAATGGTCATGATTTAAGCATGGAAACTCTTTTATCTTAATATTTTTCACTTCTTCACAACTATCCAAGTTTTGAATGCTCACATTCTCACTTTGGTTATTTCTTGTGCAACTTTGTAAAGCAAGAAAGTGATAGGTGTTGATCGTTTAAGATCTGATGGCTGGGAAGATGCATCATTTGACATCACTTAGAAACCAAAGAGGGACCCACTAAGACATGTGTCCAATGCCCACATTCTCTCTTTGGTTATTCTTCATGTATCTTTGAAAAGCAAGAAAGAAATAGGCATTAATATGCTTTTGATCAATGGCTTCCATAAATTGAAGATCTTTTATAACAGCCAAAAACTCAAACCAACTTGAGCATGCCATTTGGAAAACTTATTCTGATGCATTCCTTTTTGCATCTTGCAATTGATTCTGGTCCCACCATCTCCACATATCGAATGCTCGCAATCTCTCTTTGGCTATTTCTTGTGTAACTTTATAAAGTGAAAAAGTGAAAAGCGCTAATTTTTTAAGATCTGACAGCTGGGAAGATGCATCAGTTGACATCACTTGGAAACCAAAGAGGGGCCCACTAAGACATGTGTCCAATTCTCACATTCTCACTTTAGTTATTCTTCATGCATCTTTGAAAAGTGAGAAAGTGATAGGCATTGATCTTTTAAGATATGACAACTAGGAATCCATCTCTAAGGGCAATTGACCTTTCAACTCATGACATGGAGATTTACGTACATTTTATACTATTTATTTGATTTCCATCTTCTCTCTTGCCACCTTTGACTAGGTTTTTCCTTCATTATTGAATATTTGAGCTCTTCATTTGCATCAGATCTGAATGCTCTTCCTTCTAACCCATTTCCATGATCTACATCATATCCTCTAGCCTTGGTATCAATATTCTCTATTGTCTTTTTTCTCTAAATATAAATATGATATTATTTTCTAATCACCTAAATTAATTAACAAATAAATTAGATTTCTTTTGAATGTCCACATAGGTGCACACAAGGGATAGATAAGAGAAGAAGTTCCTTAAGGGTAATCCAAACATAGACATGACATCACATTGACTCAACCCTAATCCTAAATGTTTGAAAAATATAGGAGAACTAAAATCATGGTACCAACTAGCTCTGACTAGGGAACTAGGCATGTTAGTGCCTAGGTAGGAGCCTAGCAGTCTTTGGTTTCACAAAATAAGGTGATAACTTGGCAACAAAAAGAATAGACTAATCTAGGAAAGAAGAAACAACTAGCTAAGAAAGAAAGAAACTAGGCTAAAGCAAACTACATGAAAGAAAGAAAAACCTACCCAACTAGCTACTATGTAGGGGTTACGTTCTTCAGTTTCATATTTGATACAACTTTAAATCTTGCCCATTATAAGAACATGGAAGGAGTTCTCAAGTGAGATATGCCAACTTGAAAGAATTGATCTAGTTCACTTTCATTATTTGAAATGGCCTTTTCCACAAAGACTTAAACTTGGGGTTCATTCCTCATGGTTCATGCCTCTTATCCCATGGTAGGACTGTTGTGGTTTAACAAAGTATGCCCCATTTCTATTAGAAATGGGAACCCCCTACTTTTTTTTTTTTCCTTTTTGGATCCCTAATCTAAGGTTCAAGTATTTTTCTAGTGTTTTTGGTTAGATCATAATCCTAGTTTGAAAAACCCAAAGTTTACATTTCATCATTAGAGGAGATAAGTCTTTTTGCAAAGCAACAAGGCACACTGGCACACCTACCTAGGTGTGCTAATGCACCAAAACACATAAAAGGGTACTCATTATAGGTAAGTGCGTAGTAGCATAGCTATGTAGTTGTGCACCCCCATCATTCCCCCACTTGGTATTCTTTCTTCCTTTGGCTCTCCTCATCGCATCATCACACCAAAAGAGGTGTGCACCACCCCATCACCACCTCCCCTAACCCACACTCAAGCAATGGAACAATGTTAAAACTTTGAGTTAAGGTGCACAGTAGTGCACCTAGTGAGGTGTGCCTATTGTGCACTTTAGTATTCATTTTTTTGGTTTAAATGTGCTTAAGTCAACATAGGGTGCACATTAGCACACCCCATGAGGTGTGTTGCTGCGCACCCATATGTTAAAAATGCCCTTTTTTGCATTTAAGGGGTGAAAATAGGTTTTTTGATGTTTTTTTAACAATTTGCAGAGTTGGGGCTTCTAGGTTATGCTTTTTTCATATCTAGGGTTTGTTCAAATTAAACTTTTTATCTTTCTAGACTAATTTATTTATGTTTTCTTCTGTGTGTAGGTATAAAGGATATCCTCAACTTGTTGGGGTCATAACTTTTGACCTAGAGCTTAGAATTTAGAATTTTTTACATAGTTGGAAAGAAGAACTAAAAATCTAATTTTAGTCCCTAAAACAATAAGCCTTCGGCTGCCTAGCTTTAGAACTAATGAAAGTTTCAACTTGGGATTTTGAGCAGAAGACCTTTGAAAAAGCCATTTTAAAATGCCTAGAAAATCTTGTGAAAAAGTTTCAAACATTTGATCATTTTTGATAATCTAGATCACTTGGTCTCTCATAAGGTAGGATAGGGTAGTTGGAGAGAAGAAAAGATCAAAGATATAGAGGTTAGACACATGAACTAGAACATGTTCCTCATCTTATGCAATGACAAGATTCAACACAGGTGCCTTGGAATTTCAAGTAGAAGAAGCAAAAGGAGTTCAAATGAATGCAAATTTTTTGGCTATAAAGAGGTTATGAATCATCAAAGGAATCAAAGTGCACTTTTTGAAAGGTTCAAAAAGAGTTTTGAAGAAGTTTTTATTGATGAAGACATTTGGCAGGCCATCAGGATAGAAGAAGCTTTTCTAGAACTCAATACCAAACTCAACAATTTTTTTGAAACTTGTATAGGGATAGATAATTATAGTAAAAAGATCAAAGATAAATATAATGCCTTGGATTTATTGGATGCAATGAAGGTCATTGAGATTATTAATAAATTCAAGGGCAAACATCCAAACATAGCTCTGGTATGAAGGGGAACAAAACCTAGAAGTTAGAATTTTATTTTTTTGGCACAAAGTAAAATTTTGCATTTTCGGACCCTTGAGGTGTGGAGGTGTGCAGCTTTGCAAGTGTGAATTTTGAGGTGGTGCACTTTTTGAGGAGGTGCACATTTTCAAGAGGTGCACATTTCAAGGAGGTATGTATTTTTAGGAGGTGCACATTTTGATGAGATGCACATTTTTAGGAAGTGTACATTTTGAGGAGGTGCACATTTTTAGGAGGTGTGCATTTTCAGCATGGGCACATTTTCTAAAGGTGCACCAACAATTAACTGCTAGTTGGAAAAATAGAGCTTTCCATGCATCAAAAATGCATTCTGATGACAATTTAACTCCAATTGATGCCCATTGAAGGATTAGCTTCTAATTTTGGCACTTCTAGACACTTCCACTTTGACTGAAGGCTTCCTCATTCTTTATTCTCTCATAATTTTTTTTTTTTTTTTTGACATTTAAAGGCTCATGCATCCAATTAATTAATAAAATATGGATGGAGTCCTACTAGGCACTAATTAGATTATAGTTTGTATATAATTTGTTTGTTTTATTAAATTAAAAGCATATTATTGCATGAAGAATATCTCTCACTCTCAACACAAATTGAGGAGATGATTTCTTATAAATACCCCCATTGTAATATTTAATGAGGGTCAATGTTATTATGCAATAAAATTATGCTTTTGGTGCTCGCATTTGGAATGTGGTCATTCTTGCCTGAATGTGTCATTTTTTTTGGATTTGTTCATGAGATTGTGATTGAGCCAAAGGTTTATTATGTTATTTTTGGTTGTGATCTATTAATTCTAATGTTTGCTACAGTTTTATGAATTTTGCTAATGTATCTATCTTGAGAAGGGATCATCAAGTTGTGTCTGTATAACTTTTCATCTCGCATGAGTGCACTTTCCATGGCCTTGTGATTTGATGAAAGGAAAAATATCATATGATTGTTAAAGTTTCTCATTGACGATTCCATTAGTGGAATCTAGGAAGTGTTGCTCCTATTTTCATTGGTTACCTACCGATTTATTTGAAAGCTTAACTCACAGCATGTTGTTTTCTATAGCTTATATCCATTAGGTTTTCAATTTCATGTTATTTCATTTCAAGTTTTTTTATTTGCTTTGCTAACCCCCGTTAGAATAGGAACTCATTTTAGTTGCATTGTTAGATTGCATTCATTAAAAAATAGAAAATACAAAAACATTGCTCTTTTGTGTGTTATTTTGAGAAAGTGAATAGATTTTACTTCATTCTAAAATTGAAAATGAACCAAAAAAAGCCTCCTTGTGAACAATCACAATTGTCTTCAACTGAGAAAATTTTGGTATGTCACAAGACAAATATGGAACCTTGGAGTTGGTCCCAAAAGATTAGCTTTTCAAGAGAGGAATTGCGCAAAGGATTCTTGTCGTTGGCCTCATTTCGAACAACCACCCAACAAGGACCAAATCACATTCCATGAATTTCCTTGATTGTTCTCTTTTATCAAATAACCTTTTAACTCTCCCTTGATATTCAGTGATTTTATCTACCATTTCTTCTCTTTCCTCTTGCAACTTGGTGAGATACAAAATTCTCTTTTGCAATCCATCTTTGCATATGCCATCTTCAATCATAGTCTTCAATTTACAAGTGGCAAGCTCTAGAGGAAATGGAAAGTTAGCTTCTATTCCATAAGGTAACTCAAAAGGTGAGATACCAATGGCTCTTTTAGGTGTGGTCCTATCTACCCATAAAGCATCATGTATCTTCTTGTGCCAACTTCTCTTATTATTTGAGATCAATTTCTTCAAGATATTAATCAAATTCTTATTGCTAGACTTAGGTTGCCCATTTCCTTGAGGATAATAGTTAGAGGAATGACTGATTTGGATACCATTATCAGAAAAAAATTAAACAATTTCTAAGGAAGAGAAATAAGATGCATTATCCATTATCAATTTTATAGGAACTCCAAACCTAACAAATATATGTTCTTTAAGAAATTCACACACTACTTCTAATGAGTTTTTCATCATTGGCTTAGCTTCCACCCATTTATTAAAATAATTTGTGGCAGTCAATATCTAAGAGTTCCCTTCCCTTGGCTTAAAGGAGGATTAATTGGGCCTATGAAATCCAACCCCCATTGGTGAAAAGGGCCTTCAATCACCAATAGCCTAAGAGGCAATGTAGCTAGATGAGTTTTAATAGTAAACACCTACATTTCTCATAAATTGCAATCTGCTTATATGCATCCTTAAACATACCAGACCAATAGTAGCATTGCCTCAAAATTTTGAATGTGGTGATAGTAGAAGAAAAATTTCCTCCACATGTTTCATCATGGAAATACCTTAACATCTTCACCTATTGCTCCTTATCAACACATCTTAGAAATATACCATCAATAGCTCTCTTACACAAGACATCATCATGAATTACATACCGTATGGATTTTTTTTTAAAATCTCTACTCTACTTAGGACTAAATCCATCAAGACACTCACCACAAGTCAGAAAGTATGCAATATTTAAAAACAAGGATCTTGAAGGCTAACCATGAGGACCTTTAGAATATCTTCTACTTCAACTTGCTAATCTTCTATGAAGGATTTACAAAGTTCCTTTCCTCTCACAATTTTGGTTGGCTTAATTGCTATATCATACTCTTGGACCTTTTCTATCCAAGCTCCTCTATTATTGCAGCCAACCTCTTGTTATATCAAGATACTTTTTAATGTAGGATCAGGAACATATATTACTAAATGGGAATGCAACACATAGAACCTAAAATTCTTGAGTGCTCTCACCACTGCATATGCATGTTTCTCCATTTGTGAGGATTTCAATTCTTGATTCTTCAATGGCATACTCATGAAAGAAATTGGGGCTTGTATTCCTTCTTTGTTTTCATGCATCAATATGGCTAACATGGTATGCTCTAACACATAACAATATCTGATGAACTCCTTAGTGTAGTCTAGATGAACAAGAATAGAGGCTTTGGAAATAACCCCTTTGATGTCTTCAAAAGCCCTTTTTCCAATATCACTCCAATTGAAGGCTTTATCACCTTTCATCATGTCTACTATATAGCTAACTATTTCAGAGAAATCAGGCACAAACCTCCTTATTAAAATTTACTTGGCCAAAGAAAGACATAATTATTCAATGACTTTAACTCTATCTGGATCAATTTTTACCCCTTCTTGAGAGACAATGTGACCAAGTACACAAAATATTGATTTCTTGGGATTCAATGAGACACCATGATCTCTACACCTTTGTAGCACTCTTTCTAAGTCTTTCATGAGTTTTTCGCTTTTCTTGGAAAAGACTGTCAAATCATCAAGGTACACAAAAATGATTTTATCCTTTAAATCATCAAAATCCAAATTCACTACATGTTGAAATGTTGCATCTACATTAATTAAGCCAAAAGACATCCTACTATATGCAAAAGTACCGCAAGATGTGGTGAATGTTGTCTTGAACTAATTTTCCTCATCTACTTGAATCTGATTATACCCTAAAAATCCATCTAACATATACATCATCTTTGACACTGCAATAGTTTGCAAGAGGTGATCCATGTTGGGGAGTGCAAAGTTATCTTTGGGAGAAGCCTAATTTAGTTTTCTAAAATCCACACAAATCCTTATCTCTCTATTTTTCTTCCTCGTTGGCACAATTTTAGCTACCCAAATAGAGTAATGAATAGGATATATGATCCTAGCCTTTAGCATTTTATAAATCCTCTTAAAGATTTATGCTTCAAGTATAGGGTTGCAAGTCCTTTGTTTCTGTCTAAATGGTGTTGCTTCTAGCTTAAGGGGGATTTAATATTTGAATTTCCCACCTATAAAAATTTTTAGATCTTCATAGCTCCAAGAAAATACATCTTGATATACAATAAGCAATTTTTTGATTTCTACCCTCTCGTTTTGTGTGTAACACTTCCCCATGTTTATCATTTTTGGATTGATCTATCTGCCTATATTTATTCCATCATACTCACCACAAGATTTCCTTTATGATCTATTTCTCTCTTAATGTATGAATCATGTCTATCAAAAAGCTTTTCCAAAGAAATGAGATGAGATGGGATCTTGTTACCTTTCAATTCAACCATATCTAGCTCTAGTTTCCTATTGTCATTTGTCAATAGATCACCACTTGAATTATTGCTTCCTTCAATATACATGCTTGCAAAAGGTTCTACCCCTTCAATGAACTATTTTATTTGTTTTTCATCATCAAACACCTACCAAGAATCTTCATTATCAAGAACATTAGGCTTGAATAAACTTCCACTTTATAGATTTGATCTTTGAAGTCAAGATGTAGTAGGAGCAAGGATGCAAAGATTGCCAAAAAATCAGCTTTTGAATTTAATTCCCTTGGTATTGCTATAATTGAGAAAACATCCAAACTTTCAATCTCATCTCACACCTTATTATGGCACTTTTTCAATCTTTGGTTCTTTGTTGCATATTGTTGCTTCCCTTGCTTTACCACAATTTTGCATCTCCTTGAGCTTTAACTATCTTGACCCCTTTTTTGTTGCAATTATGCTAAGGAGAAGGGCTTCATACTTTGCAATATTGTTGGTATTCTTTAAATTCAACTTGTATACCAACCAAGTTGTTTCACCAACTAGCATTGGCACAACTGCCATCAAATTCTAAAGTACACAACTATTCACCATTAGTCTTCTTTGATTCTTCTTGAATATCAGGGGTATCAAAAAATAATGTATAGTTACTAAACTGCATTTCTTGTTATAGGATTTGAGACCTAGGATCATCTGATTTTAGGACAGTGAAATTTTATTTTTCTTTTGGTTCTAGTTTCTCCTTTTGTCTAACTAGGATGGTAGCATAGGACCAATCTAATTTTATATCTCCCCCCATGTCTTTGCAAAAAAATCTATTAAGGAGCATTCCATAATGTACAAGGATGTCTACTACTAGGATGTTGAGTTTTTGTAAGGAAACTTGCAAAAAATAATATAACTATTTCCACATAACCCATAATAGATCTAAAATAAACATGGCGTTAAGATTCATGTGCAAGAGAATAGATAACATACCCACAAAAATTGTGACACAAGATATACCCTAGGAAACCCTCATTGAGGAAAAAAAGCCCAACCTGCAAAAGCATCCATCACCATGTATTATTCAATGAAAAATAACATTGCAACACAACCATGGAAGTATTCAAAGCCATAGCCACCACTGAACAAACTATGTGAACAAGCATGAATCTACAAATCCCATGCCATGCTTCCAACCTTCACAAATGCTCCCTTTGGCTAACCTATCAAGCCTTGTCCCACTCAACTCTTTCCCTTTTTTCCTTCTACCACTCTTCTTACTTACAATAACTACCCTTGTGGTTGCTTATATAGTAGCAAGTCCCACAAAACCATGAAGTGGTATTACATAAACCATGTCGTAAAACCATGTGCTACCTAACCCACTGACACCACATTTAATATTGGAATTTTAATTTTTTTCTCCAATATTAAATAATTACATGAAATATTATCACAATGTTACAATACAACTCATCAAGTATATCCCATCAAAATTTTTACATGGTGCATGTCCATCTAGGTGCAACATTACATAATAAAATAAAAATAAAAATAATACAATATAAAAATATTATGCAATGTGTGCAACACCCATAATCTCAACAATCTCCCACTTGTTATGTACATTGCATAGGGTCAATCTATAGCCACATGAATGAACAAGGGAATAATCCCTCCTAGCACATCCACCATCATGGATCAACGTAAAAACATATGCTCCATCTTGGTACTTGCAACAAAATAAAAGTATCTAGCATCTCAAACATGAATTATTCCACCTTCTATTATGCCACTACAACTAGACATACATAGAAGCCATCCAAAGAGAGAAGCCACCCAACCTGTTACAATAGAAGATCATAAAATCTTGTACCAAGTGAAATGCCAAGCACAAAAAAATTGATCCAAAGGTAATCACATGTATTTGTATTTGTCAAAATAATGCACCCACAAAAAGTGCCAAACCCATCCAAATATCCATACCTCTAAAAGTTATACCAAGTGAATCTCATATCATCAACATATTCTATTTGTAACCTACAATCTCAAGTCTCAAGAGCAATACCTACCACATATATATCAAGAAGCTCCTATTGCAAAAGATAATGTCAAATCTATAACCAATCCAGTCACAACATTTCAAAGAAGTGAATCCATGTAGTCTCAAGGACATACATAATACATAAACCAATAACCTACAAGAACAACTCTCAAAACAAGTCTCCAACACTCTCCCAAGTTCTCCACAACCAACAAAGGCAAGAGATAAAGGAATAACCATTTCATCTCTCACATGACATACATGATTTCAAACCAATGATCACAATCTCCAACCAATCTCAAATACAATGTAACTAAAATCAAACATCCAGGAATATAACTAAAACCAAGGAGAAACCACGTAAATCATAACCTATATCATGTCCTTCTACACACACCTCTAGATGTAAACTATGCAAGTATGATCTCCTCCATATAACCCCAAAAAAAAGCCTCAACAACACCTAAACATATAACTAATCATGGATAAAAGCCTCTCACAAGAAGATCAAACTCATAAACCATTCCTAAACCAAGGAATATGCCCAATATAAAACCATCTCCAAAACTCAACCAGCATAACAACATATGCACAAGGAGATAGCTAATGCTAAATCATTTCTCAAATGAACCCTCTAGAACTAACTCATGTATAGTAGCTCAAGATCCATATTCATGAAAGACAAACATAAACATAATGCATGCAAGAGAAACAATGGGCTATACCTCTCAAGTAGCAAACCACTAAGTAGACCAAGACTGGGGAATGAGAATTCTCATCAAGATATCCAAGTCTCCAATGAAGACCCGTCTAAGAAAAATCTCTTCTCAAGTTCATATCAGGTGAATGCCCCTCAGTCTTCCTACTGAAACCATCAACCATCCCACAAATGCTTCTCTAATCCAAAAGAAATCAGCATCACCACTATCTATGAGTATCCATGAGCACCTGTAACCAATCAATCCATGTCAACTCCAAATGCAACATAGAAATATCATGAAGTATCCAGCTTATTATCAATGTACTCAATACCATGAAACTAAACCAAGATCAATATCAAAGTTCTATCCATGGCCTTAGGAACATAAACATGACAACATAATCTAACCCTCTTAACCATAGAGATAACATGCTCCATATGAACAAACAATAATATGTCAAAACTCTAAACACGTATCAAGAGTATACCATGACATTAAAAAATGAAACCATCCTAACACCAAGGATAACATGTCAAATGAAAGAATAAACCACACCTTTACCAAGAACCATGTTAGCCCTCAAGATGCAACCATCTAGACACACCATGAAGAAAACCATCTCCACATACCATAAAGAACCATCTCCACACACCATGAAGATAACCAAAAGCTCCATGAGTTCTCAAGATCTAACCATCTTCACACATCATGAAGATAACTTGTGCACCATGCAAATGTCAAAGGTGCTTCTACAGCAACAAGATCTAAGACAAATCTCCAACATCTGCAAACACTCAATATATTAATGCCAAAAAAACTCCCACTCAACCATGGTACCAAGTCACATGTGGCATCATAAGATCCATCTCCTACATCAAGATCCTCCAAGTCTACACTCACAAAACCAAAGTATCAATACCAAGTGAAACCAAGATCTCCAAACCAATAAGATATAAACTAAACCAAGAAGTAATCTTACATTGTCATCTCATCACTATCACAAGCTCCCACTAAACTATGTATCTAAGCTATCCATGATATCATGATAAAAATCCATCCTCTAACCATGAGAATCAACCAAGGCATCAAACCATCAAAGAACTAAAAGTGTACATCATGAGCTCAAAAGAAACCAAATAACCATGACCTTCAACTAAGAAGATATACCACCATAACTAAAAATTAGGAATCTAAGCCCATAAACATCAAGGATGTACCTATATATCCAATCATGTCATGCCAAGATCCATAGCATCATGATCACATCCATTAACTGAGCATCTAACTCTCAATATTTCCAACCTATCAGCATAAAATAGTCAATCACAATCCTCCACCATGATTGCACCAAGCAAGAACATATCATCCCTTCCATATGAAGAAAATTCATCATATCATATGACTTAGGGCATAAATAACCAAAATCCAACCCACCAATCTAAATATGCAACAATAATGAAAGATCAATGGGCAAAGACAACCCATAACCAAGCTATAAATGCAACATGTAAGTATAGACCACTTACAACACTGCACAACTTGTAGACCCAACAAGTCATCATACATATCCAAACCAAATACTAATAACCATATTATTGTGAGACCAATCTAAGTATATAATGACATCAAATCTCAAATCTCCAATGCCATAAACTCATAACGTTACCATAGTCAAAATATACCATAAACTATTTAGATCAATATATCACCAAATAAATTGTGCCAAACTTGCACCAAATCTAAAATAATATGTAGAGCTCTCCAAGAGCTTTCTGTTGACTACTCAAAGTCCAAAATTTGACTCCATATGTCCAAGCTATGCCCTAATTTGTGCTCAAAATAAACAACATTCAACCTTAGGGCTCTTAAAACCTAGCAAAATATCAAAATTATAGAACCACACCTAGAGCAAGTTGTAGTGCTTTGAATTAGCTTTCCAACACCTATAAGAAGTCTAAAATCTGATATTCTAAGAGAAAGTTATGGTCATTTTACTAAGATAGTCCTTTTACCATTTTCCCTGCAAATTTTTTTTTTTTGTGATGAAAATTTGGATGTGATTAAATTTGACAGTCATTATAGGATGAAACCAAAAAAATCTTTCATTTCCTCTAAATATGGCCAAATTAGGGCATATTATATACCAAAATTTATGGAAATGTTGAGCCGGATCTAATGATGAGGTCTATTTTTCCCAAGAGGTCATTTCTGCAAGCTCCCCCTAAAATCGCCATTTAAATGAAACATCCAAAAAATTCTTTTGACCAACAATTTCACATGCCCAAAATCTACCAACATCCCATCATAACAGCAAACCCAAAATCCTCTAATTTTCAATAAAATCATATATCTTGCTCTTTCTTTCTCTCATGCATTACCATGGATTCAATCTAGGGTTACAATAACACAACCATGGCTCTGATACCACTTGTGAGAAAACTTGTAAGAAATAATATAACTATTTCCACATAAGCCATAATAGATCTGAAATAAACATGGAATTAAAATCCACATGCAAGAGAATAGACAACATACCCAAAAAAGTTGTGACATAAGATATACCCTAGGAAACTCTCATTGAGGGAGAAAATGTAGCCTCCAAAAGCATCCATCACCATGTATTATTTAGCAAAAAATACCATTGCAACACAACCATGGAAGTCTTCAAAGCCATAGTCACCACCAAGAAAACTATGTGAACAAGCATAAATTCACACATCCCATGCTATGCTTCCAACCTTCACAAATGCTCCCTTTGGCTATCAAGCCTTGTCCCACTCAACTCTTTCCCTTTTTGCCTTATATCTCTCTTCTTACTTACAACAACTACCCTTGTGGTTGCTTATATAGTAGCAAGTTCCACCAAACCACCAAGTGGTAATTACATAAACCATGTGCTACCTAACCCACTAACCCCACATTTAATATTGGAAATTTAATTCTTTTCTCCAATATTAAATAATTACATAAAATATTATCACAATGCTACAATAAAACTCATCAAGTATATCCCATGGGAATCTTTACACTTTGTATGTTCATCTAGGTGCAAAATTACATAATAAAAATAAAAATAAAAATAATACAATATAAAAACATTGTGCAACATGTGAAGGACCCATAATCTCAACAGTTTTAGCCTTTTAAAAGGATAGGTAGATAGAGAAACTTGAGCATCCTTTATTTGTCCAAGCAAGGGTACTTGTTTTGCATTCATTGAGTAACAATGGCCAAAAAATTTATGCAGGGGTAGACCTAGAGCTTTAGCTACAAATTCAAGCATCACATTATTAGAAGCCCTTGAGTCTATGATGCAATTACTCAACCTATTTCCATTAATAAACAAGGAAATGTAAAAAGGATCTATTTTTTTGATTGGGAGAAGTAGCTAAGACAATAGACTCTTCTTCTTGAAACAACTTAGGTAGTGCAAGATCTTCATCAACTAGAGAGGCTTCACTGGTGCTAGCTTTGCTGTGATGATCAACATTAGTATTCATACTATCATGACCTCCATCTTTATTATTATAGTGCTCAACAAGTCTTTGGAGTTGATCAAGGTTAGACTTCAAATAATCTACTGGAGATATCTAAATTCTCACATCTTCATAGTATTGTATTATATCAAAGGAATTAGATAACTTACCTTTTTATTCCTTTTGTAAAGTTGAAGGTACCACACCACTATCTTTAGCTACTTTGTTTGATGGTGCATGTTTTTTGACATGAAATAAATTGGAGAGTTGATTCTTATTCTTATAAGCCCTAGTCATGATTGTCAATTGGGTTCCATCTAGAGTTTCAAAACAATCTCCTCCAATCTCTAAATCTTATTCATATTCAAAATAAATTCTTGTAGAGATTCATTGTTTGTAATTTATTGTCCAGTGTCTTCTTATATACGATCATGTCAACACATGTATCCCCATCATGATCTACCTTTAAGTGGAAATCACACATGTTATATCTCTTTGTGGCAACCTCAATTGCTGACCTCTATTGAGCAGGTGGTATTTGCAAAGCCTTAACTCTATTTGGATGTCTAGAACCTTCTTGATAAGGTTGGTGAAAATAATGAATAGGCCTATTGATTTTTTTCTTAAATGAAATAACTTCATTAGACAAATTTTAGAGCATAACATCCATCTTATTTGAAGTGCTCATTGCATTACCTATGGTTCCAAATTAAAGTTCTCTTTTCCACTTATTAGAGGCTATCATGTCATCTTCCATCTCCATAGCTAGTATTTGGGAAGCTTGTAAATTTGCTACATTTTATCTTCTAATTTGATACCCCAGATCCAGAGGCATAGAGTTGATGTAGAAGATATTCTTATTGTCTTCTATTGGTGTAGTTATAATAGTTATTCTCTTGATGAGTTTGTTAAATCTTGCACTAAAATCCCTCATAGAAATGGATGGTTATTTCTTTATTTGTGCCAATTGTAGTAACAACACTTGTGCATCTTCTATATTTTTATAGCATTCTTCAAACCTTTGCTTCATGCCATTCCAATCTATGATGCACCCTAAAAGTAAATCTTGAAACCAATCAGTAGAATTATGTACAAGGTAATCCAAAAACATCTTGACTACCACATCTTCATGTTGAGGATTCACCACACTATAGGCTTTGTGAAAAGAATTTAGGTGTTGTTTTGTAGAGATTGTGCCATCACTATTGAATCTTGGGAAAAAAATTCTTGATGCTCTTGGCAAGCCATTATTAGCTCCAAGGTTGAGAGGACCAATTGCATTTCCCCAAGGGACTGCCATAGCTATTAGTACAATGATATGATTTGTTTGTAAAGTGACTAAAACAAGGAGCGTTACACCATGTACCAAAAAAAAATTAATGATAGGAGGAGTAGAAGTTATGGAAATGGGAGGGGAAGGATATTGAGTTCTCATTTTTCTAGTAGAAACAACTGTATAGAAATGAGTTTCTTAGCCACAAATTCACTTGTATGTGCTCTTCCTTTTCTAAAATATCTTCTAGAATAGGAAAATTGGCCTTCTTGAGTTCCTCATATATTGGGTCAATCCTTCCTCTTTCCTTGGAAATCCTAGTATACTTGGTATCCATGATGAATCAACTACTTAAAATATGGTGTTTTGAGTTTACCTTAACCCTGGTGATCAAGGAAAGTTTACCAATCTTCAACTTTGAGTTAAATTCTCCTTTTCTAGTAGGTTGAGGCTGTAAAATTGGTATTAGGTTCTTATGGAAAACAACCCACTTCTACAAGAGCTATCTTGCAACTCAAAATACATATGAAATTAGAGTGAAAGCTAATTATGAAGGAAATTCTTTAGAGATCTTTCATTTTGAATTCTCCCCAGTAAAGTCACCAAAAATTGTTGATTAAAAATATGTTCTCATGTTGTGGTTTATAACCTGACTCTTCTAATACCCAAGGTTTGGAGAAACAAAAGGATGTCACCAAAAAATGGGCCAATGTAAGTGTTCTCTCACTACCCTCTAAATTATAAGCTACAACTCCCTTAGGACTTGCAATGATGTGCAATGAATATGTCTTTCTTAGATCAAAAGCTTATGACAAAATAAGCTCTTAACCTGAAAGTAGTAAAGGCTAACAAAATTTCTTGTAGACATAAATAAAATAGAAAAAATAGATTTGGATAAATCACAAACCCCAATGGAATGTTTTTTCATGAATTATCTTGCAACACTTCTATCTATCTTCTAACTACAATCTATATCTACTTATGTAATCATGATTGTTAACCCTAAAAAAGAAAAACAATAAGAGGAAGAGAAGAAACAAAATCATATATGGATAGTAAATGGAATTAATTGTAATGCTAACACCATGATGAAATGGAATTCAAAAGGAGATAACAAAGCCATACACAATTTTCTTTTAGTTCTTCATGAAAAAACTACTTTAAAACTAAGTGAAACAACAAAACCTCAACAACAAATGTAGGTAGATGGAACTACAAGACCAATTCACCATCAAGTTTTTCAGCTTGTACATTATCATCAAAAATTACATTTATAGTTTTATTGTTAAACACATTTGTCAATAAGAGTCCAACAATAATGTTGTTACAACTTTATAATTTAATAAATTTAGGAATAAAATCCCAAATTTGTAGGTAGATTAATCTGTTGATATCTTTCTAGATGTTAAGCCCTGGTCTTGTGATGACCCTGTAGACATCTAGTAGACACTTGGATTTCTATAACTAAAACAAATCAATGAAAAAAAAAACCTCAATTACATTTGTGTTCCTGTGAAAATCTTGCATTGGTTCCAAAACATGTATTTCATATCTTATCAGTCACACTAAGTTTGAATCTTCATCGTTGATCTCCTATCAATGTTCATAATTTAAGCATGGCAGTCCTTTCATCTTAATCTTTGTCACTTCTTTGAAATTTTCCACATGTAAAATGCTTGCATTCTCACTATGGTTATTTTTCATGCAACTTTATTAAGAAAAAAAGTGACAAGCATTGATCTTTTAAGATCTGACAGTTGGGAAGATGCATCATTTGCCATCAGTTGGAAACCAAAGAGGGGCCCACTAAGACATGTGTCCAATGCTCACATTATCTCTTTGGTTATTCTTCATGCATCTTTAAAAAGAAAGAAAACAACATCTTTAAAATAAAAGAAAGCAACAAGTGTTGATCTACTTTTGATCAATGACTTCCATAAAGTGAAGATCTTTTATAATAGTCAGAAACTCCAACCAACCTAAGCATGCCATCTAGAAAACTTATTCTAAAAAATTCCTTTTTGCAGCCTATAGCTGAGTCTAGTCCAACCATCTCCATGTGTATAATACTCACATTCTCACTTTGGTTGTTTCTTGTGTAACTTTATAAAGCAAGAAAGTGACAGGCATTCATCTTTTAAGATCTAATAGCTAGGATGATGCAGAAGCATCCAGAGGTATAAGGGAAATCCTATGTGACCCAAAAAATATACCTAGATATAGTTTATGTTTCATGTGTTTTCATTTCTAGATGCCCATTTGGGTCAAATAAAGGTTCCAACTCTCATAGTTCCACTTTTAGTGTTCTGAGTTAGAGTATTTTACAATTTTTAATCACCTTGGGATACGTGTAAATGCTAAAAAATAGGAGTATGTAATTAAGCCATAATTTTGGTGAGTTAGAAGGTGTAAATTGGTCAGATGATTGTAATTGTAATTTAGAACATTCCAGAAAAAGGATCAAGTCAAAAGGCCCCATGGTTTGAAAGTTATTGTCATTTTTTAGCTTATGGGGGACCTCCTAAGAATGCTTCAAAGTCAGGTTAGGGGCATTAAATGACTTTGAATGGGGCCAAAAATGGGGGATGAGAAAAGCTGATCCATAGGGCTATATAGCACTTTGAGAGCTTTTCAAAAATGTAAATGGTTCATCAATCGGAGCTACGGTTTAAAAGTTATGCCTTTCGAAAGTTTGGCTACCATTTTTGGAGTCTTCTAATTTTTGCACGGACTTCTAATGTGACTTCTGGAGCCTTCTATTTGGGCGGTGGATGCCAGTTGGCACTTTCTAGAATGTATTCCTAGTCCTTAAACTTTTAGGGTCTATTTAAGGACATTTCGAGCATTGAAAAAGGCAGTTTAGAGTGGAGTTTGAGAGGAGGTACTGGAAGGAGAAATTATATCCAAATTTTATTATTGTAAGATCATAGGGCATGTTTTGAAGATTTTTTTCCTTTGTTCTGAGTGTAATTAATAAAGTTTCCTTTTTCCTATTGTGTCCATTCTGTTATTTGGCTTGACACCATCAAGTGTAACCAGAGAAAGGTTTTCCTGAGTGTGTAGATAGAGTGCCAACTATGAGGCAGTTTGCACCAGGACTGTGTGGTTGTGGGTTTGAGTTAAGAAGATGCCTCCATGAAGAGAGTGTGGTGGAAGGTTCAGAACTATTAATCCTAAGGAGGTTAGAGCCCTCCAAAGGCAGGTTAAAGCATTGTAGGAGGAGCTCTGTAGAGGAATAAATATTGTCACAAGTGGCGAAAGTGAGGATGATAATGAAGAAGAAGAAGTTGAAGGGGAAGTTGAAGGGGAAGTTATAAATCAAGCAAAGGAAAGGCTTTTTAGGTCCATTACTAAGTTTGGGAAAATACCTACAATTGATGTGGGTATATTTGCAAGAAATCTGAAACCAGATGAGCTGATCAACTGGATTAATGAACTGGGGGAGTACTTTGAATATGAGGATATCAAAGACCCAGATAGGGTTAAGTTTGTGAAGGCCAAATCGAAAGGCCATGCAAAAATTTGGTGGCAAGAGGTTCAATTGAAAACAAATAGAAGAGGAAAGGAGAAGATCACAAGGTGGGATCGCATGGTGGAAAAACTAAAGAAGTAGTTCATTCCTATGGACTATGAGCTAGATTTGTTTAAGAAGATGCATGTGTTACAGCAAGCTAGAAAATCAGTCCAAGAATATATAGAGGAATTTTATTGACTTCTGATTCGAGCAGGGTATGCAGAAGCAAATAAGGAGAAGGTTGCTCATTATATCAGTGGGTTGCGACCTGGCATCCAAGAGGAATTAAGTCTGGTAAGAATGACCAGCATTAAGAAGGCATACCAATTTTCCCTACAAGTTGAAGAGAAGCTAAATAAAAAGTTTGAAGGGAGACAAAGAGGGCATGGTAAAGGAGGAAGGGGTAGTGGTAGGTCATCTGGAAGCCGTAATGAGACCCAAAAGAAAAATAAAGATGTGGGTACTAGCAGGAACCAGAGGAATGAGGGCTTCAACCACTACCATGACCAAGACTTTGGAAATCAGAGAGAAAGAGGTAGAGGACATGGACAAGGTTCAGGAAGAGGAGGTTTCTATGGTACCTATTTCCATTACAATGAAGAAGGTCATCATGCCTTTGAATGTCCTCAATGACAAGGAAGGGTAGATAGGAGAGCTAAGGGTAGGGCTAGGGTTGCTCATGTGGTTGAAGATGCATAGTCATCACATTCAGAGGATGTAGAAAGAGGAGAGACTTTAGTAAATGAAAGGGTCCTACTAAGTGGTGAGATTGAACCAAGGCAAAGGAGGAGTCTATTTCATACTAGGTGTAAGTGTGAGGATAAATGTTGTGATGTGATCATTGATGGTGGTAGTACTAACAACTTGGTGTCAGAGGAGATGGTCTCTACGCTAAAGCTCAAGAGGGAGAAACACCCCTAGCCCTATCAGATCACTTGGGTGAAGGATGATCATAAGGTCCTGGTAAGTGAACAATTTTTAGTGAAGTTCAAAATTGGGAGTTACCATGATGAAGTTCTCTGTGATGTTATTCCAATGGATGTCTACCATCTATTGTTGGGAAGACCGTGGAAGTTTGATAGGCATGCAGTACATGATGGTTGCGCAAACGCATACTCTCTAACAAAGGATAGAGTTTGCCACAAACTGAAGCCCATGATAAAAGAAGGTGAAAAGGTATGTAGCAGTGCTAGGATATATCTTGTTGATGGAAGAAAGTTTTTAGATGGCATAAAACATTAGCGTATGTGTTATGCTTTGATTCCTAGAAAAGATAAGGAAGGTAGTATAGAAATACTATGTGAAGTTTTAGATTTTTTGAGTGAGTTTGGAGATATCATCTCTAATAATGTTCCAGAAGGATTGCCACAAGTAAGGTAAATCAATCATCAGATAGATTTAATCCCTGGAGCTAGTTTTCCTAACAAGGCTGCTCATAGGATGACTCCTACTGAAACTGAGGAGCTAAATAGACAAGTTTAGGAGCTATTGAGGAAGGATTTGATTTGAGAAAGCCTAAGTCCATGTACAGTACCTACAGTACTAGCACCAAAGAAGGATGGAGAGTAGAGAATGTGTACAAACTCTTGAGCTATAAATAGGATAATCATCAAGTATCAGTTTCCTTTGCCAAGAATGGATGTTCTTATGGATTGTTTGAGTCGAGTTCAGTACTTCAAAAAGATAGACCTCAACAGTGGTTATCACCAGATACGGATATGAGAAGGAGATGAGTGGAAAACTGCCTTCAAGACCAAGGAGGGTCTTTCTGAGTGGCTAGTCATGCCCTTTGGATTGACAAATGCCCCAAGCACCTTCATGCAGTTGATGAATGAGGTACTTAAAAAGTTCTTGGGAAAATTTGTTATTGTTTATTTGGATGATACTTTAATTTTCAGCAAGACTTTGGAAGAACATTTATTGCATATTCGTAATGTTCTTGAGAGGTTGAGGGAAGATAAACTATTAATTAATCTGAAGAAGTGTACCTTTTCTTAAAAAGAGTTAGTCTACTTGGGGTTTGTTATATCACTTGAAGGTCTCAAAATGGATCCAGAGAAGGTAAAAGCCATCTTGGAGTGGTCTACTCCAAGGTTTTCTACCGAGGTAAGATCATTCCATGGACTGGTTAGTTTTTATAGGAAATTCATTAAGAATTTCAGTGGCATTTGTGCACCCCTAACTGACACAATAAGAGGGGATAGAAAAGAGTTCAAATGGACTACAGCAGCTATGAGAAGTTTTGAAATGTTCAAGAAGAAGGTGATAGAACAAACTATGTTGGAACTTCCTAATTTCAGCAAGGTGTTCCAAGTGGATTGTGATGCTAGCGGTGGTGCTATTGGGGCTATATTGAGCCAAGAAGGTAAGCCTATTACATATTTCAGTGAAAAATTGAATGATGCGAAGAAGAAGTATTTTGTTTATGATCAAGAGTTCTATGCAATAGTTTAGGCACTAAAAAAATAGAGGCATTATTTATTGCCAAAGGAATTTTTTTTGTACACTGACCACCAGGCATTATAGTACCTAAATAGCCAAGGTAAGTTGAACCAGAGGCATATGAAGTGGGTAGAGTTCTTGCAGAGCTATACATTTGTGTTGAAGCATAGAAGTGGAAAGTCAAATAGGGTTGCAGATGCATTGAGTAGGAGGCAGTTGTTGCTTACAATAATGCAGGTTGAAGTAGTTGGGTTTTATGAACTCAAAAATTTGTACTCTAAGGATCCTAATTTTGCTGAAGCATGGAAAGCTTGTAAAGAGCCTATTACTGTTGATAGAACCAAGTGGTTAGACTATTTCATTCAGGATAGTATGTTGTTCAAGGGCAGTCAATTGTCCATTCCAAGGAGTTCCATGAGGGAAAATCTAATTAAGGAGAAACATAGTGGAGGGATGGTAGGACATTTGGTTGAGATAAGACCATTTCCATTCTTAGGGAACATTATTTTTGGCCTCAAATGTCACAAGATGTGAAGAAGTTTGTACAGAGTTGCTAGGTTTGTCAAGCAGCCAAGGGATTTAGTCACAATACTGGACTATATCAGCCATTGCATGTTCCATCAAAACCATGGGAGGACATAAGTATGGATTTTTTTCTTGGATTTTCGAGGACACAAAGTGGTAATGACTTAGTATTTGTGGTGGTTGATAGGTTCTCCAAAATGGCACATTTCATCCCATGCCACAAAACTCATGATGTTGTTGATATTGCAGACTTGTTTTTTAGAGAGGTAGTAAGACTACATGGTCTTCCAAGGAGTATAGTTTTAGACAGAGATACTAAATTTGTGGGGTATTTTTGGAGAACATTGTGGAAGAAGTTGATAATAGACTTGAAATTGATTTCTAAACATCACTCACAGATTGACAGACAAACTAAAATGGTAAATAGAAGCCTGGGAAATTTGCTAAGATGTTTAGTTGGGGATAAGCCCAAGGGATGGGATTTGATTCCACCACAAGCAGAGTTTTCTTACAATAACTCTACAAATAGGAGTACTGGTAGATCACCATTCCAAATTTTATATGGAAATAGCCCAAGGAGAGAGGACAAGTGTTGAAGCTGAAGAGTTTGTTGAACATATCAAGCATCTACATGAGGAGGTCCATGCACACATTACCAAGATGAACCAACAGTATAAAGCTAGGGCTGATCAAAGGAGAAGACATAAGGAGTTCCAAGTAGGGGACCTAGTCATGGTAAACTTAAAAAAATAAAGATTTCCAGTAGGTACTTACAACAAGCTGAAAATGAAGAAATTTGGCCCCTACAAAATTCTGAAGAAACGTGACTCAGAAAATGCATATGAGTTGGAGTTTCTAGATGGAATTCACATTTCTCCTATCTTCAACATTACAGACTTAACGGAGTATCATGATGATAGTGCAGATGAGGGTTTGATGTTGGAGCCATGTCCAATTCCTACTTCTAAGAAGGAGGAGATAGAAGAGATTATGGATAGTCGTGTGGGCAAGAGTACCAAAAATAGAAGGTATGAAGAGTACCTAGTTAAGTGGAAAGGACGGCCAATAGAGGACTCAACTTGGATATCAGCAGCTAAGGTTTCCCATTTGGAATTTCCTCTACCATCTATCAAGTGACAGGGTCACTTTTCAATCTACCCTGGGTGTCTGATGTAGGAGCATCTAGAGGTATAAGGGAAATCCTATGTCACCCAAAAAATATACCTAGATATAGTTTATGTTTCATATGTTTTTATTTCAAGATGCCCATTTGGGTCAAATAAAGGTTCCAACTCTCACAGTTCCACTTTTAGTGTTCTGGGTTAGAGTATTTTAGAGTTTTTAATCACCTTAGGATACGTGTAAATGCTGAAAAAATAGGAGTATGTAATTGAGCTATAATTTTGGTAAGTTAGAAGGTTTAAATTGGTTAGATGATTGTAATTACAATTTAGAACATTCCAAAAAAAGAATTAGGTCAAAAGGCCCCACGGTTTGAAAGTTATTGCCATTTTTCAGCTTCTGGGGGACCTCCTAAGAATGCTTCAAAGTTATCCCAGGGGCATCAAATGACCTTGAATAGGGCTAAAAAAGGGGGACGAGTGAAGCTGGTCCATAGGGCTATAGAGAGCTTTGAGAGCTTTTCAAAAATGTAAACAGTTTGTCAATCAGAGCTACGGTTCAAAAGTTATGCCTTCTGGAAGTTCGGCTACCATTTCTAGAGTCTTCTAATTTTTGCATGGACTTCTAATTTGACTTTTGGAGCCTTCTATTTGGGCGTTGGTTGCCAATTGGCACTTGCTAGAATGTATTTGTAGTCCTTAAACCTTTAGGGTCTATTTAAGGACATTTCGAGCATTGTAAAAGATAGTTCGGAGTGGAGTTTGAGAGGAGGTACTGGAAGGAGAAATTATCTCCAAATTTTCTTATTGTAAGCTCATAGGGAATGTTTTGAAGACTGTTTTTGTCTGTTCTGAGTGTAATTAATAAAGTTTCCTTTTCCTATTGTGTCCATTCTGTTATTTGGCTTGACACCATCATAAGAAGATGCATTATTTGACATCACTTAGAAACCAAAGAGGGGCCCACTAAATGTTGAGATAATGGGTGTTTCACACATTGTATAATATTGTTGTATTTTATTATTTTATTTTATTATGTAATGTTGCACCTAGATTGATGTGCAACATGTAAAGATTCCCATGGAATATACTTTATGAGTTGTATTGTAACATTGTGATAAAAATTCATGTAATTATTTAATATTGGGGAAAAGAATTAAAATTCCAATACTAAAGTGGGGTCAAGGGGTTAGGTAGCACATGGTTTATGAAATACCACTTGGTGGTTTTGTGGGACTTGCTACTATATAAGCAGCCACAAGAGTAGTTTTTGTGTGTAAGAAAGGAGAAGACAAAAAGGAAAAACAAGAGAAAGAGTCGAGTAGGACAAGGCTTGACAAGTTAGCCAAGGGAGTATTTGTGAAGGTTGGAAGCATGGTATGGGATGTGTGGATTTGTGCTTGTTCAGATGGATTGCTCGATTGTGGCTATGGCTTTGAAAGCTTCCATGGTTGTATTGCAATGGTTTTTTGTTGAATAATACATGTTGATGGATACTTTTGGAGGCTAGGATTTTCCCTCAATGAGGATTTCCCAAGGTATATCTTGGGTCACATTTTATGGGTATGTTGTCTATTCTCTTGCATGCAGATTTCAATTGCATGTTTATTTTAAATCTATTATGGGTTATATGGAAATGGTTATATTCTTTGTTGCAAGTTTTCTTACACTAAGACATGTGTGAAATGCTCTCATTCTCTCTTTGGTTATTCTTCATGCATCGTTGAAAAGTAAGAAAGTGATAGATGTTGATCTTTTATGATTTGATAGTTAGGAATTCATCTCTAAGGAAAATTGACCTTTCAACCTATGACATGGAGATTTAGATGCATTTTATGTCATTGATTTGATTTCCATCTTCACTCTTGCCACCTTTGACTAGGTTTTTCTTCCATTATTGAATATTTGAGCTCTTTCTCTATGTTGAATTTGAATGCTCTTCCTTCTAACCTATTTCCATGAACTGCATCATATTCTCTAGTCTTGATATCGATATTATTTGATGCCTTTAGCTCTGAAAATAAGTATGATCTTATTTTCAAATGCATCTTTTCTTCACCATGAATATTTATCAAAGCATTAGGGTTTCAGAACAACTTCCCTCTCATCTAGGAAATGCATAGACTTACCCTTCCTTTCCTAATCACCTAATATGAACAAATGCATTAGATTCTTTTGAATTCCCATCTAGGTGCACACAAGGGATAGATAATAGGAGAAGTTCCTTAAGGGTAATCTAGACATAGACATGACATTAGATTGACTCAACCCTAATCTTAGAATTTTGAAAAAATTATGAAAACTAAAATCATGGCAATAGAAAGAAAGAGGAAGAAAATTGGGTACATCTTTCTGTCTTGATACATGCATAGTTGAGCACAATAATTTTTTAATTTGATAAAATTGTAAGAAAGGATACTCTCTTGGAAAAGGAAAGGGTTTTTTTTTTAGTAGAAGGTCATGGATTTTAGGTACCCAGGCATTCTTTGTCTAGTAAGTCAAAGCTACCCTACAAAGAGACGATGTTATGTCACCAAAGTCTCAGCTGTATAGGTGAGAAGGGTCTACAAACCATGAAAAATAAGAATCTAGCTAACAAGTTAAATAATATTAATCTTAAGTTTGATTTTTTTTAGCATTTTATTTATGGTAAATTAAAATATATTTAGTTTTACTTGAGTTCTCATAAATTTTTCATTTATTTTGGATCTAATTAATTTTGATGTATTTGGTCTAGTTGATGTTCCTTCTATTGGTAGATTAGTTTATTATATTTCTTTAATTGATGACTTCAGTAGAAGAATATGTGTTTATTTTCTTTAGAGAGTAAAGCTGAAGTTTTAGTCATTTCGAAGAATTAAAAGCAATGGTTGAGGTGCAATATGGAAATAAGATCAAATGTTTAAGAATAGATAATGACAATAAGTAAATTGCTCCAATGACTTTGATATTTTTTGTAAAGACTTCGGTATTAAGAGATAAAAGAAAACTCGGTATTCTCTACAACAAAATGGAGTTGTAGAAAGAATGAATATGAGCTTGATGAAGAAGGATAGGAGTATGATGAGTGATGTTGGACTAGGACAAGAATTCAAGGCTGAAGTTGTAGCTAGTGTCTACTAACTGATAGATAGGTCTCTCACTTCAACTCTAATTCATAAGATGTTAATGCAAGCATTGTTGGGCCACGAGCCTTTACATAGACAACCGAGAGTTTTTTTATTGTGAGGCATATACTCATATGCCAAAAAGAAATTGACAAAATTGGACAATAAATTTTTTAAATGTATATTCATTGGATGTAATTATTGTGTGAAAGGATATATAGCATTTGGGATCCTATTGCACAAAAGGTATTTTATTCAAGAATTATTATTTTTAGAGAATTTAAGTTTTTTTTCTATTTTAGTGCATCCAAAAAAAATAGAAGAAAAGAAAGATGTAATTCAACTTCTTGCTACACTTGAGAAAGTTGAATTGAAGCCTTTACAAAGACAAGAAGTTGAGGATATCTCTACAAGTTTATAATCATTAGAGGAAGAAGAGAAACCTAAAAATTTGATTATTCAAGGGTCTAATAGACAAAGAAAATCACTTGAAAGGTATGTTTATTCTCCCAATGATCAAGGAGATGTATATTTTCTTTGAATGCTAATACTAATGAACTGAAATCTATAGAAGAGGCTCTTGGAGTGAATGATTCGAAGTTCTAGAAGATAGTCATGGAAAAGGAGATGTCAACTCTTAATCTAGTAATGATACATGGGACCTTGTACCATTTCTCAAGGGATGAAATCCTACTAGATGTAAATGCATGTGCAAAAGGAAGATAGGTTGTGATAGAAGCATTTAGGATTACAAAGCACCACTAATTAAAAATTAATATATTTAAATGGGTATTCAAAGGAAGATAGTTTTTATGGAAGCATTAAGAAGTACAAAGCATGACTATTTGCAAAAGGTTACTCCCAAGTTGCAAGGTTTGATTATGGTTTTTTTTTCTCATGTAGTGAAAATGACATTGATTTGGTTTTTTCTTTCTATTATAGATTCGTATGATCTAGAGATTGAGAAAATGGATGTGAAAATAACTTTCCTTCATAAAGGATTGGAGGAAGAAATTTATATGAAACAACTAGAGCAATTTATCTAGTGAAAAGTGATTTAGTCATTTGGTTTGTAAGTTGAAGAAATATTTTTATGGTTTAAAATAAATTCCTAGGATGTGGTAACAGAAGTCTGATACATGTGTATTGAGTTTGGGACTTGTGCAGTCCAAATCTAGTCACTTGATAAATTGCAAATCATATGGTGATCATTTGACATTTATTGACTTATATGTTGATGACATGTTGTTTATTGGTAAAGGTAAGGGTTGATTATGAAATTAAAATCTTAGCTCTCAACAAATATGAAATGAAAGATTTTGGTGTTGCAAGACACATTCTAGGGATGGAGATTGTAAGAGATAGAACAAAAAGAAAACTTTGGCTAGGCCAAAATAAGTATGTTGAAACTATAATAAAAATATTTAATATACAATATTCTAAACTATTGTGTGTTCTTGTTACAATGGGACCAAAGCTTATCAGTTCACAATATCCTACATCTCCATCAGAGGTGGAATACATGATTTGAGTACCCTATCAAAGTGATGATGTAAGTTTGATACATGCTATGGACAGTATAGAATCAGATATTGCCCAAGTAGTGGTAGTCCTTTCCCATTATATTTCTAGTTTAGGAAGATTGCATTGGGATGTAGCAAAAAGAGTGTTTAGATACTTAAAGGGTACCTTAGAGAGCCCTATATGTTTTCATGCAACTAGAAATGAGTATTCCTTAGATATTCAAGGTTATGTGGATTTGGACTAGGGTGAAGATCTTGATAGAAGAAAATGCACTAGCATGCATATGTGTTTGCATAATTTTGTGGTACAATTAGTTGGATGAACAAGTGATAAGTTGTGGTGAATTTTACCACTACAAAGGAAGAGCATATGGAAGCTACTCACTTTTTCAAGGAAGCCATTTGGCTCAAGAGATTGTGTTCAAATATAAAGTTCAAACAAGGTTTAGTGAGGATTTATAATGATAGACAACTGATACAATCTTCCTAGTGAAGAAACTAACATTTCATGTTAGGGCCAAGCACATTGATGTGCAATATCATTTTGTAGGAGACATGGTTGAGGATAGCAAGGTGAAGCTAGAGAAGGTATAAACTTTGGTGAATATTGTTGATCCTTCTATATTTCGCCAATTTTTTATGAATGATTTCATGCATTTTGTTTCCATTTCATCAATTTTTTTCCATAATTTTTTTCTTCTTTTATCTATTTTCTTAATATGTGATTTAGCTATTAATAATTCAGTTTTTAGGTTTAGAAACTTCTTCCAATATTTCTCTCTAGCTTTCCAATACTGTTTTCTAGTCTTGTATAATTTCTCTAGTTTTTTGTTTCTTATATCCAAGTGACTATTCACAACTTCATCTTTACCTAATTTCTCTTTCATGTCTTGTAACTCTTACAAAATTGTTCTTTATCTTTGTAGAGATTCTCTACTAGTTTTTTGCTTGTATCAATCAGGTCCTCCTTATATCTTTTCACTATGATTAAATTTTCTTCCTTGTCATGAAACTACAAACTATAGTCATAGTAGGTAGATTTCATATGAGAATGTAAAGATTTAATGTGTTATGTGGGATCCCTCCCACTTGAATTTTTTCAATGTGTATGTAGAGTTAAGGGTTTCTAATGCAGAGATAGACTCAACGAAAGCAACAAAAAAAGGAACTAGCACCAAAAAGAGATAGATAATAATATTCTACTAATTAATTAATAAAATGAATGGTATACACACTTGCTCTTCTACAAATTTCTTCTCCCTATAACTTTGTATCCAAAAACTTGACCTAAACTTACACCTAAAAAATCTATTTATACTTGCTAAGACAATCTATAGACCATTCTAGATTATTACAAAAAGGAAGAACAACTTACAAAATACTCTAGATGAATATAGAATGGGTAAGAATTACCCCACAATGATCTATACAAATCCCAAGAAAAGATCTTATCGTAATGATAAAATTGGGATAAATTCTTCATGCAAAAGTCACGTCCAAAATATTTTATGTGGGTGCTCCTACACCATACTCCCCAAGAAATTTTATCTCAAGCCCACTTGAGATGAGAACTTGTAGAGTGGTACCTTGTTTCTTGATATCTTGCTCGGTTATCCACACAACATCTACATTTGAATAACCTCTAAGTTTTACCAAATACTGCTTGGACTCCTTTCCTCTTGTCTTCTTTATGACTTTGGTGTCAAGTATCCTTTCTAGCTACAGTGTCTACTTAAATGGTAGATGATAAATGTCTTTTGTATCAACAATCTATCCTACATCATTTTTTGTAGTGGTTGCTTTGAATGGTGTGAGGTCTGCTATGTTGAAGATGAGAGAAATGTCAATCTTAGGTGGCAATTGAATCTCATAAGCATTGGTTCCAAACTTCTTCAATATTTGACAAGGATCTAGTTTTCTCAACATAAGTTTGGTATATTTACCTTTTGCTAGCCTCTCTTTCTTGAGATTTTCCCATACTAAATCTCCCACTTATAATTCTAAGTATCTCTAATTTTGATCTGCATGCTTCTTATACTTCTCAAAGGTTTGTTGGAGTTGTGCTTTTACTTCATCATGGATTTCTTTTATGGCTATAGCAAATTCTTCTCCTTGGGCACTAACTTGTTGATGTGAACTCATGTCTCTTAACTCAAAAATCCCTCTAGGATGAATTCCATACACCACTTGAAATGTTGACTTTCCTGTACTTCTATTGATGGAGTCATTATATGCAAATTCAACTTAGGATAGGATTACATCCCATTTTGTTTCATTTGTCTTTTGAGTGTTCTTAACAAATTTCCCAATGTTCTTTTAACTACCTCTTTTTGGCCATTAGTTTGAGGGTGGTAGGTTTATGAAAATGATAAATTGGTTCCAAGTTTCCTCCATAGAGTTCTCCAAAAGGGTCCTATAAACTTCACATCCTTGTTTGAAACTATGTTGAGAGGTAGCTTGTGAAACCTTATGACTTCCTTGAAAAAGAGTTCTACTATATGAGAAGCATCATAGGTCAATTTACATGGTAAGAAGTGAGCCATTTTGTTGAACATATCTACCACAATAAATACACTATCATGCCTCTTTTGTGTTTGTGGCAGCCCCATTACAAAATCTATCATTATGCTTTCCCAGGGTCTAGCTATATTTGGGAGATAGTCAGATTCCCTCTACTAAGAGCATCAACAACCTTGTTTGATATGCCTTTCTTATTCTTGATGGTTAATGTATAGACCTATAAATACTCCATCCATTTATATGCCTATGACTTAATTTGTCTTGGCTATTTAGAAAACTAAGTGCTTGATTATCAGTATACACAACAAACTCCTTTGACAACAAGTAATATCTCCACCTTTTGAGAGTTTGAACCAATGCATACATTTCTAGGTCATATGAAGAGTATTTCTACTTGGTTTCATTGAGCTTTTCACTTGATAAAGTCATTGGTTTTCTTTCTTGACTAAGAACTACCCTATAGCAACCTTGCTAGCATCACATTCTACTTAGAAAACTTTGTTAAAATCAAGTAAAGAAAGAATTGGCTACTCACTAACCTTTTTCTTAAGCAATTCAAAAGCTTCATTTGCTAATTGACTCCATGTAAACTTACACTTCCTTCCTCCTTTAATAGTTTCTAACATAGGAGCACATTTATGACTGAAATTTCTCATAAATTTTCTATAAAATGTAGCAAGACCATGAAAGGTTCTAACATCTCCAACTATTCTTGGGGGTGGCTAGGATAGTATAGCACTTACCTTTTCTTTATCCATCTTCAAGCTACCTTGGGAGATCACAAAACCTAGATATGTCAGCTCCTCTTGCATAAAAAAACACTTTTCCAAATTTATTACCAATTTATCCTCATGAAGTCTTCTCAAAACCATGTCAATGTGCTCTAGGTGTTCTTCCTTTATCCTGCCGAAAATTAATATGTCATATAAATACACTATGATGAACTTACTATTGAAGTCTTTGAGTATTTTATTCATAAGTCTTATGAAGGTACTAGGAGCATTAAAGTGTCCAAATGGCATTACCTTCCATTTATATAATCCATCATTGGTTTTGAATGTTGTCTTCCACTAATCTCCACTCTTATCCTTATTTGATGGTACCCACTTTTTAAGTCAATTTGGAGAAATACTTTGTACCTCCTAAATAATTAAGAAAATCTTCAATTCTTGGCATTGGAAACCTATATTTTATTGTAATCTTATTAATGGCTCTATAATCAACACACAACCTCTAGGTTCCTTCCTTCTTGGGTGCCAAAACAACAAGTCCAGCACATGGGCATAAGCTTTTTGTAATCAAGCTAGAATTGAGTAACTCCTTTACTTGTCTGGCAATCTACTCATTTTGTTGAAGTGTCATCTTGTATGCAACCTTATTGGGTAAAGTAGCTCCAAGAATGAAATCAATAGAATGAATAATGTCTCGTATGGGTGGTAAAGACTTTGGCGGACCTATTGAAATCAAACCTTCATACTTTTCCAAAAGTTCTTTCACTTCATTAGGAATTGTCTTCTTTGTTTCAACTTCCTTTCAATCATTTCCAATACATTCTTATGGTTGTGGGTTAGGTAGCAAAAGAAAACAAACCTTAGGTTCATCCTTCATGTCCTGTAAGAATTCCTTTTTAGCAACCATCATAATTTTGGCTTCCCCCTCTTTATTTTCTTCCACTTCTTCATGATCAACAAATGGAATCAATCTAACCACCTTTCCATCCTTCTTGATGGTGTATTTATTGAGTTTTCCATCATTTTGTACTTGCAAATCATACTCTCAGGGCCTACCAAACAATAGGTGGCATACATCCATGTCAATTATATCACACAAAATTATATCCTTATACTTTCCAATCTGAAAATCAACCCATGCTTGTTCATTTACAAGAGTTTGTTGACCCTTTGTTAGCCATGAAAACTTAAAAGGAAAAGGACGAGAGTTTTTTGACCACATCCATATGAAAGAATAATTGAAAATTCCATTGTCCTTTAAATAATATACATTTGTTTTGAATCTCTCTTGGAAATTAAATTCAGAATGCTCAATCATCCACTATACATCTCACAGGGTATGAAAGTCTCAAAAGAATATACGTATGTAGAAATAGAAATACATCATCTCTATAGATCCATGATACAAGTACAATAAAATAAATGATACCATCCATCGTACATGATACATCCATCTATCATAAAACATATAAAATCTATCATCAAATATAATCATCCATCATAATGATGCATAGAAAGAATGAAAGTAAATGCCCACAACGAATGTTCCAGCCATGATGACTACGGACAGATCTAAATGGTAAGAGTAATTGATGCAGGAGCATCCAATAGTGTAAGGGAAACATTGTGTCACCAAAAAATATTCTTAGAAATATTTTTTGGTTAATGTGTTTTCATTTCTAGATACCCATTTGGGTCAAATAAAGGTTCCAACACTCATAGTTCCACTATTAGTGTTATAGGTTAGAGTTTTTAAGCACCTTGGGATACCTGTAAATGCCAAAAAAGTAAGATTATGTAATTGAGCCATAATTATGGTGAGTTAGAGGGTGTAAATTAGAGGGCTTGTTATATTTATAATTTAAAGCACTCCATAAAAAGAATTAGGTCAAAAGGCTCCACAATTAGAAAGTTATTGCAATTTTTCGGTTCCTAGAGACCTAAGAGCACTTCAAAATCAGATTTGAGGCACTAAAAAACCTTTTATAGACCAAAAAAATGGGGGACAAGTGAAGCTCATCCATAAGGCTATAGAGCACTCTGAGAGCTTTTCAAAAATGTAAACAGTTTATCAATCAGAGTTACGGTACAAAAGTTATGCCTCTCAAAAGTTTGGCTACCATTTCTAGATTCTTCTAATTTTGTACCGACTTCTAACGTGACTTTTGGAACCTTTTTTTTTGGCAATGGATGTCAACTAACACATTCTAGAATGTATTCCTAACCCTTATCCCTTTGGGGTCTATTAAAGAACATTTTTGGCACTGTAAAGGGAGTTTGGAGTGGAGTTTGAGAGAAGGTACTGTGAGAAGGAATTTTCTCTAGATTCATACTATTGTAAACCCATAGGGCATGCCTTTGAGTCTATTTCCTTTGCACTGAGTGTACCAGCTAATTTTCATAGATGATAATATTTCACTTTTCCTATTGTGTTCATTCTAGTCTTGGGTTGTGTCCCCATCAGTAATAAAGCACTACCATCTAACCGTGTGGAACTTAAATGGCCCACTCCCACCATGCTAAGGAGATAGTCTCAAGTCCCAAATAGGATATCAAATCATATAACAAAAAGTACTCTCTAAGTTGAGAAAATTCTAAAAGTATTCTAACTCAAGGGTTCCAAGATAGATCGACATATATACCCAGAGCCACACTAGACACGTGGGAACCTACTATGTAAGCAAGCAAGTGTCATCACACGAATCACACTAGGGTTACCTTAGGAATCTCTCAGGACCATGGCCCTCTAGTGATCCTTATGTGGCTACTAATATCCTCTTGTACTAACAAGGCATACTACGGATGCAAGGCCGCAACTAAGCATTCTCTCTACTCCCATCCTTGTATGTAGTAGCACTCAAGACATAGGCGAGAACATACAAAGACTCTTATTAGGTTTATTTTACTCTCATTTAGTATAATTTTTTCACTTATTAAATAACTTACAATGGGTTACCCTGGGAACCACTTAGGCACTAATCCCCATTACAAGCCACTTCCTGACATGACATAAAGATTACCTACCCTAAGCTCATGAAATAAAAAATTACAGAATCATGGTAAAACCACCTCAGTCCTATACAAGTGATTGGAATGCATCAAAGATAAATCACAATATCCATCAATTCTCAATGAGAAACTCAAAAGTATCCCAATAATACTGATCAATGACTCAAAATGGTTAAGTTAGGTATCTCATAGCATAAATCTCACTATCTCACAAAGCACTAGAAACAGTAATCAACAATATAAACACACTCAACATAGAGCATACCATCACATACCATAGTTAAGTAAAAGTAATCAAGATCGAGTCAACATGATACCACACTCACAAAACCCCCAAGTGTCTGGTAGACATCCTATAACTAGTTAACAATATAGTCAACCCAAAACCCCAAACTTAAACATCACACAAAAAATAAGATGTAATTTTCATGTTTTGGTTTGTTTCCGAAATCACATGGTTAAGTTATATATGAGGTTTCGATTTCTGTTTTAGAGTTTGTTATCAATTAATAAATATTCTTCATTTTCCCTATAATTAATACATGTATTTGTTTAGATAAAACCAAGATTTATCCCCATAATTTTTTGAAATCAATTTCCTTAGAAATTTCTAATAATAAATTATATATGTTCATTTAAATTTGCTAAGATAAATTCCTATTGGTTTCTGATACAATAATTGTAATTCTATTAAAGTCAGAATTAAAATAATCTTCAACAAGTTTAAAAGGATCTCCCATCTAGCTAAAGTTCATAAATTAAATTAAATTCATTTAAAATAAACTAATATCTATTTATATAACGCTTAATTATAAATCTATTTTAAATAAATTAAAAACTATTTAAATATCTTTAATTAATTATTATAAATTTAATAAATTTTATTTATAAAATAATATTAAATTAATTTATAATAAATATCATTTAAAATCTTTAAATAAATTAATTTTAATAACATTTAAAAAAATTAAAAATTAAAATAAAATTGAATTGCATTATAAGCTTGTCGGCTTACGTAGAGGCTACAACCTATGCACAATACCCTATTATAGGGCCTATGGTGACAGCGGGTATAGAGTACCCCTGTCGTCACAGTACTTGTGACAGTAAGTTCTCTACGATAGGTGATGACAAGGGGGGTATGGGGTAATTCCCGCCCCCTTTGCTTTTTAATAATTTTTTTTTTAATTATAAAATGTTTTCTTTTATATAAATGTTTTCCCATTTCAATAGACACTAATTTATTTTATTATGATTTTGTAATTAACAAAACTTAATAAAACAAATTTATTTAGACATATTTTTTTATTTTTTATTTATTTTTATCAAAACCCAGAATAATTTGATGGAGAAATACAATGTACCCACCCTTTTTTTAAAAGAAGATTTTTCTATTTAACATTCAAACCCTTCCTGGTTTATTTCCATTCTAGAATCTATAGGAAGAAATATTATATTGAACAATTAAAAATGTTCCATGGATAGAAGAATTATTAAATGTCCAGAAATCACAACACGATACATTCTTCACAAGAATTATCCAAACAACCATCTAACAAACATGATGAAGATAGGATAAAAAAGAGCGTATTTAAAATATGCAAAATTCACAAGCATCTACTTGGACACTGATGTTAATTCACTATGCCCTAGAAAGCTATGGAGAACAATTCCTCCTCTCAGAACATTCTCCTTTCCAAAATTTCTCCCTTCTCCAAAATTCATGGTCCTTCAAAAATAAACCCCCAAATTTTGATAAGGAGTTCTCTCCCTAAAATTGGGGAACTAATTGTGCGTTCACCTAAGAGAACTATTTGCTCACAACCTTTTAACTCTTTATTAACTTTTAATTGTCTTTCTTTTAATCTTTTCCATGCACATTCATTAATTAATTAAATTACTTTATTTAATTTTTACTCGACTTCTTTTTAGATTAATTTATTAAATTTAATCTCATGCATGCATCATGCAATCATGAAATTTTTAATAAATTAATTTCTTTTCACATTTCTAAATTTATTTTCAAACATTAAATTTGATAACTATTTACTAACTTAAATAATAATATTATTTAGCATTTAATTAAAAATGAACTATAAATATAATATTATTAAATTAAATTAATATTATCACATTCCAAATTTATACTTATAACTTTTATCTTCAAATTTAATTCTTTTTATGTAATTAATTTCCTAATTAATTAAATAAAATTAAATATCAAAATGTCATAATAGTTTTCCATTAATTAAATTAGTAATTTAATCTTTCAATTAGACTTGATTAATAAAAAATTCACCAAGAACTCATAAAGTAAAATACAAAAAACTCTGTTGGAAATATTCAGGATAAGATAGGTTATTGAGAGGGGAGGGGTGAATCAATAACTCTAAAACTTAAAACATATTCACCATTCATCTATCTAATCTACTGTATGCCTAAAAAGATAAACATTCATAATACATGATCACACTGATTTGGTGACCCAGAAACCTTCCAATTAGAGAGTAAAACTAGGGTGGGGATGATGCCCACAAAATTTCAATACTGTAGTATAAAGTTGGCCTGTTAAGGCTTACAATGATCACTTCTGGTGATCTACCCTATTAGGAGCAAGTAGGATTGCTAGATCCACCTTGTTAGAGGATTTACAAACATACAATGAAGTATGCACTCTGTTAGGAGATTTACAAAAGACTGTTAAGTCTACCTTGTTAAAGAATTTACAAACTGATTCACCTGTTAGGATGAAGCAGTGGATCTAGTTACAACTGATTGCTGATAAGATCCTTTATGCACTGATCACCTAATGTGATAGATATAACTTTTCTGCATCTATGTTGACCTTGTTGTATTCCTTTGTTCTACTACTGATTCACTTTTACTCTTCTCAAAATATTGCAATATAACACCATACAACGATATATAACATCTCATCATATCTTACAAATGATATAATACATTACATTTATACCATTCCAATATTTACATTGGCAAGGTCGGCCAAACACAAGTGAACAAAACATTACTGAGTCGGCCAGATAGTAGAAAACTCAAGTTCCTCAAATTGACTCAGTGACCTTTTGATACTCGGCATCCACTACAATACACTGCATCATCATGCACTCGATAACAGTAGAGGCACGGTCCATACTAATCACTCTAAGTAGCTTGGAACTAGGTAAACATTGGTGACTTGGTGAATATTGTGTCACTCAGTAAAAATTGAATCTATTGATAACCTTCTTCACTTGGTAAACACTAATTCCTTCATTTACCTTGATTACTTGGTAAACACTAAGTCCTTTGTTTACCTTGATCACTCGGTAAACACTAAGTCCTTCATTTACCTTGATCACTTGGTAAACACTAAGTCCTTTGTTTACCTTGATCATTCGGTAAACACTGATTTCAACTGATGACTTGGTGAATATTGAGAACTTGGTAAAAACTGTTGAACTTCCCATTTGCTCGGTGACCACTATTCAGCATGGTATGAACTGTTCTACTTGGTAACCACTACTGAATGCTCAGTATGAACTACAGACTGAGTGATGAGCTCGGTAAGCATTCAGAATTGAATAAGTGTTGTAACTAATGACAAATATATCATAATTCCAACAATCTCCCCCTTTGGCATTAGTGACAAAAAAACACTTATGAGCCAAAACTTATATACAACATCTAACATACTGATATCTGATTTTTCTGAATATACATGGCTTCCTTACATATAACTCCCCCATACAATATACACAGAGTATTTACATGAGTTATATGACTCTCAGAAATATCTCTATCTCTATTTGGTATCTATATCTCATCTCTTTCTCCTCCTTTTTGACGATAATGCCAAAGAACTAATATATTTACATAGAGACACCAAAATGTGAGATAAACTCAGAATGTACCTTGAGAATGAGTTGCAGAGTCTTATCCCAATTGTCTTGCAAGATTTTTCATGTGGATAGAGCTACTTGAACTTTTGCAAAAATTTCAATTACATGATCTGCCGCAGAGAAATTGTTGTCATGGATCAATGTTTTTGAGTGTGCAATGTGCTTCTGCATTGTGTCCATAATGGGAAGGATCATATTCTGGATATCTAGCAGTGTAGACTGAATCCTTCCTTCTTCTCTAAGAAACTCTACCTGCTTCTCTAACAAAAATTTGATCCTGAGGTGATGAGATGAGCTTGAACTGGGGTCAAGCTTTAGCTTTTGTGCACTTGCCTTCATATCCTCATCTATCTTATTCAATTTCTCTCTTATCTCCTTAGTATACTCGGTAACATCACAAAGCTTAGCAAAAAGAGATGTTATATTATTAAAATAATTTTCAATGTTTTCCAAAACTATGGTTAATTCAACCTGTTTCATTGCTAAGTGCTAAGAAATGTGCTCAAGCACCTTATTATCAAACTTCTTTTCTGCCTTCTCCGTCAACTTTTCTTGACCAGAATGTTATATATCATTTTATGCTGTTGTATTGCAATATTTTGAGAAGAGTAAAAGCAAATCAGTAGCAAAACAGAGGAATACAGCAAGGTCAACATAGATGCAAAAAAGTTATATCTATCACATCAGGTGATCAGTGCATAAAGGATCTTATCAACAATCAATTGTAACCAGATCCACTACTTCATCCTAACAGGTGAATCAATTTGTAAATCCTTTAACAAGGTAGACTTAACTGTCTTTTGTAAATTTCCTAACAGAGTGCATACTTCATTGTATGTTTGTAAATCCTCTAACAAGGTGGATCTAGCAATCCTACTTGCTCCTAATAGGGCAGATCACCAGAAGTGATCATTATAAGCCTTAATAGGCCAACTTTATACTGCAGTATTAAAGTTTTGTGGGCATTATCCCCACCCTAGTTTTACTTTCTAATTGGAAGGTTTCTGGGTCACCAAATCACTATGATCATGTATTATGAATGTTTATCTTTTCAGGCATACAGTAGATTAGATAGATGAATGGTGAATATGTTTTAAGTTTTAGAGTTACTGATTCACCCCTCCCCTCTCTGTAACCTATCTTATCCTGAATATTTCCAACAAACTCATCATAGAAAAACACATACAAAATCAAACTAAAAGGTTATAATCACAAATTAATGTCATTCTACGCATTCGAAGGGTACACAATCTCAAATACTTCTCCTAATTTTCTAGTATAAATGGCTTAAAGGTTTAGGATTTGGACTCAAGAATTTATCTCCCCTCTCTTACCATTGAGATAATGTGATAGGATACACTCATCCTGACAATTTAGAGAAGTCGATACCCAGTACCTACAACCTACATAAAATCCACAAATGTAAAAACACAATATGTATTAAGCTAAATAGGCAATGGCAGAAAGTGGTGCATCTTGTATATCCGGACTATTAGGTGACTACAACTCCCTTCCTTAGCCACATCAAAAATGCCATACATAAAGAAAAAAAACGTGCACACCATACACATGTAGTATGGGGTAAGTATCCAGAAGAAAAAACATATAATAATCCATCTAACTAAACATCATCAACAACTGAAAAATACTATAATAATCATCATGCATACATAAAGTATAGAATACTAAGTAATCTCATCATATATCAATTAAATCTGAAAAAATATTTGATAACCTCAAAATAATGCTACTAATCATCAAATATAAAAATTGGCCTAAAAGAGTTTGGCAATGATAGCAAAAACATAAACTAGAAAAATGTAAACTGGAGCAGGCACTACAATAGCACAACCGTTACATTGTTATTTTGATACATTATGACTCAATATGCTGAAACATTACCTGATGGATTAGACATTATTATGTTATTTTATGTTGTGTGATGGTTTACTCTTAGATGCTGAATTATGTTATTTAATATTTCATGAGCATGCATATTGATTGTGTAGTACACTAAATGAATTCAAGATTAGGAATATGATTAATACTTTAATTATGAAAATTTTAATGGTTAAATATATGGGCAGAAAAGAGATAAAGGTTATTTAAATAAAAGATTGATGTTTTGATTAATGTGATTATCCAGATGAGTTTTAAATATATACATGTGATTTTTCTCAAACTACTGATGTGTGAAATGAGTGTGCAAGATTATTAGCTAGGACATCTAATGGAGAATTGGTAATCGACCCTATGTTCAATCTATGAAAGTCAAGGTTGAGTCTAATGAAAGATGAAAACCCTATTGTTTGTATTTTATTTGCATCATACTTTGAATGTGTGTATCATTCTGTAATCATAAAGTGTTTAATGTTATGTAATAGTGGATCTCATAGTGTGACTTGATACTTGTAATTTGTATATGTGTATCAGCATGATAATTAAGGTTAGCTAAGTAACCTGAAAATCTAAGATGGACAAGGTTAGTAACCAAAGACTAATTAGTTAGTAACCTAGATTAATTACTCTAATTAGGGTTTAGTGGTAAGTTTGCATTCCTAGGGTTTTTAGAAATTTCAAATATTTCAAGACAAATTAATAGGTCCTAAAATGATCCTATGGGCCAAATATTAATGAAAATTAAGTGCCTAGGGGGTATATGTATGCATTGGGGGCATTTTCCACCCCTCTAGACCCTTTTGTTGATTTTTATGACCACCCAGATATTTGATTTTTCTTTTAGTGCGAAAATTTAACTTCACCATGAGTTTGACAAGTTTAAACTCCACCATAAAGGTTTCCTTAATGATAGGATCAAGTTGGAAGACCTTGGAAGGCCTTAGTCAAGTATGGAGTTATTGCAATTTTAGGTGGTTGAGTTAGAAGCCTATTTAGTTGTAAATTTGATGTTTGAGGAGTGTTCACCCAATCTCCATATTTAGAGAGAGTAAAGCTAGGATTGAAGGAGGAAGAAGGATTAGCTCTTCTCAAAATTTTAGTTTTCAATAAGCATTTGTGAAGGTAGGAATTCTTGACTGTCTTGTTCTTCATGTCATGTTTTCATTTTCTTAAGTAGTCCTTTTTCATATGTGTGTGTGTTTGTATGTATGATAAAACATGTAAGGGATGGGTTGTTATGGATTTCTTAATTATTTCACTTTCGTGTTTTGCATTTTGATTTGTGAGAGAAATTGTAAGGGTTGTGTTGGCATTACTCACCCTCAGATAGGGCAAAAGTGGCCATGTACAGGAGGAGGGCCTCAGTTGGACTCCGAGTCAGTTTAAAGTCTCTCCTCATAATGAAGAGAGGGAGAGAGTAGGTTGATATGAACCTCTACTCATCAATACAAACCATTTTGTGTTTGGAAAATAAGAAGTGAAAGAATTGAAGTTCTTGTGATTATTAGCCTTAGAAAAGGCATCTATTTGGGTATTGTGATTGACTTCTCCTAGCCTAGAAAAATCCACCTTCTCCCTAGTCTGATTCGATAATGAACCTATTGTACAAACTTGGGATGGGAGTAATTGTTTGAATGTGTCT
Source organism: Cupressus sempervirens (assembly GCA_028749045.1). Taxonomy (NCBI): domain Eukaryota; kingdom Viridiplantae; phylum Streptophyta; class Pinopsida; order Cupressales; family Cupressaceae; genus Cupressus; species Cupressus sempervirens. The sequence continues at coordinate 340,697,230 of CM053785.1, forward strand.
TTGTGTTGAATTTGACTATCTCCCAATCAGTTTTAGTTCTCAATGGTTGTCTTAATGTAATTTGTAGATTTCATAGTGGCTAGCTTGATATGGAGCCAAATAGGAATTTAGAGTTTTGGTATTTTGATTCAAATGTTTGGGATACTTCTGCTTGGGATAATGATCTTGATGTAAAATTATTGTTAACCTAATTTTTGAAAATGACTATGATATTGGGTTTTCTTCCCTAGTTCTTTTTCAATGGAGTCCTTGAATTAGGTGTTTGATTAAAATGAATAAAAAGTGGCTAGCCCACATGTGTTGGAAAAAAATGAGCAATTCCTTTCATATGACATTCTTTATAACTCAATTTGTATGCACATGATTAATGGTAATTAGATACGATGACATTACATAAGTTATGCAATTTGATTACAAACATGGGTTAGAGGAAATTTGATTTATGTGGTTGGTATTTCAATTGTATTATAGTAATTATTAGAAAGAAAAATATTACCATTCAAATGCATAAATATAACATCAAAGTTTATGCTATAATTTATCCTAGAAAAAAACTCTCCTTTGCCATATAAAAAAAAAAATTTATGAAAAAGAAAAAAAACCAATACTTGGTAAGAAAGATTATCCTTAAGAAAAATCTACCTTTTTAGAGAAAAATTGCTCTCTATCTTTTATATGTAAAAAATTTTAATCCCTTTTTAGAATAGAGCATATTCTCACAAGATTCCCTTTTAAAAGTCCTTTTTATTTATTTAATTAATAGTTTTAATTATAAAATACATTGCATTAAATAAATAAATAAACAAAAAAGAAGGATAAACTATGAAATTAAGGCATACCTATCCTAACACAACCTTATCTCAACCTCACCATATTAACTTTATTTCATAACTCACTCTTGTTGACATTACCCCACCCAAAAGAGAAGTAAACCAGCCAAGGGATTCAACATGGTTAATGCAAGAAAAGAAAAAAAAAGGCTATTTTGAATTCAACATCCCTCCACCTCCAACATCGTTGTTTCAATTTTCCATCATTCCTCTTAACTCCAAGCACCCACACGTGGAGACTAGTGCACATACCCCATGCAAATCCTTGGGTTGTAAAATGACCTTGTATTAGTTGCAAGGAGGGGTAGTGGTAGATTCACATGGATGGAATTACATTAAAGCACTAGGGGAGTGGGGAACATAGTATCACCATCTCTCACATCTCCCTTGGTCAATGAGGGAAGCGTGGGGTAGTGCACCCACGTGGGAGGAGATGGGTGGAGTAACGGGATAAGGGGTTCAGGTTAGGGTAAGGTAAATGGGGTTAGGGTTAGGTTGGGTAGTGGGTGTTAGGATTAGTTAGTGTTAGTAAGTAATTTAGTAAGTTCATTTAGTTAGTATTTAATATAATGAAATTTTAGATTAGTGTATATCATATTTTAAGGTAAATAGAATTAGCAATTTATTATTATTATTTTAGATTAATTTAATTTTATTAAAATATTATTTTTTATCATGTAAGATTCAATTAATGTTAGTAATGTTTAGAATGTGGTTGATAACATTAAATTAATTAGTATTAATATAGTGTAATTTAAGATTTGTTTATTAAATATGTATAAGATAAGTTAGTATGTTAGATAAGTATTAATTGTTTTAGTTAATGGATTTTAACGTATTAAATGTTAGTTTTGAAAAGGAATATTTCCACTTTAATTATTTAATCATTAGAAAATGGGAATGGTTAGAAGTAGAGTAATTAATTAGTGAGTTAAGAAAGGTGAAGAACTAGGAAGTCAAATATTGTAAGTTGATTTTTACTATTCAATTCAAAATACTTTTTGTAAAATGATGGGTCTTAATTTTAATATTTGAATATTTTAATGACCTTGAAAATTTTAATTCTATGAGATATATTTTTAATAAAATTTTATATGCAACTAAGGTCAATAGTGTATTGGGTTAAAACCAAAACAGATGAACATTTTAATGTTGAATTAGCCTATGAAACAAATATCTTGAATAATTTTGATAGTCAATATTTTTATGATTATAACCAATTTAAAAGTTTAACTTGTCTTAAGGTATTTTGAAGAACATTCTAAAAAGATATAACCTAGTTAAACTAGTAGATTGAACCAAGACATGAAATGAAATATGGAACTCTAGAAAACTTTATGTGACTTATGTGTGTCTTTACTCAAAATTTTATTAACATAGTGAATTAATTAACTTTAAAAAAAAAAATTGTTTTTGCCCCATTATTTTGGGCATGACACATTCTATGGGATTTCTTCCACTTCAATTTCTCCTAAACATAAATGGGGAAATAGGGTTTTTCTCCTACTTCATCCTCATGTCTTCTTCAACTTCTTCATTTCCTTAACTACCCCTTTCATAGATGAATCTAGAGAATATTGTGATGTAAAGACTAAATATGTTTGATGGTATTTCTCATGAATGAATTTTTGGTACTTCAAATCCAAGACCTAAATCCTCAAATTTCTCTTTAAGGTTAAATTCCTGCTTGTTCATTTTGAAATCCACTTACCTCCCTACTAAATATCATGGAGACTTGTAGAATTACACTCGATGACTAGGTATTGGTGAAATTTGATTGAAAAAGAGATTGCTAAGAAGGAGATTGTTGAAAAAGATTATGTATTTCAATCATTGTTTTGTCACTGATGTCAAACTTGTTATTTGTTAGTAAGACAACTTATAAGATTCAAGTACTATCACTTAGTTGATTGATGAGGATGATTCGATCAATAGGATGTAACAAATTCACCTAGAGGAAAGGTTGAGTTATTATTATGTAATGAAGTACAAGGATCAGTTAAGACAGTGATGACATGGTCAATTGATAATCTACTTAAGGTTACAAATATTGGCTACACATAAATTTTTTAGAAGAACAAGTAAAATAAAGTTTGTCTACCAAGCTTGACCGAGTGGATAATAGGTGTTGAGCAAAGTTAGTACAAGCCAAGCAAAAAGTAAATTAGAGCCAAGTAAAAGAAAATTCTAGTAGATGTCGGGCAAGATAGTTGATGCCAAATAAAGTTAACTAATGTTGAGCATCAATAAAATTTAGTTTCAAAGATATGATGTCAAGCAACATAGTATGTTTTGAGCATCAAAAGGTTGATAATGCCAAGCTGCTACATTATGATAAAGATTGAAGATTCACCAAATCTAAGCCAATAAGTTTGTTTTCTTTAAACTTTTGAACTACAAGGAAGATATGGATGATGAGCTAGTGGCATAGAAATTAATTTAAACCATTTCTAGGCAAATTCAAATGGATTCTAGGAGAATTTCCTAGAAGAGATACAAGATATGGGGTAGATATGTTGTATCCTACCTAATCCATCTAAACTCTAAAATAGACAATGGAAAGTGGAAAAGTATCTTTATTTCCTATTTATAAGAATGTCTAGTCATGAAGCAAAGTGTTAGAGGTTAAAGAGCAAAGATTTGGATGTGAAAACCTAAGGGAGAAAAGGTTTGCTTATCAAGTGACATAAAAGGAAATTGCATTACCATACTGAGCAAGAAGGCTTAAGAAGATATATGCTTGAAGGGTGAACAAGCTAATAGAACTACAAAGTGTAAAGGCCAAGAAAATTGAGGACTGATCAAAGATCTATAATCTACAAGAAAAGTTGTAAGTTGTATCAGATCAAATCTCTACCATTACTTTCTAACAATTGTATCATTATAGGGTAAATCCTTTGGATTAAGGTTGACATAATAGTCATTATTAAATCCTTGAATAGGGTGGCATTCTAAGTGAATGGCCTAAAGCCCTCTAACAAGGCTCACTTTTAATAGGGTGATTGAAATCCCTTAACAAGGTCACATTTAATAGTGTGTATTGTAACCTTTAATAGGGTTGGCCTTTCACAGGGCATCACCTCATAAGAGTGAAAAAGGGGTAGCATGTTACTAGTGGTTTTTCCCAAATTGGGTTTCCACATTAAATCATTGTGTCAAGTGTGTTGATGAATCTATTACATTTCATACTTTACATTTCTATAATTTGATTTGACAATTACCTAAAAGTTTTGAGTAATTGCATACTCATATGGATGCATGCATGAATATGAATGTTTTATGGGTTCACTGAATTATGAAAAGTTCTATTTATACATCTAGACCTTGAATAACTAATTCACCCCCCTCTCAATTATTCTAAAGAATTCTAACAATTGGTATCACATCTATCTACTTAAGAGGACTAGTTTTAAGGTACTAGAAGAACAAAGATCAAGATGTCCAAAAGAGAAGTACCCAAGCTCAATAGAGATAACTTTTCTGCATGGAAAAGTTTGATGAAGTTGCACCTTGGAGGACTTGAAGATTATGTATAATCCACCATTATACTAGAACATGTTGATCTAGTTGGAGCCCTATCTACTGAAGATATGAAGAAGAAAAAGAAACACAATTAGGTGAATTTGGTGATTGCCTTTGTCCTAAGCTATGTCAAATTTGATGATATCAAAAGCTTTGACACTACAAAGAAAATGTGGGGATTCCTTGACCACCATCTATGGAGGAGAAAAAAAAGTTCAAAGAGACAAATCTGAGAGCCTCAGAGGTAAGTTTGATGATATGAGAATGAAAGAAGGAGAAACTATTGCTCAAAATGTTGCTAGGATAAAAGAAGTTGTAGTGTAATAAGAGGGGCTACTAGCCATATAGCTGATGATATTGTGTTAAGTAAAGTCTTGAGAATATTACTACATGTTTATGCTATTAGATTTTTTACAATCCAAGAGTTGAGATGTATTCCAAGAAATGATCTAATCCTTTAAGGTCTAGTAGGTAGACTTACTACTTTTGAGCTATCTAACTTTGACAATTACAAACCAAAGAGTCTTGAATCTTCTTTCAAAGCTAAGTAGTTATTGAAGGATTTTGATGAGGTAAAGTAGTAGAAGAAGAAAATAAAGATAAAATATGCATCCAATGACAGTGATACAGATGAGGAAGATATTGAACAATTGGAAGTACTACTAGCAACAAGATTTCACAAAGGTAAAGGCAAGTTCAAAGGTAAGTTACCCATCATTTGTTTCAATTGCAATGAAGTTGGTCATATTGTTGTAAGATATACATAGAAGAAGAAATACAGAGAAGGTAACAAGTACAATATAGAAGAGAAGATGATAATAGAGATTACAAAAACAAAGGCAAGAAATCATGCTACATTGTTGATGAACATGATGATGAAGTGGTATATGTTGCAATGAAGGATGAATTTGATGCAGATGAGGTAACTACACTTGTGACTTGTGTGAACAAGAATGACAAATGGATCATTGACAAAGAATGTTCACATCACATGACTGGAGACAAAATTAAGTTCATTACCTTAACCTGTTATGATGAAAATATTATAAGATTTGGTAATGATGCACCATGATTGATAAAAGGAAAAGGCTCTATCAAGATTTCATGTGACAATGCTTACTATGTTGAAGGATTAAATTATAACTTATTGAGAGAGTCACAACTAAAAAATTTGGGATGCAAGGTTGAATTTGAAAACAAAATTGCTAAGATATATGATACTAATGGAAAGCTGATTGGAAAAGGTCATGAAACTAGAAGTGATCTATTCTATCTTGATATAGAGGATGCTACTTGTCTTATAGCAAAATTTGATGATGTATGGCTTTGGCATAAAAGGTTATGTCATGTTAACTTTGATAACTTGGTTAGTATCAATAACATGAAGAAAGTTAGAGGAATGCCTAAGTTGAACAAGTCTGATAATTAGTATGAAAACAATGTCAAGTAGGCAAAATGACAATGTCAAGTTTTAAGAGCAAAAATTATACCTCTAAAGAAATATTAGAGATTGTTCATACTGACTTGTGTAGACCAACTGATGTGTAAAGCTACAAATGATATAAGTACACAATGCTATTTGTTGATGATTATTCTAGAATGATGGCAATCATATTTTTGAAATAGAAATCTAATTCTTTTCAAATGTTTAAGTGGTACTTAGCAAGAGTTGAGAAGGAAACAAGTAAATGTATGAAATTCTTGAGATTATATAGAGGAGGCAGATTCACATCAAATGAGTTTGAGATATTCTATAATGACTAAGGAATCAAAAGATAGACATCTACTTTGAGAACCCCTCCACAAAATGGAATTGATGAAAGGAGAAATAAATCTATAATGGACTATGCTAAACACTTATGATGGAGAAGAATTTTTCTCTAAAATACTAGAGAGAAGCTGTAAGTACTGCTATATATACCTTGAACCATGTGCAAGTCAAGAAAGGTACTTGTTCAATACATTTTGAACTATGGTATGGATATCCACCTAATTTAAAACTCTAAGGTATTTGGAAGAAAATGTTACATTCTTAAAGATGTTAGGAATGGAAAGCTTGATGCAAAAAGTGAAGAAGGTATATTCCTTGGATACTCCACAAGAAGTAAAGCATATAAGTGTTTAAATACTAACACTAACAAAATTGTGGAAAGTGCAAATGTGAAATTTGATGAATTTACAAAGGTACATGAGGCCGAACCTATGAAAGAACTAGAAGCATACAAATCATTTGTATACTTTTATGAAGGAAATTCTATTGAAGAAGATGTTGCAAATCAAGCTAGAAATCAATAGCAAGTTTTAGTGACTGCCAAGTCACAACTTGTGAATGCTAAGTTGCATTCAGGAACCATGCTACATTCAAATGCAGAGTTGCAAAAGGAAGAAAATGTACATTCTAATTCTAAGGTTAACGTACATGAAAGAGATGTTGAAATACCTGGTAGAAATGAAAATATTAACTCTGAAGCTTAAGGACAAAGTGAAGAAACAAGACCTGAGCCAAGATTTTCTAATGTCAAAAACATCATCTTGTTGATCAAATTATTGGAAACAAATATGCTAGGTTAATGAAAAGAAATAGACTAAGAAGTGAATCGTGTTTCTTAAGCATGAAGAAGACCAAATTAGTAAAAGATGCAATAGAAGATGATGACTGGTACAAAGGCATAGAAGAAGAGATTGAATAAAGATGAGAATGGTGAAGTCACAAGGAATAAGGCAAGATTAGTTTGCAAGGGATATGTACCAAAAGAAAGAATTGACTATGGAGAGACATTTTCCCCTGTTGCAACATTAGAAGGAGTGAGAACTCTACTTGCTTATGTTGCATACAAAGGTTTCAAAGTTTATCAAATGGATGTTAAATCTGCATTTCTTAATGGCATACTAGAAGAGGAAGTTTACATAGAATAGCTAAAAAGATTTGCTAATGAAGACAATAAAAACATGGTATGTAGATTGTAAAAAGCACTATATGGATTGAAGCAAGCACCAAGAGCATGGTATGAAAGACTTCATACTTATCTTATGAAGATTAGATTTGAAAGGACTGATGATAACAACAATCTGTACATGAAGACAAAGAAAGGAAAATATATTTTGTTATCTAAAATATGTGATGATGATATCATATTTGGAGGGCAAGATGCCTTATGTAAGGAATTTGCAAATTAGATGAAGCAAGAATTTTAAATGTTTATGTTTGGAGAGATCAAATTTTTCATAGGATTACAAGTATATTAGATGACGTATGGTATATACATCACTCAGTCAAAGTATGTCAAGGATATATTAAAGACATTTGGACTAGATGATTCCAAACTAGTAAGTACACCTATGGTGACAAGATGCAAGCTATCAAAGAATGATGATTCAACTGAGGCAAATCAAACATTATATAGGTCCATGACAAAAAAATTACAATATGCAATACATAGTAGAGCTGATATTGCATTACCTATAGGGATAGTTGTAGATTCTCTGTAAATGCCATGGAAAATTACTTAACAGCAGTGAAAAGAATAATGAGATATCTGAAAGGAACATAAGAGTCTAGTCTATACTACAAGAAGAATGAAAGGTTTGAATTAAGAGCTTACACTAATGCTAACTAGGTTGGAAACATTGATGATAGAAAGAGCACTAGTGGAGGAGCATTCTTATTAAGCAAAAGACTAGTTACATGGACTAGTAAGAAATAAAGTTGTACCTCACAATCTATTGTTGAAGCTAAATATGTTGCTGCTACTATAAATTTTACAAACATTATATGGATCAAATAGCTACTCAAAGGAATGAAGGAAGAAATCATAGAACCAGTGATACTTTATTGTGATAATACAAGTGCTATCAATATATCAAAAAATCTAGTGATGCACACAAAGACAAATCAAGTATCATTATATAAGAGAATTAGTTCAAGATAAAGAGGTGAAGATGGAATATGTTAACACAAAGGAACAAATTGCTAACATCTTCACAAAAGATGTAGTGTCTACCCCTAGTTTACATTTTTCTATTATTGCCAAACTCTTTTAGATTAGTTTTATGCTTGATGATTAATAGCATTGTTTAGAGATTATCAGATATTGTTTTAGATTTAGTTGGTTTATGATGAGATTACTTGGTACTCTATATTTCATGTATGCATGATGATTATTAAGTGATTTTAGTTATTGATGATGATTAGTTAGATGGGTTATTATGTGTCTTCTTATGGATACTTACCTCATACTACATTTGTATGATGTACATGCATGTTTTCTTCATGTATGGTGTTTCTGACGTGGTTAACGAAGGGAGTCATAGTCACCTGTTAGTCAGGATCTACACGATGCACCACTTCCTGCCATTGCCTATTTAGTTTAGAATATTGTGTTTGTACATGCATGGATTTTTATGAAAATTGTAGGTACCGGGTATCGACTTCCCTAAATTGCCAAGATGAGCATACTCTATCACATTATCTCAATGGTAATAGAGGGAAGATAAATTCTTAAGTCTGAATCCTAAACCCTTACCCGTTTGTCCTAAAAAAATTAGAACAATTATCTTAGTTGTTTACCTTTCGAATGCATCAAATGATGTTGATTCATGATTATAACCCTTTACTTTGATCTTGTATGTGTTTTTCTATGATGGGTTTTTATATTTTGTTTTATAAGTTCTTGGTGTTTTTTCCATTAATTAAGTCAAATTAAATAATTAAATTAATGATTTAATTTAATTGGGAAATTAATTAAATGAAAAGAATTAAATTTGAAGATAAAAGTTACAAGTTTAATTTTAGAATGTGATAATATTTATTTTATTTAATAATAATATATTTAGAGTTCATTTTTAAATAAAGGCTAAATACTATTATTATTTAAAGTAATAAATATTTTATCAATTAAATGTTCAAAAATATTTAATTAAAAAGTGAAAAAAAATATATTAATTTATTAAAAGTTTCAAAATTGCATAATGCATGCATGAGATTAAAATTTAATAAATTAATTAAAAAGAGAAGTCAAGTAAAAATTAAATAAAGTTATTTTATAATTCAATAAATGTTCATGGAAAAGATAAAGAAAAGATAAAGGAAAGAGAAATTTTTTTTTAATAGGAGTTAAAGTCTGGTGAGCAAGGAGTCCTCTCAAGTGAACGCACAATTAGTGTCCCAATTTTAGGAGAGAACTCCTTTTCACCAATTAAGGGTTTATTTTTGAAGGACTACAAATTTTCAAAGGGAAAAGAATTTTGGAAAGGGAAAGAATTTCGAAAGAGAGAGGGTTCTGAGAGGATGAATTTCTCTACAATCTTCTTAGGCATAGCGATTAGCATTAGAGTCTAGGTAGATGCTTGTGATTATTCGCTCAATTCAATTATGCTCTTTTCTTTTCCTATCTTCATCTTGACTGTTGAATGGTTATCTGAAGAATTCTTGTGATGAATGTTTCAGTATTGTGTATTTTTTGTATATATGTTAAATCCTTTGTATAAGGGAAGATTAAAAGATCCAAACAACCCTCTTTCAATAGATTTAAAAATGAGAAATTAATTGAGGAGGGTTTTGAAATTAAAAAGAAAATTTAATGAGAAAGTTTGATAGGTTAGTTGTGTTTTCTCTATTAGATTAATGTCAAAACTATTGTTAAAAAATAAATATGTTTTAATGCAAAAAGGAAATTGTTTTAATTAAATTTTATATTAATAAAATTTTATAAAATAAAATTTATTTAAAAATGAATTATTTAAAAATATATAATATAAAATTTTAATATGAAAAGGGTGGGGAGAAACCCCACACAACGTACTTTACTATGGTAGCAACAGAGTGTTGTGATGGCCACATGAGTGGTAGGTCGCCAAGGCTTTATAAACATATGTATGGTTTTTTTAATTTCATTTTAATTTTTAATTTTATTAAAAAAAATTAATTATGTTATGTTTAAATTGTAATTTAAATAAAATTTACTTATTAATAATTTTAAAAATAGTTTCTTTATTATTAAAAATGTTATAAATTAATAAATGTTTTTAATTATTAATAATTAATAAAATATAGTTATGTATATATATTAATTATTAATTAATTTAACATAATCTAATATAATTTAATTTAATTTAATCTAACTTATTTATTTAATAATGAAAATTAGTTGATAAGATTATGGACTTATTTAATTTTCACTTTAATAAAATTGCAAATTATTCTATTTAGAATCAATAAGGATTATTTTAGTAATTTTAAAATAAATCCCTAGATTATCCTTAGAGTATATTAGGGAAATTGACTTAATATTAAATGGGGGTAAATTTATATTTTATCCAAATAAATGAGTTAACTTGTAGGGTAAAGTAAGAATCTCTTACTTGAAACGTACTTTGAAACATAAAAATTGAAACTTTACATTTAACTCAACATTACGTTTTCAAATTAAACCAAACTATGAGACTATTTTGTTTTCTATGTTTGTCTATGTTTTTGGGTTTTGGGGTTTGACCTAGCTTTGACCAGTCTTAGGATGTTACCAAAGGCTTAGGGGTTATGTGATTGTGATGTTATGATGTTTGATTTTGATCTTTTAAACCCAACCTTAGTAATGTGTCTAGTATGCTCTATGATGTGTGTTGATCTATTGATTATTATTGCTTTCTAGTGTTCTTGTGTGACGCTGATGTGAATGTATGACCTACTTGACTTAACCATTTTTGAGTCTCGATTAGTTGTATTTCGATTGATTTCTAGTCACTTTTATAGGACTGAGGTGTTTGTATGATTTTTTTTGGTGATGTCGTGCAATGACATATTTGACTTAACCATTTTGATTCTTTGATCAGTATTTTAGAGGATGCTTTCTAGTTACTCATAGAGAACTGATGTGTTATTTTGATTTATCTTTTGATGCTTTCTAGTTATTTATATAGGACTAAGGTAATTTTATATGATTCTTTGATTTATACTTTTATGAGCCTAGGGTAGGTTATCTATATGTAATGTCGAGAAGTGGCTTGCAATAGGGTCCAGGGCCCTAAGTGGTTCCCAATGTAATCCATTGTAAGTTGTTTAATAAGTGAAAACACTACACAAAATGAGAGTAAAATGAATCTAATAAGAGTCTTTGTATGTTCTCGCCCATGCCTCAAGTTCTAGTATAGACTAGGATGGGAGTAGAGAGAACACTTGGTTGCAACCTTGCATCCATAGTATGCCTTGTCAATATGAGAGGATACTAGTCACCATATAGGGATCACTAGGGGGTCAGGGTCCTAAGAGATTGCCAGGGTAACTCTAGCATGATTCGTGCGATAACACTTGCCTACTTACATAGTAGATTCCCTATGTGTCTCTGTGTTCCTCTGGGTTTAGATGTCGATTTATCTTGGAACCATTGAGTTAGATTATTTTTAGGACTTCCTAGACCTAAAGGGTACTTTTGGGACTTGAGACTATCTCCTTAACACAGTGACAGTGGGCCTTTTTGGGTTACCATTGCAGTCAAGTGGTAGTGCTTTTTACTCTTACCATTGAGATTTGTCCATTGATATCGTGGTTGGAGTTTCCTTGTCTGCATTTTCTTTCATTATATCTTTGTATCATTATGATGGATGGTTATATCTCATGATGAATTTTTATATCTTTTATGATGGATGGTTTTATTTATGGCATTGCACTTTATATCATGGACCTGAGAAGGATGATGTAATTCTATTTTTATATATATAAATTCTTTTAGCCTTTCATGCCCTATGACATGTGCAGTGGATAATTAAGCATTCCAAATTTTATTGCGAAGTTGGCATTCAGAAGAAATGTATATTATTTAAATGGACTTTTGACTTTAAATTATTCTTTCATGTGGTTGTGGTATTTGTTAGACTTAGTATTAATCAAATTTAAATGTTATTCAATCTCATGGGATCCTTAAGGAATGTAACTTGTTATGTATGCTTATAGATGATTGTATGTTATTTCTTCCACTACTTTATGTTTGATGTGTATGTTATTCTTTCTTGTTAAAAAAAAATGTTTGACAAACTTAATTAAAACTTTAGGTTAATTCTTTTGGATCCCTTGGTAGGACATTACAAAAGCATTACCTAAGGATGCTTATGAGTATCTAAGAGGTAAATTAGGGGTGATACCCCTATCAAAGGCTATCTAAGAAACAAGAGTACTCCCCTACATCAAACAAGCTAACTGTCAAATATTACAAGTGGATGTAGAAGATCTTACTTTAGGAGCTGCTTAAAGTAATCATAGAGCTATACTACAAATTAGTCACAAGCAAGGTGATAGAGGGAGAAATTGAGGAATATGCAAAAAGCTTATATTTTCATATTTTAAAGTTGACAAGTGGTTAGTATATGTCTTTGGCATTGTTGTCAAAGAGGGAGAAAATACATTAAACTAATCATCATCAGAAGAAGAATCTTACTAATCAAGTGCAAGAAGAAAGAAGGAGAAAGTTCTAAACTAATTTGCTGATCAGAAAAGGAGAAAGTGATTAGAGAGTCAGGAAAATCGTCATCAGAAGAAGATACTCTGAAAGAGGGAGAAATCCTACTCTACCTAGTAAGAGGGAGTTATAAGGAAGAGTTTTTGTAACCTAATCAAAAGATGGAAGTTGATGATAGAGGGAGAAATTTCAAAATAGATTTTCTTTTTGGTATTGCCTTACTATTTTAACCTAGTCAAATTGGTTGAACACGATGTTCATCATTTGATTGACTTAGTAGATCATTTTGGTTTTCCATCAATGCCAAAGAAGGAGGTTGTTGAAATTTGATTGAAAAAGAGATTGTTAAGAAGGAGATTTTTGAAGAAAATTATGTGTTTCAATTATTATTTTGTCACTAATGTCAAACCTACTATATGTTGGTAAGACAATTGCTTATAAGATTCAAGTACTATCACTTAGTTGATTGATAAGGAGGATTTTATCAATAAGATGTAACAAAAGTAGCTAGAGGAAAGGTTGACTCATGATTATGTAATGAAGTACAAGGATCAGTTAAGATAGTGATGACATGGTGAATTGATAATCTACTTAAGGTTACAAATATTGGCTACACTTAGAAAGTTTAGAAGAACAAGTAAAATAAAGTTTGTCTTCCAAGCTTGACCAAGTGGATAGTAGGTGCTAAGAAAAGTTAGTACAAGCTAAGCTGAAAGTTAGTTGAAGCTAAGTAAAAGAAAATTCTAATGAATGTCGAGCAAGATAGTTGATGCCGAGTAAAGTTTAGTTGATGTTGAGCATCGGTAAACTCTAGTTGAAGCCGAGTAATTTCAAAATTGATGTTGAGCAATGTAGTATGTGTGAAGCATCAGAAGGTTGATAATATCGAGCTTTAGATTATGATAAAGATCGAAGATTTGTCAAATCTAGGCCAACAAGTTTATTTTCTTGAAACTTGTGAACTAGGAGGAAGATAAGGATGATGAGCTAGTGGCACAGAAATTAATTTAAACCATTTCTAGGCAAATTTAACTGGATTCTAGGAGAAGTTTCTAGTAGAGATACAAGGTATGGGGTAGATACATTGTATCCTACCTAATCTATCTAAATCCTAAAATGGACAAAGGAAAATTACAAAGTATCTTTATTTCCTATTTATAGGAATGTCTAGTCATGGAGAAAAGTGTCAGAGGTCATGAAGCAAAGTGTTAGAGGTTAGAAAGTAGAGATTTGGATGTGAAACCTAAGGGTTTGCTTCATCAAGTGACCTAAAAGGAAATTGCATTGGCATACTAAGAAAGAAGGCATAAAAAGATATATGCTTGACGGAAGAACAAGCTAACAAAAGTACAAAGTGTAAAGGCCAAGAAAATTGAGGACTAATTAGAGATCTATAATCTGCAAGAAAAGTTATAAGTTGTATTAGATCAAAGCTCTATTGCTACTCTTTAACAATTGTATCATTCTAGGGTAAATCCTTTGGATTAAGATTGACCTAACAGTAATTAGTAATTCCTTTAATAGGGTGGTATCCCAAGTGAATGGCTTAAAGTCCTCTAACAAGGTTGACTTTTAACAAGGTGATCAAAATCCCTTAATAGGGTCACATTTAATAGTATACATTGTAACCTTTAATAGCATTAGCCTTTCATAGGGCATCACTTTAGAAGAGTGACAAAGGAGTAGCATGTTACTAGTGGTTTTTCCCAAATAGTGTTTCCACATTAAATCATTGTGTGAAGTGTGTTGATGAATCTGTTATGTTTCATACTTTACATTTTTGCAATTTGATTTGACAATAACCTAAATTTTTTGAGTAATTGCATATTCATATGGATGCATCCATGAATATGAATGTTTTATAGGTTCACCAAATTGTGAAAAGATCTATTTATATATCTAGACCTTGAATAACTGATTCATCCCCCTCTCAGTTATTCCAAAGAATTCTAATAGGTATAATGTTATAATAGTTTAATGCATATGTGCTTAATAAATATGAGAATGGTCTATCAAAGATAGAAACTTCTTTCAAGACATCTCCAACCATTGGTAGTTCAAGGAAAGTGAATGAGTTTTCCATAGTCTAGGTGGAAGTGGTAAATAAAACATATTTTCTAAGGGGACAAAATAAGAAGAAATAGAAGCATTGTTGGAAAAGTGGTTACCAAGAGACAAAGAAAAGTAGAAATGTAAAAAACCTCTAAAATGTTTCAATTGCAACAAAATGGCCATATTGTATCTAGGCATCCTGAAAATGACATGAATGTTAAGAAGGATAAAAGGGAGAACTAATAAATAAAGTTTTAAAAAAATAAGGATAAAGGAAATGAATCATGTTACCTGATTGAGGAAGGCAAAACTATTGATGAATTTGATGACTTCGAAGAAGGTAATGAAGTAGTCTATGTTGCTATGACAAATGATTTAGAAGAAGAAAGGTATGAAGATGAAAAAGCCCATATTTATCAAGTTGATAAAATTGATACATGGATTATTGATGATGCTTTTTCATATCATATGACTGGTGATCCTAAGAAGTTTAAAAATATAGAAGAATATGATGGAGGATATGTTAGACTTGGTAATGATGCTCCATGTTTTGTCAAAGGAAAACGATCTACTATCTAATGAAAATATTAAATATGATAATGCTTATTGGGTTAAGGACTAAAATATAAATTTTAGTGTAGCAAAACTGAACAACACATGTGGGTATGTGCAAGATCATGGTGGGCCAAACTATGGCCTTAAGTGGCAATGAAAAATCACCTAAGACATCTATATTAGTCAACTTGATGTGAAATCTTGAACTAGTTGACGGTGACACAACCCAAGAATAGAATGGACACAACAGAAAAGGAAAATTATATTAACTGAGAAAATAAGCTAGTACAAATAGTACAGAGAAAATAAACTTCAGAACATGCCCTAAGGGCTTACAATAGCATAAATCTGGAGAATATTTCTCCTTTTAGCACCTCCTCTCAAACTCCACTCCGAATTTCCTTTTACAATACCATAAATCTCCTTAAATAGACCCCAGAGGGTTAAGGACTAGGAGTACATTCTAGAAAGTGCTAGTAGGCATCCACTGACCAAATAGAAGGTTTCAGAAGCTGCGTTAGAAGTCGGTGCAATTCTAGAAGAATCCAGAAATGGTAACCGAACTTTCGGGAGGCATAACTTTTGAACCGTAGCTCCGATTGACGAACCGTTTACATTTTTGGAAAGCTCTCAAAGCACTCTATAGCCCTATAGACAAGCTTCACTTGTCCCCCATTTTTTGACCCTTTTTGAGGTCATTTAATGCCCCTAACCTGACTTCGAAGCATTCTTAGGGGGTCTCCAAAACTCGAAAAACTGCAATAACTTTCAAACCGTGGGGCCTTTTGACCTGATTCTTTTTTTGGAATGCTCTAAATTACAATTATATTTATCTAGCCCATTCACACCTTCTAGGTCACCAAAATGATGGCCAAATTGCATGCTCCTATTTTTTTGAGATTTTCAAACACACTGATAGTGGAACTATGAGAGTTGGAACCTTTATTTGACCCAAATGGGTATCCAAAAATGTAAAGACATGAAACAAAAACTAAGTCTAAGTACATTTTTTTGGGTGACACAGGATTACCCT
This sequence comes from Cupressus sempervirens, assembly GCA_028749045.1. Classification (NCBI taxonomy): domain Eukaryota; kingdom Viridiplantae; phylum Streptophyta; class Pinopsida; order Cupressales; family Cupressaceae; genus Cupressus; species Cupressus sempervirens. The sequence continues at coordinate 340,713,669 of CM053785.1, forward strand.
TATACCTCTGGATGCTCCTGCATCAGACACCCAGGGTAGATTGAAAAGTGACCCTGTCACTTTATAGATGGTAGAGGAAATCCCAAATGGGAAACCTCAGCTGCTGAAATCCAAGTTGAGTCCTCGATTGGCCATCCTTTCCATTTGACCAATTACTCTTCATATTGCCTGTTTCTGGTACTCCTACCCACACGATGATCTAGAATGTCTTCTATCTCCTCCTGCTTAGAAGCAGGAATTGGACATGGCTCTAACACCAGCTCCTCATCTGCACCATCATCATGATACTCTGTTAAATCTGCAATGTTGAAAATGGGAGAAATGTGAATACCATCTGGCAGCTCCACCTCATATGCATTTCCTGAGTCATGTTTCTTCAAAACTTTGCAGGGGCCAAATTTCTTCATTTTCAGCTTGTTGTAAGTACGAATTGGAAATCTTTCTTTTCATAAGTGTACCATGACTAAATCTCCTACTTGGAATTCCTTATGTCTTCTCCTTTGATTAGCCCTAGCTTTATACTCTTGATTCATCTTGGTTATGTGTGCCTGAACCTCCTCATGTAGACGCTTGATATGTTCAGCAAATTCCTCAGCTTCAGCACTTGTCCTCTCCCCTTGTTCTATCTTCCTCAGCTCTGGTGCAGTCCTTGGGCTATTCCCATATACAATTTGGAATGGTGATTTTCCAGTACTCCTATTTATAGAGCTATTATAAGAAAATTTTGCCTGTGGTAGAATCAAATCCCATCCCTTGGGCTTATCCCCAACTAAACATCTCAGTAAATTGCCCAAACTTCTATTTACCACTTCTGTTTGACCATCAGTTTGTGGGTGATGCATGGAACTGAATTTCAAGTCTGTTCTCAACTTTTTCCACAATGTCCTCCAGAAATACCCCACAAATTTAGTATCTCTGTCAGAAACTATACTCCTTGGAAGACCACGTAGTCTTACCACCTCTTTGAAAAACAAGTCTGCAATATGGACAGCATCATGAGTTTTGTGGCATGGAATGAAATGTGCCATTTTGGAGAACCTATCAACCACCACGAATACTGAGTCATTACCCCTTTGTGTCCTTGGCAATCCAAGAACAAAATCCATACTTATGTCCTCCCATGGCTTTGATGGAACAGGCAATGGCTGATATAGACTAGTATTGTGACTAAACCCCTTGGCAACTTGACAAACCTGGCAACTTTGTACAAACTTCTTCACATCCTGTGAAATTTGAGGCCAACAATAATGTTCTCTAAGAATGGCAATGGTCTTATCTCGACCAAAATGTCCTGCCATCCCTCCATTGTGTTTCTCCTTAATCAGATTTTCCCTCATGGAACTCCTTGGAATGCACAATTGACTACCTTTGAACAACATGCCATCCTGAATCAAATAGTCTAACCACTTGGTTCTATCTATAGCAACAAGTTCTTTACAAGCTTTCCATGCTTTAGCAAAATCAGGATCCTCAGGGTACAAATTCTTGAGTTCATCAAACCCAACTACTTCAACCTGCATTACTGTAAGCAGTGATTGTCTCCTACTTAGTGCATCTGCAACCCTATTAGATTTTCCACTTCTATGCTTCAACACAAATGTATAACTCTGCAAGAATTCTACCCACTTCATATGCCTCTGATTCAATTTACTTTGGCTATTTAGGTACTGTAATGCCTGATGATCAGTATACAAAACAAATTCCTTTGGCAATAAATAATGCCTCTATTTCTTTAAGGCCTAAACTATTGCATAGAATTCTTGATCATAAACAGAATACTTCTTCTTTGCATCATTCAATTTTTCACTAAAATATGCAATAGGCTTACCTTCTTGGCTTAATACAGCCCCAATAGTGCTACCACTAGCATCACAATCCACCTGGAACACTTTTCTAAAATCTGGAAGTGCCAACACAGGCTGTTCTGTTACCTTCTTCTTTAGTAATTCAAAACTTCTTGCAGCTGCTACAGTCCATTTGAACTCTTTTCTATCCCCTCTTATTGTATCAGTTAGGGGTACACATATGCCACTGAAATTTTTAATAAACTTCCTGTAAAAACTAACCAGACCATGAAATGATCTTACCTCAATAGCAGTCCTTGGAGTAGGCCATTCCAAGATGGTTTTTACCTTCTCTGGATCCATTTTGAGACCTTTAGGTGATATAACAAATCCCAAATAGACTAACTCCCTTTTTGCAAAGACACACTTCTTTAGATTAATTAACAATTTCTCTTCCCTTAGCCTTTCAAGGACACTACGAATATGCAGTAAATGTTCTTCCAAAGTCTTGCTGAAAATTAAAATATCATCCAAATAGACAATAACAAATTTTCCCAAGAACTTCTTAAGTACCTCATTCATGAGCCACATGAAGGTGCTTGGGGCGTTCGTCAATCCAAAGGGCATGACTAACCACTCATAAAGACCCTCCTTGGTCTTGAAGGCTATTTTCCACTCATCTCCTTCTCGAATCCATATCTGGTGATAACCACTCTTTAGATCTATCTTTGTGAAGTATTGAGCTCCACTCAAGCAGTCCATAATATCATCCATCCTTGGAAAAGGAAACCAGTACTTGATGGTGATCCTATTTATAGCTTGAGAATCTGTACACATCCTCCATTCTCCATCCTTCTTTGGTGCGAGTACTGCAGGTACTGCACATGGACTTAGGCTCTCTCGAATCAAGCCCTTCCTCAACAGCTCCTGAACCTGTCTATTTAGCTCCTTTGTTTCAGTAGGAGTCATCCTGTGAGCAGCCTTGTTCGGCAAACTAGCTCCTGGAATTAGATCTATCTGATGACTGATTTGCCTTACTGGTGGCAATCCATCTGGAACATTATCAGAGATAATATCTCCAAACTCCCCTAGTAAATTTGAAACTTCAAATTGTATTTCACTACTACCTTCTTTATCTTTCCTAGGAATCAAAGCATAGCACATATGCTGATGTTTCATGCCATCTAAAAACTTCCTTCCATCAACAAGACAAATCCTAGCACTACTACATACCTTTTCACCTTCCTTTTTCATGGGCTTCAATTTGTGGCAAACTCCATCCTTTGTCAGAGAGTATGTGTTTGCATGTCCATCATGCACTGCATGTCTATCAAACTGCCATGGTCTACCCAACAATAGATGGCAAACATCCATCGAAATAACATCATAGAGAACTTCATCATGGTAACTCCCAATTTTGAATTTTACTAAATATTGTTCACTTACCAGGATCTTATGATAATCTTTTATCCAAGAAATCCGATAGGGCTAGGGATGTTTCTCCCTCTTGAGCTTCAGCTTATAGACCATCTCTTCTGATACCAAGTTATCAGTGCTACCACCATCAATGATCACATCACAACATTTATCCTCACACTTGCATCTAGTACGGAACAAACTCCTCCGCTATCCTGGTTCATTTTCACCGCTTAGTAGGAGTCTTTCATTTACCAGGGTCTCTCCTCTTTCTGCATCCTCTGAATGTGATGATTATGCATCCTCATCCACATGAGCAACCCTAGCTTGGCCCTCAGTTCTCCTATCTATCCTTCCTTGTCGTTGAGGGAATTCAAAGGCACGATGACCTTCTTCATTGCAATGGAAATAGGTACCACAAAAGCCTCCTCTTCCTTGTCCATGTCCTCTACCTCTTCCTCTTTGATTTCCAAAGTCTTGATCATGGGAGCGGTTGAAACCCTCATTCCTTTGGTTTCTGCTAGTACCCACATCTTCATTTTTCTTTTGGGTTTCATTGCAGCCTCCAGATGATCTACCACTTCCCCTTCCTCCTTGACCGCGCCCTCTTTGTCTTCCTTCAAACCTTTTACTCAACTTCTCTTCAACTCGTAGGGCAAACTGGTATGCTTCTTCAACGCTGGTCATTGTTACCAGACTTAATTCCTCTTGGATGCTAGGTCACAACCCACTAATATAATGAGCAACCTTCTCCTTATTTGCTTCTGCATGCCCCACTCTAATCAAGAGTCGGTAAAAATCCTCTGTATATTCTTGGACTGATCTTCCTGCTTGCTTTAACCCATGCATCTTCTTAAACAGATCAAGCTCGTAGTCCATAAGAATGAACTGCTTCTTCAATTTGTCCACCATGTGATCCCATCTTGTGATCTTCTCCTTTCCTCTTCTAAGTCTTTCCAGTTGAACCTCTTGCCACTAGATTTTGGCATGGCCTTTCAGTTTGACCTTTGCAAACTTAACCCTATCTGGGTCCCTTATATCCTCATACTCAAAGTATTCTTCCAGTTCATTGATCCAATCGATCAACTCATCTGGTTTCAGATTTCCTGAAAATATACCCACTTCAATTGTAGGTCTTTTCCCAAACTTAGTAATGGCCCTAAAAAGCCTTTCCTCTACATGATTTAGAACTTCCCTGTCAACTTCCTCTTCTGGTCCCATTACTTCCTCTTCATTGTCATCCTCACTGTTGTCACCTCCGACAACATTTGCTCCTCTACGAAGCTCCTCTTGCAATGCTTGTACCTGCCTCTGGAGGGCTCTAACCTTCTTAGGATCAATAGCTCTGGCCCTTCCACCATGCTCTCTTCATGGAGGCATCTTCTAACTCAAACTCACAACCACACAGTCCTGGGGCAAACTGCCTCATAGTTGGCGCTCTGTCTACACACTTAGGAAAACCTGCTCTGATACCACTTGATGGTGACACAACCCAAGAACAGAATGGACACAACAGAAAAGAAAAATTATATTAACTGAGAAAATAAGCTATTACAAATAGTACAGAGAAAATAAACTTCAGAACATGCCCTAAGGGCTTACAATAGCATAAATTTGGAGAATATTTCTCCTTTTAGCACCTCCTCTCAAACTCCACTCTGAACTTCCTTTTACAATACCAGAAATCTCCTTAAATAGACCCCAGAGGGTTAAGGACTAGGAGTACATTCTAGAAAGTGCTAGTAGGCATCCACCGACCAAATAGAAGGTTTCAGAAGTTGCATTAGAAGTCAGTGCAATTCTAGAAGAATCCAGAAACGGTAATCGAACTTTCGGGAGGCATAACTTTTGAACCGTAGCTCCGATTGACGAGCCATTTACATTTTTGGAAAGCTCTCAAAGTGCTCTATAGCCCTATGGACCAGCTTCACTCGTCCCCCATTTTTGACCCTTTTCGAGGTCATTTAATGCCCCTAACCTGACTTCGAAGCATTCGTAGGGGGTCTCCAAAACCTGAAAAACTGCAATAACTTTCAAACCGTGGGGCCTTTTGACCTGATTCTTTTTCTAGAATGCTCTAAATCACAATTATATTTATCTGGCCAATTCACACCTTCTAGGTCACCAAAATGATGGCCAAATTGCATGCTCCTATTTTTTCGGGATTTTTAAACACACTGATAGTGGAACTATGAGAGTTGGAGCCTTTATTTGACCCAAATGGGTATCCAAAAATGTAAAGACATGAAATAGAAACTAAGTCTAAGTACTTTTTTTTGGGTGACATAGGATTGCCCTTATACCTCTAGATGCTCTTGCATCACTAGTTATGAAATTTATATCAAAAATTTGTAAGAATAGAATATGTAACAAATTGAGTGTAGTTTCTAAAATACTAACTCTTTTGTGATTGAAAAATAATTTAATTGGTCAAAATTTTGAATTTCAATGCAAAAGTACAAAAAAAATTAGGAAAAAATAAGAAGTAGGTGTATGTCCAACCACCTTAATTACAAACAAATAATAATAATTTTTTTTTAGATTCTAGATATAAGAAGTACTCATACTTGAATATGATGCATATTTTTTGTAATTTTATTCCAAGTAAATAATTAATTTTGAATTTTCTACTACAACTTTGTTTGAAATTAAAAAACTCTCGTGTATGACCACCGTAACTCATTCAAAACTATACAAAATTAAAATTTGTTTTTGTTTTTGTCATAGTAGGAAAAGAATAAAATGTGACGCATCTTTCAAATTTTAAAAGGCTATACAAATTGTAAAGCTATAACTTTTTTCAATCAGTATGCAAATCAACACTTTATAGGTAACGCTATTAGAAAATAATAATAATTGCTTACTTAACTCATAATTTTAAAAAAATTATATTGATTGAAAGATGATAATATTCTTAAGAAACCCTTTTCATTTCATCAAATTAGATGAAAAGTAATTTTTTTCATATCACCATTTTTTGGCAACTCATGATCTTGCACATACCCATGTCAGTGATTGAAATTTCAAGACCAAAAGATGAAGATCTAGAATATTGCAAGAGATTTTATTGATACTATTGATCAATCTAAAGGTAACTTATTCTATATGAAATCTAGTGCAATTATATGTCTTACTACAAGAAGTGAAGCAATAGATGAAGATGCTTGGCTATGGCATAAAATGTTCTTTCATGTACACTTTGATATTTTGATCAAGATTAGTAAGAAGCAAAGAGTTATAGGTTTATGAGATTAAGAAAGCTAGACAAAGTCATGTGCAAGGAATATCATATTGGTAAGATGAAAATATCAAGTTTTTCAAGCAATTCCTATTCATATAATTATATACTAGTGTTGGTTCATATTGATCTCCATAGCCCTGTGAAAGTGCAAAGCTATTATGGTGATCAGTATTTTATTTTGTTTGTTGATAACTACTCTAAGATGATGTTTGTAATATTTTTGAAGGAAAATTCCTATGCCTTATAAATGTTTAAATAGTATAAGGAAAGAGTTGAGAAGGAAATTGGTAAGCAACTGAAGTGGTTAAGATTTGATAGAGGAAGTCAAGTAATTTCTAATAAATTTATTGTCTTCTATAATGAGAATAGAATCAAAAGGAAACTACTAACATCAATAACTCCATAATAGAATTACTTAACTAAAGGAAGGAATGACTTAAATGTGCTAGGACATTGCTAATTAAGAAGGGAGTTACACAAACATTCTAGAATGACTTAACTAAAAGAAGGAATGACTTAAATGTGCTAGGACATTGCTAATTAAGAAGGAAGTTACAAAAATATTATGGAGAGAAGCCATTAGTATTTGTGTTTACACTCTCAATAAAGTACAATTGAAGAAAGGTACAAACAAGACTCCATGTGACCTTTGGTATGGGAACACACCTAATGTTAGCTACTTTAAAATCTTTGGAAGTAGGTGGTACATACTTAAAGATTTGAGGAATGGAAAGTTTTATTCTAAAGGAGATGAGAGAATATTTCTAAGATACTCCCCAATAAGAAAAGCTTATAAATATTTGATTAAAACTACTAACAAAATTGTTGGAAGTGCAAATGTAAGGATTGATGAGTTTGCAAATAAAATGAAGAAGATGAAAAAATGAAACCTGAAGACTATCAAAGATTTTTATGTGTTTGGGATTGGTTTGCTAACAATGTATCTGAGCTACAACAAGTTAAAACTAAGGAACCAGTTAAGCCCCCACTAAGTGAAGACAATATTAAGTCGAGAACCAAGCATGTCTTAGTAGAGTATGTAAGAAGGAACCATTCACAAAATTAGATAATTAGAAATAAAGATGCAAAAGGCATGACATGAAAATGACATGACATGAAGTTAAGGGATAATGTATGTTTGATTTTTGAATTTGACCCTAGACCAGTCAAGGATGCACAGGATAATGAATATTGGATTCATGCAATAAAGGAAGAGATTGATCAATTTGAAAGAAACAATACTAGGTCAATGTGACTAAGACCTAAGGATAAATATGCTATTGAAACTAAATAGTTTTTAAGGAATAAGTTGAATGAGAATGAAGAAGTGATAAGGAACAAAGAAAGACTAGTGTATAAAGGATATGCTCAGGAGGAAGGTGTTGATTGCAGTGAGACATTTACTCTTGTTGCTAGACTAGGTGTGAGAATTCTAGTAGCATATTATTCTTAAAAAACAATTCAAGGTATATCAAATGAATGTTACATCTACATTTTGAATAGAATACTAGAAGAAGATGTATACATTGAACAATGAAAAAGATATGTTAACAAAGACACATGGTATGCAAGATATCAAAGATTATTTTAGTGGTAAATCTTTGCCATTTGGTGATCCCATCTCATCGGTCAATTTTCATTTGGAGAATAGAGCATGTCACATTGGTCAACCATGTTGCCAAATATATATAAGATTTACATCCAAAAACTATGCTATTAGCCCATTAGTTTTCACATGATTGGTTGAAAATATTAGTCCAATTGCCACTATAATATATATCAATTATTTTTTTTAATTCCATCCTTTGGTTGTTTTTTTCTTATTGGACAATGTTCTTTTTCCATCAGTACAACCAATAAAATTTTCCTTGGGTTGGGCATCATCTACCATTTTCCCAATGTGTGTCAACCACATTCCCCATTTAGCCAACTATTTTCTATTTTGAGCTTACATAAAAAAAGGTGCATTTCACCTACATTTGACATTCTCACTTGTTAATCCCACATAATTTACCAACCTAGATTGGTAGTATATATACATTCATAAGATACTATTATTCTACAAAATTCTCTCTTTTCACATCTAGAGACTAGTGTTTCTTATTACTATCGAAGTTTAGAGTGCTAAGTGTGTTGTCCATTTACTCGTAGACCATGGTTTTTGTAAAGGTAAGTGATTTTTCATTTATTTTTTATGTGTTATTGACATGAGTTATTTTTTGTTGTCCACTGGACATCTCACATGCTTAGATAGGTTTCCAAATTTTATTGGGTAGTGTCAAAGACTATAGTACTATAGTACCCTTTTTATGTGAATGAATCATATTATTGTTATTATATGTAGTCTAAGTAGTCTACTATCATAGTCTCTGATTCATCACTCTTTGAGTCTTTTGTTTAACAAGTTGATTTTTTGCATCCTTTATCAATTTACAATGTCAAACAAGAGGGGTAACAGGGGTTTTGATAGGATCCCTAAAAGCCAAGAGAGGTCACCAAAGAAAAGAACCTTATCCACATATTTGGTAGTGGAAATATTGAAAACCTAAAAGATTCACAAATTAGATCTCTAGTGCATATTGAAAAAGGAGATTCATCACAAGTTGGAGACCATTTTGAAGAAGTTCAAGTTGGTGAACCTAATATCTCAATTGAGGACAAACTTGAACATGATTTAGAGGCACTTCCCCTAATTAGGAAGTCACAAAATGATATTATAGACTTGGAGTTGGGTGAGAAAACCAAAATGATTCCATGAATGATGTTCATGCATAGAAGTGGAAAAGAAAATTGGAATAAAAAATAGTCAATCTCACCAAGATCTATCCAAAATGAATTTTTAATTAGAATGGGTGGTAAAATTATGGTTCATTGAACCAGTGCCTAATCCAATTGATGGTGAGCCTCCTATAGAGTGTAGATGTAAGATTTTCACAGAGATAACAAAGAAGGAGAATAGGTTGCAACTTAAACTTAATACCATAGAAAAGCATGTTAGTAAAGTTTAAAAAAGGAAACTGTAGATGAAGTTGAAAAATTTGTGCTAACTTGGAAAATGAAAGTCAACTATCTAAATATTAGGAATGCTGAATTATACAAGTTACATGAGTAATTACAAGAGAAGCATTCTACAATAAGAGGTTATATTGAAGATTTCCTTGGGAAAGCAATAGAAGTGGAAAATATGGTAAATTTTGTTTTGTTAAGTGTGGTCTATTATATTTTTTGTAGAAGGCATCCTATGACAAAATACCCTTACATTACTAGTTAATTGCACTTTTTTAAAATTCAAAACTATTCAAATAGTCACTAGTCAGTAAACAGCAGATGGGAATGAGCTAATTGTCTTACATAGGTTGAAAAAGAAGATATGAAGGCAAAAATAAAATGGTCAAATTTCATTGCATTGTCTCTAGATGAAGTTACAACAATTGATAATACTTCATGGGTGTGCATGCATGTTTATGCTATTGTCATCAACCCTTTCTACTATGGGTAAGTGCAAAAAGTTAGGTCTCGCTTTTGGGCAAAAAGTAGAATTGTTTTTCCTATTTTTGAATTTTTTTGTCAATTGATGTCAAAATTTGAGGCATTTAGAGAATGGATATTAAAAAAACTTCAGAAATTAAAATTTTAGCATTTGGAATCTAGTTTTTGAATATGTAATTTATTTTTGTGCACATGTGATAGATTTTATTTTTAGAATGGATCTTTAAAAACCACTTTTTCAAAATGCTTGTTTTAGGACCATACCACACTCGTGTATGGACACCATAATTTGACACAAATAAATGAATTTTCTTAAATACTTTTAAAGGGAGTTGCCTAATAACCTAAGATTGATGACAATATCTTTCCCTAATTTTTTATTGAATAATTTTTATTATTATTAATTATTAATTGGCTATAAAGATAAATTTTAAAACCTCTCATGTACAGACACCATAATTTGGTCAAAATGTCACTTTTTTCAAAAATTCTTTTTTTAACCTCAAAAGAATTGTATGTAGATTGGTGGCATATAAATTAATTTAAGAGAAATTATAAAATAGAAAAATTATTAAAGTTTTAGTGAACTTCACTATTTTACATTTAAGTACCACCTTTCATTAAAAAATAATGCAAAAAATAGTAAATAAAAACATAGCACTATAAAATTTATATTTTTGAAATCAAGACAATGAGAGCTCTAATGGGTTTTTGTTTCATAAAAAAAATTGACTAAGAAGACCTTCTAAAAATTATGACAAGGCATGAATTTGCCAATTCAATGCCTTAGCCAAATCTTGAGAGGTCAAGGCATAGGCTTGGTCTCACCAAGCCTATGCCAAACCAAAATCTGAGGTGGGAGAAAAAAAATTTGGCCCAATGTTGTAAGAAACAGGCACTCGTTATTTGAAATTCAAAAAATAGGTACCTATTTGAAAATGACAAATCGGCATACAAAATTCCCCCAAAAAACAAAATTTTATTTTTTTAGAAATGGGTTCCTATTTTTTAAAAGTGAAAAATAGGTACCCACCTATTTTTTACTTTTCAAAAATGGGCACCCGTTTCTAAACAATTAAATTTTTTATGTTTTAAAAAATGAGTACCTATTTTTTGAAAATAAAAAATTGGTACCTAAATTTTAAAAAAAAAGAGTGCCTATTTTTAAAATTTAGGATTGGGTGCTTGAGCCTAAAAGGGGGACCCATTTTTTAAAAATGGGTACGTGTTTCTAAAGGAATGTGATCTGAATTTGCAGACTTTCATGGAATTGTGACCCAACTCCTTGCTTCTACCCCTATATGTTGCTAAATTGAATTGTAGTGTGGCAACCAAAAATTACTATGATTTATTAAATAGTACTATAATTGATCGTAGAGGCATGGATAACATGGAGATTGCCAAAAATTTGGTGCATGTTAGAGAACATGGAGCTTCGATTATGCAAGGTCATAAAGGTAGTCTTTGTAAAAAGATCCAGAATGACTTGGCACCCTATGCTATTCCCATTCACTGCATGGCCCATCAAATGAATCTAGCTTTTGGAATCGTCAACAATTTTGGTTGTGTTCATAAAGTAGAATTTTTAATCAAAGAGATTTACCAATGCTTTTGTCAAAGTCCAAAACAATTTCAACAATTTCAACACTTTGCTCAAGAACTTACTGATGGGAGGAAGCATCTTAAAGACAGTGATACCAAATGGATCTCTTTGGATAGACTAGATCATCAAGTATTCTTAGAATATTCATCATTGCTTGGGCTAATCCACTTTGTGTGAGACAAATTCCCTTGGCTATATTTGAGTATAACTAATGTTAGGTTACTCTTAACTTTAGCGACTATTCTCCCCGTGCTACAGAATATGAGAAATATTATGAAAAAATTTCAACAAAGAGCTATGCAAATTGTAGAATATAATAAGTTGCATAAAATAACATGTAATAACATGGATACTCTATATTGATTACAACCATTAGATCAATCAAAGTTTGCAAAGTGGATAGAAATCACAAATTTGAACAATCCTAGCAACATTTACATATTGGTGCAAACAATGAGGTATATGATAGGGTACGTGGAGTTGACATACTAATGCAATATTATGCCCATGTCGACCCCAAGTCCAGCCCCAACGAATCAGGAAGTGAAGTAGAATTAGAACTAGAGAAGGTACTTTCACATGTTAAAAGTGAAGACTTCAAGAAGATCATTGACTATGTGCTTGACTTCCCTCTAGAGGAACTACTCAAAGAAATGTCTATTATTTTTCCTAAATATTGATCTCTAAGCTATCCTAGTGATTTTTGAAGAAGGATGATGACTTTGATTAAGAATTTTTGTAAAACTAATGTAATTAATGGAGTAATAATAAATGGAATTTTAGATGAATCTTGATCAAGAGATCAATCATATTCTTTTTCAAACATAATGAGGGAGAAATATGATCTTATGGAGAATCCAAATGAAGAGGGAGTAGTAACAAAGATTTGAAAAAACCTTGGTTAGAGAAATTAGTTGAGAGAATCAATCCTAGAATATTTCAAGCTTACCTATTTATGTTTGACAATGATATTGGGTTCACTGAAGGATGAGAGAGCTTTCAATACTTTGGGCTTCCTGAAGTCAAAGGTTAGAAAAAAAAAAGGACAAAAATTTGGACAATTGTTTGAGGCTCTATAATTCTAAGTATGAGGCAGATAGTTTCCCTTATGACAGGGCTCTCAACATTTGGAGAAACAAATGTCAAAGAAGATGGATGGCCAACATTTCAAACCCAAGTGGTAGTGGTGATGTTGATGGTTCATGTCCAAATATTGGAAACAATGATGATGAAGTTGACTTTGGCATGCATATTGACAATGAATTTGAAGAAAACACAATGAACAATCAAATGTTACATGTAATAAATGAGGAGGATTCTAATGATACTAATGATGAGCCAGTATAACTAGAGTGGCAACTATAGTAGCTTCTCAACTTCAAGTTCTAACTTCTATGTGAGTCAAGTAGTAGGCTAGTAGCCTTGGTCTTACCAATTTGAATGCAAATTAATTTATGTGTTCTAATCTTACCAATGTCTAGGACTCTATCTACTAATTAATTATGTTTGTAGAAGTTAATTTATACCCTTCATTCAGTGTCCTATTATAGATGCTTAATTTTTTTTTTAAACATGTTGATGTTACATTTTCATTGAAACTACATTTTACTTTTAGAGTCTATACATGTTGAGATTTTCATTGATTCTAGTTTTTAGACATTTTTATATTTTCATCGATTCTAGTTTCTGTATGAAATTGTAACATAATGCATTTTACATAATAAGATTTCTTTAAAAATAATTGTATTATAATTTATAAATCAGCATGTAACATATTACATTTAACAATTACAAACAATTATACAAATATAGATTCTAGAGAAGTAGAATATTAAAGCCCTTTGCAAATGAGTCAATGTCAAATGACCCTGAATTCTCTTTTATAGATACAAGGGAGAAACAATAATTGTAGGTCAGTTTTTAATTATATAGATAATTAGATTAATACTACATTACATGTGTACAATCACATTGCCACATTGCTAATTGTACAATTATTTCAAGTAGGATTAGGGAAAAATTTTCCATCTGCTTTGTGTAGTACTAGTAGGCCTGGTTGTTCGGCTATCCTGATATATTGGCTCTTGATTCCTATAACAATTAACATTAAACAAACTTCCAATTAAATCCAAATTTTGAAATTAAAGATCAACCAGTAAAAAAATGATTATACTACTATCACTTACTAAGTTGTTACTTATTAGTGCTATGATTGACACTAATAGATTGAGTAGATGACCTAACTCCAATGATGTTCTTTAGGGCGCTCCATTCTGCATCATTTGGAAGCTGTATTTTTTTGAGGTTGTACATTAATAATTTTAACCTCATCTACAATGAATATGTTGAAGAGATATTTTTATATTAATTGAGGAATTTATCTATAATTGCATTCATTGTCAATAGTAGTTTGATGCAACTTTCTATTCTTTCTACAGTGGTTTCCTTAGGCAAGTTGCCTAAATCAGAGTTCATGATGTTGTATAGATATTTCATGTAATCTTATTTTACAATGAATTTTTCATCTAAGTTAGTTTGATTTGGTAATCCAAAATTTAGTAAGTGAAGTATGTTGTGATTCATCTTCATCAAGTCTCTGGAAGTAGATTTCAGAGCTTCATCTATTTCCATTCATTTTTTACAATTTTGATAGATAGCTAAGGTCATTACAGAGGCATTGCAGTGGTTTTTTATTCCTTGGTTTGCCAAATGCCTTTCATTGGATCTGTATACTTTACTCAAAATTTGTTTCCAATATTTCCTAAGGAAGTGGTGAAGATTCATTTTTTATCCTCAACATTTTTTTTTACATTTTCAAAGACATCTCTAATATTGCTATTTAAATCAAGCCATTCAAACAAGCTATTATTGTTCTACATTAGTTTCTCCCAATTTTTTTGTTTGATAAGTGTAACCATGTTTATTATAGTATCCTTGACATGATGGTCTTCAGAAGATGTAGTTATATTTTGTGCAATTTCATTCTTCATCTTTTTCTTCATTTTAATGTTGATCTCAGATTGGTTTTCATGAGCGAGTGTCTATACACTTATGTCATTTACTTAGTTCATGTCAAACAAGTAACATATGCTGATCACAACATGTAAATTAGATCATGCCAAGTAAATAGTGAATGTTGAGTCACTCATATGCAAGTCACTCAAGTACTGAGTAGATAGTATGTGCCAAGTGATTTAGGAGCCAAGTAAGTAGTGCATGCCGAATCATTCAAATGTTGAGTGAAAACATTGAAGTCATAGTATGTGCTAGGCACTAGGGACTTCAAATCATGAGTAAAATAGGTTTGTCATAGTTATTTGTATTGGCACAAACTACTATGTAAAACATTTTTGGGCTGACTTAAAGATTGAATTATGATATTTTGGTGACAAGGATGAATCTTAATTGGGTATCCCTATGTATTTCATGTACCCAATTAGGTAGAGGGAAGGATTAAACGATAATATGGATTCATTCCTAACCCTAAGTCATCTAGGTCTTCTTAAAAAGGATAAACCTTAAACCTCTTATGTTCAAGTAAAAGGGTATGAATGAATGATCAAGGAGAGTTTTGCATGTGAAAACTAGGACATTCATGGTGAGAAAAGCATTATGATCTGAACTGAATTGCAAAATCAATTAAAGGAGAATAGAGGACAGAAACAGTGAACAACAAAGAGACATCTGATCAAGATGGATCAAGTACAGAACAGAATAGAGGTGACCTATCATCATGCATCAGAGTGCTAATCACAAGATCATTATTGAAACATTCTAATAGGTTAATCAGTTAAGTCTCTTAATAGAGTAGTCCTAATGGGCTATATTGAAATCCTCTAACATGGTGCTTACTTAAATGTGAGTTGAAGTCCTTTAATCAGGCACAATTCTAATAGGGCATTAAAATCCTTTAACAGGGTGAGACCTAATAGTCTTTGTAAGCCTTTAATAGGGAAAACCTTTCATAGGGTAAATCATCTTTCATGATCAAACATTGTGACCTTCACTAGATTCAATTTATTATTGTAGTAGTAAAGATTTGTGGGTGTCATCCCCACCCCAGTTTTACCTTCGCATTGGATGGTTTCTTTGTTATCATATCTTGGGTCATGTATATGTGAATGCTTACTTGTTTACATACTTTAGATGTATAAGCTTTACACAGTATTTTAGTTTACTTATTGAATATGTGAGATTAATGTGTGGTGAATATTTTATGGGTTAAATTTTAGCTAGAAGTTTTATCTTTCCTATTTTAATTCCAACAATTGGTCTTTAAGCCTTGTTCTCTAAAAGTGAAGCTTTGCAACTTTCAGAAAAGATCTTGAAAATGGAAGTCTATAAGTTGGGAAAGATCATTAAGAACTAGGAGATTGAAATACAATTCATTCTACATCAGTTGAATGAAGTAAGGGATGATCTAAAGAAATCATTGAGAAGAAGGAAGGAAATTGCTATTGAGGAGAATAACACAAAATACTAAGAGATAGACACTACTAAGCTATTTGCAAATGGAAACTCTAATGAATTTGGTGCAACAGTTGTAGATCTAATGGAAAAGAACATAACCCTAGTTGAAGAGATCAGAAATCTTAAGATAGAGCAAGAATCACAAGCCATATTACTATGTGAGATGACCAAATAGGAAAAAAAAAGCTATGGAAGACAATTCATGATTGAAGATGACAAAATAGTTTTGACCAACAGATTGGAGGAGAAATCATCATAAATAAATAGGATTTCTCATATACAATTGGAAACAATGAATCAAGTCATGATTGCTAATCATGAAATAAATAGTAAAGATATTAAGGTAACAACACTAAAGTTGTAAAATTAATAGTTAGGCAATGATCTCAAAATGGAAAAGTGGTTTGTTGAAAGTTTCAATAAACCAAATTAAGCTATCAAGTAATTTGAACAATTGATGAGATCTCCTAGATCTAACAATGATACATTTGGACTAGGATACACAAGTACTAAAGGAGAATCATCCAAAAGTGTTGAAGAATAAAGTAACAAAGGTAAGAAGTGAAGACCTACTTGTCATAATTGTGGCAAGAAAAGACATACTACTAATGTGTGCAGGAGCAAGACTGCAAATTAAAATGTTAAGTAGAAGAGCATGGGCCACTTCCATAAGTGTAGAAAATAAGGTCATCAAGAACATAAATGCAGAACCAAAACCATGTACACTCAAATATTTGAAGGATATTTTTATAAATGTCAAAAGTATGGACACAAAGCTTTTGAGTGTAGATCCAAACCCATGTGTTCATCAAACAAGCAAACAATGGTAACTTTTATAATTGGGATTATAATACAAGGTATAGTTGTCACTATTGTCAAGAGTATGGACATGTTTCTAATAAATATATTAGAACACACTTCAAAACTGACTGCAAAAGTTGGCTGAGCCAAACCACATGTTTTAGCTATTTGAAGACTGATCACATCAGTCGATATTGTCCAACAAGGTCAAAGGCACCAAGTTGTGAGTTCAACAAAGGCAAAGCCAAGGAAGATATTGAAAATGTCAAAGATGAGATGAAAAAAACATGGAAGAGAAAGGAGGATTGCAACACATCAAGTGTAGATGTGATCACTTCACCCAATAGGTTAGATGGTCACAGCTCATCAAACTAAGAAATCAAGAGGTATGTGGAACTGATATTTAAAAGTTATACCATACATTAGTTTCAATGATCTAGTTCTAAAAATATTAAATATGCATGAATAAAGATGCAAAGTGTTATTAAAAAACAAGGAAAAATCTTTAAAGTTTTGTCATTTTTTTCATGTTTTTGTTGAGCATGAAAAGTCTTTTATGATTGTCGAGTGAAATGTTAGTGGATGTCAAGCTAATGAAATTGGTTAGTTGTGGCTAAGATCATAATGGTTTCTAAGTAAATGGAAAGACACATGGATGTCGAGTGAGCCAAAAATTAGTTGATGCAAAGAAGTTAGCATTAATTGCAGTGTTTTAAGGGTTATTTGATTGATTTCTGCCCATTTAACATCCTTTGAATTTGAGAAAGAAGAGAAAGAGCTAAAGACAATTTGGAGAATTTCATTTAAGAATTTGAAGGAGATTTGAATGGATATTCAACACCATCTCATTAGGATTTGTAAGGTATTTACCATGTGTTGAGCTACATAGTTTCAAATTTTGCAAACCCTAGATATATGTAATGGTGTCTAGTTCTTTGAAAGTGAAAGGTGCAATAGGAAAAGAGGTTTTAAATGTTAGAACAACATATTTTAAAAGCTATTCTAGATATACCATATAAGCAGGATCCCTCCAGTGCATTTTCTCGGATACTACCGCAAGTCTTAATGATTGAAGATGTTAAAAATTGTTATACTTGTAAGATTGGAAGTATATGTGACATGGAAATTAGAGAAGAATATGGAAGGCTATGTGAAAATGGAGTATTGAAGGAAGAATTCAATATTATTGAGAAGAGAGGGTTGACTCATGCCCTAGATTTTCCAAATGTCTTCAAAACTAAGTGGGTTAAGATTGTCTTAAGCATAATTCATGATAGTTCAATCTAGTTGGGGAATGGGCTGATTAAAATCACAAAGAAAAATTTTCATAGGGTAATAGGGTATCCAACCCTAGATCAGCCAAAGACTATGAGAAGTAAGTCAAAGGAAGTTATTGAAAAGAACATAGGGATTGTATGGAACAAAAGGGGAATGACAATTAACACAATCAAAAATCCCCTAATAGCTTTTGTAGTGAGGGTAATAGCACCCAAGTTCTATTAGTCAAGTAGATTAAATAGTGTACCTTGCATTGCAATGGACATGGGCTATAAAATTGTGAAGAAAGATTATACTTATGACCTTGCCAAGTTGCAGTTGTAGAAATTAATTTAAAATCTAGGAGTAATAAGAAAAACAAAGAGTGCTCAATGCAAATTTGGATCTATTCTAGTATGTATTTTCCTATGTATCAAACACATTTCCTACATTTTGTAAGGTTGCATGGAGGGCAAATAGATTAATTGCAGTACATATAGGAGAATTCATTGAACAATTAGGTAACAACTTTGAGTTAGTAATGACTAGTTATTTTGAATATTTCAAACAATCTATGAAGAAGAGATTAAGGATACAATTCTCACTAGTAGAGAAACATTATGATGATGTTTGCTTCCTAGTTGATACTAATCATACATACGTTCGAGCAAAAATTCCTAGAGTGAGATGGCTAAGGTCATTAGGTTATGAAGTAAATGTTGATGAGGCTTCTGTAGAAATCACAAAATTACTTGTAGGAGAAGTGGACAAATAAGCCAAAGCATTTGGTAACTATGAATTGGCCAAAGAAAAAATCATTATGGAGTTGAAGACTACTTCTTTAATCAGGAAGAAGAATAAATTAGTGAAGAATCTAAAAGAAAAATTTGGTGAAGGAGCTAAGGAAGAAGAAGAAGAAGACACACATGTTCAAGCACCATTAGCACTCACACAAGGTCAAGGAGACGATTAGTAAGAAGAGGAAATAGAAATTGCAGAAGGTGCTAAGGAAGAAGAAGCCAAGGGAGAAACTATGCCTACTAACAAGAAGAAAAGAAAGGAAAAGATACTTGTAGTAACAAAAAAAAAGAAGGTTGCAAAACTAAGTTAGCTCAAACTAATAGCACCTACCACAAGGGTTAGTACAAGAGTCACTTCACATAAGGATAAAGAGGTAGCCAAGCCTAAAGAGGAGGAAGGTGGACAATAGAAAAGACCAAGAAGAAAGTATGTTTCTTAGGCTAAATCTGATAAGGAGAAGACCAGATCTGATGACAACAGCCAATTCCAAGTGGTGAGTCATAGTCCCTCCTCAAACCTAGATAGCTTATGTGAGAACATTAGAAACAATGCTAATTTGCCAAGTTGCTATCACATTAAATTTAATAACCTTGGAAAGATTGAGAAGAATCAAGTAGAGAAGGCAATATATGCCATGATGGCTACTTTTAAGAAAGCTCCTCTAGAAATTTTTGACTTCATACCTAAGAGTCTATATGATAGAGTTGAGTAGAAATGGCACTATTGTTTAGACACAGAAAAGAAAGTTAAGGAGACAACCCTCGCTCAAGTTATGCTATAACTTAGCAAGGCACAAATATTTAAAGCCATAAAGAAATATGATGTGATATTTGTACCTAAGTATAGGGCATTTAACATATTATAGAACAACATAGAGGATGTTGTAAAGAAGTCCAAATAGATGTGGAAACTAACATATGGACTTTCCATAACCAAAGATGATGAACAAGAACCTATTGAGGTAGAAGATGATGAAGAGGATAACAATGAAGAAGGCACAGTAGAGGGAGGCACTAAGAGAAATATTGATGATCAGGTAACAACTGAGGAAGAAAAATAACCATATTAGAGTGTACAAGATACATAACTACTAAGTGTTAGCCCTCCACAAGTGATAAGTGTAAGTGCTAAAACTATCATAGTAAAGGATTTTTTTTATCCTACTAATTAGAACACCAATCCCCTAATAGAGAAAGATTTGAAAATGATATTTATCCAGTCTACACTACAAGCCAAATTATGTGATAACCCTATATTGGTCAGTATCGATGAAATTTAGAAGTTAGAGTCTATGACTACAAGGGAGGAAGTGAAAATACAAGAAGTAACTAAAATCACTCTCAAGTCAAAAGTGTACACCCTTCATAACCCTTAGTTGTATATCAAAGGAAGGAGATAGCAAGTGGCACTGTCAATACATTCATGGAAGGCACTCTAGTCTTAGATAATGTGCAAGAATATAAAAAAGACAATGTTGAGACAATTAGAGAAGACAAGGTGGACACACCAGTCAATGATGGGACACAAAGAAAAACAAGTCAAGTAGATACACCTCTATCTCTAACACAAGAACAAGGTGCAACTAAAGCAAGAGAGGCTAAAAAGACAAGTTTGAAGAGATAGATTTGACACCCAAGCCAAAGGAGCTAGTAGTAATTCAAGCACTGATAACATTACCAAAATATGGAACTCCTTCCAATCAAACTCTTCAAAGATCGAGCACAGATGCTACACCGTTGCATTTCTCAATGTTGATTCCTAGCTCATCTAAGGCAAAAGAAATAATAAATTATGGAGATGTTAGCCTAGATGAAGAAATTGTATTGCCTAAGTTTGGTTATGCAGTAATAACAATTGAGTAGTTGGGTATACTACAAGAGGCCCTAGCAAGAAAGAAACATCAATAACTGCTCAAAAGGAGCATAGGCAGAAGCAAGCTTTGATTGAGATCAAAGATATTTTCTTAGATACATTTAGTTTGGCTACTACAAATAAAACCAAGCCTATCATTGAACAATTAACCAACATAGTGGAAAGAGTAGTGATAGAGAATTGGATACTGATGTCAAATTATTAGAATGGTCTGAAAAGAAGTTTCAAAATAAAGTGAATGACAAGATATCTAGTGAAATTTCACTAACACAAATTGCATTGGAAACTACGATAGAAAGTGTGAAGAAGGTACTAGAGAATATTTTCTCTCTGTACACCAAATTGTGTAATCCTACACTCTTCACACAAGAGATAAGGAATCACATCTTGAGCTTGGAAGTCAAATGTAATGATCCAGAGAAAAATTTCCCATGACTCTAGCTCAAAATGAGACACACTTTAGGACCCCTTTGCAAACCAAAAATCAGTTAGCATCATTACAAGTAGATGAAGCCAACATAAGGTCCAAACTAATTAGCATCTCGTATACATTGACTAGGTTATGTAGAAACACTTATCAAGAAAGACCTCAATCTTTCTACAATTGATGGCTTAGTACACCTTACTACTGAGCTAGCAATCCAAATTAAGTATGCGGAGGAAACTTGTGATAATTGGGATATAGCTCTTAAAATTATACTTGAGGTCCATAAATTTTTTTTTGGACAAATACACTATTAATGTATAACCCATTGATATTAGTTTTAGAAAGGGGGAGCAAGAGTAAGGGGGAGCAACAATGGGAAAGTAAGAGCAAGCAAGTAGAAAAAAGAGTAGAAAGAAAAAAAATAGAGAAAGAGTATCAATTGATGAAAATATACTCAGTAGGAGAAAGATAAGAAAGATTTTGATATAGAATATAGTATAGAGTAGATCAAACAAGTTTGGGGCAGTTATAAGATTTTGAGGTATAAGTCATGTCATAACATTTTGATATTTTGAAATTTTGTATAGAAGCTAAATAATCATTTATGTTATGCTCATAAGAATAAGAGTATTAATGTATGATCAAGTTTTTTTGACACTCATGTCAAAGGGGGAGATTGTTAATCTTAGATTGGCTTTGAAAAGTGAGTTTCAAAACACTTAAGTCATTTACTTAGTTCATGCCAAACAAGTGACATATGTCACGCACAACATGTAAATTAGATCATACTGAGTAAACAGTGATCGTTGAGTCACTCATATGTCGAGTCATTCAAGTGTTGAGTAGATAGTATGCATTGAGTGATTTAGGAGCTGAGTAAGAAATACATTCCTAGTCATTTAGATGTCAAGTGACAACATTGAAGTCACAATATGTGCTGAGCACTAGGGACTTTAGATGTTGAGTAACATAGTTTTCTTATAGTTGTTTGTACTGGCTCAAACTACTATGTAAACTATTTTTGGGCCAACCTAAGGACTGAATTATGATATTTTGGTGATAAGGATGAATCTTAATTGGGAATCCCTATGTATTACATGTACCCAATCAAGTAGAGGGAAGCTTTAAGTGGAAATATGGATGAATCACAACCATTGATTCATACCTAACCCTAAGTCACCTAGGTATTCTTAAGGAGGATAAATTCTAAACTTCTTATGCGTGAGTAAAAGGGTATGAATGAATGATCAAGGAGAGTTTTGCATGCACAAACTAGAACATTCATGGTGAGAAATGCATTATGATATGAATTGAACTGATTAGAGGAAGGAAACTGTGAACACAAGAGAGACATCTAATCAAGAAGGATTAAGTACACAATAGAATAGAGGTGATCTATCATAAAGCATTAGAGTGCTAATCATAGGATCATTGTTGAGACATTATAATAAGTGATTTAATTAAATCTCTTAACAGAGTAGTCCTAACAAGCTGTATTGAATCGTCTAACAAAGTGCTTACTTAATTGTCAATTGAAGTCCTTTAATTAGGCACACTTCTAATAGGGTGTTGAAATCCTTTAATAGGGTTACACCTAATAGTCTTTGTAAGCTTTTAATAGGGTAGACCTTTCACAAGGTAGATCATGTTTCATGATCAAACATTGTAACCTTCATTGGATACAATTTATTACTGCAGTAGTGAAGATTTGTGGGTGTCATCCCCACCCATTTTTACCTTCTCATTAGAGGGTTTCTGATTAATCATATATTGTGTCATGTACATGTGAATGCTTAATTGTTTACATACTTTAGATGCATATGCTTTATGTGGTATTTCAATTTACTTATTGAATATGTGAGATGGATGTGGTGAATATTTTATGGGTTAAAGTTCAAAGAATTGATTCACAACCCCCCCCCCCCCCCCCCCCCCCCAAACAAAATTTTACCTTTCCTATTGTAATTCCAACAATCAGACATCTCTATTTCACTCTTTTTCAATATTTCCTCTACTTTCCCTTGCCAACTAGTTGCTATCTTCCTCGCATCCTCCAATTCCTTCTTCAAATCTTGAATTGTACTTGAAGGAGTTACCTCTTTTTTCTTCTCATCCTCAAGTTCCCTTTTCAAATCATGGATTGTCTTTGTAGTTGACTCCTCCTTTTTCTTCACATTGTCCAATTCCTTCTTCAAATCATGGAGTGTGTTTGCAGTATGAGCAGACTCCTCTTTATTTGTGTTCTCCAATTATTTCTTCAAATCAAGGATTTTATTTACAGTTGACTCCTCTTTTTCCTTTACATTCTCCAATTCCTTCTTCAAATCAAGGATTATCTTTGTATTTGACTCCTCTTTTTTCTTCATATTCTCCAATTGCTTCTTTAAATTATGGATTGTGTTTGCACTAGACTCCTTTTTTTCTTCTCATTCCCCAATTCCTTCTATAAATTATGAATTATCCTTGCATTAGACTCCTTATTTTTATTTTCATTCTCCAATACCATCTTCAAATTATGGATTGTATTTTTAGTAAAGGGGTATTTTTTCCTTTCATTCTCCAATTCAATCTTCAAATTATTATTTTCCTTGACAATAAAGTCTAGGTCAACTTTTATTTTATTGTTTACCTATGCACTACTCTCTATGGACTTGAACAACTATGTAGTAGAGGATTTTGAAATTTTGAATTTTTTTTTTTACTCATCCAATCCTTTAGTTAGATTTTTCAGTTGTTCATTCATCTTTTCTTGTTGGACAATTGTCTCTATAGAAGAAGAATTCTTTATCCTATTTTGCAATTATTTGAACCTATTGTCTATTGTTTTCTCTTTGGTCTCACATTATCAAGGTCTACCTTTAACTTTTCTATTTGTTTTGCAAGCCTTTTATTTTCCCTCTTCAATTTTAGAAGTGTAGAGTAGACCATTTTGTTTCTCTCTTTTGATATATTGATTTGGTCAATATTTTTCACTTTTGAGATTAAAGGTTGTTAACTTATATATCATTACAATTTATTATATTTTTTGGTGGATTATTATCTCTAGCTAGGGGTATAAAAGCCATTAAGTTCATCATTTTGGTGTATGGATCATATGTTGGAAATATATTGTTACTATATCTCTGATGTTCAACAACTGTATCACTTTTCAAAGTCTTCATAATTTGCCTATTTATTTTGCTTGTCTGGTCAAAATTTTTTGAAAAGTCATTTAAACTAAAATTTGGGTTTGCTAACATAATTGAGTGTTGGAAAGGTGAATTAGCAGTTATATTGATGTATGCTCCTCTAATTCTAGTTACACTTACTCCACCTATAGTTTTATTTTGAGGATTTCCAATATACTAAAGATGATTGATTCCAAATCTTGGTGTTGTAGGACTATTTTCAAATTTTCTTCTAGAAGCTACCGGTGCATACATTGGTGAAGTAACCACTAACATTGCTTGCATTGTTATTGTCACAACATTTTTCTTTTCTACACAAGGTTCACCCATGCTAGTGACAACACTAGTGCCAGTGGGATCAACTACAATTGGGTTTGAAGATTTAACAAAAAAAATCTTGAGATAACCTTCAGAAGTAGATGTATAATATTTTTTTCCCTTTCTAGATGAATCATTTTCAATCTCATTAGAGAGTCCAATGGCTGGTTTACTTCCACTTTTGGATGGGTTTGGTACTGCAATTAGATTCCAAATCCCTTCACCATTTGCACCAATGGGCCCTATACCTACATAACCCATGTTTTGTATAAGACTTGCCCCTTTACTATACATTTATTTAATAGAATCACTCATTTTAAGTTAAATAATATGCTTGGTTGACTTGGGATCCTGAGTGTCTTAATGTCTTCATTGGAGTTGAGGTCCTTCTATCTTTGACTATCACTGTCACTACAAGTGCCAAACTGATATACTATAGATGGATGCTCTTTATTCCAATAATTACTAAAAAAATCATCCTCCTCAATTTCCTCAAAACCAGTTGAGGTCTTTGGTTCACCCAAATTTTGCCTCATTTTTCAAAAATCAATCATCTTGGTTTGACACCATAATTCAGATTTACATGCATCTTTAATTTATTTCAACATAGAACTCTTAGAAGGTTGAGATTATTTCTTGTAGAAATTTAATTATGTTAGAGGCTTTTATTTGTGTGACTCTGATATGTGCAATGTAATAATTTGAGATGACAATTCTTGCATTGAAATATTATTCTCTATTGCATGTTTCTCCATCTCTTTCTTAACCTCATCCCATGAATCCATGTTTTTTTAATTTTTCTATCAATGGCATCTCCTGATGTTGATATTTTCTTGTAGAGTTCCCATTGGCAATGAGTATTGTTTTAATTATGTTCAGTAGGTTGTAATTGCAGTGACTAACAAAATCAAAGCTAAAAAAATTTACCAATTCATTTCTCACTTTGAAAGCCTTTCTCTCGAATGTGAGGAAATGTGAAAGGAAAAGAAGAAAATATCATTTTCTTTTGTTGTCCATTGAAAAGTTCATCTATGATCTCCATCTACCATACATATTCCAATGTAAAAACCCTTTTTGTACACATGCATTGGAAGTTTTCATGGTTCAACCACTGAACTATAAAACCTTAACACAATGTAGTCTTCCATGAAGAACCAGTCAGCCAATTGAATTTGACTTCCCAGCTAAATGCAATCTTTACAAGAAACAAGCAATCTAGGCATCAAAGTACCTATTATTTTTGGTAAATAGGTACAAAAAATAATTCTACAAAATGGTTGTAGTTATTATTGTTACTAGTCATCCTAATCTTATGTGTCTGCTCATATACCAAACTTAGAATCTCTGATTTCTTCTGGGTTTTCTTGTCAAACTTATAGGTCTCAATATCAAGCTTCTTGTTCTTAGTATCAAATATTGGGTGATGCTTTGCAAAAAGAAGGCAGCACAAGTAACTTGTGAACCTAAATATCTTCATCTTTCCTATAGTTATACTTTGTTTAATCATTAGTAATTATTCTTGCATAGATTCAACAATGTGTTGAACATAATTATATCTTACTTCTACCTTCTCAACTGATTGATCTCGACAATGGATATTATAAATCATTTCAAGAACACTGGCCTCCAATTTATTTTTTCTATACAATCCCAGACAAAATGATAAAAAAGAAATAGTATTCTAAACCCATGACACAAAAATATCATACTGATAAGGAGGCTTATGGTCTATGTCTAGTGTAACAGTAACACTAATATGATCAATAGATGACTCTGAGTTTATTAAACCCTTAATATATGAATCTTGAAAAACTCTATCTAGATTGTCATAAGCTAGTGCTAGTTTATCCAAATCAATGCACTTGTTAAAGCTTTCTAGTTTAAACTCTAGCCCTAGGTCTAATAGAGAGAAAAAATCACTCTCGGTTATGAATAAAATTTCCTCTAAGTATTTTGGTTTAAAATTTCTTTTCTATTTTCATATAACTTTGAGCACATACTATTACAATTTTAGGGCAAGAGAATACTTTGGATACAATGAGGTTTGCTAATCCACTAACCAAAGCAACTAGTTTTCTTTATGTGTATCAATACTTTTATTATATTTGAAACTTATTAAAAAATGAATGTATAATTCCCATGATTCTCAAATCTCCATGGATAATAGGATCAAAAAATATCATGACATTCATTGATGAAACCTAGGGTTTGTAGCACTTGTTTGAGTTCTATAATGTCTTTCTTTTCCTTTATACTTGCACTCATACTAGAGGTTTTTGACTTTGTTTTGCTCATGCCTGCTACTAGTTATTACACAAAATTCTTCTTCAAGTCCTATTTTAAAAAATTCTAAAGTGCAAACCTAAGACAATAAGATTTCTATTGCTATAATTGCACTGCAAAAAAAAATTAAATACCCAAAATCAAGATTTGAGATTCAATAATACTAGTGTTAGCAGATACTTAGATAATTAGTGTTATCTTGTAATACTCAAGTTTCAAACTTTTAATCTTCAAAATAGAAAAATGGAATTCAATCACATCTTTGAAAATTTGAAATTTGAAAACCCTATGGTATCGAACTCTCAAGAACTCTAAACTTCGTAGTCTAAAAAAATAAAAGTAAAAGGTTAATAGTTAAAAGTTAAAATGCAAGCAATTAATGGTTTAAAGTATTGTACTTTGTACAATCTACATGATTCTGGATGTTTCTTGACAACAACAATAGAATTCCCAAAATTTTCCCAAACTTCATCTCGAGTCATTGATCTTTCTTTTACTTAATAGTTGGGATTAACTAATAAACAAGACTAAACATAATAACTAAGTCCTAACACTTAATCAAGCATTGCAATGACCCGACATGTGTCACAATTCTAGATGAAACTAGACACATGGGAAAATATTCCCCAAATTGATCTAAAATTCATCTTGGGTTGTCGATCTTTCTTTTAATCAATAGTCGAGACTCGAACATAACAATAAGAAAGAAGTTTGGACTACACGTATCCCAATTTTGGGTAGACATAGAATTTAACTTAGATCTTTTAAAATTTGGCCCAAAATAGAGTCACGGTCCTTGAGCTATCATTCATTGAATGGTCCACATCAATTCATGAATCGTCATTTAAATTAGAATTTATCTTACTATTGGACAATGCAAATTTAAATTTAAATCACAAAGTGTAGTAACCATTTGCACACATTTTAACTAAATTATTTAGTTAAAATAGACAAATTATTTGAATTTCTTGTCAATTTCCAAAATCCCTTATTTGGGTTAGAATAAAATTAAACATGTAAAATTAATTAAACATCAAATTTTCAAAAATATAAAATTATAATTTGTAAATTGTACAATCAATTATCATTCATCAATCAATAATTGCTTGATAATTATAACTTAATTTAATAATCACAACATTATTACTTAATTTAAATTAGTTTAGATTATAATCAATATTTGCTAAATTGCTCTAGCTTGATAATGATAACTTAATTTAAATTCAAATAACCATGACATTTTTCATTTAATTCAAAATATGATAAAAAAAATTAAAAAATTATGATGATTGTGATATTTAAATAAATTTAGATTTGAAAATAGGAAGTAATGAATTAATAAATTAATAATCAATATTTTATATGAACATTTATATATAAGTTATAATTTAAACTCTTTTCTTCAAATCAAATTTCAATATTATTTATACAATTTAAATTGCATGATCAAGAATCATGACTCATGATGTTACATGTATCATAAACTTAACTTTAACAAACTATTTTTTATTTGTTTAATATTTTAAAAAAATTAATAATAGTAAAAACTATTAACTTGCATGACCCTAACCCCACGTTCATATATTATCAAAATTTATAGGTTTTGAAATTTAAATGACATAAATGTATAAATATTACAAATTTTCATTGGATAATTTTCAATTGAATATTACTATAAATCATTAATCAAATATGAAACTATAAAGGGATTGTTGAAACCCTTTTTTTGTTTCTAACTTTGTAATAGTTAATTTTTTATAACAAAGTCACAAACTAATGTTTGAATAGTGCATTCAAAAGCCAAAAATAGAGTCATAGACTAGCAGGAATAATGATTTGAGAAGCCAAAAACTATTATTTTCATTAATTCTATTTAAGATTGTACAATGTACAGATTCATAGCATAGATATTCAAAATAGTTGATTAAATATGATTTTACTATTTCATAATTTGCATTCAAGAGCAGGGGCCAATCCTAAGTAACTACTTATCATTTGTATAAAAAACAAATATCTTTAAAAAAAATTGCCCTGAGGGAAAGGGTCAAGGAAACAAGAAGTTGAATAGGGAGCCAGGGAATAGGGAGCATCAGCAAGCTGAGGGCTTGAAGCTTTCAATCAGAAAGGTCTTCAAGCCCTTCCATGAGGAATCTCTTGGAGATGATAATGTCATTGAACTCATCCAACCATGTGAAGTTGGTGTCATTGATGTCATCCAACAATAGCCACTTCTGTATTAAATCCCTCCTGAGTTGCCCCCACTTCCAATAGTGAGCCAATTGGTGTTCATTCATGTCAAATAGGAAGGGATGCTTCTATGCAATGCTCCCTATGCCTTGCTCCCAACACTTGTCTACTACATCTGCAAAAGGGATGCCAATGCTCAACCCTGGTACCTTCTCAACCAATACAAGAATTTTGAAGTCGCCTGCTAAAAATGTTTCTTTAAAAATGTTACATAGAAACATGAAAATGTCTACTTGATTACCTCCAAGGTCGAGAAAAGACATGAGCTAATGGGAGGTAATATCTATGGACACACATTACCTCTTCTCATTTCTTAAGAATTCATGGCTGAGGACCACGAACAAAGCATAATGAATAAAAAGACCTATGGCATCTTCCTTGCAAACCATGGCTAGGAAATCCTCAGGTATCATGTCCAAAAAGGTCTTTTGTAGACCCATTGTGGTGCATTTCAATTGAATTGGTGCATCCATGACAATTAAAAACCTAAGATTCTAAGAAACTTTGCAAACCAAATTGAAAATTTGAGAAATGATAGTGAAAGAGAAATTGAAAAGACTCTTTGATAATAATTGCATTTAATTGTTCAACATTCATGATCTTTTATATCATTTATTTTCATATTCCTATTAGTTTTCAAGTGTGAGAAATGTACTTGCATTAATGTTGAATAGTCGAAGTGCCTACCAAGATGGCTATAAATGGTATGTAATAACTATAATTGTCAGTAACACATTTATGAATTTAATATTGATAGGATGTTCACTACATTCTAGTTAATGGTTCTCATGTAAAACTTTCCATGTGTCTCCATTCCAAAGAATTTCATGTGGCTGTAGGTATTTTCAAGTAACTGGTCTCAAATTGCATCTTCTTTCATTGATCTCTAATTAATC
This sequence comes from Cupressus sempervirens, assembly GCA_028749045.1. NCBI lineage: Eukaryota > Viridiplantae > Streptophyta > Pinopsida > Cupressales > Cupressaceae > Cupressus > Cupressus sempervirens. The sequence goes on from CM053785.1 coordinate 340,743,741, forward strand.
AATGGTTGATAAAACTAACGTATTAATGATACCAAAGTGATGATATCCAAGTTGGTAATGGTGACATTGACATTATTAATATTAGACAATACACTAGTCAGTACTTAGTACACTTGGTAACCATAAAGCCTTAAAAGTTTAGTAGCCAATATACTTGCAAATTCACTTTCAAATTAAACAATTTTTTAGTTTACCACTAAAGATTAGCCAAGACCATGACTATTTGTTTTCCTACAAAATAAGTAATTTTCCTTTGACATTACAATCTCATTTTTGGCAAGGCAAAAAATAGCCATCATTTATTTATCTATCAACAAGATTTTTTTTTTAATTTGCTACATTTAAAATGATTTTTGTTAGGGAAAGGAAAAAATTGCCAACATATAATATTTTATTTCCCTACATGAAGGAAAAAAAATCTCCCTCTACATTAAAATTTCCCACCCATAAAATGTTGGATTTGCCAGGATAGGGGTGTCTTAAAGTTATCCTTGCAAGATGTACAAGGCATTGTCTGGTTTAAAACAAGTACTTTGAGCATGGTATGAAAGACTCCACTCATATATGATGTGTGTTGATTTCATTAGAACTATTCAGAATACTAACTTCTAATTGAAGCATATATCTAAAGATAAGGTATTACTAGTTGAAATATTTGTTGATGATATCATATTTAGAGTAAATGAGATAATGTATAGATCATTCACTAATGAAATGAGGGAGGAATTTGAAATGTCACTGATTGAAGAAATCAAATTCTTCATTGTCTTACAAGCTTAATAGAGCAAGGATGGGATATACATAACACAATCAAATTATACTAAGGAGATCTTGAAAATTTTTGGGATGGAAGACTCAAGACTAGTTGGTACATTGATGATAACTGGATGACAATTATTAGAGAAGATGACTGTACCAAGTTAAATGATACACTATATAGATCAATGATTGGTAAGATAAAGTAAGCAATACATAGTAGACATGATATTTATCATTTTGTCGGTATTATGGAAATATTTCCTTCTATTCCTGAAGAGACACATATGATTGTTGTGAAGAGAATCTTTAGATATTTGAAAGGAATTAAGGATTATGACTTATGGCACAAAAAAAATACATATTTTGATTTGAAATTTTATACTAATGTTGATTAGGTAGGCAATGTGGATGATAGAAAAAGAACAAGTAGAGGAGCTTTCTTCTTAGAAGAAAGATTGGTGACATGGATAGGTAAAAAGAAAAGTTGTATTTCATAGTATATTGTTGGGGTTGAACATGTTGTTGCAATTAATTTTCAAACATTATGTGGGTCAAATGGTTTCTTGAAGGGACAGAAGAATAAGTAAATGCTCCTATGAAAATCTATTGGGATAATATCAGTGATATAAACATCTCTAACAACAATGTGATGTATTCCAAGACAAAGCATATATCAATCAAGTATCACTATTTGTGAGAGAAAGTTTAGGAGAGATTAGTAAAGTTGGAATATGTTGTTATTGTTTTCCTAATATGCTGGAAATGTAATAGCACTGACATAATTTTTGGTATGTACTTTCCAAATGGCAGCCATCTCTCTAACATAGGATGAAGTATGGGTAGACATGTCAATTCATTAGAATGTAATTAATATAATGACAAATAATTATCTCATATATTTAATATCTTAATATATATATATTATATGTCACACTTTTATATATGTATGTATGTATGTATATGTATGTATGTATGTATGTATGTATATGTACATATATATACATATATATATGTACATATATATATATATACACACACACATATATATATATACATACATACATACATACATACATATATATGTATATATATAGATACATATATATATACATACATACATACATACATACATATACATATATATATATATATATATACATACATATATATATATATATACATACATACATATATATACATACATACATACATACATATATATATATATATATATATATATATATATATATATATATATATATATATATATATATATATATATATTATTAACACTCCCTCTTAGCTAGGGAAGATAAACAAGATTCATACACAATATGAATAACATATTACCTCATCATAAATAACAATTTCTAGAATATCAACTCATTTGACTTCTTGGTTGATTGAATGTCAACTTATGTGGCAAATGTTAACTCATTTTACATTCAGTCGATGCTACAAATATCAACACACTTAGTTTTACATATCACCTAACTCATGATATGAGGAATCACTTAAACATGAGATACTTAGTTTTACATACCACCTAACTTATGGTATGAGGAATCACTTAACACGTGATACCTAGTTTTACATATCACCTAACTTGTGATATGAGGAATCACTTAACATGTGATACCTATTTTTACATATCACCTAACTTATGATATGAAGAATCACTTAAACATGTAACACCTAGTTTTACATATCACCTAACTGATGATATGAGGAATCACATAACACATGATACCTAGTATTTCATATCACCTAACTTGTGATATGAGGAATCACTTAACATGTGATACCTAGTTTTACATATAGCCTAACTCATGATATGAGGAATCACTTAACATGTGATACCTATTTTTAGATATCATCTCAATATGATATCAAAGATATGGTATGACCAATACTAACTGTATGCATGAATATGTGGCCTCTGCTAACACACACACTTCAACACGGTCTTTGTATGCAGATTCATCCTGGAATGAACATTGGATTGTTCATTCAAAATTTACCCTGCAAAGCGACCTGTTGCCTTCTATCTAAAGGGAATTGTTTATCAGATATCCTCAGATTTGAGGTGTTTAAGCAACCAGACCCTCTAAAAATGAAAGATTTGACAATGAAATTAAGCTAAGAATGAGTATGCAGATTAATCTAGAATGAAAGATGCAATGTAATCTAAGAACAAATAAAGCAAACTAGATTAAGCATATGCATGATTAAACTAAAATGAGATTAAACTAAGAATGAGAATGTATGCAAGAAATGTAACTAAATGTGAGCATGAATTTCAACAGCAATTCGATAGCAAATCAATTCATCCTCTCCAAAATGAAGAGATGAGGATCTCTTAAATAGACTTTCCTGGAATCCATCAACGGTAGAGATCGATTTGGATCAACGGTCAGGATTGAAGATGAGGTTCAGTCATAAAGGGAGATTCCCAAATTAAAGGGAGTTAATAGATTTAATTTGAGTAAAATAAGGAGTTAACTATTTTAATTTGAGTAGAAAAAGGAGTTAACTACTTTAACTCATTTTTGATCAATAGTGAACTGAAAATTTCCCATTTTGAACTGAAGAGAGATTTTGTTGAGATATTTAATTTAATAAAATGAGATATGCTCTCATAATTACTTTTTCTATTTAATTAAATAATCTTTAATTAATTAGAGACACTTTTCTTATTTAGTTAAATAACTTCATTTAATTAATTAGGAATGGCTTCCTATTTAATTAAATAACTTTGTTTAATTAATTAGAAGTAAGTACTCCATTTAATTAATTAATTTCATTTAATTAATTAGAAATACCTTTCCCATTTAATTAAATAATTAAATTTAATTAATCAAGATAGGCATATTTATTAAATTAAATAAATTTAATTCCATAATACATTGGCCTTAGGATATAATTTAATTTAATTAAAGTATAAATACTTAATAATTAAATCAAGTAGATTTAATGCGACTAATATGAGTACGTACTATAGGAATTAAATAAGAAATATGATGAATGCAGATTAGGGTTTTCCAACATCTAACAATTAAGTCAAGTAGCGAATAGCAGAATGAGAATTGCCTATTAGAATAGGACTTAAAAATTATCAGAAATAGACCAGAATTGGTATCATGGCAATGAGCCAATTTTGGGGTATTACACTAACAAGTCTCATGATATTCACCATAACTCAAAAATTGTTCCAAGGTAATTTGCACTTACCATGTAGGAACATTCATAATGAAATGTGATTGGTTTCAGCCATCACACAATATCTATCATGATCTAGAAGATCATGGTTTGTTTAAGGAACTAAATCTACCATGCTAGAAATTATCTACCATGATTTGTTTCAGACAACACACAATGTTTATCATGATAGAAGATTAAGTTATTGTAAGATTGTCTAACATCAATAAATACAAGTAATAATCATTTAGAAGTTGTCAATTCCTCATGATTTACATAGGGCACATTAGGCACTGAATGATTTCAATGGTATAATAATCAATTAAATCAAGTTTACCCCATAAGTGTTTCACCTTCAATAATGAATCTCCCTCTCAATCACTATGATCAAGATTGTCACAAGTTGATTGAACCTATATACTCCCTCTAAAGCTCAAGTTCATTGACATTTTGACCTCTTTGAAGATGTTAGACTCTCTATAAATCCCCATCTAAATCTAAATTACATATGCTTCCGTCCTTGTGTTTCAAATATTTCCTTTCATAAAGTGAGCTCCTATAGGAAATATAACACATGAATCAATTTTCATCCTTCATTCCACCTTAAATACATATGTGTGGGACTTGATGCTTCTTATGCTCATAGGACCCACTTCCCTTTTAACTTGTTTCTTAGATTCCAATCTTATATCCTCTTCATGCCTAGTCACATATGAGTATTGACAATAGTATGTTTGCCTCCCTATTTAATAATATATATCGAATTAATATTGTCCTATATATAAAATTGGGTAGGTCAAATAATGTTCAAACTCTCCTTATTTGTTGGTGCTCCAATTTGGACATTTTATACTTCCACATGTGTTCTCCTTATCTACAATCTATGATTACTTGTTCAAATGGCTCATGCTCCTCACTCATGCCACAAATTGGATTAGTTATGGAATTTTTCATTTGTTTGACAATTCATTAACATGTGTTGGTTTCAAACATCATTGCCATCTTTAATCTAGTGCTAATAATTTACAAAGTTCTTGGACAAGTTACATGTGTTGTACTTCTTATGCCATTCCTAGTCTACAATTTTGTCAACTAGTTGTTACATTAGATCAAACACGTCTTACTCTAGTGGATTATTTTGAAATTTCATCATAAACCTTCAATTATGTCCCTTGATTAGGAATGCAATTTTATTGCTAATAGTCAAAAATTACATTGATCAAATTGGAGACTTGAGCAGTCATGACATCTATAAAAAGGATCAAAATAAAGATCCCACAATTTTACTTTTGGTAGTAAGTCTAAGGTTGGCATCCTTCGAAGATCACATATCTATGTGATCCACACACTGCCAATCAAATTCAGTACTTGTGAATCAACCCTAGTGTGCACACATTGGGCATGTTTTATTGCATATTCTTTAGTGATCCATATTTTATATTGCATGTGATCTCTATAGAATCAATCCTTGTTGGAGATCACATTATATCAAACTAAGCACTCTGAGAACCATTTTGATCACTCTCGATCTCTACTAATTTCTACAACTTGGAGACCTTGATCTACATTATCTGACATTCTCATCCCCTTGAGTGACATTTCAATTCAACTATTGGAGATATCATAGACATTTGATCTCTCACACATAGTGAGAACTCATTTTGTGAGCCCTTATTTACACCCATTGTTGTAGCATTGGAGCTAAATGATGACACAGTGACACCAAATTTAGGGCATCGATCAAATAGCCTAGGCAAAGCAATTTGTGGTTTTCACTCATTTTCATAAACACATCTATACATTGCATTCTCTTCCAAATTGAACATTGTATGCATCCAGTGTACAAGTTGTACACAGTATAATCATGCATTCATGAGACTTTAAAGAAAAATGTAGATAAAATGACAACAAACTAGACCAAACCCAAGATATTATTGTCAAAGTGTAAACTCTACGAGCATCTCATGTTTCCCTAACTATAACTACTAAGAAATCTCTTAGACCAGCATCTCAGTGACAATGCTAGAATGGGAGTATGCCTAAAATGTAGATCTACAAGAATGCATGCAAGATCTATGACTAAAATGTAGATTATATGTGGAAAACAACTCTTAGAATTCTATCAAAGTGGACATAAAACGAGCTAAACATATAATAAATGATGCTAAATAACATAAAAATAATGCCAAAATACTATCAACTTGCTAGAATGATAATGCTTAAATGATAACTCAAAATGGGCCTATAGTGCAGATGCCTAAAACTTGGGTCCTTTTGGCTCTTTGATTTCCCTCCTATTTATAGTTTTTGGAAGGGGTTGGAGTAAGAATTAGGGTTTCCACCTTTGACTGGTGGATAGAATTGAAACTAAAAATATCTCATAAGAGACCATGAGGAAGAGTCCAACAGACTTGGTTTTGAGGATAAATGAGGTTTTTCCAATTCTTTTAAATGGCAAAAGGGGGATTTTCATTTTTGTGAGGATAAATGACTTTATTGATTTAATATATGTCTTATTTATTTTTAAAATTTTATCTTTTACTTTCTCCCTTTTTGAATTTCATTTTATGATTTTGAATTATTTTTCTCCTCTTTTCAAAGTTGATTTGGGTCTTGTTGATTTGATAGACGATTGATGGCCTGATTTGATTTTTGATTTGGAAGTTTTTTGTGTTCTTCTAATTTCTTACTTAATTTGCATTGATTGATTCAAATTGCATAATTCAGGTCTTTTCCAATTTTTGGGTGTCTACAAATGCCACTCTTTAAGCTAATATGTGAAGCATATTAGTTCAAAGATTGTCTTGATTTCTTTATTTTAGGTCAAATTCTAATGATTGTATGTATGTTTGTTGGTGTTTTGACATTTCAAAATTTTCATGGTGTCTATTTGTTGATGGCTTGATGTTTGATCCTTGATGATTTGATGTTTTGATTTTCATTGATTCTGTTGATTGATGTTGCAATGTTTTTACTTAGATATCCTGGTTTTGGTTGATTTGATGTTTGAATTTTTGGCTAGGGTAGAACATTTTTTATTTTTTAGAAAATTTTGATGCCCTAGTTTTGATGCCCCAATTTGATATGGATATACTACCCCCTCAGAAATGAAATTGGAAAAATAGATGTTCAAAACAAAAATATGGATATTCCAATTTTATTTCTAAAAATATTGATGAGAACAAATAACGGTACATTAGGGTAGAATTAATCAAATGATATGGGATGGATAGAAAATAATGCCCCCCTTGGGATATAAAGTAGGAAAAATGAACATGTCCATCTCAAGATATAGAGTAGGACAACTAACTAATTCAACAATGTGTTTCAACAAAGTGATGTGTAAATTCAATCAAGTGATGTTGGATAGATAGAAAATAATGCCCCCCTCAGGATTCAGAGTAGGGAAAACTAATATGTCCATCTCAAGATACAAAGTAGGACAAATTGAAGGTTCAAGATAGGACCATTAGCTAAATAGCTAGATTTTGAGATTTGATTGATTTTGGATGATCACTTGTGATGAGAAATTGATGTTGTTCTTTGGTGTTCAATTGTTCAAGATGGGATGAGTGCCCCTAGTGATTAGGCACCTTTAGATCAGACATAGAGAGATGATATATATGATGTGACACAAGGGTGATTTTTGGAGCTTTTGTGTTCATTTTATTGGCTTATCATGTATGTCATTTATGATGAGGACTCTTTTATGTTGAGACCTTCTAATGTTGATGATTCGATCTTTTTGATATATGAGATATTTGAGCTAGTTGATTTTCAGACATGTGTATTTTTTATATCATGGACTCATGTACACATGTCATGATTTGATTTGATGGATATGATATATATATGCATGGTGATGATGTCATGAGGAGATAAAGTCCATGATAGTTGAGTGCTAAAAGCTAGCCTTGATATTGATGTTGTTGTTTATTATTGGATAACTAGTCATGAATTTTTTGAATGATGTTGTGAAGGCCTTCTTGTGTAATCCTAATTTATGTGTCAATCATTTGTTTTCAAGGAACCAAAGATGAAAATGCAAACTAAATGAATGCAACTAAATTTTTGTAAAGAGATGCAAATTAATTGTCATCATAGAGCATGTGATAAAAATAACTAAGTACAACCACCACTAGCTCAGCTATAGTGTTATGAATACTATGTCACATTGAGAAGTACTAGCAAATATGAACAATGTACATGAAAATATGAAAACTACTAGAAAATAGAATTCATAGCCGCATAAGAATAAAAATAGGCATGCAAACAATCACATGTTAGATTAAAGACCTTACCTAAGATAGCACAAAAAATTGGTCAAGATACACGTGGCTTTCCAAATGAGAGGAGGAACTTACAAGTGGACACCAAAAATGCACAAAATCAAAGGATCACTCTAGTTAAATAGTGAAAAACCAATAAAATATCATGACTTCATCTTGATACCTCTAGTCAAGCACATCATCGAGGCACTAGAAGTACATAACAATGAAGAAAACCAGTAATTGTGGACTAGGTGTGCTACCAGTTGTGTGTAATAGTGTCGAGTTTGTTCAGTCCTTCCTAGAAGCAACTATTGTACCATTCATATAAGAAAGTGTGGGATGTTTTAGTAGTGATTTAGTAGTGGGTTCTTTTGGGCGATGTGCATCAGTGAAAATTAGGGTGTCTAAGTGTTAGAGCCAAGGATCAAGTGGACCTAGTAATAGTGTAGTAGGATGCAGAGGGTGGATGCATGGTAGGATCAGTAAAGAACAAGTCTTAGGTGAGTGATGGCTATAAATAAGTGGATATCATGGGGATGGAACAAGGCAAGATGAAGAGTAGAATGGGGCTATCAAATTTATTGAGAATTTTGAGGAAGCATGTAAGTGAAAGTATGTTGGGCTCACTAGATTAGTCCTATCAGGAGGGTGATGCTAGCCTGGGAAGGTGGATTAGGCAAGGGCACTAAGCAAAATGCATTCAGCAATCCTCTGAGGAGTTAGTGTGTCAGTCAGAACTGTAAGTATTAATTCCCAAGCTAGGTGAAGCAAGTCATGTAGGGAAAGGGTTAGCACAAACCAAAGAGTTAGGCATTAGGGAAAAAGAAATACCCTTGTCAGCGTTAATGATGTTGTTAGGGACTACAGTGAAATAGGCATTGCAGGTGGTATTGGATGATGAACTAATGATGCAGGTGGAGAATAGTTCACCTAGGATGATGAAGAGTATGTCAGGAGTGGAGGAGGAGGAGGCCAGGGAGATAAAATTATTGAAAAGTCCATAGGAGAAGCTCCAGAGGATGCAAAAGGCATTAGTGTGGATGAGGTAATGAGTGGAACATATTAGTTGATTAGCCTCAGGATGTTAGGACAAAGGATCAATAGCAGAGGAAGTGAGCAGTGTAAATGTGGAGTGAGGCGAGGAGCAAAGATCAATCATCAAGGGATGTGGAGGAATTACAAAGAATGTTAGCTACAGAGAATGTAGAATAGGATGTCATGTTTTTGTTGGGATTGATGGAGAAGGTGCGAGAAGATGGAGCACAAATGGAGGCAAGACAACTTCAAGCAGTGGTGGATGTAGAGTGAGTGTAGGTGCAATCACTAGAAGCAAAACTATGTGTGGAGCAATCACAGGTAGAGGGAAATGACATAGGAATGTGGGAGGAGTGGTTGTAGTCTCAGAGGTTGTAGGAATCTCTAAAGATGGTGAATTGGGTTTAGAGAGTGCACAAAATGAGCTGGTGTTGTTGCAGTCATAGTCTAAGTCATTTAGGGAGGCAATTGCAAAATCAAACTCCCTATCATTGAAGTTGCACGAGCAGTTAGCATTAAGTAAGGGGAAGGTGAGACAATTGCATTAGTGATTAGATGAGGCAAAAATAGACATGGAGCATTGGAAAATGGTGATCACAACACCATGAGTAAACAAGTTGGTGGAGAATATATTTGTGGAAATGCACCGGATAGTGAAGGTACATCGAGAAGCTACATATTATATGGAACATTATTATCAAGCATTTCTGAATGAGGACTAGCAAGAGACATAGTTCATGGATAGGGAATTTACACAACTATTGAATGCACAATTAAGTGGTGGGAGGTTTCTAATTCCCATGGATGTGGTGTAGGTACGTAGAGGACTGATGCTTAGAGCTTCATCTTCTAGAGCTAGATTGGAAGAAGCACTATTGATTGGACATGCTATCTTGCCACCTCCACTAGGGAAGCCAAAATAAAGTCTGTCAGATGTTTTTGGAATGTAATGTTGTCATCGTAGTAAAATAAAATTTTGTGTTTGTGGTTGTGGCAATCAAAGGGACATCTAATGTTGATTGTAATGTATTATCATGTTTGTTTTTGGTATTTTCAAAATATATTTGGATGTTTTTAGCATTTTGAGGAATATGTGAATGCTTTTAGGAATTTTGATAGATATTTGAACTTGTTTGTGATATGTGATAAATGTTGGAATGGTTTCAATCTCCATAAAAGTGAGAACAATATGATCCGCAGAGTAAGGAAAACCTTTATTGGTATGTGGGGAAACAAGATGTTTGTATAGGCTGTTAATGAAAGATGAGGACATATTTGTGTAATATTTAGGGAGCCATGATATGTAAGGCATAATTTTGTGTATATTAATAGACTTTGCGAATGATTATATGGTTGATATTAGAATGTTTCTCTAGGTGTGTGTCAAGATGGACACTCACAAGGCCTATGAAAAGGTGTTTGGGGCCCAAAAAGGACACCTAGGCCTCAAGAAAGGCAAAATAGGGCCTTGAAAAAGGTGCTTTAACCCAGAAAGCCATTTTTGGGGCCCAAAAGGATGCCTGGGCCATGAAAAAGGAAAAATAGGGCCTTGGAAAAGGGTGAAATAAGGCCTTAAAGAAGGCGCTTTGGCTTACGAAGGCATTTTGGGGGCCCAAAAAAGGCAAAATCGGGCCTTGAAGAAGGCACCTTGGCCATAAAAGGTGCTTGAGGGGCCTGGAAGAGGCGTTTGGGGCCTAAAAAGGTGCTTGAGGGGCTTGGAAAAGACATTTGAGGCCTAAAAAGGCACTTGAGGGGCCTAAAAAGGTGCTTAAGGGGCCTGTAAAAGGTGTCTGAGGTTTTAAAAAGGCACTTGAGGAGCTTGAAAAGGCATTTAGGGCCTAAAAAGGTGTCTAGGCCTAAAAGGGCACTTTAAAGAGCCTAACAAAGGCATCTTGGCATAAAAGGCACTTGAGGGGCTTGAAAAAGGCACTTGAGGAGCAAAAAAAAGGTGTCTCGACCTAAAAAGGTGCTTGAGGGGCTTGAAAAAGGTGTTTGGGTGCCTGTAAAGGAGCAAGGGGGTTAATAAGCTCTCATGCTTATGCTTGCTTATTTTGTGCCCCCTGGTAGGTGATGATGAAAGAGTCCAACAGATACCTGGGCTTTTGAGATAGCATTGATATATTTATTAAAGGAGTTTGGATCAATCGTGGCAACTGCAACATAACTAAGACTAGTAATCCATTGGGAATTGTTGTTCTTGACAAGAGGAAGGAAAATGAGACTCTATTGAGGCCTCTTGTGCTATTCACATTGTGCTAGATTTTTTAGAGCCTAGCAAGATGTTTCAAGACATAATTATGTTGCTTATTAATACTGTTGAGGCACGCTTATTATTTTTCCAAAGGTAATGAAGCCATAAAAATGTCATAAAATATTTAAATATTTTTCACTAGAGTGGGCCTCACCATTGATTTCATATAAGACTGTTCAAGGTACGTAAACATGTCCCAAAGGAGCAACAATTATAGATGGACACAAGTTTAAAATGAAATCAATGGATCATTGGTGTGAAAAATACATCAATAATTTATGCATAGTTAATTAGCCTACTTGAGCTGAAGTGAGCCATGTTTGACGAGAATTTTGGGGTGTTGTTTTTTTTAGGATTTTGCAGCTATGTTTGGCAATTATTACCCCTTTTTGAATTTTTTGGCAATTTTTGACAATTTTCAAACTTTATTGATATTTTTTTACTATTTTTGAATGGTTTTGATAATTTAAACCATTTTTAAATTTTTTGATAATTTTTTGATAATTTTTGACAATTTTTGGATTTTTTTGATAATTTTTGAATGTTTTAGATATTTTTTGACAATTTTTGGATTTTTTTATAATTTTTGAATAGGGGCAAGTGGAATGAGGATGTGAGTGAGATTTGTTGGAATATGGGGGCAATCAAGACCGTTTGAGGCACCTAAAGAAGTAAGGAGACCAAAAGTGGGCCAAAAGGTGAAAAGTGGACTTGGCTAGCTATATCTAAGCAAAAGGAAATTGGGGACATCAAATGGGGTTGAATGAGGGCTAAAATATTGGAGATCATTAGTCATGGTAGGTAACTGAGATATGCATTGATTTTCTTGCAATTCATTTCTATGGTATCTCAATACATAAGTTGACTCCCTATTTCTCCTAATTTGTTGCTATTCCCTTTATTGTTGTCATGCTGATGATCTCTGCTATTATGAACTACACTATATGCTAAGGAACCACTAAACTGTAACCCACAAGTGTTTCTCAATTAGGTATGTGTGAAATTAACTTGACTGTGCTTGGTAAGCCTCAAACAAGCAAAATTTGTCACAAAAGTAGTTTCTTGGGTATTGTCTTGATTGTTTTTCAGCATTGAAGGACTTGTGTTGTTTAGGGAAGTCCAAAGCTGCTACCTCTCACTCCTTTAAAAACCAAATTTTATATTTCTCACTTCTTTTATATCATTTTTTATATTTTTTTGAAATTTTTTGGTGTTTTTGATTATTTTATTTTTTTGTATTTTTGATGTGTTTCTCAAGGCTCTAGACATAAAATATTTTGAGATGGATGTTATTGATGGGCTCTACTAGGTCTGTGCCATCACAATTTGAGAGTCTAAAAGTGCTTGTCCCAAAGTAATTTGTAATTATGTAAGGACCAATCCAATTGGCCTCCCATTTTTCTTTCTTTTCCCTAGCAGCTTGGTTCTTAGGGTTTTCCCAGAGTACTAGGTCACCAATCTAAAAACATGGGGTTTGACCTTTTTGTTGTGATATCTTGATAACCTATTCTGATACACTTTGAGATGTTCATGTGCTACATGTTGATGTTCTTCTAACAATTCCAGCTTCTCTAGATGGGCCACTCTATAATCCTCATTTGATAGGACGTCATGAAGAGTAACTCTCAAGGATGGGATCTCAACCTCTAAAGAAAGAATAACTTCACAACTGTAAACCAAGGAGAAGGGTGTCACACCTGTAGGTGTCCTAACACTCGTCTTGTAGGCCTAGAGGGTAGGGTTTAGCTGTAATTCCAATCTCTACCAATATCATTGATAGTTCTTTTGAGAATGTTGATAATGATTTTGTTGGTGGCCTTGGCTTGGCCATTGCCTTGGGAATAATAAATTGACAAGGACTAGTGTATAATGTGAAATTTTTCACATAATTCATCAATTATTTGATTCTTGAAGTACAAGGCATTGTTCATGAGAATGCATGAGGTATGCCAAACTAACAAATGATATGTTGTGAGATGAAGGAAGAGATTTGTTTTTTCCTAGAGTCAGCAAGTGGCACCACTTCAACCCACTTGGTGAAGTATTCTATGGTGGTGATAATCCATTTATGTCTGCCGAAGGAAGGTGGGTGGATGGTTCCAATCAAATCAAAGCCCCACTGATAAAAAGGCCATGGTGTGGCCAAAGGGTTGAGCTTTTGGGCTGGAACAAGGTTACCATGGATTTGGCATTTTTTGCAAGTTTTAACATAGTCAATAGAATCCTTTTCTATGGTTGGCCAAAAATAACCCATCTTAAGAATCTTTTTTGCTAGTGTAAACCCACTAGAGTACGATCCACAAATCCTTGTATGGACTTCTTGTAGAGCAACTCTAGACTCATCCTTTTCAAGACATCTAAACAAAGTACCATAAAGACCTTTCCTATATAGTGTATTTGCCACCAAAGTGTAGCATGAGGTTTGTCGAATGAAATTACATTTTTGGTTGCATGATAGGTTAGAAGGGATGGTTTTATCATGGAGGTAAGTCATGATGGGTTTATACCAGAGGGATTTGAGAGCATCTAAGTGGCAAATGATAAGGGAATTAGGTTGAATGAATGTGGGTTGAACCACATCTTTGACTAAGAACTCATACCGCTTGTACTGCTCTAATAACTAAAGCAAGGAGGCCAAGGTGGCCATGGCATTTGCTACTTTGTTCTTATCTTTGGGAACTTTTTCAAAAGTAATATGAACAAAAAATTCCTTAAGTGAGTCAACCATATGGTTATAAGGCAATAACTTCTCATCTTTGGTTTCATATGTGTCGGTGACTTGACTAATGACCAATTGGGAATCTCCATAAACCTCTAGCACTATTAGTTTCCATTCTAAAGATAGTTTGAGACCCAAGACCAAAGTTTCATACTATGCCATGTTTTTGGTACAGGGGAAGAGTAGTTTGTAAGACTTGGGGATGGTAACACCTAGTGGTGTGATAAACAAAATATCAGCACCTAATCCATGTTGTGTATAAGAACCATCAAAGTAGAATTTCCAAGCTACTAGCTCCATCTAAAGAATATGCATATAAGAAAAATCAGCTAAGATAGGGTTTGAGCTCTCTATAGGTGCATCTACCAATTGATTGGCAATGGCCTATTCTTTAATTGCTTTCCTATCAACATACTGTATGTCAAACTCACTTAGGATCATCACCCACTTGGCCAATCTGCTTGTTAATGTTGTTTTAGTGAGAAGATATTTGAGGGGACCAATCATGGAGATGAGCTTGACCTTATTTGTTAGAAGGTAATGGCCTAGCTTTTGGGAAGCAAAAACTATTGCTAAGCAGGCCTTTTCAATAAAAGAGTAATTGAGCTCGTAGTTGACCAAGGTATGACTGATGTAATCAATGGCTTGTTCTTTTCCTTGCCCATTTTCTTGAGCTAAGAGGGCTCTGATTGATTTATTCATTAAAAAAATGTATAACAACAATGGTTTGTGTGATACTGGAGGCACCAACATAGGCTAATTCATCAAGTAGGTTTTGTGTAAGTCAAAAGCCTTCTGACACTAATCATCCCATTTAAAAATTATATCCTTGTGTAGTAACAAGGTGAATGGTACACACTTTTCTGCTAACTGGAAAATAAACCAACAAACTAATTGAAGTCTTCCTTGAAGAGAGTGTAACTTGTAGAACAAGATTTAGTATGCAAAGAACATTAACAAATAAAGTAAACATTCACAAACCAAAAACTAAATTCACATATATGCTTAGACAAAGAAAGCAAACAAGAAGTGCAAACCTCACAAGAGAAAACACTCCATGCTTTCTGGATTCTGTAGATGTGTCCTTTTGCTGTGGATGTATGCTCAAGATGCTCAAAAGCTGCTTTAATGGGGATGGGTAATGGCAAATTGGTAGCTTTGTAAGCTCTCAATTTGGCATTATAAGGGTAAGATTGATGGCTTTGGTTCTCAAAATAGCATGGTAACTTTAGCTCAAAGATTGTTGATGAAATGGCTTGGGATGGGATTCAATTTATAGGCTAAGGGGTAGAGGGATGGAGGGCTTAGATGCAAGGATGGATGAAGGCTTAAGGAGGGCTAGGATGCACTCAAAGGAGAACACATGGATTGTGCTTGTTTAGCACCAATGGGAAGGTGACACTTGTCACAAGGAGGATGAGTGTGAGAGGGTAGGGTAAAGGGTTGGTTAAAGGCATGATGAGTGGGGTTGAGTATGTAAGAGGGATGTAAGAGGAATGAGTTTGGAAGAGGGAAGAGTGTGGAAGATGGGTGTAAGAGTCATGAGTGGGCTTGTAAGAGTCTTTTATGTTTTGTAAGAGCACTCATGACTTAGTGGTTGGGTTTTTTGAGGGGAGACTTTGGTTTGGATTAGGAAAGCCTTAAACTTGTTTAGGGAATGTGACAACATTAGGGGGTGGATTAGGCTTGGGTTTAGGATTAGATTAGGGATGTTAGAGATGTGCAAGTGGATGGCATTAATGAGGGTGGGTGAGTTAGTGGATAAGCTTGGTTAGTATGGGTGGATGGGGTGGATTAGGCTAAATGGAGGATTAGAGATAGGTTAGGGGTTTTTGAATTCGAGGATTTCATTTATCAAATAGATTTATTTAATAAATGGAGATTTTTGGAATTAGATAGGAGAAAAGGATTTAATTGATAAATAATAGATTATTTGATTTATCAATTAGGACTATAGATGATTAATTAAATTAATCAACTAGGGATGGCAAAGGATTAATTAAATAAGAATTTAATTAATGATGCCTTTAGAGATGGCTAAATTAGATTACCAAAGCAGTGTAATCAAATTTAGGTGTTTACATTTTGCCCCTCTTTGACATAGTGTTGAAACAACACTATTTCAAAGAAGTTCAAATGAAGATGACACGAGGAAGATGTTTTAGCAACAAGGTTGCCCCAATCTCAGATAAGAAGAGGAGAGACTAGACTTAGATGATGCCCCCTCAAGAAGGCGGCGGGGAGAGAAATGAGGCTCGACGACTTCTTGAAAAGTACAAGAAATTGAGAAGAGCTGAGACGCAGGTTGGCGAAGAGAAGGGGCTGAATTAGCTCAGACTCTCACTATGGGAAAATGATAAAGGAGAATCAGATGCAGAAGAGGAAGCAAGCTTAAGACTTTAGGGAAGGTGGAGGATGAAGGAGCAGAGCGCTATAAAAGGAATCCATGGTAGGGAGATGGATGATAGAATGATAAAGCTGATGCAACAGGATTTCAAAGAGTCAGACTGGCGGAAGATGGGTTTCGAAGATCCCTAGGACTAGGATTGTGGATCTCGAAAGATGAGGCTTGGTGGATTGATTTGATTGGTGGATCCCTAAGACTAGGATTGTGGGTCCCTAAAGCTAAGTGTGAGGAGTGATTCAAAGAGATACTGATGCATAAGCTGGGGTAGGAGCGACAGATGTAGGATATGGATGGGGGATAATGGAGATGAAGGGAATCCATTGAAGCTTTTTGAGTGGGGGGATACTTCAAAGAGAAGTACCACCATGTAGTTGAGCACTAGATTTGCTATAGGACTGTTGGTTAATTGCCAAGGTTACCAAGAACATCAAGGCCTTTTCACCAACCATCCAGAGGACTGACGAACTGACTTGAAACAAACATGCAAGGATTACCCCAGTACCACACATGAATCCCAGAGGAAGCAGCGTGGAAACGACACTAGGTAACCCACAAGCAAAAAAAGAAAACAAGCAAAAGACCTGATCAAGACCTTACGCTCTAATTGCCCCATTCGCAGCATACCATGATATGGAAGATCGTGGCAACCTTGAGGAGGGAACAAGGAGATTGCTTGGAAAAGATATTTCAAGACCCAAAAGGGAAGATCCCAAATCAAAAGAAAGCGAAAATCCAAAAGAGAACTGTTTGCCAACGAGATGGGTAGGACGAGGTACTAACGGACCATGATCAAACATGAGGAAAGCTATATCCTGCAAGGATCTATCAGAGAGCACCTAAGCTGATGGATCTGGATGAGTGATGTGTCTGGCAAGCTAAACTAAGAAGGATAACACTTTGGTGATAGGAGATCTAGCTAAAGGATGCATTGAAATATCTAACCAAGGTGTGCGATGTGTGCAAGATGTTGACCAAGGATGAACTAACACGAAAGTCAGATAGATACAATGATACTAAGCTAAAGAGGATGTACAAGCTAACAGACTAAGATATGTTACAAATGTACAAGTTTGTTCATGTTTTGTTTTTTTGTGAGATGGAAATGTTTGTGAAGGATGGGATGTCTATAATAGTTGATAGGTGGATAGGTAGATGGTTTGTGAAAAGCTTAAGGAAAATGAGATTCTGTGTGTGCATGTGATAGGATATAGGTTAGGATACAAGATTATTTACAAGCTAGAATATGGTACAAGCTTTGGACAAGATTTGGATATATACAAGGTATGGTACAAGATTTACAAGGTATAATACAAGCTTTGGTACAAGATTTACAAGCTGTACAGGAGGTATTGACAAGCTCCATCAGATTTTGGATATTTGATTGGAACACCAAGGGAACGAGCAGGTGTTTTATGGGATGGTGGGTGGATGGATGAGGGATAGGATAGTGATAGATAATGGATTAGTCTTTAGCACACAAGGCACCTGAATTACCAGGTTTTCACCAAGGTACCTATCCAAGGCGCTTGAATTGCCAAGTTTTCACCATTGGACGCTTATTTCTCTTTACTATTTTTTTCTTGTATTTTTCAAAAGCTAGGTATACCAAGGATCTTCAAGCATAGAACTTTTTGAGATGAATGATGTTAGTGGGATCATTCAAGAGTTCTCCTTCTGGTGTAGATAATTGATAGGCTCCGGAGCCAAAGGAGGCAGTAACCACATAGGGACCAAGCCATGTAGGTTCAAACTTGCCTTTCTTTTCTCGATCTGCTTGGACTTTCATATTTTCTTTGAGGACCATGTCACCTAGCTGAAACTGTCGTGGGAGCACCTTCTTGTTGAAATTCTTTTTGAGATGAGTTTGATAGACTGTGAGATGGTCATAGGCTTGTTGTCTCTTCTCGTCTAAGAGATCTAGCTGGGTGAGTCGAGCTACTCTGTATTCTTCATCTGAGATTTGCCCTTGCAAAGATATGCGTAGTGAGGGAAGTTCAACTTCTATAGGTAATACCACTCCGGCACCATAGACTAGGGAGTATGGAGTTGTGCCTGTGGATGTACGAAAGGAAGCTCGATAGGCCCATAGAGCCGAATTTATTTGAAGGTGCCAATCATGGCCGGAATCATTGACAACTTTCGTTAGGATTTTGAGGAGGGTTTTATTAGTTGCCTTTGCCTGGCCGTTACCTTGTGGGAAATATGGGCTAGAAAAGCGATGATGGATGCGGAGGGAAGTGCATAATTCTTCCATGTTGAGATTTTCAAAGTTACCTCCATGGTCAGTGAAGATGGTGGATGGGATGCCGAAGCGGCAAACAATGTGGTACAAGATGAACTTGGAGACTTGAACTCCTGTAGCTGAGACTAGGGGGACTGCTTCCACCCACTTAGTGAAATAGTCTGTAGCTGTTATTATCCATTTATGTCCATCAGATGAGAGAGGTGTGATAGTTCCAACTAGATCAAGGCCCCAACAAGCAAAAGGCCAAGGTGGTGCAATAGGCTGTAGATCCTGTGCTGGAGTGTGCACAAGATTTGCATGCTGCTGACATGGGAGACACTTTCTGACAAAGTCACAAGAGTCTTCTTCAATGGTAGGCCAATAGTAGCCTGCTCTAAGGATTTTTCATGCTAGGACAATACCACTCGTGTGGGCACTGCAAAGTCCAGAATGTACTTCTTTTAATGCCATCACGGCCTCATTTTCATCTAAACATCGAGAGAAAATATCATGATAACCTCGACGATATAGGGTATTGGCTATGATAACATAGCGGGATGATTTTTAGATGAGGTTCTGGCATTGGGTACGTGTGAGGTGAGGGGATATGATACCATCATTAAGGTAAGCATGAATTTCATGGTACCAAGGGGATTGGGGACCAACCAAGATACAAACACGGTTTGAATCCTCATTCGCATAAGCGGGTGTGAGGAGCTTCTCAACTAAAAATTCATACTGCATAGCGTCTTGGGGAATTTCCAAGAGTGAGCCGATAGTGGTCATGGCGTCTGTTGCTTTATTTTGAATTCGTGGGACTTGTGTAAACTGAAGCTTTGTAAAATGCTGGGTCATCTGATCAATTATCTCTTTGTAGGGTAATAGCTTTTCATCTTTGATTTGATATTCATTTAAGACTTGTTTGATGATGAGTTGAGAATCACCAAAGACTTGTAACTCAGTGATATTCCATTCTGCAACTATCCTTAATCCTGCTACAAGAGCTTCATATTCTGCTATATTGTTGGTGCTAGGGAATTGTAGCTCGAAGGCTTTTGGAATGTAATCTCCTTGAGGTGTAACTAATAATATTCCTGCCCCTGATCCATGAGAGGTGTATGAGCCATCAAAATAAAGCTTCCATGGGGGTTGTTCTTCAATTAGGCAGATATGCTCATCTGGAAATTTTGTGAGCAAAGGATATGCATCTACTAGAGGTGCATCGGCTAGGTGATCTACTATAGCTTGCCCTTTGATTGCCTTTCTGTCCACATACTGGATGTCAAACTCACTTAGTAGCATAACCCATTTGGCCAAACGGCCTGTAAGTGCTGTTCTGGAGAGCATATACTTGAGAGGGTCAATCTTGGAGACTAGTTGGATGGTATGACTTAGCATGTAGTGGCGAAGCTTTTGAGTTGAGAAAACAACTACCAAACAAGCTTTTTCCATAGGAGTGTAATTGAGTTCATAACCAACTAGGGTTCTACTGATATAGTAGATGACTCTCTCTCTACTATAATCATCATGTTGTGCTAGAAGTGCCCCTAGAGCAGTAGGTGTTGCTGATATATACAAGATCAAGGGACAACCAGGAACTAGTGGAACCAAGATAGGGGGATTGGTGAGATACTGCTTGAGCTGATTGAAGCTACGCTGACATAAAAGATCCCACTTGAAGTTCTCATTCTTCTTTAGCAAGTGTGAAAATGGTGTACACTTATCTACAAGTTGGGAGATGAAGCGTCGGACAGATTGAAGTTTTCCCTGAAGAGAGAAAAACTGTCGCAATGTTTGGGGAGGAGGCATGTTTAAGATAGCCTTGACCTTTTTGGGGTCGATCTCTATACCTTGTTTAGAAACTATGAAGCCTAGAAGCTTGCCAGATGTGACCCCAAAGACACACTTCTTGGGATTTAGCATGAGATGATATTGGGCCAACCTATCAAAGACTTTTTCCAGGTCAGCAAGATGATCCATGAAGGTGTGAGATTTGACTAGGATATCATCCACATAATCTTCCAAAATGCTATGGATAAGATCATGGAAAATGGCTGTCATAGCTCTTTGATAGGTAACCCCAGTATTCTTTAGGCCAAGAGGCATCATGGTGTAGCAAAAGGTTCCCCAAGGGGTAGTGAATGCTATCTTATGCTGGTCCTCTTCTGCAATCTTGATCTGATTATACCCGAAAAATCCATCCATAAGGGACAGAATTTCATGTCCAGCTGTAAGATCTACAATCATATCTATTTTGGGCAAGGGAAAATCATCCTTTGGACAAGCTTTGTTAAGATCTCTAAAATCAGTGCAGATTCTGATGTCACCAGAAGGCTTAGTGATAGGGACCATGTTGGAGATCCATTCTGAGTAGTCGATAGGTCGGATAACCTTAGCAGCTAACATTCTTTCTAGTTCAGCTTTGACTAGTAAGGCCACCTTGGGGTGCATTTTTCTAAGCTTTTGTCTTACGGGCTTGATCTTTGGATCGACTGCAAGATGATGAACTACAAGCTTTGGATCAAGTCCTGGCATGTCCTGATATGACCATGCAAATCAGCCAATGTTCTCTCGTAAAACCTCAAAGAGGAGGTCAGCTTGGTCTTGTGATAGGGATGCAGCAATGTGAACAATTCTAGGGATCTCTGAAGAACCAGTGTTGACTTCTCTAGTATCCTCTATTAGAATTGAAGACACCTCTGGTCAATTATCTTGAGGAGGCAATACTAAATCCTCATGTTCTGCTTGTGGCTCTGGATTTTCTTGCTGAGGGGTTCTCTTCGCTGCCTTAGCTAGTCCCAGATTTACCTTAGTTTCAGTTTTGGCTGTATCGAAACTAGGTTGGGGATTTTCTCCAAAATACCCCTTGGGATCTAGCTTGTAGATGTAGGTAGAATTTGGCTTTGTCTTCTTATGAGGAGTTTCGGCTCCCATGAATCTTAGAAGCGCTTCCTCTGATGCGAACTCATCAATATGTATGACACTTGGTTGGTCCCAATCTATGAGTTGTGGATGAGCAAGTGGTAGGTCAATGAGATGGATGGATAGTTCTCGGAGAATAGAGTCTCCTAGGAAGATTTGGTCTGGGATATCGTCGTAGGCTCTCTTTTCAACTTCCTCAAGAATGTCTTCGATTTCGACAAGGTCGCAGTGGATGTTTGAAAAAGCGTGACTGTTCTCGTTGGTGCCCCCAGTTGTGGGTATGCCAAAGCCAAGACCTGACTTCATTTCCCAATTATGTGCTTCGATGGGACATTGCATGCCCCTTTCTTGTGGTCCTAGTCCACCTCCTTGATAGTTCCATTTTTTAGTGATGAGCTTATGTTGTTGGGGATACTTCTGGCTGAAGTGATCAAGACGTGCTTGATTTCTTGGAGGTGCATCCTTATGTAACAAATTGTTGATATCTGGAGTGAGCTCCTCGTGAAGAGGGGTTTTTGAGGACACAAAGGTGGTTAGGCCAAACTGTTTGTATCGAGGAGGTGGAATCTCCTTAGCTTTGTGATATGTTGGCCATCCATGGGTATGTGGATCAAGTGGGATTGCTCCGACAGCAAATGCATCTGATAGACTATATTCTCCACAACCTTTGTTGTTGATCTTTACAGTAGATAGGGTGGAGGCAAGAATGGTTTTTGCGTCATTACAAGTGTGGGATGAGCTGGCGATGGCTGTGCCAATATCTATTCCAGGGCAATGGTTTGTATATGAAGCTTCAACCGCATTGCAGTAAGCAAAGGGTTCTGGATCAGCATGGATGGTTACCTCAGTGCCCTGATGCAAAAATTTGATGCACTGATGGTAGGTGGATGGAACGGCCTTCATAGCATGAATCCATGGGCGACCGAGGAGGATATTAAATGGTAGGTTTAGATCAACAACATGGAAAACTGTCTCTTGAATGACCAGTCCAACCTTGATTGGTAGCAAAATAGTCCCTTCTGTGGTCCTTTCCAAGTTGTCATAAGCTTTGATGGTGATAACCTCACTGATCATATCTGCCTCAGTATACCCAGCTTGTTTTATGAATTTTAGGGTGCAAATGTTCAAGGCTAATCCATTATCTATCATTACTCTTTTCATGGCAAAATTGGATACCATGATGGCTATGCGAAGCGGAAGGGTGTGATCTGGCTCAACTGCGGGTATGTCGATGGGTTTAAAAGATAGGGCACATGAGGATGAAAGGTGTCCAACAAGATTACAAAAATCAATAGCATTGATATCAGAAGGGACACGAGATTCTATGAGAGCACTGTCAAGGATGTCTTTGTACACAGGACTAGTGCGGAGAAGGTCTAAAATGGATATTTGGGCTGGCATGTTCCCAAGGTGTTCCAAGATATTGTACCAGCTTTTTGATGGAGCTAATGGTGCTGATGAAACTGGTGGGCCTGCGATGTTAAATTGCGCTCTTCGAGTGGTGACCGCACACTCATTGTCTGGTCCTCGGATATTGATAACATTGACAGAAGGCTCTTTCTCAGATATACAACCTATAAGGCTACCATAGTCTATATAGGATGAAGTGTGGTCATTGTTCTTCCCATGTTGTTGGTTTGGCTGGCGGTTGTTGGTGTTGGTTTGGATAGGTGCTTTTCCAGGATTTTGGTTATTGTGTGGAGGAAAAGCATTTTGATAAATCTATAAGCTTGCATTGGGAGAGGTTTGGGCACCAACAGTGATTTCCTTTTGATCAATGAGGTCCTGCACATAGTCTTTCAGTTTCATGCATCTGAGGGTGGTGTGACCGTTTACCCTATGGAACTTGCAATACTCATTGTCCTTGTACCATGCAGCTTTGGATTGGCTTGGATCAATTTGCTCGGTAGGAGGAAATTTGATGAGGTTTTCCTTAGCCAATTTCTCAAAAATAACATCCAATGGCTCACCAAGGGGTGTATAGTTTCTAGGTGCAAGTTGGAATCTGGGCTTTTGCCCTGCAGCTACATTGATGGCATTAGCTTGATTGTTAGACCCTTGAAAGTTGGGTCTTGTATTGTGGTTTCAATAGCTTTGGTTATTTCGTTGTTGGTAATTGATAGCTTGTTGGTTGTATGTTTGATATGGTGGGTTAGACTGGTTTTGAGAAGGACCAACGATATTCACATGTCTGGTGTCAATAACCCCATCTGTTGCAACATGCTTGTTTTTGTTCCAATACCTAGACTTGTCATTGGAATGTGATCGATTTTGGTTGGCCTCTTTGTAAATCTTTACCACACCATCTTTGATGAGTCCTTGCTCAAGAATCATTCCTTTCTCTTTGATATCCTTATAGGTCTGCAAACAGTTCATGGTCATGTGGTGAGCCAAGCTGGGATGTGCATTATCAATAAACATTTTCACCACATGGCATTCTGGCAAAGTGCAGGATATGAGGGTGGTAAGGGTTTGCCATCTTTGCAGGTATTTGGCAAGGCTTTCTCCACCTTTTTGTTTAGTGTGGACAAGATCAACTATTGATAGCTCTATTTCAACAAGATGGGCATATTGGGCTACAAATGCCTCAGATAATTCAGCAAAGTTTTTAATTGTGCCATAGGGGATTCTATAAAACCATTCAAGAGCTGGTCCAGCCAAGCTTTTGAGAAAAAGGCGCAAGAGGAAGACATCATTGTATGCCACGTCCTGGCAATGCATGTACAATTCTTTGATATGTGTGACAGGGTCTCCTTTTCCTCTGAATTTGTCAAATTTAGGTACCTCAAAGTGTTGGGGAAATGGTGTTGTGGTAATGGCTCTGTCAAATGGGTAAGGACACACATTCTCAAACTTGAATGTCTTTGGATCATTCCCTTCTTGGATGGCTTTCAGAGTTGTCTTCATTTGCTCCCACTCTGAATTGATAGGTGATGGTTGGGGTGCCCCCAATGTAGGAGTGCCTTGAGGTAGGTATGTGCTGGATGGGGCCACTAAATATGGATGGCTGTGAGGGATTTGCTGATAGGGATTGTACATTGTTTGGGCAACTACATGGTGGATGACGGGTTGTTGAGGGGGAGGTGGCGCATATTGCTGCATGTGCTGCGAGGCTTGCTGTTGATATGGGATTTGAGGTTGGGATTGAGGAACATAAGTTGGCTGTGGGATAAATGGATTGCTTTGTGGAGGTAAGGTATAAGATGGCTGTGAGGCTTGGGGAAAGGATCGGAGGGCTTGTGGGGTTTGACCAATATATGTGGGTTGTACCCCCATTTGGGATGGTATCTGCAAATAATTGGTGGTTGGCTGGGGTGGTGGATTACCTCCTAGAAGTGGCATTGAAAAGTAGTTGGTAATTGGAGGTAATGGATTAGTTGGTGGTGGAGGTGGTGGGAATTGAAAGCTTGGGAATGGAACAGATGGGGTTTGATAGCTTTGTGGCTAGATTTGGAAGCTTGGTAGAGTGCTGGTGGGAGCTAGGGTCACTTGGGAGGTTGGTAGAAGATTGGTAGTAGCTTGTGGGTTTTGATAGCTTTGTGGAGTGAAGGTAGTAGCTTGTGGATTTGTGGCTGGTGGTATTGAGCTCCCAAGACTTAATGGAAATGATGGGATTGTACTTTGGGCTGTGGTGAACAAGCTGGGGGCGATGAATGGTTGATTACTTGGCCCCATGGGTGGCATCCCTGTTGTATATTGCTAAGGTTGGCCAAAGATGCTAGCACTAATTTGGGAGATGGGTGGATTTGGAAGGCTAGGTGTGGGAGTAGCAGCAATAGTGAAGGGGGTGAACGGTGAGGTGTTTTGAGTAAAGGGGGTTTGGAGCGGAGAGGTATGAACCAAGGATGGAGTGGTGGTGGCTGGGTTGGCTTGTGGAATGGATATTTCAACTTGGGTGGATGATGGTATGTTTGGGTCTATTGGGTCATATGGATTGGTTGGAGGCTCTTCTTTTGGAATATATTGAGGATAATTTGGATCATAAGAGCCTATGGGTGGTGGCAGCTACCCAAAAAATGGGTGAGATGGATCTGATAATGGAGGGGGTCTTCCAAAGTCAAAGGTTCCTACATTGTCCCTTCAAAAATTAGCCATGATTGTCTCTTTGTTTTTGTCTATAATGGCGTTTACCAATACTGCATTTCCTGGTTGGTTCATGAAAGCTTCAATGTCAGTAGGTGATGGCATAGCTTGCTCTGGGCTGAAGGATGGCTGAGTGCTCAAGGGGGGTGAGGCTGTTTGATCCAAATGATAGAGCTCCATTATTTCTTTCTTCTTGGCTAAGCGAGTGACGGGTGGCATGAAAAATGCTCCTAGGGATAAGATGCAATAATGCTGATGGATGCAAAAGGGGGAAGACTTTTCTATGCAAATGATTTCCTAGGTTGAGGCAAAGCTATATGACAAAACCTAAGGAGGATCGGGTTGGGGATTCTAACTTCAAAGATATGTTGTCAAAGCACAAAAGGTCTGCTTTCCTATGTGCAAGCTTGGTGGTGATTGTGTCAACTTAAGGATAGACTGATGATCCTTTAGGAAGAACACGAGATTGACCACTTGCGAATCCCAACCTTTAGCTCAAGGTGATGAGGGATAAAAAGTGACAAAGCTATATTACCCTAGACAAAGCTCTGTCAAAGGGATAACCTTGGTGAGATTGGTGGATTTGGAAGATTTTAGGAATGGCAAACTTTTAGCAAGGTGACAACAATTTTGAAAGCTTAGATGTGCAGATTTTCGATTACTGGCTAGATGGTATGATTCTAAATGAGATGGATGAGCTAATAATGCTTAAGGGGATAACCTAAGATGGCTGGCTTTTCTACAAAGATGACTCTAAAATGAAGCTTATCCAAGAAGATGTGGAGAAACAAGGGTGTCTAATCATAGAAATCATGCCTAGTTGGTAAGGCATAAGCAGGATTAACTCCTGGATGTTGGCTAAATTTGATGGTGCGCTCTAACCAGGCCTCTTGAAGTGCTTCGTTAGTAGCTTTGTCCTCTGCTTTGTGGAGTTTGGAAATTCGTGGGCTTGGTGTTATTTCTTTTCTCTTGGCTGAAAGTTCTTGGTATGCTAGAGATGGCTTGAGTTTGACCTTGTGAAACTTCTGTTTGGGTTTGGGTTGTTCCGACATAAATTCTTGAATTTGCTTGGCTTTGGGAAAAATCTCAGTTGTTTTTCTTCAACTTGTTCAACTTCCAAAATAGGCAGTGACTATGCTAAGTGTGCCCTAAGCTAGTGATTGACCAAGTTTGGCAAACATTCATTCAACAAGTAAAATAAAAATAAGCAATAGATAGGAACACCCAGATAGAAGTTTGTGGTTCTCAGAATGTGATACTTGCGCCAAGGAGTGTGTATGTTCTACAAATGTTTCAATCAGTCACTCCAAACACATTAACATCCTAGATGGTTTTCTGCAAGGCAGACAATTGGTTTAGCTAGGGAGTCCTCGATATACGCAAGGTACGTGAGGCCCAAATTCGTAGATGAGACCAAAAGGATGTCACACAGCTGAGAGGAGCGGTAACCCACTTCTCCTCTTTCACTTCTCAAGGGTATAAAGTTCCTTGAAGCTTAGCCCAAATGACAAAATCTTGATCCCAAGAGAGGTGTCTTTCGATTCACCTCCCGATTCTTATACTCCACCGGAATGCTGGAGTTGAGGTCGTCCAAGGGGTGATGAAATCCCCAAGCAGGCCTCCTAAAAAGAAACAAGGTTTTGGATCCTAATCTTATGCACCCAAGATGGCCTCGAAAGACGACAAGGGGAGAGAAGACTTGGATGACCTTGGGCTAAAAAACACGCTTATTCTTTTACCAACTGACTCTTACATGTGCTAATCTAGACTTTGCAAGCACTTATGTTTAAGAGAAAATGTTCAATTCCAAATTGAAGTGCCAACAAAAGTAAATCGATCGAAGAATGCAAACAATAAGAAGAGTTAGGGTCAACAAAAGCAAACTCGCGCACCCAGAGGCCCTCCACGTCAAGTATCGATTAATTTTCTTTAAGGCATTCAAGATTGAGTGTGAGTTTGTTTTAAGCCCAAAACAAAAGTGTGTGAGATTCGATTTCAAGCGCGCGCCTGGAGGCTCTCCACGTCAGTTGTTGTTCAATTTTAGTGCCCAAACTTGAAGTGTGATCGATTTAATCTAGAGTTTTGGCCATTTAAGAATTTTGATAAAGTTAAAGCAAATATTCAAAGACCAAGTGAGTGAGTTAGATTGTGGAACATTTAACACCTTTTTCAAGTAGACCCATCCCCATAAATGGCGCTGAGATTGCAACCAATGGTTAATATTTGATGGGTGATTAGAAAAGAGGTGAGTCCAAGGAACTACTCAAATTGATTTTTGTAAATTTGTATTTTAACTTAACAAAGTTTCTTAAATGTCCAAAAATCAAACTTTACCTAGATTGCATGTGGAAAAGAGATTTGTTTTGTTCAATTTTAGAAGCTCCAAATGAAGTGTTTGATATTGCAATATTTAATTGATCCTTGGCATTCAAGATTGGATTTGTTGTTTTAAGCATGCATTCCAAGGAAAGTTGATTTTAATCCATGGCATTCAAGAGTGTGTTTTGAGCAACATTCATTCAATGGAAAATGTGTTTAACCATTCAAGTTCATTTTTTAGCAACATGCATTCAAAGACAAATGGTTAAGCATTCAAGTTCATTTTTTAGCAACATGAAAACCTGCAAGAAACATGGTTAGTGGTTCCATATGTGCTCCAACCTGCAATGAGACAAAAAAAAGCAATTTAGTTAGTTAGCCAAAATCTTCAAAAATGATAGCTTAACTATGAGAAAAAAATTTTTAACTTTTTTTGTTGTTTTTTCTACGCGTAAAAATGCTTAAAATGCTACAAAGTGCAAAAAGCAGGCAGAGATGCTAGTATTCGAAGATGACAGAACAGATTTGCGACACAGAACACAGGTGGCAAGCAAAGACGTCGATTTGCACAGATGCAGATTTTCGCAGACGACGATTTTCGCAGATGTTGATTTTCGTAAACGCGGATTTTTGCAGACATCGATTTGTGCAGACGTCAATTTTTGCAGACACAGATTTTCACAGACGTCGATTTGCGCACACGTGGATTTTCGCAGACAGAACAGGTTGCAGACGTCCAATCTGCGTCAAAAAAGTTGAAAAACGCAATTTTTTTTTTTTTAGATGGTATTTCTTCTTCCTAAGTGCGTTCTTTAACCTGAAAAAATAAGCAAAACACCCTCAAAACACACTCAAACAACAACAAACATTAGATGGTTAGAAAAAATGACATATAGATGAAAATAGATGATTAAATGACCCATAGTGGGGTCCCACTGGGCGTGCCAAAATGTAGAACAAGATTTAGTATGCAAAGAACATTAAAAAATAAAGTAAACATTCACAAACCAAAAACTAAATTCACATATATGCTTAGACAAAGAAAGCAAACAAGAAGTGCAAACCTCACAAGAGAAAACACTCCATGCTTTCTGGATTCTGTAGATGTGTCCTTTTGCTGTGGATGTATGCTCAAGATGCTCAAAAGCTGCTTCAATGGGGATGGGTAATGGCAAATTGGTAGCTTTGTGAGCTCTCAATTTGGCATTATAAGGATAAGATTGATGGCTTTGGTTCTCAAAATAGCATGGTAACTTTAGCTCAAAAATTGTTGATGAAATGGCTTGGGATGGGATTCAATTTATAGGCTAAGGGGTAGAGGGATGGAGGGCTTAGATGCAAGGATGGATGAAGGCTTAAGGAGGGCTAGGATGCACTCAAAGGAGAGCACATGGATTGTACTTGTTTAGCACCAATGGGAAGGTGACACTTGTCACAAGGAGGATGAGTGTGAGAGGGTAGGGTAAAGGGTTGGTTAAAGGCATGATGAGTGGGGTTGAGTATGTAAGAGGGATGTAAGAGGAATGAGTGTGGAAGAGGGAAGAGTGTGGAAGATGGGTGTAAGAGTCATGAGTGGGCTTGTAAGAGTCTTTTATGTTTTGTAAGAGCACTCATGACTTAGTGGTTGGGTTTTTTGAGGGGAGACTTTGGTTTGGATTAGGAAAGTCTTAAACTTGTTTAGGGAATGTGACAACATTAGGGGGTGGATTAGGCTTGGGTTTAGGATTAGATTAGGGATGTTAGAGATGTGCAAGTGGATGGCATTAATGAGGGTGGATGAGTTAGTAGATAAGCTTGGTTAGTATGGGTGGATGGGGTGGATTAGGCTAAATGGAGGATTAGAGATAGGTTAGGGGTTTTTGAATTTGAGGATTTCATTTATCAAATAGATTTATTTAATAAATGGAGATTTTTGGAATTACATAGGAGAAAAGGATTTAATTGATAAATAATAGATTATTTGATTTATCAATTAGGACTATAGATGATTAATTAAATTAATCAACTAGGGATGGCAAAGGATTAATTAAATAAGAATTTAATTAATGATGCCTTTAGAGATGGCTAAATTAGATTACCAAAGTAGTGTAATCAAATTTAGGTGTTTACATAACTAACTCAAGTTCTTTGGAGGTTGAATATTGTCTATGGCTTGTACCTTTTTAGGATCAACTTCTATCCCTTTGACTGAGACAATGTATCCTAGAAGGTTGCTTGATTTGACACCAAAAGTGCATTTCTTTCGATTGAGCATAACCAAATGCCTCTATATCTTGTTCAATATGGGGAGATGTTCTTCTTGAGTATGGGATTTAGCTAGGATATCATCCACATAATCTTCCATAAAAATGTGCATCATATCATGAAAAATAGTGGTCATGGCCTACTGATAAGTGGCCCTTGCATTCTTTAGCCCAAAAGACATCACATTCCAACAAAAAGTGCCCCATGCACAAGTAAAGGCTATCTTTTCTTGATCCTCTGGTGCTATCCTGATCTAATTATACCCTAAAAATCTATACATGAGTGAAAACATGGAATGACCTACTGTCAAGT
Organism: Cupressus sempervirens; assembly: GCA_028749045.1. Taxonomy (NCBI): domain Eukaryota; kingdom Viridiplantae; phylum Streptophyta; class Pinopsida; order Cupressales; family Cupressaceae; genus Cupressus; species Cupressus sempervirens. Next base: position 340,774,485 of record CM053785.1, read on the forward strand.
CTACAATAGTGTCAATATTGGGAAGGGGAAAATCATCTTTAGGACAAGCTTTGTTTATATCCTGAAAATCAATGTAGATGTGTATGCTACTATTCTTCTTTGATATAGGAACAATGTTGGATATCCATGATGAATATGCCAAAGGCTGGATGAAATTGGTGCTGATTAATTTTTCTAATTTTGCTTTGACTAGTAGAGCTATATGGGGATGCATCTTTCAAAAGCTTTTGTTTTATTGGCTTGACCTCTAAAGGAATATTGAGATGATGGAGGATTAAATTTGGTCTAATTTGGGCATTTCTACATAAGACCATGCAAAGTATATCTACCTTTCTTCAAAGAAGTGAATGAACATGCTTCTTTCCTCTGTGTTTAAGGATTGTGCCAAATAAATGTCCCTTGGTTCTTGCTCTATGCCAATGTTGACTTGTTCTATTGGTTCAACCAAGATAGAAGATGTTTCCTCAGAGTGTTCGGGTAAGGTATCAATCACCTCATCTATGGGTACCACAATTGGGTTTTCACCTTGGGATGCATCACTTCTATTTATTTCTACTTTTTCTCAAGATCAACTATAGCTTGGTAGTGATCGTCAAGGCTATGAAATACTCGGCCTATTCTAGTGTGACTGAGGTGATTGATATTAGACCTAACTATATGCATCTCTTCTATTCTTTGTTGATGAGATGGTTCAACCGCGTTGAGGTAAATAAAGATGTCATGGTTAGTGTCAAAATGAGGAATGTGGTGATGCTCAGTTACATCCCAGCTAACGAGTTTAGGATGGACTAGGAAAAGTGATCCATAATATGGAAAGGTTCAGTGGGGTTTAACTACATGATCTCATTAGATGGCTCATACATTGTATCAGTTAGATCTATGACATGTGCTTCCTCTAAAGTATCAAGAAAAGTAGAACTTGCGAGTGGCTCATAATAGTCATCTTTGAATTATATTGGAAAGAAGTCAGGAAATAGGGTTTGAAAGTGAAACCCTTCAATATACTCATCATCTTCTAAGTTGCTCTATTGTACCCTAACTCTTAGTGAAGTGAGACCCGAATGGGAGGTTGTTCCTTTTGTAATGAAACTGTCAAATGTGGGCATGTGAACAACATCACATTCTTTATCATGAAGAGACTCCTTGAATAGTGATTTGAATTCCCACTTAGAGGAATCACCATCATCTTTGTTATTAGGGTGGTTCACCTATGTGATGTGAACCTGGGAGCGATAAATTGACATTTATTATGTCACCTGTCTTCTGGTTATTACCATCCCTTTTTTTGGGTACCCACACCAAGGTGGAAAAGGAGGAATCTCTATGCTTGGGGCAAGACTCAGAAGGGGTTTGTGCCTTATCTAGTTCACCATACCCCACCCTTGTTTTGGATCTGTTGGACCTAAACTGTGTTGTTAGAGGTTTGAAAATGCCCATCCCTTTCCCTAAGGGACCATCTCCCATATATCTCATTTTTTTCATTAAATCAAAGCCTTTACCATGTAGGTGAGGGGAAACATCAATGTTTTATTGACTAGTTTCTTTTACCGAGCTCAAAGGGATTCTACTTGCTTTAACATAATGTGCATAGTGAGGTCTTGTGGTGGATGATGATTTTTTATAAGATTTCAAAGAAAGTGGGGGATCAAATAAGGAAACTGAGTACTTTCCTACACCTTTACATTGTAGTTTACACTTTCTATCAAATTCTTTCATCAATCTATCTATTTCTTCATAGTGTGATTGTTTATGGTCTTTGGATGATGATGGTGAAGGAAGGGAAGGACTCAAACAACCAACTTTCTCTTTTCCCTTAGTCGATGTCATCAAGTGGTTTTCATCTTGGTTAGTGGAGCATGGAGTACCTATGGATGTGGACCAACTAATATTTTTTATGAAGGTGCCATTTGCTTCTCTATTATGAGGAACAAGGGAGTTACAATATTGGGTGAAGTGTTGATCCCCAGGTCTTGTCACCTCTTCACCCATGTACAAAAATTTAAGACATTGATGGTAAGTGGAAGGAATGGCCTGCATGTCATGAACTCACGGTCTTCTTAAAAGGATGTTATAAGTTAATTGCAAGTCTAAGACCTGACAAACAGTTTCTTTTACAACTAGTCATACCCTGATCGAAAATATAATCATGCCTTTAAAGGATCTCTCCTCATCATTGTAAGCTTTGATGGTGATTTTCTTTCTTGGGTCAATAGTGTCCTCTATATACCCTTGGGATTTTACTAAATTGAGTGTGCAAATATTGAGACCTGCCTCACCATCAACCAATGCTCTCTTAACTTTGTTTCTATGGATAAAGACTTCAATATACAAAGGCGATTTTTGTGGTTGGATGATAGACATGTCATCTTGGGCTGAAAAGGATACACAATGAGGGTAACTATATTGCTGGCCATGTTCTAAAATCTACTCACATTTAGGTCATTTAGCACTAAGGCTTTGGTGATTATTTCTTTATGCTCTGAGGAGATTTGCAATAGTTCAAAAATGGAGATAAGGGTTAGAGTCTTAAGTAATTGGTTGACTAGGTTGTACTTGGGCAAGGAGGAACTTACAGTTGCATGATCAAGATTTGTCACAATTCCTAGTAAGATAACTTTAGAGGCCTGGCCTTGGGTAATGACTTTTGAGGATAGTTTTTTGTTTTTATCTTTAATTATGATGACATTTATGGTGTCATCAAAGTCAGAGATCATATTGATGGTGTTTTCATAATGATGTGCATAATTAACCTTAGTATGAGGAGGTGCATTTTTATTGGCTCTTGAAGATTCACCCTTTTTATGACTCATGAGATAGTTCTTGAAGGTCGTGTGGTCTTCATTATTGCTAAGGTTATTCACTTTGATGGTTCCATTGTTGATTAATTTTTGTATTGCCCCCTTAAGGGCAAAACAATTGTCTTTTAAATGCCCCCCATTTTGATGGTAGGCACAAATGTACTTGTCATTCCACCTTTTTGCTTGACTTGAGGTTCATAAGGTTTGGCCTCAGGAAGTAAATTGAGTTCATCAGCCAAGAGGGTTTGTAAAGCACTCTCATAAGACACACCAATGGGTGTGTACTCTTTAGGTATGTTGAAAGACTGATATTTGCATGGAGGAGGAGCTTAGTTGTAAGTGACTTATTGATTAGACATTGAGGTAGTTGTCATTTTACATCGATAGAATGGATGGGCATGGTCTTGCTAAGGTGTGTTTGAATTAGTGTTATTGACAATGGGATATGACTAATTTGGATGGGATTGGGTTTGTGGTCTAATGTGGCTAGCCTCGACCACCCCATCATTAACAATGTTTTTTTTTGTTGTTTCTCCATCATGAATTTTGTTAATTAGTGACCCGATTAGAGAAATTATGAGTTTGTGTGGAATTTTTTGAAAAAACCTTACCATCTTCCAATAATTTAATAATGTCATTATTTAGTAGGGTCTCCTCTATGTTAGCAGCATTCTCTAATGTAGTTTTGAAATCTTTAGGCCCTTGAAGTTGGAGCCAGTAATTCATTAGTTTGGAGAGACTATTGACAAAGATGTTAATCTTCTCTTTATCTAGTATATCTCTATGATACTTGGCAAACATGTGTCTCTATCGTTGGAGGAAGATCTTGAATGACTCGTCGGAAAGTTGCTTTATGTTACACAAATTGATCATTGTAACTTCTCTCTCAATGTTATAGTAATATTGAGTGATGAACATGGACGTCAATTGGTCAAAGGTTTTAATGTCGGAGGGTAGTTTGGAGAACCACTCCATGGCTTTCTTTTCAAGGCTCCTAGGAAATAGATGCATCAAGTAAGTCGTGTCATGGAAAAACTCCATACTTAGGGTATAGAATTGTCTAAGGTGATCTCGTGGATCTATTGTACCAAAATATTTATCATATTTGGGTATTTGTACATTTTGAGTGAAAGGCATAAAGGTAATGCTCTTATCAAAAGGAAGAGGACACACTTTTTCAAGGCTGAATTCTACAAGTTATATCTTTCCTCACTTCATTCATTCCATTTCCAATTATAGGTCTTGTAGTTTTTGTGTCACTATATCTAGGGGTGATTCTTCTTCATCTTGTTTCATATTGATTACATCAAAATCAGCTGGTAATTCCACACCTTGCTATGCTAATGCTAGTATATATCGTTCTTTGTGCTTCTTGATTATCTTGTCCATAATGGCAACAAGTTCAGGATTTTGTTGAAAATCTTTAGTTTTGGTTTCAATACTCTTGTCATCCCAAATGCTAGATGAACTAATTATGGAAAAGGATTCTAAATTTCAGTTGGACAAGGGTGACTCATGGGTAATTGTGTTTAGTGAACAATCTATTGGTATGGCAGGTTTAATGAGATTCAGAGGTTTTGTGTGTTTGATGGTTTTTCTGGCTATTCTAGCACTCACTCATATAGGTGATCATTTCATTTTTGTAGCTATATTGTTTTTATAGGGTGGCATGAAATGTGACTAGGATTCCTTTAGTTCTTATGCATTTTTGAAATATGAGGGTTTCCATTAACTGTGATTCATCTAGAGTGACAAGTTAGGCTAGACAAGTTGTTTGGCAATGTTGATGAGATGAGTTCACTTTTGCAAAGTCGGGTAGGGAGTGGATGTGTGTCTCTAAACATCTTTGGCTTAATGTGTGAAATGAAGAAATAATAACTTTTGGATTGATAATGGCATTTGTGGCTTTGCTTGTTTAAAAAAAATGTCTTCGATCAACTTTGAAATTTCTCAAATTTGGAAAATATCAGTGAGGAAAAGGGTATCCAAATTTGTTGTTTGTTCGCAATTATCATGCATGTAGATGGCCTCTATTTTATTTTTTTCTTAGATGCATCACAGGATTGATCAAATGTGCTATTTCATTGATCATATGCGCTTTTTAGATGCTCAGATTTGTTATTCTATTTGTCATATGTGTTTTTTAAGGATTCAAATGTGTTGCTTGGCTGGGAAAATGTGTTGTTTAAAACTTCAAACATGTTGTTTTAAACACATATGAATTATAATAGAGATCATAAGTGCAATAGGATAATTCAAATATGTTGTTTCATGTAGTAGATGTGCTACTTCAGGGTTGTTCAACAATGTTCTTGTTTTGGACTTGGTTTCTCAATACCAGTTTAAAGTTGCTTCTTTTGGAAGGACAGTGATCCACAATAGTGTTTCTTATTAAGTTTTAATACACTTCCAAGCATAATAGCAGTAGAAACGAAAGTAAAATATAAAACAACACACACATAGAAAATGAAAGAAAGAGCTTCCTAACAAGGTTATCTAAAGCCGGTAACTAGTGGGTTTTAGTGTTTAACCAACTATGTTCAGATTTACCTCTCTTGTGATAGAAAGCTTTCCACCAACACTAAGGAGGTTTGGCACAGTCCCTTATGAGACTACTAGAGGAATGCTATTTTCCAAACCCAAGTGGCTTGCATTCAATTGGGAATACAAGATTAGGAGGCAATCCCTCTCACTAGCCCTGCTAAGGCAACTCAGGAGGTAGCCTTTCTATGGCTAGATAATCCTACCTAGTGGAAAGCAAGAAATGGAAATCACAAATAGGTTTGGGAATTTTATCACTCAAGAAGAGTGGGAGAATATCCCTACTGTCTTGACTTCCCAAACATAATAGAGATAAAGTTTCAATCATCGGCCCTTATACTACTGAAGATAGAGGGGCTCCTAGTTAAGCCATGTGTGGATTCTTTCCTCATTTAATTGTAACTGATCTTTACAAAAGGTTAAGAATTCTAATCAACTCAAATGAGTTTTGAGCATAGGCCTACTTCTATTTTAGATTAGCAAAATCAAACGCTTCTATTAAGCTAGGTTTGGAACCTAGAAATGCCTCACTTTGAATTAAAAAGAGTCAAGGTCCACTTACCTGATTTGGAGCTAGTAGAGGCTAGGCACATTTATCAGGGTTTGCATTCCTATCATGTGTTGTTTGTAATTTGGGAGCTTTCATTAACTTGGAAGGGACTTGTAAGCAACCAATATTTAGATCTGGAAGTTAGATTCAAGAAATTGTAACTTTTATCAAATGCATTATAGGAATGGTCATATGCGTTACAAAAAATGTTATATGCATCATTTAATCTAGCAAATACACTATAAGATACTTTATATGCACTATAAAAATTCTTAGATGTGTCATAGAACTCTTTAGAAGTGCTATAGAATGTTTTAAATATGTTATAGAACTCTTTAAAAGTTCTACATAAGGTTTTAAATGCATTAAAATAGAGTTTAGAAGCATCATAATATTGTTCAAAAGCATTAAAATAGAATTCAAAAGCATCAAAAGATTCAGATCTGGCCCTTGTGCATTCAAAGAAGACTTTGGGAGTTTATTCTTGTTGTTATGAAGCCTCTGGAATGTTGTATAACCTGTAACCAATCAGATCTACATAAGAAAACAGCAAGGAACATAGATCTATACTAAAAATGAAAGATTATACTAAAAGATTTGAAAATAAAGAGGCTTTGAGTTCAAGCCCCATGGTGGGCACCAATTTGTACATAGTATAGTCGTGTATTCATGAGACTTTAATGCAAAATACAGATAAAATGATAATGAACTAGACTAAACCCAAGATATCATTGTCAAAATATGAACTCTATGAGCGTCTCATGTTTCCCTATGTACAACCACTAAGAAAGCTCTTAGACTAGCACCAAAGTGATAGTTCTAGAATGGGAGTATGCTTAAAATGTAGATCTAGAAGAATACATGAAGATCTATGACTAAAATGCAGATTTTTTGTGGAAAATGACTCTTAGAATGCCATCAAAGTAGACATGCAATGAGCTAAACATGTAATAAATGATGCTAAATAACATAAAAACAATGCTAAAATACTATGAACTTGTTAGAATGGTAATGCTAAAATGATAACTCAGAATGTGCCTATAGTGCAGATGCCTAAAACTTGGGTCGTTGAGCTCTTGGATTTCCCTCCTATTAATAGGATTTCAAAAGGGGTTGGGGTAAGAATTAGGGTTTTCACCTTTGACTGGTGGATAGAAGTGAAACTGAAAATATCTCATTAGAGACCAGGAGGAAGAGTCCAACAGACTTGGTTTTGAGGATAAATGAGGACTTAACCAATTCTTTTAAATGACAAAAGGGGGATTTTCATTTTTGTGAGGATAAATGACTTTATTGATTTAATAAATGTCTTATTTATTTTCAAAAGTTTTTCTTTTTCTTTCTTCCTTTTTGAATTTCATTTTATGATTTTGAATTGTTTTTCTCCTCTTTTTAAAGTTGATTTAGGTCTTGTCAATTTGATAGATGATTAATGACCTAATATGATTTTTGATTTGGAAGTTTGTTGTGTTCTTCTAATTTCCTCCTTAATTTGCATTGATTGATCAAAATTGTGTAATTCTGGTCTTTGCCAATTTTTGGGTGTCTACACAAGTCATTCACATCAATCCACAATGACAATCATTACCAAGTCAAACGATTTGATATTATATTACATTAACTCTCCATGTTATTCTGACTTATATGAATACTTATCACATGATTTACACTGTAAGTACAATAAACATCTTCACTTATAGAATTATCCATCGGCAGTGATGCCTATATGGATTGAGAGTTTCTCCACTGCCAATGATGCTCATCATATGTACTCGAATACAACTTGAAATAATTAGAGATGAATAACATTTGATTGATGCCCAAGAATATGGATTCTGCTATTAGGAGTCTAACTCATCTTTGGTTATATCCAAAGATGTTGTACCCATTTGTAAACTCTTTATTTCTCTTCATTTCTTATCCATAAATTTTCTATTACTTTTCTCTCACCAAATATTTCCCTCATGGATATCAATATGACTTCGCAAACTAGATAACAAAACCTTCTCTAATACCATGTTATTATTTTCTTGATCTGTTGCAAATGTAATAGTACTGCCATAATTTTTGTTATGTACTTTCCTAATGGCAGTCATCTCTCTAATATAGGATTAAGTATGGGTAGACAAGTCTCTTTGCGAGACATGTCTATTCATTAGAATGTAATTGATATAATGAAAAATAATGATATTCACTTTCCTAAAGCTACCAATTATTAACATATGTGAAGTTAAAAGAGTGTATTACTAATATTTTCACCAAGCCATTACCTAAGGATATTTTGAGTACTTGAGAGGTAAATGAGGGATCATTCCCCTATCTATTATTAATTAGAAGAAAGATGCATGGTGCATTAATTCATGCTTTATCATAATATCTATCTATGAGTTAGTGCTGGTGTTCACTCTTTTAGAGAAGCCTAGAGTTGTGAAGAAGGTGATAGATGTAAGGAAACATGAATAAATAGTCCAAGCAAGGTACAAGGCATAAATCCATAGAAAATTAGTCTTATTTTTGGAGATACATTTGGCATTTTTGTCAAAGGGGGAGATGAGTAGAAAATATGGGAGAAGACTATCCAAGGGGGAGATGCATGAACTATATGGAAGTGAAGCATAAAAAATGATATGAGCGTAATACAACTAAGGGAGAGAACGAATAAAAGGTGGATCAAATGAAGTAGATAAAGAAAGTAAGTATGAGAATAAAGAATGAAGAAGACAAAGAAAGAAGAAGGAGAAGATTAATCAAAGGCAGAGACTTAACAATAAAGAAGATGTGTTACCAAGGAGAATATAGATGATGAAGTTTATTTATGTTGGTATTGGATGGTATATGTTAGATGTGTTACCATCAATGCCAAATGGGGAGATTGTTGCTAAAACTAATATTGATACCCAAACTAATGTTGATTATGAACAATGTTAGTTAGTTGTGTACTAAGAAGAATGTAGAAGAATAGGATTAATTGTCATTTTGACATTGATGTCAAGACTATTGACTTACTAATTTATGTAAGTTGCCAAATCATTTTAAGGATGCAATTTTGAGAAAATAAAATGGTTGGTAAAGATAGAGGTTGAAATGAAGAAGTAATGTTAAGTGTACAAGATTAAATGGGAAATTGATGAATCATTCTTTCATAAGAAAATATTGGTTTGATTTTTTTACATGATCTGATGAAGAGTTATAAAGATGTGTAATTTAGTTACATTTGTTGGTAAGAATAGTTTGAAGTTGTGAAGTGAAAAGACAAGGAATAAACATATGCTACCAAGCTGAAGATGATGGTCAGTAAGAAAAGATGTATTGAGCATAAATCTTAGAAGAAACTTTGTAAGTATTATCGAGGAAGGAAATGACAACTAGTTAAACAATGTTAATTGAGTAGATGAGGTTATTTGGTAAAGAAAGAACACAGGTCGGTAAAGGAAAATAGTTTTGATAGTCACTTGTGGGATAATATAAGTGAGAATCTAGATTAGTCTAGAAGATTATGAGGAAGGAAATAAGTTTATTAGTGAAATCTATAGACAAAATTGGTTAGGTACGATGAAATGGAAGATATTCAAAGAAAGGTTCATGATCCAAGAAATGTTCAAGTTCCAAGGTGAATTACAGCTAGCATGATGTATAAAACATTCTTTTTTAGTGCCAGATACATTAAATGTAAATTGACATGTGATTGTACAAATGAGAGGAATACAAGGAAAGCCTAATAAATGTGATTAAGCAAAAAGGGTTAATGCAAGAATTTGGGTCTCAATTTTGGCCAAAAAGTGGAAGTGTTTTTCTTGATTTTGAAATATAATGTCAACTGATGCCAAAATGTGAGGCATTTAGATATTAAATATAAAAAAACTTTAGAAATACAAATTGTAGTGTCTGAAATCCTCTTTTTTAATATGTAATTTATTTGTATACCCATATGATAGATTGTTTTTGGGTATGGATCTTTAAAAACCACTTTTTCAAAATGCCTATTTTAGGACCATACCACACTCATGTATGGACACTATAATTTGACACAACTAAATGAATTTTTGTGAATCCTTTAAATGAAATTACCTGACACACCAAAGATTAATGAGAATAATTTTCTTGAATTTTTTAATGAATATTTTTTAATTAATTTTTAATTGACAATTAAGCTGATTTCTAAAACCTCTCATGTACAGACACCATAATTTAATCAAAATTTAATTTAATTAGATTTTTTAAACTTTAAAAGAATTGTGTGAAGATTGATGACATGTAAATTAATTTTAAAAATATGAAAAATTAAAAAAGTTATTTAAGTTTTAGTGAATCTCACTATTTTATGTTTAAGAGATACTTAGAGATACTTTTGATTAATAAATAATGGAAAAATAGAAAATGAACTCATAACACTATAAAATTTATTTTTTTGAAATTAGAGTAGTAAGACCTATAATGGGTTTTTGTTTTGTCAAAAAATTCAATGGCGACTATATAAAAATTATGACAATCTCGAAAATTGTCGATTAAATGCCTTAGTCAAAATTTGGTTCATAAAGGTATAGGCTTGGTCCCACCAAGCCTATGTTATGCCTTTCCCCAAGGAAAAACCCAATTGGAACTCCCACCCATTGAAAATTCCTTCCCATGGCATTAGAATTGAGCACCCGATTTGTAATTCAAAAATCGAGTGCCCAATTCAAATTTAGCCATTAATGAAATCGAGCACCCAATATTTAGACAATTAGGTGCTAGATTTTGAATTGGATACCTGATTGTTTAAAAATTGTGTACCAATTTTAAATTAGGTACCTGATTCTAATGTACCCAATGGGCCCTAAAAGATGCCCCACAAAGCACTTTTCAATGATTGCAATGATTGAATGATAGTTTTGTCCTACAAAAACAAATTTATGTCACAATTATTTTTTCTTCTTGTCATCTTCTACAATTTATAAGCTACTAATTTGAATTTAAACTGGTGCAAACATGGGACCAAAACAATGAACAAAGAAGAAAATAAAAGTCCTGGCAAATGAGGGAATTGCACCAATTAAAGAGAATGGAGCACAATGTCAATGAGAGAGAAAACAAAGAATTAGAATGTTGCACAATGTTTCAAAGGAGAAAGACATTGAGGATACCATGATGGATGAAGAGGTTGAAGATGAGAACCCAATATAAGGGGATTCATGTGCACATTCTAATCAAACATTCAATACAGCTGTGTCTCCAAACCCTTGAGTTTTTTCTCATAATGACATTGGTGATTTTTTAGAAGTAGATTATGATTTAAATGAGTTATATTTTCTTCATGAGAATAGATTACCAAATGATCATGTACAACAAACTCCAATGGAAATGCATGCCCCGAAAGAAATACCAACAAAAAATGAAAATGAGATTCAAATTCCAAATAACATTGAAAATGAAATGCCAATTGAAAATAACAATGGTATGAATGTAGACATGGAAACACCAAGTACTGAACAAACATGTCTGAATGATACTGAAGTGCGTGAACATAATTTTCTTGTTTCTAATGATATGCCTAGATAATCTTCATGGACTGGTTTCATGGAGACAAATAAGGACACATGCTAATAGATTATATATAGACATTTTTGTATAATAAGAAATTTGGGTTTCAATGGCAGTTGATGTTGCAACTACTTAAAATGTCTAAAATGTGAAAAGTAATGAAAAGGTTAGGAATGTATGCAAAACCCAAGAATAAAAATGAGTTTTTAAAATAAGTTGTATGTAGTGTTGCTAGTGTCATTGATGTTATCAGAAAGAGAAGACACTCTAAAGATAAGAATGCAGCATGATGGGCAATAACAACAACTTTAGTTAACAAATCAGCTACTGACAAAAGACTTATTAGTAACATAAGTGGATATCTTAATGTGAATCATAAGACTTTAGAAAGAGATGTAAAGAGAATGGTTAACTTTGAATGTGATCTAGCAAATAGTTCATGGACTTCCAATGGTAGACTCCTGAGATCTAATATGAAACTTACTAGTGAAGTCAAAAGTTTGGTTGAAATTTTTTGGCATGATAATACAAGAGTATCACCTAATTCAAGAGATGTTCTTAGAGTTGGCTCAAAAATACGTGATCCACATCCTAAACACCTTTTGAACATGACTAAAACTGAATTATTCAGAAAATTTATAGATGGTAATGTGTTAACTATTACCATTAGTCAAAAATCTTTTAAAAAGTGTAAATCATGGTATGTAAGGATTAACAAGGAAATAATCAAATTTTCTTGTAAAATTTACGTTCACTTTCATTACTATTATGATGTATTTCGATCTATACATGGTACCATGCATAGTAAAGAAATGTTGCAAAAATGTGGTACAAAAATAACACCTCAAACTATAAAGGATTTCATATCAGATTTATTTTGTAAGCCACCTCATGACCAATATTTTCTTTTCAATGCATGTCTTTTTGGTACATGTGATATGTGTGGAAATCTTTCTTTGTTAGATAAATGTTTGCATGAAAATTCTTTGACTACTTTTGGACAACAATTAGTTGATGTAAAAAGATTCAAAACTATTGAATATCTATTGAAGAATGGGAAGATTAGAAGAAGGTGTGATCTAGTTACAGTTAAAGTTAGTTATCATGCATTTATGGATGAGCTTGAGAGTGTGATCATACCAAAATATGTTAAACACTCTCAATATGTTAGATGGCTTGATAGAAAATTTTACATATGAAAGAATACATTTTCAATTGGTACTATACTTTTAGTTGTTGACTTTGCAGAGAACTACACACTTGCACCACAAGATGAGGTACAACTACAATATTACAATTCAGTGCAAGTAACAATTTATGTTCATATAGTTTATAGGCATGCACCTAAAAGTATAGGGGGGGATCAAAAAATATTGAGAGAGTACCATTTCTATATGAAAGATAGTAAACTTCATTCATCTGAGTTTGTCCAATATTATTTCAAGGTCTTTTATGATAAGGGTAAGTGCACCAAGTTGTGGTGCCAAAAACATGACACCTTTTTATTCTAGTTTTGAAAAGTGCACACACACACCATGACTTGGGTATCCCAAGCCATAGCACATATGTGCTATAATATGTACGCACTATAGCACATATGCACTTTTCAAAATTAAAAAAAATTATAAAGTGCATATGCGCTATTAAGAACTAAATTTAAAAAGATTTGAATAGTGCATGTATGCTATAGCACGTACGCACTATAGCGTACACACACCATTCAAAGCTTTGCATTCTACCAAGCCTAAGGTTTGGTTTTGTCTTGGGGATCCAACCCAAAGGTTTCAAATCCTTAAACTAATTTGAGGCATGTTTTGCTGTAAACATACAACAAATGATTGATTTTTCTTGTGTGTTGTCCTTCACATTTCTTCGTGGTTGAGCATCGATAAAATTAGGTTACATGACATTGTAGGTTTTTGTGTTAGCTATATAACCATATAATTTATTTTTTATTTGAACTATTTCAAGCCTTTCATCTATTATTTCTTTTGAATGTATATCCATTTTTTGTCAAAAACCAACATATACTAATTGGGCTGTAGATTTTAGCTCGTTCATCAAATTTTGCAACAACTTAGTTTTTTAGAAACTAGACTCCATTCTACACACTTTGAAAAAAAGAAGTTTTGATTTTAGATTAGTTTTCAATCATTTCTAGGGGGAGCACACAAATATTTCACATTTTTGGGATGTGTCTAATTAAAAAATTCATAAAAAGAAATACACATTATAAAATTACCCAAAAAATCTGGGATAAACTGCATAGTGTTAGGTAACTTTTGACTAGAGCGGTTAAAGAATTTCAAACAAAAAGTTAAAATTTTAGGGGGGCCACACTTCGTACTATGTTATTGTTTTTTGAAATAAATAGTACCACTTTCTATGGCCCCCTTTTTTGAGGACATAAAATTAAACCATTTTGAAAAAAAATAGCAGTTTGGAAACTAGATTCAAAGGACTACTACTTTTGTTTTTGTCATATCTTAAAATTTTGAGCATAACTATCTTCAAATTCTTGCTAAAGTTCAAAATTTGTTGGTTTCAGAAAAAAGGTGTCTACTTATACCCCCTATTGGCACAACTTGGTGCACTTGCTCATAATTTAAAAGAGAGACAAATTTAAATGACACAACATTGGTTATAGTTAGAAAATTGTATAGGACAATTCAAAAATGCTAGAATGTTCTATTGGTTGAGTAGGACACATAGACAAACTAATATCCAACATGTGTGGAGTTTTGTTTAGGTTGGACATAATAAAGGAGAATATGATAGTGTTGGTGCATGTGTGAAGATAGCCCTTAGTAGAGAACAATTAAAATTTGAGGAAAAAGCCAAATTCAAAAATGCACATGAGATTGTGGAATAGTGTAACAAATATTTATACATAGGATCAAGTTAGAACTCTACAATCAAACATTTCTTCTGCCTAGTTGAGAGAAGAATATCCTTTCAAGATATGACTATGACACAATTAGCAAGTCAGCTAAATGACATTCATTTGGGAGTTTAGATTTTAATACTTGGACTATATGGACTAGGGAGTTTGCTTGTTTTTGTCAGTTTTGTCTTGTAGGTGAATGGGAAGCATGCTAGAATACATAATGGGTTAAAGATTGGCAACATAAATCATTAGCACCTACTGACACACATTTTGAAGATGATATAGTAAATGAAGGGCGAATGTTACTTTTGCATCAAAAGACTATGGTCATATTTTAGACCTCATATAACCTAGTATACACAATTTAATTAAATTTTGTTGTGATCATGCTTAAATTTATATTATTTATTTATGTAAATATCATTAATATAATTCAAGTACGTGTATATATTATTTATATATGTACTCATGTGATTAAAGTGTTTAAATGTACTTTATCTTATCTTGTAGAACATGTTTATGTTGTTATTGCACCTAATGATAACGATGAACAGACTGAGTATTGGCTAGCTAGATGTATGGAACCTAAGAGAAAATTGATATGTCATCAAGTAGATGATGATGGTTTTCAGTATCCAATTGGATCTATTGTTGTAGCTGGCACCAGGCTACGTACATACCTTAGAACAAGTGGTTTACTAGCATTTGAAGACTACCAATTTGAAAAGAAGATTTTACACTATTCTTATTTGGTTGTCGAAATGAATATCAAATTAGAAAGATACAAAGGGAGACCCACCAATAAGGTATCATGGATAATTTCAATGCATGAGCATGAGACAACCATAGATGCATTGCAAAAGAGAGAGGATGCAGATGGTACAATGGGATGACTACATTTGAATAAAAAACATGTCAATTTTTTCTTTATTGTGCTATTTTTATATATGTACTTATATAAATTTTAAATGTATGTATGCATTGTCAATAGAAAAGTAGATAACTTATATATACCTCTTATCTGGGTCTCAGTTACAATTTATGCTAATTTAAATGTTTAAGGTGGATCAAACATCAACATCTTATGCAATTACACATAGTGAGTACATACAGTACACATATTTACATAATTCAGATAGCTCATATTAATTTATGCTTTTATTAACACATGTTTTTGTTTTAAAATTTTATTTTGCAAGACCTCATTTGAAGAAATGTGTTGAACCAATTTTATATTTTGAGCAAGCACTTCTATTTATGTCATTCACATTGTCTTACATATATTATGAAACATGTTATAAACATTTAAAAATAGGAGTTCACTTCTATTTGAAAGTTAAAGGTGTGCACTTGATATTAATAATCAATTGTCAATTCAAGTAACGATCTCCTTTATTTTTACATTACTTTTACATGAACAAACATGTTTTTTTTTTGTCCCTATATAAATAATTAAATTTATTGTTCATGTACCATATACTTACAAAATGTGTCATAGCATGAATAAAATATGTCACAATAAAGAAAACGATTCATACTTACAACATGATAACATAATACTCTATAATGCATACACTAGCATGATAAGAAGTCGTAAAAATATAGTACATGGTCTAACATGTCATAACATGATCTATGAAGTCAAAAAATACATATAACATAGTTAAGAATCCTAATACAAAGTGTATTAGAATTAATAATACATGTCATAAAATCACAATCTAAAGGTGCCAAAAGAGCTAATATATCTAATATGCAGTCCTATTTACTCCACGTGAAGAGGACTCAGATGGATCATCCTATGTAACATGAGGTATCTCATCATCTGGGGCATCGTGTGGGGCATCATGTGTCACATCCTGAGAAAACATTATGTACATGCTTAATTGAAATGGGTTTCAAAATCTAGCTTGAAAATAAATTAAATATTTAGTACATAATAAAAATAATACCATGTGAGATAGGTGTCCCTCTATAACAAGAGGAGGTGCACTATGAAAGCTACCAAATGTGGTAGTGGTGAGGTCCTATAATTTGCAATACAATTTATTTTTAAAAATTTGATAAAGATCATAATGAACTATGTATGTATAAATCACAATACTAACCTCAAAGGATGATTTATGTACCTCCATCTAGCTTAGTCTCATAGTCTTAGCAACACTCATGGTGACATAGTCCTAAAATTATGGATACATAAACCTTGATTCAAAATTATATATATATATATATATATATGAATTACAAAGTACGTAAATTAAAAAGTACATAATTTACACTATAGTTTTTTAAAATAAAAACATATATATCATACCTGAGTAGTAGCTAGTGTCACAGATGTGTCTAAAGATATGCTACCATGATGATCATCAACATCTCTAAAATGGCCAAAAGATGGAGTTTAAAATAAACTATATTAAGGCTTATATGGATAAGTACAATCCATCTCCTGCTCTTAAAACCAAAATACATAAAATTATACATGAATCAAAGTTGAAGATAAGTAAAAATAGTACAAATTATTTTTCTTCAAAAGTTCATACCATAGGTATTTGAGGCTATGCCTCAGTGGTCGATGGATTAGGACTTGTAAAAACATTGAACTGTGTAACAAACAACAATCCCTACAAAATCATATAAAAAGAACATATGAACACATGTTATTAAATTCAAATTCCAATGTACATTATTTACAGTGTAATTCAAATTGCGTGCCATATGAGGGATGCCAATGTCTATAGGTCTTGAAAAAAGACTATACCACCTCCTAGGAGGAACAATATCATCCATCCTTTGTTAATTGAAAATCAACATACATTACTATGGTTAATACAATTATGCATATATGTAGAAAGTAAATAATTATGTACTTTATAAATTTTAATTATATTTTTACTTGTTGCTCCTGAATGTCTCCCTCTCCATGCATGACACATCAATATCATCACTACCATCACCATAAGTAGCATATGCGTCATCATCAAAATCAATGCCCTTAGCATCATGGCCATCATGTGCTACATCAACATTTCTCTAGGGGCCTCTGCATATACCTCCACAACTAGTACAAATGTGCCTAAGTGGACAAATATCTATCACCTATGTCCATTACTCTACTAAATTACCCAAAAAAGCACTCAATGAAGTAAGAGAAGATGACATTGCTCGATGATGGTGAGGCACTAAAACAACTAGTGTAGGAAGAGGTACAAGAGGCTGAGGATGTCTATGATTCCTCATATTATTTCTCAGCTTTTCCCCAGACCTATCCTGAGGCATTCCTCCACCAAACCCCTAAAATGATCTAATATCAAAATAATTGGGTTTCAAACCCAATTCAAACTTAGCCCATAGTTTCTTAAGAAGTAGCTAGGAATCTCATGATTTGTGTTGGGTGGATGGTCATATACCATCCACCACCATTCCTAAAAGTGTGTTGAAATTTGCGGATGCGTGCACCATCTAATAGAAATTCTCGACTTCTTTTCACTAATCTCAAGACCCATCTTAGGGTCTACAGAATATCTTTTAAAATTCTATTTATTTAATTTGAGTTTATGGACCTCTCTATAGAATAGGCCATCAGAATAGAAGGCATGCGTATTTTGCCTCCATAATCTAAAGCTATCGATGTCATGATCCAAATGCTCAATAGAGTGTACAACACCTTGTATACTATCTACAAGGTGAAGTAAGTGAGGGGGGTGGGCCTCACACCTAATGGTCTGAATATTGTGCATGAGGTTGTGAAGGTTGTGCCTCATGCTCTCCCTTAGATCCTCTATGATAGGTGGTGGAGGAGGACTAGGTGGTTGTGTAGGTGGGGGTCGAGGTGGAGATGGGGATAGAGGAGGTACGGGTGGGTCCATCAAATATAATCTACATATATGTAAACAACATAAAAATTCACAAAATTACTATTTAATAAAATAAATCTAAATATTCATTATGTAAATGTATATCTCTAAAAGCATATCAATTATATAAACAAAGTTAAACACTTAAGTAAACTTTAATCTTAAGGCTAATTGAACATTATACCAAATTTAAGCCTAATCATAAAATAATACTCAAAAAAACTATTAATAGATTACCTTCAATTTGAATTCTAAAAACAACTTATATAAATGTTTAGGATTATGCCTTAGCATTTACGATTAAGGTTCAATATTAAAATGTTCAATTAGGATTTAAAATTTAAATACTTGAATGTGGTTTCGGTTAGGATTTAGGGTTACCCATTTAGAATTAGGGTAGAATAATTAACATTATGATTTGGGCACAAAATATAAGATTTATAGGATTGTAGCTACTACTTCAAAGCTTATCATTTAGAATTAGGCATTAGAATTTAGAATTATGGTTTAGGTTTAGATTTAGGATTTATGGATGATAATTTAATATTATAGTTGCACACTTAGAATTAATGTTTAAAAATTAGGATTAGAATTAGGGTTTACATTTTAGGATCATGTACTAGCTTTAAGGATTAGAAAATTTGTAATTATGGTTAAGATTGGGATGATTTAATATTTAGTAATTTAGATTTTAGCATTTAGGACAATTATTGAGCAATTAGGGTCAAGCATTTATAATCATGGTTTGGCATTTAGAATTAGGGCTAGGGTAAAGATTATGGTATGGGTTTACATCATTAAATTAGAAATATGATTAGGATTATGGCATGTATTTTCTAAGATTTTTAATATGAGTGTTTTGCATAAATATATTTAAATGTTTAGGAATATGCCTTAGTATTTACAGTTAAGGTTCAATATTAAAATGTTCAATTAGGATTCAACATTTAAATACTTGATTGTGGTTTGGGTTAGGATTTAGGGTTATACATTTGGAATTAGGGTAGAGTAATAAACATTATGACTGGGGCACAAATAATAAGATTTAAAGGATTACAACTACTATTTCAAGGCTAATCATTTAAGATTAGGCATTAGAATTTAGAATTATGGTTTAGGTTTAGATTTAGGATTTATGGATGATAATTTAAGATTATAGTCACACAATTAGAATTAGTGTTTAAAAATTAGTATTATAATTAGGATTTACATTTTAGGATCATGTTCTAGCTTTAAGGATTAGGAAATTTGTAATTATGGTTAAGATTGGGATAATTTAGTGTTTAGTAATTTAGATTTTAGCATTTAGGGCAATTATTAAGCACTTAGGGTCTAGCATTTATAATCATGGTTTGGCATTTAGAATTAGGGCCAGGGTAAAGATTATGGTATGGGTTTACATCATTAAATTATAAATATGATTAGGATTATGGTATGTGTTTTCTAGGATTTTCAATATCAGTGTTTAGCATAACTATATTTAAATGTTTAGGATTGTGCTTTAGTGATGCAGGAGCATCCAAAGGTATAAGGGCAATCCTATGTCACCTAAAAAATGTACTTAGACTTAGTTTCTATTTCATGTATTTTCATTTCTGGATACCCATTGGGTTAAATAAAGGTCCCAACTCTCACAATTCCACTAGCAGTGTTCTAGGATAGAGTATTTGAACACCTTGGGATACGTGTAAATGCCAAAAAAATAGGAGTATGTAATTGAGCCATAATTTTGGTGAATTAGAAGGTGTAAATTGGTTGGATAATTGTAATTGTAATTTAGAGCATTCTAGAAAAAGAATCAGGACAAAAGGCCCCACGGTTTGAAAGTTATTATTGTTTTTCGATTTTTGGAGACCTCCTAAGAATGCTTCAAAGTTAGGTTAGGAGCATTAAATGACCTCAAATAGGGCTGAAAAATGGGGGACAAGCAAAGCTAGTCCATAGGGCTATAGAACGCTTCGAGAGCTTTTCGAAAATGTAAACAGTTCATCAATCGGAGCTACGGTTCAAAAGTTATGGCTCCTGGAAGTTCGGCTACCGTTTTTGGAATCTTCTAATTTTGCACTGACTTCTAAAGCGACTTCTGGAACCTTCCATTTTGGCGGTGGATACCAACTAGCACTTTCTAGAATGTATTCCTAATCCTTAACCCTTTGGGGTCTATTTGAGAACATTTTTGGCATTGTAAAAGGTAGTTCGGAGTGGAGTTTGAGAGAAGGTATTGGGAGAAGAATTTATCTCCAGATTTATGGTATTGTAAGCCCATAGGGCATGTTTTGGAGTCTGTTTCTCTGCACTAAGTGTACTAGCATATTTTCACAATTAATAAAATTTTCCCTTTCCTGTTGTGTCCATTCTATGCTTGGGTTGTGTCCCCATCATTTAGCATTTACGATTAAGGTTTAATATTAAAATGTTTAATTAGAATTTTATATTTAAATACTTGATTGTGGTTTGGGTTACGATTTAGGGTTATCCATTTAGAATTAGGGTAGAATAATTAACATTATGATTGGGGCACAAAATATATGATTTAGGATTATGACTACTATTTCAAGGCTTATCATTTAAGATTGGGCATTAGAATTTAGAATTATGGTTTAGGTTTAGATTTAGGATTTATGGATGATAATTTAAGATTATATTTAGCACTTAGAATTAGTGTTTAAAAATTAGGATTAGAATTAGGGTTTACATTTTTGGATCATGTGCTAGAACTTTAAGGATTATGATTTTTAATTATGGTTAGGATTAAGATTACTTTCCATTATGGTTACTGTTATGGTTAGGGATATGGTTCAAGTGTTAGGTTTAAGATTTGAAGTTACAATTAGACTTAGCATTTAACATTTGAGATTAATTTTATCATTTAAGAAATGGGTTAAGATACTTGTATTAGGGTTTAGAATTAATGATTAGGATTAGGTTTCTCATTTTTTATATAATGGTCAAAATTTTAATTAGTGTTCTAGGGTTAGACTTAGAATTATGGTGAGAGTGATGTTTTTACATCAAGGTTAATACTATGTTTAGGGTTAGTGTGTAGTTTTATAAAAAAAGGTTATGATCATTTAAAATTTAAAATTTGATTTGGAAGGGAAACACGACTTATTGAAAATCACAAGTAGAATTTAAGAGAGTATAAGTTTATTTTATAATTAGGGATAAGGTTGTGTTAAGGATTTGATTACATGAATGTTTAGAATTACGATTTTAGTTAATGTTAGGATTAGAGTTGGGCTTATGATTAGAGCTACATGAATCTAGGGTCTGGAGTTAAAATTATGGTTTTAAGGTAAGGGAGCAGATTAAATACTTAGTTTTATGTTTAGGGTTCAGACTAAATTATTATATAGTTATGGTTAGGTTGAGGTTAGACTTAAGAATATAGTTAGTTTTATGGTTGAAGTTTCAATTTTTAATATAGGGTTTAGGTCTATGTCATGATTATTATTAAGATTTTATACCTTGTTTACCATTATGATTTAATATTTCTAATCAAAATTATTTGATATTATAAGGTAAATTGTACTTAAATTATCTATTATTTGATATATTGATTTAAGAATTTATTTTAATACATAAAGATTGATTATTTAATATTTAAAAATTAAACTAAATTCTAACTCGATATTTTCATATAATGTTATCAGATCATACATACATCAACATATGTGAATAATTGAGAGGTTGCAACACTTACCAAATTTTATAAATTTAATATATGTCTATGTAAAATATTAAACTTACATTAAATTCAAATGTGTACATACATCACCTTAAACTACAAGATTAGGGTTACATGGTTAAGTTTTAGAAATAACATTTTAGGGTATGAGTTCATTAAACTTGGTTAGGTTTAGTGTTAGGGTACATGGATATGGGTAGCTAACATTATGGTTTACATTTATGTTTACAATTTAGTGCCTAACATCATGGTTTACAACTTTACTATGATTTACAAACTAATTTATAATTAATTACTATTTAGTTGAAATAAATCTAAAACATCAATGTAATTACATGTTTAAACAATTTTTACATCTATATGATCATTCATCACTGTAACTTTTATTAACTGCATCGAAACATCTAAAATTATAATTTTCAAATGAACATATACCAAACAAAAATTTAAATGAATAGATACAAAACTATTTAAATGAACATATATACAATAATCTAAATATAAAACTATTAACAATAGAAATTTATAATTTTACATATTAAAAACTATTAAACATGGGAAAAAAGAAATAAATTGACAAAACTATAAAGCAAGAAATTGAAAATAATAAAATAAAATAGTAGAAAACAAAGTAAAATATCTGGTACAATGAAAAACAACAACTGGGAGTCAATAGGAAACCAAAAACAAGCTCTCATTTCTAAGCTTAAATTGGGCTCTCGTTTACAATAACAATGAAAACGAAGGAACCCCCACAAAAAATGGGTTTTATGCTTTTTAGAAATCGAGTACCCAATTTTAAAAATTGGGTGCCTAATTTTAAAAAGTGGGTGCCCGATTCTAACATCATAGTTCGGTTCAAAAATTGGGTGCCCAATTTTTTAAACGAATTGGGCACCCAAACCATAATGGGTACTTGATTTGTTAAAATTGGGTACCTATTCCTAAATAGGTCTCATTCTGCGAAATTCACTTCCATGGAATTGTGACCCAACTTTGTGCATTCACCTAAAAAAAAATGCCTATATAAAGGATGGGTAAGAAAGACATCATTTTAACTAGTTGTCGATAACTGAACAAAGACATAAGAGTAATCGAATAGAATAAAAGCCAAGTAAAGTGTAAAGGAAAGAGATGAAATGAAGTGTGTGTTGATCGGCCAAGTAAAGAAGAGTGTGAAGAAGAGAAATGAGAAAAAAAGAGATCTAAATAGGAAAAGGTAGTTATTTCTACAAATCATTTCACTGTTACTTTCTAACCATTATAACATAAAATCTTTTAGCTGAGTGGATTTAATAGTCCTATGTGTAAATCCTTTGTAAGGTGTCATTCTAATGTATGCACTAATTTGTTTAATAAGGCCGCTCATTGAGGAGTAACATATCTAGCTAGTCTTTGGTGAAATCCCCTAACAGGGTCACATTTATAAATGTGTCTGTAACCTTAACAAGGTTAGCTCTTAACTGATCTCACTTCAAAAGATATAATTTATTTGTGGGTGACAATTCTCGTGGTGTTTTTGACCCAAATTGGGTTTCTATGTTAAATACTAGCGTTTATGTGTAATTGGATGTGTTGCATGTTATTTCATATTCTCGAAGTTGTAAACTAATATAATTCAATTGCATGCTACATCAAATTAGTAATGTTTGTTTGGTGATATGTTTTAGGAGGTACAAATTATTTGAAGGGACCTAACATAACTAATTCAACCCCCACTCCCCCTCCCCCAACATCTTGATCATTCTAATGAATTTATTATTGAATCAAGTTCTACTTAGGACCTCATAGAGGAAAGACCAATCCAGCTTATCATAAGTGATCAAAATATCTAATTTCAGAGCCATAACTGAGTTTGTACTCTTCTCCATTGAGTGAATTTAACTTCATGAGTGGTTATAGCGACATCAAGGATTTTCTTCCCCAGGACAAATCCTTTTTAAGGAGGTCCAATGAATTTTCCAAGGTATGTTTTTTTTTATGTTAACAAGAACCTTGGAAAAAACTTTATAGGTAGTATTGCATAGACTGATTGACCTAAAATTATAGAGGATTTTTTATCCAAACACTCTAGGAACAAGCACTTGATATAAGTATTATTTAACTTTCTTAGGAGTTTACCTATTCTGAAGAAGTCCTTGGTAGCTATGGTCAAATCCATCTTTAGGAGGTCCAAAAAGTGTTGGAAGAAACATATTCTTATTGCCAAATCCATCATTTCTTTTTGTTATAATATATTGATAAGAAACATATTCTATTGAACTTGAGTACACAATCAAATTGATAATATCTAGATTTTTTTTCTCTCTCTAATGATTTCACATACCATTAATTCTAACAATAAAAAAAATCTTATTATATAATTAAATCTAAGAAATCTTTTCATATAATTAAAATATTTATTTTTATAAATGAAATAAAATTACTAAACAATCTAATAAGTTAATTTTTGCCACCCTTATCATAGCCTAGTTTTCCATGATTTTCAACCATATGTACTATTTGTTTGGGTCTTCTTTCTCTATCTTTATGAATTTGTTCTAGGTCTCCTTAATTAAAATGGTGATACCACCATGTCCTTTTCCATTATCAGTGCTTTCATTCCAAACTGAATTTTTTTTGTATCCCTCGTATTTTGGGACTTTACATCCATCATGTTCATGTGTCTCCATGAGCAATATAATGTCTTTATCTTTGGCTATGGGCCCTAAACCAAGTTGTCATATTCACGGGAATCCTCTACAATTCCAACTAACTATATCTAGGTGTTCCTGGGGGGGACCAAGTCCCTATTTCTTATGTTTCATTTTCTCCCTCATTTGAGCCTTGCCATTTTGTAGCCATGCCCACTTTTCATTGTCCCTTGCTGCCTTCACCTCTTCCCATTTTTTTCTTCTTTCCTCTTGCTGAAAAATGGTAAGATCTTTATCTACATAAAAACATGTGCCTTTGAGGAGCCCCTTCTTCCTCATAATCATATTCTTTTCTTTTGTGCTTTTCAAAATGACCCTTGGATGTTTGCTCATTTTATCCTTTTTTCATTTACCAATCCTTTGTGCTTGTTGGATTAAATTGAACCAATCTAAATGATCTCAGAGGAAGCCTCTTGCCAAGTCTTTTGTATTTTCTTTTTCACCATAATCCTTTAGCTCCTTGTAATGATATTCACTACCTTATAATCCTCTTTGTCTTTCTCTCCTTGGATTTGTTGTCTAACTTATTTTTCTATGAACTCATTTGGTGAGTTGGATGGTCCCTTCACTACTTGGGTCCATGATTTGACTTCTGTTATTTCTTCTCTAAGTTGGCTTTCTTTTCGTACCATGTTTGTCATTGCAGATTGCATTTCTTTTATTTGTGGGTCCTCTCTTTTTGCCTCATTAGCTTTGCTCCCACTTGTTGTTTTTATTTCCTCCATTACTTTTCTTAATAGGATCTACTCATATTCCCCTTTCTCCATATTAAACTATAATTTTTGCACCCGTTCTCTGAGTAATTTTTTCTCATTTGTTAGCTTCAGATTGGATTTGGTAACCTCCTTTAACTTATTGTCCTCCACTTGGCTCTGTGCTTCTAATACTTGAAGTCTCCCTTTCATGAACATCAATTCTTTTACAAATAAATGCGGATACCATGTTAAAGGCATTGAAGAGGGGTTGTGTGTGTTAGCGGATCTATTTTCTCTCGCTTCTATCATGTTTGTAATCTAAGATTCACTCTCTCCATGGTTTTTTGAAACTGGTGCAGAGTGATGCTCAATGTCCTTACTTTCCTCTCTCCTGTTCTGCCTTTGCTCATGTCGTTCCACTAACTCTAGTGCCCTCATCATAGTTCTTGGGAGGATATCTGTCAGTTTTCCTCTTCTAGCATATTTGACCTGCCAAATTTTCCTATGTCTTAGGATTCTTTTGTATTGTTTAGCATTGACATATATGTATTTCTTGCTCGGGTCTAGATTATCTTGAGGTTGTTCTAGAATACCAGGTCTCAGAATGATTGTTTCCCTGGTTTGGATACTGATATTGGGATTCCATACCATAGTTTGAGCAGCTATTGAGGACATTCTAAAGAAGTTGAAAGGGATTAGAAAGCCCTTTTGTGTTAGCATCTCGAAGACAGGTGGTTTCTATTCCAACTTTCCCCTTTGAGGCCCATCTTTTTCTTGTGTACTACCCTTTGTGATTATGATTGAATTTAACCCCCTTTTTTTACCCACTATTACTATCTCTGTTTTTGGACCTGTCACTATTGTGTGAAAGTTCGTGGTTACCATGCAGTTGTTGATTTTCCCTACTTCTGGTATTTCTTGTTCCCCACTGTTTGTTATTTATCTGCTTAAGCTTTGCTCCAAGATGTGGAATGTTGTTTTGAAGTTTTAGGTTTGCTTTGGATGATAATGACTGATAGAGAGAAGAGGGTGTTGAGAAAAGAAGTGTTACAATAGATCATTAAATAGATCAAAGAGAAAAAGCCAAAAAGAAGGTAGAGAGAAATGACACTGTCTATGCAAATAGAGAGAAGCTAAAATGTACTTTTATTAATTAATTTAAAATTTACATATAACAGTTTTATATATTTTAATTTATTAAAAAATACAAACAAATTGGTTATGCAAGTGCATTTTGACCCTCCATAATCAAAACCGAGAAACCTAGAGAAACCTGGTAGGCCTCGACGCCGGGTTTGTATTTTTCCCCACCGACAAGCTACCTCCCACGTCTCGCTTCTCTCGCTACTTTTCCTGTTTCTCGCGCCATCTGTTCTCCCAGAAGAGAGAGAATTTCGTCTGTTCTCCCAGAAGAGAGAATTTCGCTTTCCTTGTTTGGTCTACCATTCCTTGTTTTTTCAAGGAAATTTTCACCTTCCTAATCTACCATCCTTCCTTGTTTCTTCCACAAGGTTTTGCCTACTTTATCTACCGTTCTTCCTCGCTTCTGCTCTACAAGTTGAGTGACCAGTTTATATATCTCCCCTGTTTCTCTCTGCTCTACAAGTTGAGCGGCTTTCATTGCTCTTTTTTTCCCTCTGTTTTTGTGTTCAGTTGGGTACTTAGATTCCATGGCTTCTACTTCTCGACAAGCAGAAACTGAAATTGTAACTGTTTTTGATGGGCTTGCTCCTCCATTTCACCATGCATCTGCTTCTTCTACAGAGAGGGCGCCCTTCGAAGTTTTTATTAATCATGAGGGTCCCGATGTAAAGCAAAGGCTGGCCACAGATATCTACAATGCCCTCCATGCGATGGGTCTCAAAGTCTTTCTTGATTCCCACGATCTCCAATTAGGGGAACGCTTTCCTAAAGCACTAGAACATGCCATGTCCACTGCTTCCCTTCATGTTGCCATATTTTCTCCCACATATGCACACTTCCCTTGGTGTCTTGCCGAGCTGTCCTTCATGCTCAACACTGGAACGCCTGTCATTCCTATTTTCTACAAAGTAAGCCCCGACGATCTCCGCCATTTGCTTCATGGGAGAGGAATATACGCAGCCCCGTTTTTGGAGCATGAAAGAAGGGTAGATATAGCATGGACGAGCTTCAGCAGTGGAAGATGGCACTGCACAGTGTCTCAGTTAATAAGGGTGAAACCGTCGATAATGATTAGTGAGTTAAAAAATGCTCTCTGTTTCTCTCTGCATCTGTTTTCGTACCTTCCATTTCATGCAATAATCTTCTAGTCTTTATAGTTCTTTCTGTTAAATCATCGCTGTCTAGTTATTATTATTATTATTTTAAAAATTTCTCTTTACAAAACTATGTCGTTGTTTCACCATTGTTCAGAGAGGAGCTAAGCGTGTTGAAAAGTATTGTGAATCGTGCGTTGAAATTAATGGAAAGATTACCATTAGAGGTAGCAACACATCCTGTGGGTTTTGAAGAAATTGTACCAGATTTTGAAAGGACACTTAGTGAATATGCTGGTGTTCAAATTATTAGAATTTGGGGTATGGGTGGATGTGGAAAAACCACTATGGGGAAAAGAATTATACAATAGAAAGTATTGATCTATACATAAATCTAGTTTGTTTTTGATGTTCGAGATGCTGCAAAGAAAAACGAGTTGCATATAAAAGCAAAGGCAACTTTTTACAGATTTGGGGTATATATTCAGTGATCAGCCAATTCATAATGCAGAGCAGGGCAAAAACTATTATCTATAATTGGGTAAACTATTGGAACGTTTTAAAAACTAATTAATTTGGCCAATCAGATTTCAATCAGATTTCATTTGTTATAAAGGTTAAATTTTTTTAATGTTTATGATCATTAATCTTAAATCTTATTGGTTCTTATCATGAAAGGCAATGAGAAAAATAAATTTTTTTTGAAAAACTATATATAATTATATAAGGAACATCAGATATTTTTGTGCGCCTTTATTTAGTGTTTTTAATATATGTGTTGTACTAATTACTGTCCACTAAATGTTTTGTTTGTTATTACGGAATCAAGCTTGTTGTGGAAGCCTGAATACATCTCTGGTTTTGTCGGTAGAACCTTGCTGTTGTTCTCTAGCTTTGAGGATTCAAAGACGTTTAAAACATTTTCGCTCCCGCAATATTTTGCCAGAGGTATATTCTGTCGGACTATTTTCATGTTAGATCTATTGTCTACTGATTCTGGGTCAAAATTATTGTTTTTTCTTAAGATTCAAGCTTTTATATTTGAAATTTTTCTGAATGTTTTGATGCTCAATGGAGTTCATTAACAAATAGGGGCAAAAAATCCTGCTAAAATCGTTTACTTTTTTTTCGCTCACTTTGTATCTGGAATGATGGTTTCAGTTTTTTCCCAAAATGCTATATTTAAAAAAATTACCACCTTTCATTTGAGTGAAAATTGGCTGCAAAGATGTGTATATCAATCTTTATTGATAGGGTTTCTGGGTTTTTCTATTTTTGAGGTAAAATTTTATTTTCAACGCAAACCAATATGATATGAAAAAGTAGCATACTCCACCTATTACTGTCATGGAGGAAATAAAAGTACTGTAAGTTCACTGGAAACAAATTTTTGCAAATCAGTTTTAATTAAGTTAATCTTTTCGTTGAGACTAAATGGTCTCAGCCTGTCACCTCTTCAAGCACCACAAAGGTGTAATTTAATCTATAGAAAATATAGAATCCCACTTCTTGGGCCCATTATAGCATAGAAAATTGGCAAGAAACAAACATGTGCACTGGATCGGATCAGACATAAAGAGAAAAGCATGATTTTTTTAGAGGATCACTTAGTCTGCCATGCATACTCCATTGTCTTCCACAATTTTAGAGGATAGTGTAGATGCCGACACATTCCTTATCATATTAGGTGACACGCAACATATATCCATGACCGGTATACCGCCCACAAGTGAACGCATGGAAGTTTATTTATTGCCCAAGTTTAAGTGCGTAGGCTACTGTTTGCATGGAAGTTTAGATGGCATGCAATCATCTTTGGTTTCTTTTGATGAATTGGAGTCTCAAAATGAGGACGATTAGAGATTGGAAGGTTCTGAATCAGATGGTGGTAATCAGTGTGACCTCAAAAAACAAGCATTTAAACTTTATGTGACCCTAAAAAAGAACCATTGAAATTTTATATGTTCAATGTGCCTATTGAATTTCATTTTGGCACGCTAAAAGGGAAACTTGAAAATAGAGTGCGGAAAACTAATCTTAAAAAAATTGTCTTAGTATGAATCTGTTGTCTCTGTGCTACTTTGAGAGCTGAAAAGGCCAAGTATGGTGATTTTTTTTTTCTGGCCAATTTTTACTTTATTTGACATTGGAAAGTCCAGCCATATGAGAGAATAATCATGAGATAGTGGCGTATCATCCAAATAGCATGTCAATAGGAGAGAGGCAACTTAAGTCTAGAATGATCAATGTTTCTTATTTTGGTTGATATTCTACTGTTAACTACTTATTTTTCCTCTTGCATTCTTGAAGCCCTGATAAGCCATGACTTTTGGTAAATCCTACTTTGTTTTATAGTCCAAGATTTGTCTACCATCTTTGCATGTGACTGGTTTTGTTAATTTTCAATGGATTTATTCAAGAAGCTTTATGCTCTTCTGGAAAATGAAAAAGAAGTGCACTTCACTTTTGGGAAGAATACAATGTGATGGAATAGGAAAATCGACTCAAGGCATGAAGTCCTCAAAGTTTACCTTCTGTATTTTATGTTCCAAGTTGATTCATTTTTACATAACAAGGAAAAAAATTAGTTTAGTCTAGAGTTAAATTTACACGCATCCTTTTCCTCTATTTGTAGACTGTAAAATTATTTGGCATCCAACAATAATATATTCAAGAATCTAAAAACAAAGTAAAAGAAAAAAAAAATATGTGAATGTCTGATAACAATTTACAACCTAACATACCATGTTTCATTAAAACTCAAAATTGAAGCAACATTTCCACAACGATAACAATAGTTAGGCGTAGACCATATCTGTCATTTCTCCAAATGGTACAGTTATCTATCACAACTAGATATTGGATGCAATCTATCAAAAAAATGAATCTTCAAAACTTTCATAACTAGATATTGAATGCAATCTATCAAAACAAATGAAGCTTCAAAACTTTCATTATTCTAAGAAGAGAAAAATTATATATATCGTCACTAAACCCTTGTCCTGAGACATATATTTAAGACCCTCCTGAACTAGTTTATGTGCTCAGCAATAAGTTGTAAGTTACTGATATGATTGAACCAAAGACAAAATCATTAGAGTCCAGGCATTAGAGAAACAACAAATCTTGACATCCGTATGTTATCTCAAAAGTAGATTTACTTTCTAATGTGATTGAAAGGCAAGGAACTTTGAACCCCTACCACCTCCTACCAAACAAAAATGGTTGCAAATAAATTGGCCATTTTGATATTATAAATGGTGATCTGATATCTTAATGGATGAGATTAGATGTAGAACCTTGTAAAGGTAAGACACTATGTCAGAGAGAGAAAACCAAAATGCCTGATTCATTTGTTTGCTTCATATGTCTTCTGCATCAAGCTTATGCATTACAAGAACTTTAAATATGTTTCCTTGTATCGTCTGACTGATATGGCACATTTTGTTGGTGCTTCTTAATGGTTTTTTAATTTGTAAATTTGAAATTAAAATGTTAGGCCAATGAGATCTAGACATATAAAATATAACGAACTAAAATCTAAAAACATGACATCTGTTGCCTGATATAGTTAATTGCACACATATGCCGTGTCTGTACTTCCACATGTTGTACGCGTGTGAGGCCATCCATCAAAGTTTCAAACAAAATTTCTTTGTCCCTTACCCATCATCGCTTTCTTAGGGAAGGGGAAATCAGTCCAACTCCCAGAGACAAAGAAGACCAGACGATGGAAATTATGCCTCCATTAATACCAATGCACCTCCACCTCAAGAGACCTGAAACATGATAGATTGGGGAGTACTCTGTAGAGAAAAGCTAATGAACGATGTGGATGTCTTGCTAGGTAGAGTATATCACATTAGGTCACTGCCTTCCAATTTGTGTTTTAACTTGTTACATAAATTATTTTATGCTCTAATACACACTGTATGACTTGTTTCATGAGTAATAGTTCTGCTTTTGCACTTAGTTTCAGTTTTGCTAAACTCATTATGGGGTTTTATCTTACATGTTTAATGTTGAACGCAAATAACCCCTTCATCGTTAAGGTAAGCACTGGGATCTCATGTGTGAGTTGGGCACCTAATCTATCATGGATAAGAGCTTGAGACCTTAGTCTCACCAACAAAAAGTTACAGGTTTTTCTTATGCCAATTAATCATAGCTAGTGTTTAATGCAAGCAATAACATTTGGTTTATAAGTTCCCCATAACACGCCTTCACAAAGTAAAGTTCATTTTTTCATTTCTAATGGGCAAATTGTCTTTTGCTAAACACACAACCTTTAAGATTTCATAATAAGTTTATGCAGCCTATTTGAAAGGGGGGCAAGTCCTCTATCAGTACTATACTGCCTAGGTCTAATCCATTTAGGGCTCTGAGATCCCCCAATTTTCTTGGTAATGTTCTAAATGGAGGAGAAACCATTGAGATAAAGCTTTTTCAAGGAAGATAGATTACCGATGCTCTTTGGAAGTCATGTTCAATTTGGGAGGCAAAAAACTCAATGGTTGAAAAATCTACAACCAAACTGTTGAGTTGCATGTGTTTTTATATTTACATTTTAGGATCACGCATCATGAAATCTATGAAACATCAAATCTGTGAAACAGAGCACTGTGATACAAATATTTATATGTAAACATGTACTATTTAGTTTGGATCAAATTAGGAAGAACTGTCTGACAAAAAATTATATGTAAAAAGAGCACTGTGTTACAAACATTTATATCTGGCACAAAATGTAGGACACCTGTAACTATTGGATCACCAAGAATTTATACTTAATAGATCTTGAACCAAGGAAATTTTTGGTGGCATGTCCATTGATTCTTATACAAGTCAAGTGCAAAATATTATTTTATTTTAACTATACAATCTCTTCTAAAATCTATGTGTTACAGGTCCAATGTTGCTGAAGTATTTTCATGTGGTGAGAGTTTTGTTATATTTTTATCTAAATATGTCACTATTGCAGGCTCGCCATTGTTCAATAATTTTTTTTCCATTTTTAAAATGTTGTGTACAAACATGCTTGTCTCCATGTTGTGCAATGATTCTAGTATGAATTCTCCATGAAAAGTATTATTTGATCATCTGGCCATTTCCATCCAAATGGGAAAGCAACATTCACGATGACCGTAATGAAATGAACAAGAATTAGAATTTGATGCAGGAGCATCCAGAGGTATAAGGGCAATCATGTGTCACCAAAAAAAATGTACTTAGACTTAGTTTTTGTTTCATGTGTTTTCATTTCTGGATACCCATTTGGGTCAAATAAAGGTTCCAACTCTCACAGTTCCACTATCAGTGTTCTAGGATAGAGTATTTGAACACCTTGGGATACGTGTAAATGCTGAAAAAATAAGAGTATATAATTGAGCCATCATTTTGGTGAATTAGAAGATGTAAATTGGTCAGATGATTTTAATTGTAAGTTAGAGCATTCCAGAAAAAGAATCAGGTCAAAAGGCCCCATGGTTTGAAAGTTATCGCAGTTTTTCGATTTTTGGAGACATCCTAAGAATGCTTCAAAGTCAGGTTAGGGGCATTAAATGACCTCAAAAAGGGCCGAAAAATGGGGGATGAGCGAAGTTGGTCCACAGGGCTATAGAGCGCTTCGAGAGCTTTTCGAAAATGTAAACGGTTCGTCAATTGAAGCTACGGTTCAAAAGTTATGCCTCCTGAAAGTTCGGTTATCGTTTCTAGATTCTTCTAGATTCGCGCCGACTTCTAACGCAGCTTTTGGAGCCTTCTACTTGGTCGGTGGATGCCCACTAGCACTTTCTAGAATGTATTCTTAATCCTTAACCCTCCGGAGTCTATTTAAGAACATTGCTGGCATTGTAAAAGGCAGTTCGGAGTGGAGTTTGAGAGGAGGTACTGAAAGGAGAAATTATCTCTAGATTTATGCTATTGTAAGCCCATAGGGCATGTTTTGAAGTCTATTTTCTCTGTACAGAATGTATTAGCTTATTTACAAAGTTAATAAAATTTTCCTTTTCTGTTGTGTCCATTCTGTGCTTGGGTTGTGTCCCCATCAAGTGGTATCAGAGCGGTTTTCCTGAGTATGTAGACAGAGCTTCAACTGTGAGGTAGTTTGCACCAGGACTGTGTGTTTGTGGGTTTGAATTAAGAAGATGCTTCCACGAAGAAAGTGTGGTGGAAGGGCCGGAGCTATTAATCCTGAGGAGGTTAGAGCCATCCAAAGGCAAGTACAAGCATTGCAGGAGGAGCTCTGTAGAGGAAAAAATGTTGTTGCAGGTGACGAAAGTGAGGATAACAATGAAGAAGAAGAAATTGGACCAAAAGGGGAATTTGATAGTGAAGTTCTGAATTAGGTAGAGGAAAGGCTTTTTAGGGCCATTATTAAGTTTGGGAA
Organism: Cupressus sempervirens; assembly: GCA_028749045.1. Taxonomy (NCBI): domain Eukaryota; kingdom Viridiplantae; phylum Streptophyta; class Pinopsida; order Cupressales; family Cupressaceae; genus Cupressus; species Cupressus sempervirens. Next base: position 340,808,339 of record CM053785.1, read on the forward strand.
AAGACCTACAATTGATGTGGGTGTATTTTCAAGAAATCTGAAACTAGATGAGTTGATCAATTGGATCAATGAACTGGAAGAGTATTTTGAGTATGAGGATATTAGGGATCTAGATAGGGTTAAGTTTGCATAGGCCAAACTGAAAGGACATGCCAAAATTTGGTGGCAAGAGGTTCAATTGGAACAAAATAGAATAGGAAAGGATAAGATCACAAGGTGGGATCATATGGTGGACAAATTGAAGAAGCAGTTCATTCTTGTTGACTATGGGCTTGATTTGTTTAAGAAGATGCATGGGTTAAAGAAAGCAGGAAGATCAGTCCAAGAATATATAGAGGAGTTTTACCGATTTCTGATTAGAGCAGGGGATATAGAAGCAAATAAGGAGAAGGTTGCTCGTTATATCAGTGGGTTGCAACCAAGCATCTAGGAGGAATTAAGTTTGGTAAGAATGACCAGTGTTGAAGAGGCACACCAGTTTGCCCTACGAGTTGAAGAGAAGCTAAATAAAAGGTTTGAAAGGAGACAAAGAGGGCATGGTCAAGGAGGAAGGGGTAGTGGTAGGTCATCTGGAGGCCAAAATGAAACTCAAAAGAAAAATGAAGATGTGGGTACTAGCAGGAACCAGAGGAAAGAGGGTTTCAACCGCTCTCGTGATCAAGACTTTGAAAATCAGAGAGGAAGAGGAAGAGGACGTGGACAAGGAAGAGGAGGCTTCCGTGGTACCTGTTTCCATTACAACGAAAAAGGTCATTGTGCCTTTGAATGCCCTCAACGACAAGGAAGGACAGACATGAGAGCTGAGGGTCAAGCTAGGGTTGCTCATGTAGATGAGGATGCACAATCATCACATTCAGAGGATGCAGAAAGAGGAGAGACTTTAGTAAATGAAAGGGTCCTACTAAGTGGTGAGATTGAACCAGGACAAAGAAGGAGTCTATTCCGTACCAAGTGCAAGTGTGAGGAAACATGTTGCGATGTGATCATTGATGGCGGTAGCACTGACAACTTGGTGTCAAAAGAGATGGTCTCTAAGTTGAAGCTCAAGAGGGAGAAACACCCCCAGCCCTATCGGATTTCTTGGGTGAAAGATGATCATAAGGTCTTGGTAAGTGAACAATGTTTAGTGAAATTCAAAATTGGGAGTTACCATGATGAAGTTCTCTGTGATGTTATTCCAATGGATGTTTTCCATCTATTGTTGGGTAGACCATGGCAGTTTGATCGGCATGCAGTACATGATGGTCATACAAACACCTACTCTCTAACAAAGGATGGAGTTCGCCACAAACTGAAGCCCATAAAAAAGGAAGGCGAAAAGGTATGTAGCAGTGCTAGGATTTGTCTTATTGATGGAAGGAAGTTTTTAGAGGGCATGAAACATCAGCGTATGTGCTATACTTTGATTCCTAGGAAAGATAAAGAAGGTAGTAGTGAAATACCACTTGAAGTTTCAGATTTGCTAGGTGAGTTTGGAGATATCATCTCTGATAATGTTCCAGAAGGATTGCCACCAGTAAGGAAAATCAATCATCAAATCACTTAAGCATTTGAGGTCATTTTGCGACCAAAAATTGCGACCAAGTTTTTTAAATGGGCAAATTTTTGTTTTTTTTTAATAACTAGCCCGTGTTGGTTGCAATTGTGACCAATTAGTTTTGTCGAAATTGCGACACACAGGGAAGCATAAAACAAAAAAAAAGGGCAAAACATTTCATTTGGCTTTTGCGCGAGGTTCATTTGGCTTTGGCGCGAGCGAGGGTCTCCATCAACATTGGCTCTGCTACAGATCATTGGCTCTGCTATAGATCATTTTCATCTAGCTTTGGTGTGAGGGTCTCCATCAACATTGGCGTGAGGGTCATCAACATTGGCACGAGGGTCTCCATCAACATTGGAGCGAGGGCACGTCTTGGCGCGAGGGCACGTTTGATCTGGTGCGTTTGATTGTAGAAATTTTGAGGGCATGTCTAAATTTTTGAGGAGTTCCATGTGATTCCATTAGTATCCTACCTACGACAGGAACTAATATGTTTTAGGAGAAAGTTGGATCTTTAACTAATTTATGAAAACCATTGCAATGTGCCTTTAAAATAATGTATTGGGTACTGTCGCATGATCGTAAAATGGTTAAATTCAATCGCACATATACTTATATATTATATCAGGTGCATTTTTTTATACTATTCATTTTACCATGCTACTTACTCAAGGACAAAAGTCATTATATTTATTATTATTGAATTTAGCTGGATGAAATGAGTTTTGGTGGGTCTACAATCTTACTATTTCTTGTATTTCAATAACTAAAAGGCTAATGAGTGTTTTCATTTAGTTTGGTTTTCTATTTATATTACCATGTTTGTGGTTTGGAGCAGCGGTTAATGGATTCCTAATTTCTGATTAGGAATATCTGTTTGGGTGCATTTCATTTCTATTTCCATTTGAAATTGCTTTCAAACAATCTATTGCATTATGCTTTGACATCAATTGATGGGTTTATGATAGTTTGCATTCATATTAATTGGTTATTGTATAAAATTAAAGTTGGCTCAATGTTTTGATTTGTATAGGCATAACATTCCACTTATTCTCGTTTGTGAAGGAACTCCAACCGATCACAGTACCATTTTTATCACTAACCATTTATATCAGATAGTGATAAAAATGGTCAGTGGGTCATTCAGAACAGCGGCTTTTCAAAGAAACAGCTTTTATCTCTGAATTTCTGATCTTTTACTTGAATTAGATGGTTGCATAGGCATTTATAGGAAGCCAAACAACATTACATAAATCTTTGAAGAGATTGCTTCTCATAGTATTGGGGAACAAATGAGTTGGGTGGCAGGCCACAACACTCATAGTTGAATGCCATTTACACCACACATCTTTTTCCAAATCTTTTATTCAACAAGACCGCATCACACACCATAATAAAAATGGACCTTCCTGAAACTTATTCAATATCTCAATTATATAGCCCATGCAAGACATCGTTTAACATCACAGTCAAAATGGTCATCATGTGGTCAATCTTTCAACTTATTACCGTATACTACGGGTATGTCTATTGAGGGAATGATTGGAAAATTGCACAGAAAAATGTAAAAAATTGTATAAAACATGGGTGAATACATAAATCTTAAAATGGTGAAACTAAGGGTAGAGATTTTAGGGAGTCAAAGAGATGTTTAGTGACATGATTAGCTTTTGGCATAGATCAAATTACATAATTAGGGATAAGGATTGTAGTCAGTAACTCTTTTTTGGGGCATCCTTTTTATGATATGCAGTGTATCATCTCATTAGATTCTTCACTCATACTATGCGACTTTCCATGAACTGCCTATTTGGATTATGTTCATGATCTCAACTATTAGGGGAAACTCTGCACACTCTGTCTTCTCTCGACTGTGTAGGGTTCTAGAATTTTGAACACTTTTGATCTCCTTATGGCTTGAAGAGCCTTATCTTTATTAGGTCTTCTTCCTTTGAAATGGATGTCGTATGAATTGACACTGAGTTTCTTATCAAATGCAATTGGCTACTTTGCATAATTCACACTAATAGAAACAGCAACACCAACTACTTGTTACTCTGCAAGGAAAAAGTGAGGATCTTCTGCACCCCTTTCACAACTTTCATGCAATCTTTTGTGTATGTTACAAAGTGCACTCCACATTTAATGATTCGTCTTGATAGAAGTCCTCTCCTTGGAAAATAACAAGCTTTTTCATTCTTGAATAGGGCTTGACTACTATTCTATTTATCCCAGGAATGCCATGTAAATCTCTCTGCCATATACTGACATATTCAAGCTGTATTGTGTTTTTTAATGGACACTTTTAATGGATTTCTACCAAGTCACTAATTTAAGAATATGATCTCTTTCATCAAGATTACTTTCTAGGACAGTTACTAAACTTTTTATGTCAATACTTCAGTTAGAAATATGCTTTCTTGTTCAGCAACACAAAATCTACCTTGTCTTCATAATTTTGTAAAGTTCTATGATGCTCATCTTGCAAAATCAACCTTGACATTTTTTAAAATTCATTGAAACATAGTGCATATTCCTTGTTTCTTGTATCATATTTCATTATTCCACAAAGTTTTGGTCATGATCAAATCATACAATTACATAGCCTGACAGTTCCTTAAATCAAATTAGCATACATATAGAAAAAATACACGGAGAAGGCAGGTTGTGAAAGCAATCGTATAGGGCTGCAATGTGGGCAGCCTATATTAATCCTTGAAACCTACCATCTAATTCTTGTCATTTTATCTGGAGAAATCTTTAATTCCACCACCTATTCAGAATTTGTAACTGCATGCCAATCAAGACAAAACAAAATTCTTAATAGAAAGTAAGGTCACTATGGTAACATTTTTCAATGCCAATTTTATAAATTCAATTGTGTTTATTTTTAATTTTAAGACTTTAGACTACTCATTTGTTTTTTCAATTTAAGACTGCCAAACACTTCAGTCATTCAAGTTCCTCAGTATAGCCACCCAATATAGACACAAATCTATAAGTATAATGGACCAGTGAAAATTTGAACCTTGATGACAGCCTCACCTATCTATTTTGACCACAATGTCAATTAATATTTACTTTAATATATTTTTATTATAGTAATATATTATAAGAAAAAATTAAATCTTTAATAAAAAAATTAATACCAAAATATTTCTTATGAAAAAGATATAGGCTAGTGTAAATGTAAAAAAAATTAACTACATTTTTCAAATGTTAAAACTAGCACATATGTGAATTTAAAAGATTTATTTATATAATCTATTAATATTTTCTTTAAAATTTATCTCGACTCCAAGGAAAAAGCTAAGGAGTGAGCAAACATAAATTTGAGTGGTAAATGGATCCACCTAGGATTCTATTGGAAGCCAAAGTGGATGCCCATATTGCTGTTCTTTTTACTAAAATAGATTCAAAATTCATAAGCTTGTATTAGATAAAAGGGAAAACTTTATACAAATTGTCAAAAACCTGTGACTGTCAAATACAGGGCCTTTGATCATTTCTGCCATAAACATTCAATAGAAAAATCTCTTGTCCATAAGTTTTGGCTTCCTTACACTTACAGACACCTCAATTCTGATTTATATATCTGAATTAAGAATCATGAAAATTAATTATAGTTCATAATTTTTTTCTACTTTCTGAGATCTATATAATTCTGATGATGGGTGTGATTTCAAAAATTGATAAAAGCAATTTGAGACAATCAAATTAAATTGTAAATTTTTCATCTTGGAAATCTTAGATTTGAATCTATTGAAACTTAATACAGAATAACAAAAACATTTATAACAAAATCTACCTGAGCTTTGAAGACAAGTGGTTCATAGTAAACTGACAAATCCTCAAAATTGAGTATAGAAAGACTTTCAGGCCACTCTCCAGACAGAATCTCTTCCACAATCTCAATCCTCTCCTCTCTTTCCACTTCCACACTTTTACTTGAACTCACATCGAATGCATACCTCACATGACCTCTTGATTTCCTTCTCTTCCTTTCACACTGAGATACTTGTGTTGGTAATAATGGTAGTGCAGCAAATGCTACACACTTCAATTTCACTGCATTTACCAAAGACATTGGTTGTTCCTCTCTACTTTATTATACTCAATTCAATATCTCTTGCATTTTGACATTTATATAGCAAATTAAATGGGCCATACTGAAATAAATGAAAGCTAAATGGTTTCATAATTCAGCTTCATTTCGTGCAGATATACATTTAATCTTATCTTATATGTGGGTCCATTTTAAGACACATGTTTATACATTGGCAAAGATTTGGAATGCCTTGGCACATTCCTCTGAATTATTGTACAGTGGATAAGATGTACTAAGCTATTGAAAGAGATTGATGGTAAATTATGTGGACTCTGATTTGCATGAAACAACTGTGTATTACAAGTGGCTTCTACAATGGAGGACAAACTATTTTTGACTCTTGTAAAACAACTAGCTTCTATCATGGAAAGTGGGGAAGCTAAATTTTAGGGGCTTCAAATGAAGCCAAATATTTGAATGAAGGTCCCAAGGGGCTTCACTCGAAGCCTCCATGCCGATATTGGTGTGGGGGCTTTGAATGAATCTTAGGGCTTCATTCGAATCTGACATGCAGACCTCATTCATACTCCTAATAACCGATCAGAAAAGCTTTTAAATCCAACATTTTTTCTTTTTTGTCCCATGGTTTCATGTATGAGTTGGTGGACTAAGGCGTTAAGAGGGAAGTCAGTAACATCATACCTTGCATTAGCATCTCCGTCTATGGTGCAGGAGCACCTAACTCTTATGAAGTACAACTCAACAACTGTTTGACAAGCTTTAATAGTTGACATGTAATGGGTGATTGGTGTTAGGCTACTGCATATACATTAACCCTAGTCTTGAATGCAAAAGAAACTGTGAATTCACTAAATAGGGTCAAACTTTTTTTTTTTGATTTAATAGATTTGATTTGAGAATGATGGTCTAATGATTTGAGAGAAAGAGTTGAGAGACAAATGGAGAGAGAGATAATACAAGTGATAGAAAGACTCCTAGATAATATTCTTGAGGACAATGTGTATTATAGTCCTTACCATGTTTTCCTGTGATCTACCAAAAGGATGGTGGCATCCTGCAAATGGCATGGCTCTTTCTACCACTTGTATTATCTCTCTCTCCATCTGTCTGTCGATTCTTTCTCTCGGATCATCTGACCAACATTCCCAAATCAAATCTTGACCCTATTTAGTGGATTCACAACATAAACTTCAAATGCTTCTCTTATCAAATATGTAGATTTCACAATAGCTAAGAAACATAATTGTAGGCATCATGGTCACATTTTTTTGGAAATGTAATTGGGTTGTGTACCCGAGCAATGCAAAGCAACTTCCACACCTTCGATTCCAAGTCGAATTCATCTGTAAGAATGATCGCTTGCCAATAGTTGTTGAATACATCGGTAGTTCATGAATACAAGGTTCTCCAACAAAATTTATTCAACAACTGTTGGCAAGCGATCATTCCTAGGTCATGAATACAGGGTCCTCCAAAAAATCTATTTAACAGATATTGGCAAGCGATCATTCCTAGCTACTTTTGTTTTATAAGGTTTGTCTCAATCCCAATAGGTTGTAGTTTCATTTTCTAGATGCACTTCATCGCTTGGGTATACAACTCAATTACATTGATTCCAAAAAAATGTGACCATGATGCTTACAATTATATTTCTTAGTTGTTGTGTCCTAAGATCCCTTATGACCCTTTATGACCATTTACGATCCCTAAGAATAAATCTTAGAGCTCTTAAAATGTCGTAAAGGGTCATAAGAGACTCCTAGGAGGGGCCATGATGAGCTTCCACCTTCATGTGGTTGGCCCTGTTAAGTAGAGAATGCTATAGTTTTCACAAAACAAAGAGAAGCTCAATAATTTAAGGTCTTAGTCCATAGACAAATTAAATTAGACTTATTATCCAAAACACATAAAAAACATGCACTTAAACATGGTAGGCACTAAATAGAGATAGTTGGAAGAGAATTTTAAAAAAAGATTAAGGATTATGTTATTTTAAGAAATATTTAAATAATAATTATAAATTGAGTTAAATCAATAAGTATTTGTTTCTACCTTTTCCAATATAAATTTAAATATTGAATGGTCTCTCCTTTATATCTTAATCCTTCAATACTCATAACTCTTTATTGCATTCATTTTGATCATTCACTAAACTTAATTAAATTATAATTGTATTACATGTTATTTTAATTTTTTATATTTTTACTTTTTATTTTTATTATTGAATGTCATGTCAAAAAGGGGACATTATAGTGAGATGCATTACAATATAGCAAAATAAAAAGAACATTATTGAAACAAACTGATACAACATTCAAATTATAAAATCGGACTGCTGCAACAACACAAATTAACCTAACAGAAAGCATAGAATACCATTCCCACAATGACCGAACATTTACCCACTGAACTGCACCTCTTCTAAATAATGTAAGAAGCTGATAACACGTTGATACTACCATCACACATGTCAAATTAGACCGATACACACTAAAAGCCACCCCAATCAATTGTAGCTAACATCTAGATGCACCCTTATAATTGATGTCAATCAGAATATTGAAGGTGATGTCAATCACCTACACCTCTTGTTCCTTCACATTCTCATCCTTTTGAATTCAATATTTCTCGCTATGCTATTTTGTCAAAATCCCTAAAATAGGAGTTATTTCTCCAACATACTACCACGCATAATCCTCAATTTTTCTATTTAAATTTTGTTATTGTAAATATGAAAGGTATGTAATTCATATGCTGACACAATTGCTTATAAATCTCAATCTCAATCTGGGCATAAATCCTACATAAGATATATTGAAAAATGAAGATATATTGACAAATGAAGCTTCTAATATGTTCTCTCTGTGACCAAAGGAACTCACCCTTATAAAACCTTCACCTTCAATTTAATCTATCTATTGATGAAAGGTATGTAATTCATATGCTGACACAATTGCTTATAAATCTCAATATCAATCTAGGCATAAATCCTACATAAGATATATTGACAAATGAAGATATATTGACAAATGAAGCTTCTAATATGTTCTCTCTATGACCAAAGGCACTCACCCTTATAAAACCTTCACCTGTGGGTCCAAACCCACTTCCTGGAGTTGTAACTATATGTGCTTTCTCAAGGATCTTAGTAAAAATATCCCATGAATTTTGACCAAGAAATCGAACCCATACATATGGCACATTTTTTCCTCCAAAGACATCAAACCCAAGTGAAGTAAATGTTTCCACAATGATTCTAATATTCTCTTTATATCATCTACCACATTTCAAACTTTTCATAGGTTGCAGGACACATCAAAGGCAACAAAGGCAAGGCTGGAAAAGGTTGGGCAACACAAACTTGGCTCTGAGGGATATTCGAAAATCAAAGCACGTGTTGTAAGTAGCAATAAATGAATTGCAAAGAAAAATTATTTATAAAATGCAAATAATTTTGTTAATTAATAAAAAAATGTAGGGCATTGATTTTAATCTGGAGGCCACAGAAGAACACAAAAAAATTGCCTTCAAGCAAGGCTATGCAGTGGTGGCTGAATGCCTACGAAAAGCTTCCATTGCCCCAACCGAATAGTCTCCTACATCATGTGCATAGGTAAATATGCCAAAAAATATATTAGAAATTGAATACTTGAACAACAATTTATTTGATAATGATGTGCATGACATTGCAATGCAGCCTGTTAATCCTGACACAGATCATATGCAGCATCATGAAGCCCCTAATGTGCATCATACCGTCGATGGAGGTGCTCATTTGTTATTTAAAACTAATTATGTAATTATTAATACAATTTAACATCTTTAATTGAACTTGGTGTAACCTTTTTGTGTTGAGGATATAGAATCATGTCGTGCTGAACGAGTGCCAGAGGATGTTCAGAATGATCAACAAGTAGATCATGTGGCACATTCAGGTAAAGAAAATCTATGTTTTGTTCTTTTAAATTAATTTTTTGATTTATAGTTCTTTTACTTAAATAAAAACTCGTAATTCACTAATATAAAATGGTGGGAATTTAACCTCATGAAGTACTTGTTATTGTAGCGGACCCCCCTTTGGTGCAGCGGCCTCATGGTGTTCCTAAACGGATGAAGAGGAGACATGTGTTAGAACCAATAGAGGAGGGGGATCCTGTCGAGGACATTGATATTCCTCTTAGAAATTTTATGAAAAAAAGAAATGGCAAGAAAGCAAAAAAGACATGATTATTCATGAATGACTTACTCTTGAATATTGTTAATGAATATTGTGTTAATGAATTATTCACGAATGACTTACTCTTGAATGTTGTGTGTTAATGAATTTTGTGTTAATGAATTATTCGTGAATGTTGTGTGTTTATGAATTTTATGTGTTAATAAATGTTATCATGTGATTATAATGATTGAATGTTATATTTCAAAAATGGATGAATTGAATGTTATTAAATGTTAATGGGGATGATGAGGACATTGATATTCCTCTTAGAAATTTTATGAAAAAAAGAAACGGCAAGAAAGCAAAAAAGATATGATTATTCATGAATGACTTACTCTTGAATATTGTTAATGAATTATTCATGAATGACTTACTCTTGAATTTTGCATGTTAATGAATTATTCATGAATGTTGTGTGTTTATGAATTTTATGTGTTAATGAATGTTATCATGTGATTATAATGATTGAATGTTCTATTTCAAAAATGGATGAATTGAATGTTATTAAATGTTAATGGGGAATTTAGAGTGATGTTGGGGGGGGGGGGGGGGGGGGGGGAGGGCCAAATGAGCTTCCACCTTCACATGGTTGGCCCTATTAAGTAGAGAATATTTAACTATTCTCGAAACCAAGTGAATCTCAAACTTTAAAGATAAGCTTATAGTTAATAGTGACAACCAATTAGCAAGTCGAAATGAAGTTCTTCGTTACAGGTACCTTTTTAGTTTTTAAAGCACGATATCATGTTTTAATATTGTATAGTTTTTTTCTCTTAAGTTAAAGTATTCTTTTACTATAACAATATAATGTATGACCATTTTAGTAACTATTCTAACATTGCTTTATGACAAATCCTGTTTCTCAGATGTTGAGCATGGTTGTAGTTGTGCAATTGGCATTTCAGAGTATTGGTGTGGTTTATGGGGACATAGGAACATCACCACTTTATGTGTATGCGAGTACTTTTCCTGATGGCATCAAACATCCTGATGACCTTCTTGGGACTTTGTCTTTGATCATATATTCTCTCACTCTTTTGCCCCTCATCAAATATGTCTTCATTGTATTGTGGGCCAATGATAATGGAGATGGTGAGATTATAATAGCTCTAGTTTCACTTTGTTTTTAGGTCAAACTTTGATCTTTTTGATGTGAAAACATGTGTTCTAAGTTTGAAGGGACGGTTTCTTTTGTAGGTGGAACGTTTGCTCTTTATTCTTTGATTTTCCACCATGCAAATGTCAGCATGATACCCAATCACCAGGAAGAAGATGGGAAACTCTCCTCATATACACTTGAAGTTGCAGGTAGACAGCCCAATAGAGCCATTAGGATAAAGGAAGCTCTTGAACAAAGTAACTTTACCAAGAGATGTTTGTTAATACTAGCCCTTGTTGGGACTTGTATGGTTATAGGAGATGGTGTCCTCACCCCTTGCATCTTTGGTACATATTATTGTTTTTACAATATGTAATGCTTTTTGTTGTTATTTTTCAATATATTGTATGCTTGTTATATCAATGTTTCAATAGTGTGATCTATTATCATATGTTAGAAATCAAATGATCTTGAAGTCTACTTAATTCACAATAAATCCCTTAGATTGTACAAAATTTGTTAACTTTTCCCTTTCATTTGTTCAAGTAGTTTCACTAACACTTAATTTGTTGATATATTTTAGTTCTTTCAACAGTGGAGGGAATCAAAAGGGTGGACAAGTCGCTCAACCAAGGTGAGTTTTCGACATTTGCTCACATTATAATATTTGAGATGGGTAGGAAGAGTGGGTCATTTATTGAAATAGGAAGCACCCAACATATAAATTTGGTGTATAAAAGTTAATTGTATATTGGTGCATCCTAGACATTAGAAAAATTGGATAACAATTGCTCATACCTTCCAAAAGTATCTAACTTTATTATGAGATAATTATCTCTTATTATGAAGTCTTGCAGCCCTTGAGTTAGTCATGTAGTTGAGACTTATCTTGTCATCCACACATACATCCCTAACTGCTAGTTAACCTTTTCCACAAGATTTGTATAAGTCTCCTCTAGCATTATTCTTTATATCAAGAATCTTTTGGTATACGTTAAGGTATGCGACATTCAGAAGTGGGTGTCATTTTGAGATTTGATTCTAGGAATCCTCCATAAAACTATTATTGAGACTTAAACTCATTTCTTTGGCAATGATTTATTGCATTTAATAAAAGATTATTCAATTGCATTCGATAACTGCTCATGTCTAGTGTAAGATAAGACGGCCTCATTAACTAGTTGATCAGCTATGATTTGGAGGATTAAACCTATCTCAAATTCGACTTAATCAAATATGAAGGGATCCCTATTTTTTTTCTTTCCTCCACTTTGCTTGGAAGAGATTTCTTATTCTGTCTTAACTATTAGCGACGAGCAATTTGGAGGGGATGACCTCTAACAGGTCCTATAAACACGATTTTATATGCCTAATCATGGAATTTTTTATTCTTATGATTCTCAATCTATTCCTGGTCATTGGGAAATTCAAGTATTTGTAAAGCATTCCAAAATTGCATTTGGAGCCTTCTTTATCTGGTTTACACAGCTTGTGAGATTCGCATGCCCTGCTTAAGGGGATGTCGTTTGTACTTAAGTTTTAGTAGTTTTCTTTGATAAATCTTTGGGTGGGAAATATATTTTTTATCTGCATTAGCTGTCATGATGGTCTAAAAGCTTAACATTTCATAAAGCCTGAGTGATTAACATTTCATAAATGATTGACGATTTAAGGCTTCTTGTCAACAAATAGGTGTTTAAAAGTCTTGTTTGTTTTCAGGCATGGTGCTTGTTTTGGGGATACCACTCAGTACTTATTACCATTTTGGGAAGGTTATGGTGAGCAGAAAACATGAACACAAAATTAGATTGATAAACTAATGACATTTCATTCTTTGTCCCATTCCTCAATTTCATACTTGGGTTTTATAACCCCAATTGATCTTCCTTAAAACATTATTCCATTTCTTTTATGAATTTTGAAGTCAGGAATCTCTGAAATTGTAATGACTTTGCAAGGTATCCCACCAAATCTCAAATTCACATTCTTTTTTTTCTATCTTAAAGTCTTGCCTGTAGGAAATTGTGATCTTGTGTTGAATACACATGTTAACCTGCAAATTTATCTGACTTTCTCTTTGGACCTGCTTTTGGTGTAATCTTAGAACCCATATTCTTGTACTCGAATTTGGAAGGTGCGCTGGAGATGGCATAGCTGTGAAATGCCTGTGTTTGGAAAGTTGTTTGGTTTTTATCTTGATTGATGAATAGTTTTCTATCATTATGTGGATAATGGCTTCGGTTATTGGCATCTTATCTTTCCAAAAGCTGTCATACCTAATGACCTGAGAACATCCTAAAATTTTGACGTGTTATATCTGATTTGGAGGAGGAAGAAGTACAAACGATTCAAAAGGTTGTCTAGAATGAGAGAGTAGTGTGCTTCCATAGTTTTCATCTATCTTATTTTTGTATATTGGAATGACTTGAATATTTTTAAATGTACAAAGAACTGTGCCAAAAAGAACGTGAAAATCGGGATGAATTTCAAAGATTGCTGGAGGATCATAAAGCAACTGGCCTGCTTACAACAAAGACACACTTCATTTGAAGCAGGCTCTTTGCTTTATGATCCTCCATTTCTTTGATAAAGCAAAGAACTGGAGGATCATAAAGCAAAGAGCCTGCTTCAAATACATCTGGTTCACCACCCAAGGATTTGTTTGAAGATGTTGCAAAAGGGATGAAAAAGAAGGTAAGAAAGTTGCATATATTTTAATGATTTGATTGCAGGATTTAATTGCACTTTCACAATCAAGCTTGCAATCATTATTACTCAAGGCAATGTATGTTTGATTCCTTTGATGTAACCATTTTTTGAATATGTATCTTTGGCAGTACCAGGAGGACAAATCAAACATAAAAGATGTTATGGAGTCAGGAAAGGTGTGCCTTTTGTGCTTTAAGATTTTCCATTGGATGTAAAATATATTGTAATCTTTTTGATATAATGATTGCAACTCGCAGTAACATCAGCATGGACTCTTGACAAGTTCAAAGCCTCCATTGGGGAACTATATGATTTGGCTGCTGCATCTGAAACAAATCTTAAGGTTTGTTCTGGTTACATTTCTAGATTTTTTGTCTTAGCTACAAAAGACTTCACTATAAAAGTATTTGGTATTTTCCTTTGAACAATGTTGTCACATATTGTTATGTTCCTAGTAACTACTATTTATACAAACAAGGATCTTATCCTTATGTTCCATATGACTCTATTTCCTAACTGATTCGATCATTGCATAAGCTATATTATGTTTTGACTCATTTGCACTGGTAAGTAGTTGCTTGAAGTGAATCACTATCACAAATGCATTAGTCTATTCTCATTAGTGGATAATGGATTTTTATTAGGTTAAACGGAAACAATTGCAGATGTTGAAAGTAATGCAAGTTGTTTTGGGATATATGATTTTGTTAGGTCTTACTGACATCTTGTGTATTGCTTGCAGCTTGTGTTTGAAGAAGTGATTAAACAAGTAAAGGAAAAGGAAGAGAAAGAAGAAAAAGGGAGGGAAAGGTTGGCAGATGATTTCACAGCTTTGCTTTATTCTTTGAAGGTTTACATTATTCATTTTGGAAAAAATCCTTCTAATGTAGTCTCATTTTCCTCTACTACTTTTACACTTGGAGTAAAATTTCACAGAGTTTTGTACATTAAAAATCCTGAATATGAATGAATTTCTATTCTTATCATAAATAAATTTCTATCTATGTAACGATAAATTAGTTATATATTGTTTTTCCATTTCAGGAAATTGTTGCTTCCTCAGAATGGGAGGATTGCATACCTTTTCTCAAAGATGTGGAAGCATACAAGTAAAAGAGCCACTATCAGGAATTAATCTTATTGTGAGTAATTAAAGGTAGTTATCATGTACCTTACACTAGTAGTAGCTATAAATATATTGGATATGAATATTCAGGGCAATTAGTGATGAAAGCTTCTGTCGGGAGATATTTGATAAGTACATTGCAAATCTTCACGAAAAGGTTAAGGAAAACAAGCGCAAACGAGATGAAGAAGAGGTACATGACCTGATTATCATTTCCACTTTCATATCTAATTTTTTCAAGATCTAATTGTTGTTTAAATACCTTTTGAAAGCATATTTGGGTGAGTGTTGTACTCAGAATGCAAATTAGACCTCCTTATGAAGATAATTGTATTACTAACAAGTTATTTTAACTACTTTTACAAACTAGCTATTAGAAGTTAAATTGTTGCAAACTAGCCTTTATCAAGATCTGATATGACCTAGATGAGATGAGTTAGGGTTAGTAGACTAACCAACATGAAAGGTCATTCCATGTTGAACTAGAAAAAAATAATTTTAAAATTTAATATGAGAGGCACCCACCAGATAAGATTTGGATGTTGTCTACAAGCACAACTCTTAACTATGAAATTGTTATAATATAGTGTGTTAAGATTTGGATGCCTTAGTTCAATTTCCTCTTGGTAAAGTTTCAAACATTAGCTCAATGCAATCCTTTTGGTTTAAAATTTGACAAAAAAAGTTTCTTAAAATTCTTATAAATGAAAAAAAGTTTGTAAAAGAAGCCCTCATATTTCCATACAGTGAAATTTCTTTTTAATTACAAATTAGATTAATTGAAACTGTGAACTTCACTGTACTATGACCATTTCTACCACTTAGGATAGCCCATATATTGTGACCAGTCTTTTTCTTGTATTTGCAGCTTAAGTAGTTCACCGCCAACAATTTTTCTCTTCAGTTTTGCTACTGTTAAGTTAATCCATATGACTAATTTCTTTTTATCCAAGCTTCTCTTCAAGGCTCTCATGCATGAGGAAAATGGGGCAAAATTAGTGCCTTGGTTGTATTGATGTTTTCACATATTATTCACCAGAACTAATTAGAACTAACCTATGAGAACTTTCTGCCACTGCAACTTTAGTAAGCACATTATTTGTGGAGTAGATGCAAGGTTCTATCTCCAGCATTGAATGCCTCGTAGATGGAGAAGAAGTCTAGTGCCAAGGTTTGTACATTCCATAGAGATTTTTTTTTGTCTTGATCACATGGCACCATCATTTTTTTGTTTGAGGTATAATACAAAATGGCGATGTACAAAATGTAAGGTTGCTCAATCAAATTATATTAAGTTCCTCATTTGCAGGAATAATTTAAACAGTTAATACTACAATATATTGCATTATTATTGATCAGTTTCAGAGGATGATGAAAGATTTTTAGGATAAGCAATCTATGGTTCAGAACATTTTATTGTGCTGTTATAAAAAAATCAACTCTTCAATGGGCAAGTGAACTGCAACAGTTGTCATCCTTACTATAATGATTACAAATATATGTATACATTATGGTTAACTTCAACAAAAGTCATTCTATTGGCACAAGATTCATATGCATCGGCCATTTGTGAAGCAAATATTAGCCCAAAATAGTTGGAACATAGTCATCAATGTTAAAGCCAAAAGAAATACAAAAGTTGTCAACAACATTCTTGACATTCTCTATGTATATCCTAAACAAATGTGCTATCATCAAATGCACTTAACGATGATGTTAGCCATTCCAATATGCATGCAGTTTTAATGTTAAATGAAGATAATTCTAATGTAATAATCAATCATTCTAGTGATTCTTTTGGCCACAAATTCTTCCAGGCTAAAATCTCTTCCTCTGTAATTAACTTTCGAATGCCTCCATAAAATCCTTCAACCTCACCTCCTACTTCATGATGATATTTCCTATTGATTGGAGCACGTCTCCATCGAGAACCAGAGGTATATTGATGAAGAGATATTGAATCTTATTAATATAACAACTAACTTGATAGCATTAATATACATTATGGATGAAGAGATATTGAATCTTATTATGGACCTTATCCTTGGTGGCTATGAAATGCATCTAACTTGATAGCATTAATTTTGAAGTTTCTAACTGAATGCCCTAAGGCATTGGAGCATTATTAAAGAAAACATCAAGGGATAATATTTGAATTGTGGATATTTGTAAATTATGTTGGTTTTAGACAGTTATAGTTATAGTTATATATGCGCTCTTATGATGATGTGATTGGGACTGTAATTTTTTTGTCAAGTTTATCTATTTGAAAAATAGATGAAATTATTGGCTTTCATTCCTGATAAATAATTATTTCCTAATTTTATTCTTCCCTGCAGGAACCAAAATTTAGACGCGCTGTGCCAATTATTACAAAGCCTTTGCTATCATAGGAGCCTTCTAAACTCCACAAAATTTGAGTTGTAAAGCATAATTGCTCAGTGGAAACAGGATATCGTGCACATTTCTTCCTCCATCCCATTGTTTTGTTGTCAAATAAATCATTTGACGAATGAAACAATAGGGTGGAGGTAGAAATGTGCATGATACCTTGACTCTCATGCATCAAGCAATTACGCTTTATAATCAAGTTTTGTGTAGTTTTGAATGCTCCTATGAGAGCAAAGCTTTCAAAAAAATGGGACAATGCGTCTCAATTGCGACACATGTTGGTCTCAATTGCGACCAATATTCGTCGCAATTGAGACACCAAACTAGCACCTTTTACGTCACAAGTATAGCACCGACGTCGAAAGCTAAGGGTTTGTGGTCAGAATTCTGACAAAAAATTGGGCAAGTTTACGTCAAAATTGAGAAAATAACAGTTTAGGTTGACTAGACAAATCGACGAAATTGTGTCGATAAATCCACGTTTATGTAGTCAAAATTCTGACGTGAAATGAATGTGGCAGAAAACTAACCAAATTTGTGCGGCGATGACTTTGGTCACTTTAGCGACCTACTCTTGTCGAAATTGAGACCTTTTCACGTCACAAATTAGGCCTAAATTTACTAGTGGATAGATTTAATTCCAGGAGCTAGTTTGCCTAACAAGGCTGCTCACAGGATGACTCCTACTAAAACTGATGAGCTGAATAGACAGGTTCAGGAGCTATTAAGGAAGGGCTTGATTCGGGAGAGCTTGAGTCCATGTGCAGTACCTGCAGTACTAGTACCAAAGAAGGATGGAGAGTGGAGGATGTGTACAGATTCTTGAGCTATAAATAGGATAACCATCAAGTATCGATTTCCTTTTCCAAGAATGGATGATCTTATGGATTGCTTGAGTGGAGCTCAATACTTCACAAAGATAGATCTCAAAAGTGGTTATCACCAAATACAGATTCGAGAAGGAGATATTGAAGGCAGGTCTTTATGAGTGGTTAGTCATGCCCTTTGGATTGACGAATGCCCCAAGCACTTTCATGCGGCTTATGAATGAGGTACTTAAGAAGTTCTTGGGAAAATTTGTTATTGTCTATTTGGATGATATTTTAATTTTCAGCAAGACTTTGGAAGAACATTTATTGTATATTCCTAGTGTCCTTGAAAGGTTAAGGGAAGAGAAACTGTTAATTAATTTGAAGACGTGTATCTTTGCAAAAAGGGAGTTAGTCTACTTGGGGTTTTTTATATCACTTGAAGGTCTCAAAATGGATCCATAGAAGGTAAAAGCCATCTTGGAATGGCCTACTCCAAGGTCTGCTACTAAGATAAGATCATTTCATGGTCTGGTTAGTTTTTACAGGAAGTTCATTAAGAATTTCAGTGGCATATGTGCACCCCTGACTGACACAATAAGAGGGGATAGAAAAGAGTTCAAATGGACTGCGGCAGCTGCAAGAAGTTTTGAATTGCTGAAGAAGAAGGTGACAGAATAACCTGTGTTGGCACTTCCAAATTTTAGAAAGGTGTTCCAAGTGGATTGTGATGCTAGTGGCAGCGCTATTAGGGCTGTATTAAGCCAAGAAGGTAAGCCTATTGCATATTTTAGTGAAAAATTGAATGATGCAAAAAAGAAGTATTTTGTTTATGATCAAGAGTTCTGTGCAATAGTTCGAGCCTTAAAGAAATGGAGGCATTATTTATTGATGAAGGAATTTGTTTTGTATACTGATCACCAGGCATTATAGTACCTAAATAGCCAAGGTAAATTGAATCAGAGGCATATGAAGTGGGTAGAGTTCTTGCAGAGCTATACATTTGTGTTCAAGCATAGAAGTGGAAAATCTAGCAAGGTTGTAGATGCACTAAGTAGGAGGCAATTATTGCTAACAGTAATGCAGGTTGAAGTAGTTGGGTTTGATGAACTCAAGAATTTGTACCCTAAGGATCATGATTTTGCTGAAGTGTGGAAAGCTTGTAAAGAGCCTGCTGCTGTAGATAGAACTAAGTGGTTACACTATCTGATTCAGGATGGTATGTTGTTCAAGGGTAGTCAATTATGCATTCCAAGGAGTTCCATTAGGGAAAATCTGATTAAGGAGAAACATAGTGGAGGGATGGCAAGACATTTTGGTCGAGATAAGACCATTGCCATTCTCAAAGAACATTATTTTTGGCCTCAGATTCACAGGATGTGAAGAAGTTTGTACATAATTGCCAGATTTGTCAAGTTGCCAAGGGATTTAGTCACAATACTGGACTATATCAGCCATTGCCTATTCCATCAAAGTCATGGGAAGACATAAGTATGGATTTTGTTCTTGGATTGCCGAGGACACAAAGGGGTAATGACTTAGTATTTGCGGTGGTTGATAGGTTCTCCAAAATGGCACATTTCATTCCATGCCACAAAACTCATGATGTTGTCCATATTGCAGATTTGTTTTTCAGAGAGGTGGTAAGACTACATGGTCTTCCAAGGAGTATAGTTTTAGATAGAGCTACTAAATTTGTGGGGTATTTTTGGAGGACATTGTGGAAGAAGTTGAGAGCAGACTTGAAATTCAGTTCCACACATCACCCGCAGAGTGACAGCCAAATAGAAGTGGTAAACAGAAGTCTAGACAATTTGCTAAGATGTTTAGTTGGGGATAAGCCCAAGGGGTGGGATTTGATTCTACCACAAGCGGAGTTTGCTTACAATAACTCTATAAATAGGAGTATTGGTAGATCACCATTCCAAATTGTATATGGAAGTAGCCCAAGGACTGCACTAGAATTGAGGAAGATAGAGCAAGGGGAGAGGACAAGTGCTGAAGCTGAAGAATTTGCTGAACATATCAAGCATCTACATGAGGAGGTTCAAGCACACATTACCAAGATGAATCAAGAGTATAAAGCTGGGGCTGATCAAAGGAGAAGACATAAGGAATTCCAAGTAGGGGATCTAGTCATGGTACACTTATGAAAAGAAAAATTTTCAGCCGGTACTTATAACAAGCTGAAAATGAAGAAATTTGGCCCCTACAAAATTCTAAAGAAACATGATTCAGGAAATGCATATGAGGTGGAGTTGCCAGATGGTATTCACATTTCTCCTATTTTCAACATTGCAGACTTAACAGAGTACCATGATGATGGTGCAGATGAGGAGCCAATGTTAGAGCCATGTCCAATTCCTGCTTCTAAGAAGGAGGAGATAGAAGACATTCTAGATCATCGTGTGGGTAGGAGTACTAGAAATAGGCAGTATGAAGAGTATTTGGTCAAGTGGAAAGGACGGCCAATAGAGGACTCAACTTGGATATCATCAGCTAAGGTTTCCCATTTGGGATTTCCTCTACCATTCATAAAGTGACAGGGTCACTTTTCAATCTACCCTGGGTGTCTGATGCAGGAGCATCTAGAGGTATAAGGGCAATCCTGTGTTGCCAAAAAAAATGTAGTTAGACTTGGTTTCTGTTTCATGTGTTTTCATTTCTGGATACCCATTTTGTAAGGAAACTTGGCAATAAAGAATATAACCATTTCCACATAACCCATAATAAATTTGAAATAAATACAGAATTAAAATCCACATGCAAGAGAATAGACAACATACCCACAAAATTGTGACACAAGGTATACCCTGGGAAACCCTCATTGAGGGAAAAAACCCAGCCTCCAAAAGCATCCATCACCATATATTATTTCGCAAAATTACCATTGCAATACAACCATGGAAGCCTTCATGGCCATAGCCACAACTGAGCAAACTATGTGAACAAGCATGAATCCACACATCCCATGCCATGCTTCCAACCTTCACAAATGCTCCCTTGGCTAACCTATCAAGCTTTGTCCCGCTCGACTCTTGCCTTTTGTCTTCTCCTTGTCTACAACAACTACCCTTGTGGCTACTTATATAGTAGCAAGTCTCACAAAACCACCAAGTGGTATTACATAAACCATGTGCTCAAACCATGTGCTACCTAACCCATTGACCCCACATTTAATATTGGGCATTTAATTCGTTTCCCCAATATTAATTAATTACATAAAATATTTTCACAATGTTACAATACAACTCATCAAAAATATTCCATGGGAATCTTTACATGTTGCATGTCCATCTAGGCACAACATTACATAATAATAAAAAATAATAAAATATAACAATATTATGCAATGTGTGAAACACCCATTATCTCAACATTTGGGTCAAATAAAGGTTCCAACTCTCACAGTTCCACTATCAGTATTCTAGGATAGAGTATTTGAATACCTTGGGATACTTGTAATTGTCAAAAAATAGGAGTATTTAATTGAGCCATCATTTTGGTGAATTAGAAGGTGTAAATTGGTCGGATGATTGTAATTGTAATTTAGAGCATTCCAGAAAAAGAATTAGGTCAAAAGGCCCCACGGTTTGAAAGTTATCACATTTTTTTTAATTTTTGGAGACATCCTAAGAATGCTTCAAAGTCAGGTTAGGGGCGTTAAATGACCTCAAAAAGGGCCAAAAAATGGGGGACGAGCAAAGCTAGCCCATAGGGCTATAGAGCGCTTGGAGAACTTTCTAAAAATGTAAAGGGTTCATCAATCGAAGCTACGGTTCAAAAGTTATGCCTCTTGAAAGTTTGGTTACCGTTTCTAGATTCTTCTAGATTTATGCCGACTTCTAACGCAGCCTTTGGAGCCTTCTACTTGGTCAGTGGATGCCTACTAGCACTTTCTGAATGTATTCCTAATCCTTAACCCTTCGGGGTCTATTTAAGAACATTGCTGGCATTGTAAAAGGTAGTTCGAAGTGGAGTTTGAGAGGATGTACTGAAAGGAGAAATTATCTCCAGATTTATGCTATTATAAGCCCATAGGGCATGTTTTGAAGTCTATTTTCTCTATACTAAATGTATTAGCTTATTTACAAAGTTAATAAAATTTCCCTTTCCTGTTGTGTCCATTTTGTGCTTGGGTTGTGTCACCATCAGAATTTATAGTTTTTTTGAAACAATTATTACTTGAATTGGTTGAATGCAATGCTCCATTGTTGATATCTTCTTTGCTACGAGCTTCAACCTTCTTAATCTTTGTATTTGTATCCCACTTTCTATCTCCAACAGTTGAAAGCATTCACCTTCTATCTCAAGCTCCTCCAATGATGTGCAGTGTTCTAAACCTTGTATTGTCTCAACTCTGTTACCATCTTGTAGTTCAAATGCTTTCAGTGAAACCAATTTATCAAAAATTGGAAGTGTCTTCAACTCTAGACAGTCACTTACCTGTAGGTATTGAAGGTTTACTACACCACCAATACCACTTATGTTCCTTAGCGATTCACATTGCAAGATACAGATACCTTCCATTGCAATAGGTAGAGTTCTGACCTCATTTAAATATTAATTCCAACTAAGTGAAATTCTTTTAAGGTCTGGACAACATTCTGAAGAAATTGAAACCTTTGATACGTGTGTACGCTTTAGGCTCATGTCCTTGAGATTGATCCAAAAAAAGTAAAGGGAGCACCGATTGGAAAACCTGAAATTTGTAGATACTGAAGATTAATCAGTTGCTTGATCAATGAATCTGGTTCAGCTTCCACTTGTAAATTTCTTAATACCAATCGCTCTAAACGAGTGAGACTTGCCATAGAGCTAGGTAAAGATTGCATATTGAAACACTCGACATATGGCCATATCTCCATCACTCTCAACTTGTTGAGTTCACCGATGTTAATTGGGAGATCCCTTAGTCTAGTTACATCTAAATAGAGCTCACTCAAAGAAGCCTGGTTCGTGATGCGGGAAGGCAACTTTAAAAATTGCTTCCATCCATTAAGATTAAAATACTCCAATTTTGACATTTTTTCCAAGATGTCCAACTGTAAGATGAGCTTCTCACAACCCTCCAAATTAAGATGTTGCACAAGCATGAGCTACTTAAAAGAATTTGGCAACATTCTCAACTTGTTACAATAACTTAAATTTAAATGTCAGCAAGCTTGTCAAATTGTTGAATATTGAAGGCCAAACAGTCATGTGAAGTGTTTTCCTTTTTCCCTCCTTTTTATTGTGTCTCTTCAGCTAATCATTTGTGATCTATAAATGCTGATGGCATGTATTGTAAACTCATCCTATTTTTCCTTTACCATGGAATGACAACACGAAGGAGAAACTCACCTTAAGCAAAAGAAAGACTTGTTTCAAGGCAGAATTCTAGCGAATGAAGAAAATTCAATTTTTTTAAAACCAGGCCCTTAAAAGATTGATCGAGAGTTTGAAAAGTATATCTAAATACAAGGAACAAAAAATAGTAAACAAAGATAGCTTAGTTCCCATTATTCATAGGGCTCTAGAGAGGTATAAAAGAACTAAACCCAAGAGGGAGACAAAAAATTCTTTCTCGAAAAATCCTTGGTTCGATGAGGATTGCAAGTTAGCAAAGAGAATTTGAGGAAAAACAAGAGTGAAGAAAAAAAAAAAGAGTATGAGAAGCTCCTAAAAAATTAAAACTAAATGTATGTGAGAATGAGAAGAATGGAGCTGATTACTCTAGGTAAACAAAATCCCAAGAAATTTTGGAAAGAGCAGCAAAAAAAGAGAAAACAAATTGAGAACAATATTATAGGACCTCAATGGCTCAAATATGCAAGGAGATTATATGAGTGGGAGGAAGATAAACATAGACCTCCAATAATCATGAACACAAATTGAGAACAATATTACAGGACCTCAATGGCTCAAATATGGAAGGAGATTATATGAGTGGGAGGAAGATAAACATAGAGCTCCAATAATCAAGAACACAAATGAAATTTTTACAAGTGAAGACATTTCATAAGGCATAAAAAGATTAGCCAAGGGAAAGGCTCAAGATGTGGATGGGTTGCAAGCTAAGCATCTAAAATGGGGCATTGAAATCTTGACAGCACATATATATTGCATCTTTAACAATGTGAATAATGAAGCATTTCCTAAAAATTGGTCTACTAGCATGGTGATCCCCCTTCACAAAAGTGGGGACATAAATGATCCATCAAACTACCATCAAACTATCGCACTATTATGATTAATCCACTTCTAAGGAATCTCTTTCGTGGCATGATTGAATGTAAAATTAGAAAATGGGTTGAATTGGTAGGTAAAAGGGCTAAAGGACATGTTGGTTTTAGACCATAGCATTCGACTATTGACCATGGGGTTACTCTCTGATTCTTAGTTGAAAAAGTATGGAATATAGAGGGTATTGAAGCTTTTTGCTACTTTGTGGATTTCAAAAAGGCCTTCGACATGGTGCCATGTGACAAACTCTGGCTCAGAATGGAGGAACTGAAAATTCCTATTGAATTTCAAGCTGCGACACATAGACTTTATGAGTAGGTTATGATTAAAATCAAAACTATGGATGGGATGTCATAATGCTTTGACAGCGATATAGGTCTCAAACAAGGTTGTTCCCTCTCCCCAACCTTGTTTGGTTTATACATCGACAAGTTAGAAGAGTGTTTAGACAAGAATAATGGAAATGGAGTCCAACTAGCTAATTACGTGATAAAGTTATTCTTAAATGTGGATGGCCTTATTTTAATTGCTAAAACTATTGAGGGTTTGTAGGAACACTCGAATGTGCTCAATACTTTTTGTCAGTTGGTTGGGATGCAAGTGAACACTAGAAAAAATAAAGTGTTGATTTTTTCTTTGAAAAGAAATAAGAAGCAACAAAACAATTTCCTTTTTGATGGTAGCCCTTTGGAGACTATGGAGGAGTACAAGTATCTTGGAATTAACTTCCATAACAAACTCATCTTAGAACCTGTAGAGGAAAAAGAATTCAGGGAGGATGGAAAGCATTATATTCTTTACAAAATAGATGTAGGAATGCATAATTATTTCTTAGCATGAATGTTGATGCTACTACATTGGGGGAGTATCCTAAGCATTGGAGAGTATTGATATGTTGCATTTATGACTGTGTTTATCATTGATGTCAACATAGTATGGTTTTGGTAAAGACTTGGAAAATAACAGTCAGAGATCTTACTAGTATGGATAATGGTTTGATTGTCTGGTGATGCGCAGTTAAGGACATGTTCTAGACAATGCCCTGATGATGTCATTAAGTGTGCAAAGTCTAAGTTGAAGGATTACGACAGTTGTACCTGATTTACTAAGAGCAATACAAAAATAGAGTATTGGAGAACAATGTTCTTGTGTTTGATCACTATCTTACATCTAAGATCAAATGAAGAAGTGTGCAATTACACAATTATAGAGGATAGTCATATGGTGATGTCAGCGAGTGCGCAAGCCCTGAAGTTGCACGTGTAAAGTTTTGTATAGACTGTGAGCCGATAATGTTATTGTAATTGTGAAGTAATTAATTATCTTATTATAATTAATTGGGAAAGCCTCAAGGCCAACTCAAGAAATTATTATGAAGATATGGTATAAAGGATTTTGTTTTCCCTTGTTTGTAATACGTATCAAGTATCCATTGTTGTGAAGAAGTGCGAAGTGCGAAAAGGAGCAAAGTGCTTACTAAATACAAGTAAACAATCCAAGGGATTATTGGATGCGAATAGTGAGATCTAGTTACAAGATCTAAAGGAGAAGAAGTCTGGTTGACAGGATAGAGATAGAGGAAGAAAGTACATTTCATTTTTATTATTCTGCAAGGAATAATATAGTTTTCATTTGGACAATGGGTTCGTTGGTCTTAACCTTGAAGTTTTTCGGGCAGTGGGTCCAAGTGTCTTCCACAAATCCTAACAAGCTTGGCACAACTCTTAACAGGGATTCAAAGTCTCCTAACAAGGACTCATATGTACTAAATGTTGTAATAGACTCCTAATAGGGTCCATCCTCTTAAAAGAAATTTTTATATTAGTACATCGTCTTGTGGGTACCATCCCCATCGGGGTTTTCTCTCTGATCAAGGGTTTTCCTAGTTAACATATTTGGTGTTAACTATGTATGAGTATCTTGTTGTGGTTTCAATTTATATTTCTCATATGGTTAATTTTGTTTAAGGTTGATATTTGTAATAATAGTTTGTTTCAATAGACTTTCCCTTCTAATTTATTACTCACTATTTTTGAAAATTGGCCAACTTTTTTCAATCTACAACTTTTTTCACACCAATTATGTCGTATAAGGATGCTCCCTTTTTTTATAGCCTTATTTGTGTCATATTTATACATATGATCTATTTCACTTTCAAAGAAATTTAAGCCAATTATTTGCAAGTAATAAGGATTCCAACCACAAGAAGATCTTGTTATATAACTTTTTAGAAAAATAATGACCACGGACATGGTTTTTATTATATAACTTTTTACAAACTTTTATTTTAAAAAATAAGTATTTTCCCTTAGTATCATTAACTAACTTAATGATTGCATAGTCATTGCCACATTCAAAGTCTTGTTTAGTCCAAGATTTTTAAAAATGGGAAGTACTTGTGGAATCATTGTTCTCTTTACTACTTGAAGTGTTTATGTAAAATTTATGGAGATTTAGTATCATATTAAAAATTAGTTTAAGATGCACATCATAATTGATCTAATTATTAAAAAAGATTGTAGATTAAAGATTTCGAAAAAAAAAAGACAAAAAATAAGAATAATAAACTTGTTCATTAATTCAATTACAATATACAAACTTCCACAAAGAAAAAAACAAGCAAAAAAAAAGATAAAACTGAAAAAATAGAAAATTTCCTTAGCTTAACAACTAAGGAAAGAAGCTTCATCTAACTTAGTAACAATGATCCATAAAAAGTGGAATAAAAAAATCCATAAATATAGGAATAACAAAACAAAAGTTGGTAATTGTTAACATCCCCTAGATAAGATGTTTGTTTTGGTGGATAACTATCTCACTTTGACTATCCTTCGTGTGAAATTGCCTATCCAGACCATTAAAATCTCTCTTTGTACATGTCTCAAACATCATAAGCTACACTATTTGTACCAATGTCAAATTGTATATGTTGTAAAGTAATATGTGACAACTAAAATTTTCTTGGTAGTCTCTAAGCCAAGAAGATTATTCTCTGTAGTTTGTAATTTAACTAAACAATTTTGTAGAGTTAATATTGATTCATAATTTACTAGTTTGTATTTAGTCATGTATCAAAATAAAATTTTCTTCTACTGTCATGTCCCCATATTTATAAGATCTAATGATAAATTAATTATTAATAATAATGATATAATTTGTCATTAAGTTAACATATTAATATGTCCTTATCTCCAAGAGAAAGGATATCTATCACATCATTTGTAGATTATTATTCATCGACCTCCATTCTAATATTAAATGAGTTGATGTTCAAAATCAAACAAGTCGACATTTCATTGATTAGAATGATTCTTCAATACTACATAATTATATCAAATGTATTAATATCATGTCTTTGTATATATGTACCTTAATACATATATATTAGCTTATTCTTATATCATACTTTAAGAGGGAATCCTATAATTGGATAAAATATAATAATAGTTCATACGCTATTATCGATTGTTCACAAAGAAATAATATTGATACACTATATGAATAAATATTAGTCATAATTCATAATAATAGTAAATATAAACATTATTAGTAATATACGTTAATGAATAAATGAATCTTGCAATATATATCTAGCCGATAGTAATTGCATTAAATATATAAATAAATATTAAAATAATGAAAGATTATAATATATTTAATTTATGTAATATTAATAACTAATAATAATAATAAATTGATTAATCAATATAATAAGGATAAAAGAATTAATATAAATATAATATCATATATATATATATATAATAAATAAGGATGGTAATAATCGTGACAACATTATTATGTTATATAGATGGCTTATATTATCCATAAGCCCAAAGATACACTACGAATATGGAAGTTTAAATAATTAATAAATGTTATACATTTATAATAAATATTAATGTATATTATTAAATATATGTTAATAATCATTATTAAACCCTAACCATAACAAGTAGTTAATTATCTGAAGGGTTGCAACCATCTATGACCATTCACTTGTAATAACATATATATACACGAGAGCAAATGATAGACAAAATTTTATCATATACAAATTATTATCAAAAATTTATCAAATTCGGAACGAGTAAGGAAATGTCCAAAAAGGAGACATTACAATTGGTATCAGAGCACAGATCTTGCCAGCCTGTGATTTAGTGAAGAACAATTATATATGATGATGGACGATGAAATATAATGATACAATATGCTACATTCATAACTCCATGAAAAGACTGTAACCTAGACTAACGTATATCAATGGAACATCCCTTGCATAAATGCTAACTGCGGCAGAAGTGTCGAAGGGTTCTCTATTCATTATACACAGAGTTTGAAAAATATGAAGCAGACCTTTGAACACTGTATACGCAACACAAATCTTAACCCTAAATGGAAATTTGAGGAATACCACCTCAAATTGGATATAGTCCATACAGAATTGGATAATGTGAGATACCTGATTTGGGAATGTTGGTTAAACAATCTCAAAGAAAGAGGGGAAGATGAAGAACAAACAGATAGAAGGCAAGGTAACATATTACGTGCAGTTAGAAACAAAAGCAAATAGAGAACAAGATCGAGAAACACGTCATACAGAGACGATCATAATAGGGTCGCATATATCGCTGAACAGTAATAATCTTCGTGCACGTACAGTCAATAATATTAGGAATAGAAAATTGTTTACAAAAAAGACAGAAGAAGAAGATACTGCTTTCACGGATACCTCAAGTTTATAACTAATACCAACTAATATATGTAACATAATAAGAAGACAATATTTAACGCATCAAATATCTGAACCAGAGCATACACATATATACAGCTAGTGAAGAGTTAGAGGATTATTTCTATGCTTACTTCTCATTTCCAAGGAGAAAGGGATGCATGGAGATAAGGAACACTACTATGCCCAGATTGACATAACCGAACTAGATTGAAGAAGTATTGAAATATTAAAAGAAAGTTAGTCTGTCATTAAAGATATTCAGATACGAATAGGAAGAAGATATAATATTTAGCCAGTGATCACATACAGTAAGTAGACACGGGGGAGGATAAACATCTATATTTTGATCTGCAAGATTCAGTAAGGGTGTGACTGGTATAAATATATTATCAGTTTATGATTGCATATCAAAGACATTACCTATCAAATGAATGAATGAAAGGAGACATTAAATAAGAAATAGAGAATGAGTAGGTTAAGGGTAAAGAAACTATGCATGATCAACCTATAGTCTCTGCCCTAACGGAGTTGAATCCAAGAATCTCATGCGAATAATAAAAACTGACATTTCCATGGCTTCCTATCTGGTTAGAGCGACTGGAGGAATTACTATCAGGATTGTGCATGTTGAATATCATGTTTTTCTGCCATAGTTAAAGATGTAAATGAAAGCCTAGCCAATAAATTAGCGTGGGTATGCCAACAAGCCCAACTGTAGGTCACAGGGCAATATCCATAACATCAAGTTGTCCTCGTCAATGAAGCCTTCCACAGTTACAACAATCTCACGCAAGATATGCACGATGGTTTCATGAATGATTATTGGAACAGATATTGAGACACAAATTATGCAGAATTTGTTCCAATAGTTTTGGTTGTGATCAGCTGACAAGTCAGGGAAAATATATCCATTAATAGCACCCAGAAATCTCCAAGTCTTTACAAGGAAAGAAAAGCCTTCAGTTTAACTGCCCGAATGGCAAAATTTGGTTGCACAGATGTTTATAGATTGGCCAGGGGATATTCCTGAAGTGGCAGTTGACTTTGTGAAGAAGCATAGTGCTATGGCAATGGAAGACAACGATGAATTGTAGCTTGATTTTAATGCTCTAAGTAATGATTGCATGGCTTGGTAAGCAGGTGTTGGAGAATTGTGATTTGTGCCTTCAGCCAAAAGTGTAGGACGTATGCAATGAGCGAATTGAGGATAAATCATATCACTACCAAAGATATTTAAATTCTATTTTAGGGTCATATGCTGATTGCGGCAATGGTTTGAACAAATAGCATCACCTTGGAATACCACCACGGAGGATAGCCACGTTCAGTATCAAATGCCTAGGGTGTGAGAGGGACCCGCCAAGTAAGAAGCTTAAGTATACTTTTTATGTTATAAATGTGATTTTTAAAGGTAATATGTTTTAATAAATAAGAAAGCTAACTTCCTAAGATATTTATTATGTCATTTTCTTACACATTATTGATAACTTTATAGCTATAAAAGATATTATTAGAAAAGTTATAAGATATTTGTTATGTAAATATTCTAACATAGAATTTTAAATGATATTTTATTATTAAATTGAACATAGATACAAACTATTTTATATTTAATTTGAATATATTTGAGACAAACATTGAAGGTGGGGCCGAATCCCAAATAAGCTAACTCTCAAATTATGAGACAAGGTATCACTTACTCCCCTTTGTTATTCATTTATATAATGTTGCAATCAATATTATGAGGTAAAATATATGTGATATTTGTAATTTCAAATATTAGATATATAGAGAGTTAATATTTGAATGATATTTTGTTCATAACTCATGGAAACTAATATTGCCTCTCAAGAGGGAGAATACCTAATCTCAAGTATTAATATTATTATGAAATATGATTATGAGAAATATAATTGCTAATATGATTGTCTCTCACAAGAATTCCAATATAATAACAAATACTATGGATAAGTCCATCTACCAATCTAGCAATGGTACTACAATTATGTTACCCCTTAGTAAAGAAGCATTTGACAATATTGATATTTTTCCAAAGTACACAATGTGCACCAAACTCTCAATGACCACTCGTGTTGTGTTGGCAATCACTAAAATTAGCAGATAAAATTTCATAATCATAGTTAGTTATTTGATAAGGAAAGAAAATGTTGGAAAGATATGTATCAAAGTATATATTTCAAATTAGATTATTATATATATTGGAATTATTTATTCTGAAAAATTACTTATTCTTGAGTATGATATAAATCTTTCTCTTATTTCTTGTTTTTCTCTACGAGCACTTGCTTTGATCTTTTCTCTCGAGTATGTCTTGTAGAAAAGAAGATATTGATATCAGATTCAAAGGGAGTTTGACACTTCCAAGGTAAAAGAGCCTAAACATTTCATTAGAGGCAAGCTCATAAAGAAAGGGAAATACACAAGGGAAAATCATTAGTGCAAAAGTATTTCAGAACATCTCCATGATCGACCTATTCTCCCAAGCACTTAATTCATATAGAAGTGGGGAACTATTCAGCAAAGGTGGTTGAATCTACAAGGATCTTTAAGGTAGTTAAGAGTCAATAATGGATAAATATCCTATAATCACCACTTCAACACATAAGGGTAATGAGGTAAGATATATATTTTGTGCATATATCGTGATGAAATAATTGATGCTATCTTTCTTATTGCTAACACATTTGTTATTGTGAAGAATATTGAATAATCAATCAATGATTCTAGTTACAAAGAAATGAAATCAGAATATATGAAAAATAAAATATAAATAAATAGCAAAGCATTAAACACCCTAGAAATATATGAAATAAGGAACAAGTGACCTATCATAGTTTAGTGACTATTGGTTTTACACCTGACATTACAAAAGAGTAAATAGATGTCCATAAAGAAGTGAATATTCCAAAAAGGAAAGAATTTAACCAATTATGATAGATGGGAAAGACATGTGATTAGATAGTACATAAGGGTCTATTTCTCATCCACATTATGATCTCTTAAGATAGGGAGTGGGTGGAGGGAGAGGCGGAGTAAATTTGAGCACTTGACGGATATCCTCCAAGGAACTGCTTGTAGCTTGTTTCACGCGCCCTTTGCATCATCAATCTACCATCTCAAGATGATCGTAATAAGGAGAGAGAAAGATTACTATTCATTAGATTATCATTCATTTTCTCATCCACATTACAATATCTTAAGATAGGGAGTTTGTGGAGGGGGAGGCGGAGTAAATTCGAGCACCTGATGGATATCCTCCAGGGAACCGCTTGTAGCTTGTTTCACGCGCCCTTTGCACCATCAATCTACCATCTCAAGATGATCGTAATAAGGAGAGAGAAAGATTCCTGTACCAAATAATTATGTTCATTAGATTAATCTTCTCATCCACATTATGATATCCTAAGGTAGGGAGTGGGTGGAGGGAGAGGCGGAGTAAATTCGAGCACATGACGGATATCCTCCAGGGAACCGCTTGTAGCTTGTTTCACGTGCCCTTTGCACCATAAATCTACCATCTTATGATGATTATAATAAGGAGGGAAGGAATCATCACAAGACTCATCTTTCTTTAGAGCTATTATATACTAATAATTATTTGTGTTTGCAGGATCCATGACCAAAAGGAGTATTGGGGAAGTATATTTTAAATCCTTCCTTTTACTCTACTTCATTAAGAAAATCAACAAAGAATGTATGATGTGTCTGCATCATGTATGCTTTGTGCCTTCATGCATCATGTGTCTGCATTGTGTATACTTCGTGTCTTCATGCATTAATGTGTCTTCTTCATGTATGCCTTCTGTTTGCAAGCACTTAGATATTTACTTCATGCATTATGACATTAACTACATGCATACTTTATGTGTTCTTTCATTCCAGTGTATAACTTGTATATTGAATTCATAATAAAGGTTTAGTGTAAACAAGCATTGCTTGAGGACAAGCAATTTGAGGTAGGGCAGACTGTTATGTCCCCATATTTATAAGATCTAATGATAAATTAATTATTAATAATAATGATATAATTTGTCATTAAGTTAACATATTAATATGTCCTTATCTCCAAGAGAAAGGATATCTATCTCATCATTTGTAGATTATTATTCATCAACCTCCATTCTAATATTAAATGAGTTGATATTCAAAATCAAACAAGTCGACATTTCATTGATTAGAATGATTCTTCAATACTACATAATTATATCAAATGTATTAATATCATGTCTTTGTATATATGTACCTTAATACATGTATATTACCTTATTCTTATATCATACTTTAAGAGGGAATCCTATAATTGGATAAAATATAATAATAGTTCATACGCTATTATTTATTGTTCACAAAGAAATAATATTGATACACTATATGAATAAATATTAGTCATAATTCATAATAATAGTAAATATAAACATTATTAGTAATATACGTTAATGAATAAATGAATTATGCAATATATATCTAGCCGATAGTAATTGCATTACATATATAAATAAATATTAAAATAATAAAAGATTATAATATATTTAATTTATGTAATATTAATAACTAATAATAATAATAAATTGACTAATGGATATAATAAGGATAAAAGAATTAATATAAATACAATATCATATATATATATATAATAAATAAGGCTGGTAATAATGGTGACAACATTATTATGTTATATAGATGGATTATATTATCCATAAGCCCAAGGATACACTACGAATATGGAAGTTTAAATAATTAATAAATGTTATGCATTTATAATAAATATTAATGTATATTATTAAATATATGTTAATAATCATTATTAAACCCTAACCATAACAAGTAGTTAATTATCTGAAGGGTTGCAACCATCTATGACCATTCACTTGTAATAACATATATATACACGAGAGAAAATGATAGACAAAATTTTATCACATACGGATTATTATCAAAAACTTATCAAATTCGGAATGAGTAAGGAAATGTCCAAAAAGGGGACATTACATCTACCTTAGAAATTCGATTGTAATGGACATATTTTACTATTTATTTAGTCTTTTTTTGTAAAACATGTAGTGCTATGTTTCTTTTATAGGCAACAAACTCTCTATATGTATGCATTTTTGTGTTACAAGTTGGTGTGATGAAAATTGTTATGAAGCTACTCTATTTTATGTAAAAATTACGTAATAATAGGAAAGGGTTGAACATCAAACCAATTTTGCAAAATTGTATAAAAAAAATTTCATTGTAGTTGTGTTATTTTTTATTTGTGTATTTAATGATTGTAATTATCTTCAAGGACTATTATTTTAATTCTTCATTTGATTTCTGTAATCACCCGAATTCGGTCTTCTAAACCATAAATCCTTTATCCTGATTACTAATGGTTAGCTTATGATAATTCATCAAGTCAATTTAGTTCCTAACCATAACCTAATGTCTAAATATTTTAGCCTATTCATTTATTAAACATGAATAATTTCATTTTAAGAAATTAAAATAATTTTCAAAACCATTTTAATGCCAAGTGGATCCTTTAAATCATTAATTAATCAAAGTGGTTTGATTAAAAAATCTAGGTGTCATAGTGCCTCTTACACCTTGCATTTAATAATCCAAAGTATCATAGTGGAATTTGCACCTTGGATTTAATAATCCAATGTGTCATAGTGGAACTTACACCTTGGATTTAATAATCTGTTGTGTCATTCTGGTACTTACACCTAGATTTAATAATCCAATGTGTCATATTGTCTCTTATACCTTGGCTTTAATAATCCAATGTGTCATAGTACCTCTTACACCTTTGATTTAATACTCTTTAACCTCACCCTCATATAATCACGATAAGATCTAAACCTAATCCTGATCCATACCCCTTGGAAGAAATCTATAAATATAAGGCATTCAAAGAGCAAAGGACATTGATTGTTGTTGCATTATCACTATGCACACATTTCATCCATTGTTCTCACATCATTACTATATGCATATTTTATTATTCATCTAGTTCATACATTCTTTAGTTTCAATTATCTTGTTCATATATCTAGCTTATATCATCTAGCGACAATTCAAAGTTTGCAATCATTCTCCCATATTCTAGTTTGGATATTGCATCTGCCACATTCTAGTTTGAATATTACATTCTTAGTTTAATCTTCATCATCCTACATGCATGCATCAATCGAGTTCTTGAGGATCTTGCATTCTATTGTGTTATCTCTCTTTGAATCTCTTATTTTGTAATACATCTTGCACTATCTCATTGCTCAATCTAAGAGCACTATCATTAACATAGACCATTGCACATTATGGATAGAGAGCTATAAGTTAGTTTTCATAGATTAGTGGTTTTTTAATCTTCAATAGAATGTCTTATATCTAAGTATTATGTTCAATATACTAACAAATTTTCAGTGATACATATTTGGCACCCACTGTGGTGATGGAATAAAATTCCAGCTCTTAATTTTCATCCTTAATCTCTTGTTTGGACATATAGGTATAGATTCTCATTAGATAGAACTCTCAACTACAGGTGGTAAGTTAGAATTGTGCATTGGTAAGTACACCAAGAAGGTGTATGAAAAGCGGGGTATAAGTGGACGCATTTTTTTTCTTCTAAAATTAGACAAACTTGAACTTCGATGAGATGTTTGAGGGTCATTCACTCAAAATTAGAAAATGTGTAAAACATATAAATTGTAGTACTCTAAATCTACTTTCTAAACTACTAGAGTTTTTACAAAATGGATAATATTAGTTGGGTCAAACCCTAGGTACACAAAAAATAGTTCCAAATTTTTTAAGAAAATATAACATAGCTATTTTCACGTGTAATACAAAAGACATGGTTATACTTGGTATTTTGAAAATCTTTTTGCTAGGATGATAGTTACGAGTGATATCCAGAATTTTTAAATTTAAATTTAAATTTTTTGATTAGTATTTTTTTTATGAATTATTGAACTGACTACATCTTGAAATTTCAGTACTTGTTCATGTGCTAAGCATAACTTGCATCAACTTAATCGAAAAATAGAAACTTTTTTTCTTCAAAGTGTATAGAATGAAGTGTAGAATAATAATATGTAATTTAATTTGAATTTGGTTAACTATATCAAAAGTTATTAACAAAAGGTTAACAAATGTGTGTGATGATTGTCAAGACATTGGTAAAACTAATTAAATTTTACAATGATAATGTTGTCCAAAAATAAAAAAATATTATATCATTTTAAAGCTAAGAAGAGGTGTAAGATTATGGTGGTGATTTTAGAGATGCCCACTTCACCATTATCAAACCTAGTGAAGGAAAAGATGAGAATTCATCTGAGAAGATGGAAAAACATCTAAAGGAAAAATAGTAGCCCAAGCCTTTGAGTCATTTCGCTAGGCTTTTACCAAGCCATAACTCGATCAGGTTTATAGAATTCAAATAACCTAATTGGGTTATGAATCAAAATGTATACTCAAAACCTGGTTAGGTTTTGAAGAAGTAAAAATAGGCTCTACTCCGAAGGCCATAACTTTCACATATAGAGTCAAATTGACTCTGTTCAAAATTTATTGGAAAGGTATTGAAGATCTATAAAGCATGATGAAGATAAACCAATCGTATAACATAAATTTTATTTTACATCAATTTGAATTCAGCATGGTCTAAAAAAGATAGCCATTATTTCCCAAAAATAAAACCAATAGGTAAGCATGAATGCTAACATATTTTTATTCTCTCTCTCTCTCTCTCTCTCTCTCTCTCTCTCTCTCTCTCTCTCTCTCTCTCTCTCTCTCTCTCTCTCTCTCTCTCTATTATATCCCCTTCTCTTTCTCACTCTATCTATCATATCCCCTCTCCCTCTTCTTATCCCCTACTAATATGTTAGGATTAACAAGACAAAAATAATAATTATATACAAATATGTCCAATATCATAAAATAATAATGCACACAGAAGAGAACACAAGAAACAAATATATAACATGGTTCACCCAAACCCTCAGATATGTTGACCAAACAATGAGTCCAATATTTTTATTATCTAGTAATTACAACCTTATTATAGTCTATAATCCCTTACAGCTCAATACTAGTGTGAGAAGCTATTATCTCATCATACCTTATGAAATCCATAGCCCTAAGACATTTTATTCAAGATTTTTGCCACTTATAAAATTATCGTTAGAATAATTACAACATGTTAGCTCGTGAAAAAAAAGTAAATAAAATAGCTCAAACCCCACCAAGGAATTATGGAGGATGTACAGTACTTCCCTTCTTAGTGACCACAAACTAAAAATCTTCCACTTGGGGACTAATTAGGCTCCACTTTAGACAATAATCTCCCACTTGGAGACTGGTCCTATAGTAATAACAGTACTCCATGAGGCTCCCACTAGATTGAACTACCCTAGACTCAATTGAACATCCTTTATTCTATTCAATGTAGAAGACCAATTTGATGAAGGGTACTCTCCTTAATACCATAAACACATAACATAAACAAAGAAACAACATCAATTTGCGAGAACAAAATATGGGCTTCTTATTATCGTTGCAAATGCAAAATTATAGAATTAAGAATTACAATATGCTTACCCACATGGGAGTCTTCATTACAATAATCTATAAGACAAAACTACAAACTATCATCCAAAGCTGTCCTAGACAATGTTTGGTCATTTCTTAAATAGGTAATTTTATACCACCTGGGAAAGTTCTAGACACTCAAACTTAATACCTAGGGCCAACAGACCTTGACAATACATATACAGTTGGTTAAATATATTTTTGACATTTATTTTGGATATTTTCATTGACCCAACTTCAGAAGGCCATAATTCTTAAACTATTGTTTTGATTGGCTATTATAATCACTTTTCAGAATCCTTAGCTTTTGATCCACAGGCTCTAAATGACACAAGCACCAATCCATCAAGTTTTTGGGCCTCATCTGGGCACAATTAGGTCTTCAATAGTGAGCCTAAAGATTTTATACCAAAATTGCACACCAAAAATCCACAATAAATCCATGAATATGCATGATATGACACTAAGCCTTAACTGGTAACCTGATATATCCAAGATGAATATCCACCTTTGAAATTAGGACATCCTGAGATCGTATGATTGACTTACTAAAGAGATAGCCTTCAGAGACAAAAACTCTACATTTAGACAATCCTTATTCAAACAATTGAAATGAAATATTTTTGGTTGATGCAAGATTTCTCTTACACCTAGGATGCTCCTGCATCACAACTGAACCTAAAGAAGAGTTCAACTTCTCCCTTGTTATGACCTTTGTAAACATATATGTTGGATTTTCATCTATATGTATCTTGTCCATCTTTAACTTTTCATCATCCAAAACTGACCAAATAAAATGGTACCACAACTGCATTTGTTTTTTTTAATGCAAACTAAAATTCTTGGCAAGATGAATGGCACTCTAACTATCTGTATACAAATAATTATCCCTTTGTGGATTGCCCAATTCTTTATGGAAGAATTGAAGTAGTATCATCTTCTTGTCTACCTTTGTAGTGGATAGGGTATTCACCATCTGTAATGAAGAAATATAACTCATTATTATCCCACCAATAGTAGATACATAACCTATAGTACTCTACCTAGTGTCAAGATCTCCTACCAAATTTGAGTCAACATACTCTTGTAAATCAATAGTAGAGCCCCAAAATGTAAACATTACATGTTCAAATGACTCATATACCTGCTAACTACTCCCAGTGTATGTGCAATATCTGGCCTAGTACGTACCATAACATACATTAATCTCCCTACTACTGAAGCATAAGATACCTTGGACATCTTATTTTCCTCTTCTTGTGACTTTAGACACATCTCCTTGGTCAATTTAAATGACCATGAAAATGTGTGCTAAAAGCTTTGCAATTCTCCATAGAGAAACATTGGAACACCTTCTCAATATAATTAGTCTAAGATAATGTCAATCCTTTGTTCTTTCTATCTCTGCAAATTTTGATACCAAGGATTTGTTTGCTGCCCCCAAATCATTCATAGAAAAAGAATGCGCTACCCATTTTTTACTCATAATCCGGCACGGCTCGATGCTAGGCTACTTTGGTGTAGGGTAGCCTAGGTGCACTGCCCTTTATGGTATACCCCTCTTCAAGGGCACTGTCGACATCCTCAAGCCTTATCGGTGCTGCATTGAGGGCACTGTTGGCATCCTCGTTTAGGCTCGTTGTAGGTTTATAATGTCACCTTTATGTGACCCATGTTAGACCCACCTACATGAATATCATCAACATATAAATATAAAATAATATAGATTTCATTATTCAACGTCTTAAAGTAAACAAAATGGTTAGAATGATATTGAGTATAACCATGCTCATGCATAAAATTATTAAATTTTAGATACCATTGCTGAGGTGCTTGCTTCAAGCCATATAAAATCTTCTTCAATTTTCACACTAAGTTCTCCTTACCTTTAACCTTAAATCCTTGTAATTGTGTCATATGAAGAAAACTTCTTTTTACATCAAGCTACTCCAAATGCAAATCTTGAGTAACCACAATATTTAAAATAGTGCAAGTAGAAGTCATTTTAACAACAAGAGAAAATGTCTCATCAAAATTAATGCCCTTTTTTATGCAAATCCTTTTACAAATAACTTGGATTTAAATATTTTCTTACCTCCATCATCTTCTTTCAACCTATAAACCTATTTTATTATGTAAAGCTCTTTTATTTATAGATAATTTACATAAATCCCAAGTCTAATTTTTCAACGAGTCCACATCTCTTGTCATTATAGACTCCCACTAAAATTTTGTATCCACCTACACAGCTTCATCATAAAATTTAGGCTCACCAACATATGTCAATTAAATATAATATAAAGAGAGAGAAGATCTTTCTGGAGGTCTACTTATCCTTGTTGACCATCTAACATTCATTGGCATGTGTGGTATTTGTTCTTGCGATTTTTTCACACATGAGGGACTCCTAGGACATCATTATTTTTAGTATCATCAACCACTACATAATTATTTTCTTTCTTCTCATGCTACTACAACAAATCTTTGTACAACACTTTGTCATCGAATATGATATCCCTGCTTCTTACAATTTATGATTTTCAAAATTCCAAAGCCTATAACCAAATTCATCAATGACATTTCCAAAAAATAAACATTTCTTTGACTTATCTTCCAACTTGGTTTTATTTTTAAAATCTATATGTGTAATTGCTCCACAACTGAAGGTTTTGAGATAAGAATAACTCACCTTCTTACCAGTGCATGTTTCCTCCAGGATACTACAACTCAAAGGAGTAGAAGGGCCTTTATTAATTAAATATAAAATAGTATTGAAAACCTTCACCCACATGTTTAAGAGTAGGCCAACATGCAACCTCATATTCCTTGCATGCTCCATTATTGTCGTGTTCATGCGTTCAACCACTCCATTTTCTTGTGGAGTCCTTGGAACAATTTTTTGCCTATGAATTGGTTTAGTGGAATAATAATCTTTAAATTTATTATTGTAATACTCACCACCATTATCAGATCTGAGATATTTTAATCTTTTACCAGTCTCATTTTCAACCAAGCATTTCCATTTCTTGACAGTTATAAATACATCATATTTATGTCTAAGGAAATAAACCGATACTTGTCTAGTTGCATCATCAATGAATGTAACATAATAATGAGAGCCAATAGAAGATACCTAAGCTAGTCCTCTTACATCTATATGGACAAGATCTAATTTCTCATTTTGTCCTTCTCACTCTTTACAAAACTAACTCTCTTGTTTTCCATACACACAACTTTCACAAAAATCCATATTGACACATTTCAAACCTGGTAAAAGTTATAAATACATTAGATTTATGTGTAAAGAAATAAACCATACTTTTCTAGTTGCATCATCGATGAATGTAACATAATAATGAGAGCCACCAATGGAAGATAGCCAAGCTTGCCCTCATACATCTATATGCACAAGCGTTAATTTTTCATTTGTTTTCCCTCTCACTCTTCGCAAAACTAACTCTCTCTTGTTATCCATACACACAACTTTCACAAAAATCTATATTGACACATTTCAAACCTAG
Organism: Cupressus sempervirens; assembly: GCA_028749045.1. Taxonomy (NCBI): domain Eukaryota; kingdom Viridiplantae; phylum Streptophyta; class Pinopsida; order Cupressales; family Cupressaceae; genus Cupressus; species Cupressus sempervirens. The sequence continues at coordinate 340,849,380 of CM053785.1, forward strand.
TAAAACTTTATTTGAATGAAATAATTTTATACCTTTCTCACTTATGTGCCTAAGTCTTTTGTGCCATAGTGTTGTATTGGAATCTACAACATATATTTTTTCTCCTTGCTCAACTACAACAAGTGTACTAGAACATTCATTTTTCTCTCAAACAATTAAAGTAGAAGGAACAATATGACCTATACAAAGATATAAGGTGCTTACTTTCATATCTTTTTCTACTACAAGGAAACCTTTTGAAACCTTCCAATATTTATCATTAAAAGTAATTGTGTAACCCTCATCACCCATTTTCCTTATTATAATTAAACTCCTACTCAGCCTTGGAACATGTCTTATCTCTTGTAGTAGCCAATGATTCCCATTTTGCAATTTAATCTTAATTTTTCCCTTTCCAATAATATGGTAGGGTTCATTGTCCCCAAAATAAACAAGACCAAAATCCCCTTGGACATGATTAAGAAAATAACCTCTACATGGAGTAGCATGAAATGAAGCCTTTAAATCTAAAACCCATCAATCATCAACACTTTCTAAGGAAAGAAGAAAAGCATCCTATTTAGATTTATTACTTACCACATTTGCCTCTTTGTTTCCTCTGTGTTTATCTCCTTCATTATTCTTTTGATTCCACCAATCTTTCTTCTTATGCCTTGGTTTCCCATAGTACCAGCAACCTCTTAGTCCCCTCGATTGAACATGGAAACAATAGACAAGAATGTATGGTACGATGATACCTAAGAGATGATTTCCAATCAGAATATGTGATTAGTATTCCTAGAATGTAGTGTCAAAATAACACAATGTACAAGTTACAACTCTAATTGGATAGGAGAGTCACTGTGTGATCTATGGTTACAACTATTTCTTCTAGCCCAGTCTATTGTCTTGAATAGAGCTAGATGTAGTTTTTTTTCCTTTAGAAGGGAATCCCCATGGTGGACCCTATGTTCTCCTTGTAGATATTGTATATAGACACTCAAAGCTTTATAAATATATTTTTTGTAAGGTTTTATATGTAGGTTTGTGGTGCTTATCAAAATGCCCTAGGAGAATGTTGATCAAGTGGCTAGGGGAAAATAAAATCAAGATTTGATTAGTTTGAAATGCTAGGTTTGTAGTACAATATATTGTGGATGAGGAAGTCTCTTCTTTTCTTAGTACATGCAACTCATTTTGAGTCATTTCTACCCCACTTGTTGAGATAAACCATTGCTTGAAACCAACTATACAAAAGTTCTAGTCCAACTATGCCAAAGAATTGAAGTAAAAGAAGACCTTTCTAACATACAATTATTTTTCATCATGGTCTTTTCAATCGGGTTGATAATTATTGTTCTCAAAAATATTATTAAACCATGAAGTGAACAAACTATAGTTGAATCTGAGGCAACCCTATATCATAAGATGAACTGGTTGAAGAAATTATTTTACTAAAATGAATGTCTATATCCACAACAAAAACATACAAATGCATCCTTCTAATTTGAAACATATTAACAAACATGAACAATAAGTACAGACAGAGACAACTAAAACTAGTGTGTTCATTTGTCTAGTTCATTTTTCACACAAATACCATTTGATTTGTCTCTCAAGTATACTAATCATAGAAAATATCATATTTATCAGCAATTCCTACCTTTTTAGCCTCTTGGCATCCATGGAAATCATGGATGAAAGGTTAACATGGGCACATTGTCAAGCATGCTTCTATACATGTTGAAAACTCTAATTGTTTGCCTTACTGGCCAAAAAAAAGTGGGGGTTGCTTTGTAGCAAGGCCACTTCTTGGTGAACTTGTATGATTTGTCTCATTTTTCTATTTAGTATAGCATAGGACTTTGATCTTCAAAAGATCCCAAATGAAAGGAGGAGAAAACATATGTTATAAATATACATTTTCTTGACCTCCTTGGTTTGTCCAATAATATCATATACCTTCCCTTGCACTTATTCTATATTTTATGAAGGTGAAGCCAATGCACATACTATCTTTAGTACAATTTTATCTAATTTTTGGAAATTGGCATCTTGATAATGCACTTAGTGACTAATTGTAGCCAAAAGCAATACTTTTCATTGCACCTACAATAGTTCCAATTGATCTCTCAAGTCAAGTTCAATTGGTAGCAATCATAGATGCGAGTGCATAGTTAGATAGAGTATTTATCCAACAAATACTATCATTTATAAGAGCTAAATCATACCTCTAGCCATTCATCACTTCAAAATCTATAAACTTATTCTCCTCACCAACAACAACGATAGCATCTAATAGTAACATCAAAGGACCAATATTCAAGAGACAAAGCATCTTCCAATTCTCTACAATCACCAAAAAACACAATTTTTCTTTGTGTTCTATTTTCACATTATAATTTTCCAAAATTGTCACTTGAATCACTTTAATAATAAAAGTGTTCTTTTATATAGAAAATATGGTTAATATTTCAAAATGGGGAGTTCTTAAAAATTAGTTATGACTTAGAAAATAACAGAAAAGCTATTATATATAGTGATGACTTAGAAAATAATAGAAAAGCTCCATATTCTAATAGTGAGATGAGAACACTGGTGAGACAAAAGATGTTAGTGAGGGTGACTAATGACAGTGATGATGAATAGAACATATGCAACAAGAGGAGGAGATTGGATGAAAGTGAGAAGATAATGAACGCAAAGATAAGAAATAATTTGAAATTAAATTATTGAAGCCACACATGATAAAATATTATGGATCACACACATTTTATGGCAAGTCTTTTGGGGTTTTGATGCCTCAGATGGCTTACTTTACACACACAAACACTAACAAGTTGTTCTGATGGGAATGGGTTTCTCTGTTGATCATTTTTTCCACGATGGAAATCCAAATGAGATATATAACTAAGGGGTTATGGAATTTCAATAGTATGTGAATAGTGCATCACATTTTAAAATAATGACTTATTATACTCCCAAGGATGGCATAAAGGTAAAGGATTCAAATTGTTGTATAATAACATATCAAGAGGAACTTATAGTGTTGCTTCTAATAGAATGGAATTTTTTTGATTAAATGCAATGCTCACCTTATGTTGCAACAAATCTGAAGACATGGAGTGAGAATAGTATAAAAATGATGAATTTATTTCTTCAATAGATGAGTATTCCTTTGACAGAAACACCACAAAGATTTAGGTACATGACTAGAGATTGGAGTGAGAATGGAATGAAAATGATAAAATTGTTGCTTCAACGGATGAGTATTCATTTAACAAAAACACCATAGAAATTTAGGTATGTAACTAGAGATTCCAAGAAGTGACTCAAGGTGGATCTTGAGAAATTCTCTTTACAAATATATGGGTTCAATGGACTCAACTAAAAAATCTTCCAAAGACACCATGGCTATTCATCTTAGGACTATAGCATTGATTTTGTATGTGGGGTGACTACTATGGTAGAGTCATGGAGAGATGACAACCAAATACCCATGTCATATTTTTTCTAGTTAACGTATTCTTGTCTATCTTTGAGCAATTTGGCAAAACTAGAGAAGGGATTAGAGGTGGGTGATGGTGTTCAAAGTTCTATTTTAGGTAGGGGAACCTTGCCATGAATAGGAGTCATTTTTGAAAGAACACAAGAGGTTTTAGATGGATTAAGGTTGAGAATTTAGGGGTGTGAGTTTCACATGTTATCTTGAAGACCTAATAAGGATTTTTCATTTTTTGATTGATATATTAAGGAAAAAGAGGAAAAAGAACAAGCCTTGGGTGTCACTAGTAAATTTGGACCTATTTTTTGATGCTTTTCCGTCAAATTTGTGACTCAAAAATGTTGAAACCTACCATCACTAAAATGGAGTCAAAATTTGACAGCCAAGATAGGTGTCAATATATCAATTACAAAAACTGTCAAAAATTATTACCATCATTGTCCCATGGCGATGCTAGACAACTAGTTTGTAATGTTAAACTATTTATGCTTATGAGAGGTGGTTCAATGGGTAGTCCACATCATCAACAACAAGAGATGTTGAACTATTGATGACCTAGAGATATGTTTTGACAGATTTGTCATACTTGTGACGATAGGATTTGTCAAACTATCGATGACCTATAGAGATATTTTGATTAGTCGCTTATATCATCAACAACAGTAAACATTGAAATAGTGATAGTATTCAGAGTTTTAAAAAATGCAACAAGAAGCAAAATTCTATAAAACAATTGATATTCAAATAAGTGGTGCTAAAAATGACATATTAAACATCATTTGTTAAGCATGGCTTGTATCTATAGAATATTTTTTTGGGTAGTTGGGAAGTAGAGGAGGATTCCATTGTGAGTCTTCCAATATTTCATACAAAGAAAAGAATGTGAATCAAGATCAAACTTGTACATTCATTCACCTTCATTTGATTTGTACAGATTCATAGCTCTTACTTGTAGAGAGTCTCATAATATATTGACAGTAACAAAGATAGTATAATAAACTTGAAGCTAGTAAACTTAGAAGATTAATATACCTTAATATTGATAGTCAAATGCTTTCCCCTCCTTGGTGGAAAAGTTTGATACACAATCTCTTGCTAGAGTAGCTCCATGTTTACATACAACTTATAGAGAAAACAAAATGTTGTCCATTTCTATTGGAGAAGCAATTGGTAATAAACAATAAATCATAATCTACATATAACTTATAGAGAAAGCAACATGTTGTAATTCATAGTACTTATGGTAAGGCCATTTTAAGGTGTTCACCTGGAACCTACTATGTTCACCCACTAAAAGTAAGTACCATGTTCAAGAGTTCAAAGTTTGAGCATCCCCATGGTCTACAATAATTACAATAATGCATGTGAGAGTCAATAATGATATGATACAAAAATAAGTTGTAACTAAAATGCTTTTAATGGGTTTAGTTTGAGGTTCACTTGGTTTAGTTTGAGTTTCACTTGGTTTTGAGAATCCTTTCATAATCTCTACTTAACAAAGCCAACCATTGAAGGTGGAAGCTCATTTAGCCGCCCCCCTTTATATTCACTCTAAATTCCCCATTAACAACTAAGTAAATATTTCATCAATTAATTTTAGAAGTATATTATTGAATCATTATAATCACATAACATACATTAACATGACATACAATTAATTAATACATATAAACATTCCTCAATAATTTGTGAACACATCAATCATTATATTCACATAACATTCATTAACATGACATATAATTCATTAATACCTATAAACATTCATCAATAATTCATGAACACGTCAATCATTATAATTAGTACATAATAGTATTTAATAACATGACATAAAATTCATCAACATTCATAAAAATCCATCAACATCCATCATCAATAATCAACATTCATAAAAATACATTAATAAGCAACATTCATAAATATCCATCAACACATTCATCATCAAATAAGGTTCTTAAACTATATTTCTTCTTTTATTTTTGGTTTTTTTTGAAGATAAAGGCTAATATGCACATCCTTACTATCTTTGACATTCTGTGGTTCTTGTGGTTTTGATCTTTCAACATGAGGCTTTCTCTTCTTCTATTGAGGACAAGGCTGATGTGCCCCTGCAATAAGAAATAAATGGGTTTAATTCTAAAACTTTTTTTAATGTTATAAGTATTTCATTAATCTAAAGAACATAGTAGGCTTTTTTTCTTTACCTGATAGTGCCACAGCATCTACTATCACATTCTGTTCAATCCCAACATCAACATGCTCAACACTAACATCACGCTTTACATACTCAAAAAATATCACATACAAGTTACACCAATTACAATTTAAGATATTACATTTTATTAATAATTACATAATTAATTTGAAATAGAAATTGAATATGTACCTATATCATTATGATGCACATTAAGGTCTTTTTCATGTGTAGGATTTGTGCCTTCATCATCATGAGTAAGATCTATGCTGGGAGTAGTAGGCTATAGTGAAATGTCATGGGCGCATTGTTATCATTGTTTGAAATTAACATCAAATAGATTATTTGTCACAAAGTTCTCAATTAATTTTATTATTCATTTGGCCTATTTACTAGGGTGTCAACCACTACACCAAAATCTTATACACTTGTTTGGCCACTAGAATTTGTGCAGTGGCAGGCAACTATTGCTTTATAGTCTTGCTTGAAACCAATTTGTTTGTCCTATTTTGTGGGTGCTAGATTAAATTCAATGCCCTATAGTTTTTTGCATAATATCATCAATAATTAATGTATTTCTTATTTGTAATTTGTTGAAAGAGGGAGATTGTTGAAAACAGATTGATACAAGTATGATAAATGTGTTTCAATCATTGTTTTGTCGCTGATGTCAAATATGCTTTTTGCTGGTAAGACAACTACTTATATGATTTAAGTACTATCACTTTTTTTTATTGATGAAGAGGATTTGATCAAAAAGATGTAACAAAAGAACCTAGAGGAAAGATTGAGTTATGATGTAAAAGAGGAGTACAAGAATCAGCTAAGACAGTGATATCATAGTGCATTGATAATCTACTTAAGGTCGCAAAGACTAGTTACACTAAGCAAGTTCAGAAGAACAAGTTAAACAATGTTTGTCTACCAAACTTGACTGAATGGATAGTAGGTGTTGAGTAAAGTTAGTGAAAACCAAGTAGAAAATCTGTTGGAGCTGAGTAAAAGTTCATTTTAGTGTATACCAAGAAAAATAATGGATGCCAAGTAAAGTTTAGTTGATGCCAAGCACTAGTAAACTTTAGTTCATGCCAAGTAATTTTTTAGAGGATGTCGAGCAATGTAGTATGTGCCGAGCATCAGAAACAAGTTAATGTTAAGTGTTAACAATTATTAGAAAGATTGTGAATTTTATGGATCTAAGCTGACAAGTTTGTTTTCTTGGATTATATGAACTAGGTGGAAGATAAGATTGATGAGCTAGTGGCACAAAATTCATGGTAAACCATTTTGAGGTAAACTCAAAGAGGATTGAAGGAAAAGTTTCTAGAAGTGATATGGAATGAGGGATAGATTCATTGAATCCTACCTAATCTATCCTAACCATAAATTGGATGATGTAGAATAAACAACAAAAGATCTTAATTCTCTATTTATAGGGATGGCTAGTCAGAAGCAAGGGTTGTGATGTGTGAGAACTTAAAGAAGACAAGGAGTAAAGGGTATTGCTTAATCAAGTGACCTAAGTGAAGAGTCTACATTGGTATGTTAAACAAGAAGGCTTAAGGGTATGAATGCTTGAAGGGTGGACAAGCTATTAGTGCTAAAATGTGTGAAAGCCAAGCAGAATGGAGGACTAAAACTATTGGTATTAGAATGGTTTTGACATTCAAGTGTCAACACACTTAACCAATTCTACTATATATGCTGAGTACACTATGAATGCCAAGTTATAGTATGTGCTGAGCCAAAATATCAATAGGTGCTGAGTAACTTCAGGTACCAAGTCATAGTTCATGCCAAGCAACATAGAGTGTACTAACTTCAGGTACCAAGTCATAGTTCATGCCAAGCAACACAGAGTGAACTAAGTGCCAAGCAATCTAGGAATATACATGTGTTGAGCACCAATAATGTAGTATGTATCAAGTAACATAGAATTAGCATGCTAGTTTGTGCCTTCACAAACTAAGATGCAAAACTATTTTTGGATGAAACTATTTTTGGATGATTCACGAAGGAACAAGAAGATAAGATCAAATTTTTAAATTTACCTATGTTATCACCAAGCAACTGATGGACTAAATCTAAGGATTTGAGCGAGAATTTTGAGTTCATGATTTTATTGTAAACCCTAAGTCCACAATTCCTTTATAAGGAGACATGGACACCATAATGTCATTATTGTTGGAGTTATTTAGTTGCTAAGAGATTGTTGTAGAATAGAGCAATTAGCAGGGGTGTCAAGGACTTGGTGAATTGAGCAAAAATTATACATCCAGTTGATCAGAACAAAACAAGGGTCACACACAGAGATCAGATCAAGCAAGGATCAGAACAGAAAGAGAAGATCAAGAGCCTGAATCCAACAATTGAAGATTGCATTTTATTAGGTCAATTGTTCTAATACTTTCTTGCCATTGTATTAGATATTTGAAATCCTATATTGATATGTTAGCTTAACAGCTAGGTGGGAGAACCTTTGGAGAAGGTGATGAAAATCCTATTGAATTAGGTGGGTTTAACAACCTATTGTAAATCCTTTAACAAGGTGACACTTCTAGTAAAGTGTTTGTAAATCCTTTAACTAGGTCACTATTGACACAGTGTAGCACTTTTAATAGGGCAAACCATTAGAAGCGGTTGAACAAATATTGTTGTAGTGATTTTGTGGGTATCATCCCCACCCCAATTTTACCTTCTTATCCCTAGAGGGTTTTTGGGTTACTAGATTCATGGTTTTATGTGTTGATGCATGCCTTTATTTCATATTTGCTTATATGTTTAACATGCATGCACTTTACTTTCAATTATGTGTTAAAAGGATTTAAAAAGAGATAAAGATTAATTACTTCTAATTCACCCCCTCTTAGAAGTACACTTCCCATTTGAAAATTCCAACAAAAACATAGATCTTTAATCTACAAATAGAGTTATAAATTGTTATCAGATCAAAGCCTTATTGTTACTCTCTAATAATTGTTATCAGATCAAAGCCTTATTGTTACTCTCTAATAATTGTATCAGTCTAGGGTAAATCCTTTGGATTAAGGTTGACCTATCAGTCATTTGTACATCCTTTAACCAAGTGACATTTCAAGTGAATGGTCTAAAGTCCTCTAACAAGGTTCACTCCTAACAGGGCAATTGTAATCCTTTAACAAGGTCACATTTAACAGTGTGTATTGTAACCTTTAATAGGGTTGGCCTTTCATAGGGCATCACTTCAGAAGAGTGAAAAAGAGCAGCATGTTACTAGTGGTTTTTGCCAAATTGGATTTCCACGTAAATAATTGTGTCAAATGTGTTGTTGAATTTATTATGTTTCACATTTACATTTCTACAAATTGATTTGACAGTAACCTACAAGTTTTTTAAAAAAGTGAATGCATAATCTTATGGATGCATACATGATGACAAATGTTTTATGGGTTCACTAAGTTGTGAAAATTTTTATTTATACATCTAAACCTTGGATAACTGTTTCACCGCCCTCCCCCCCCCCCCCCCCATCTCTCTTTGTTATTCTAAAGAATTCCAACATAATTTTATTTTTAAAAATGATATAAAATTTCATTTACTACTACTTACAAGGTGTGAGTGAATTTTCATATATCCACTAGAGCCAAGATGGTGTTGACCAACCTTCTTTTTCCTAACTTGTATTGCCTTCAATGTGTCTTACAACTTGTATATGTAATCTTTGAAAAATGATAGAAAAATGTTAGATTATATAAATCCACAATCAACATGACTGATCTTCTATGTTAAACTCTTTAACAAGTTAAACATTTGAAATAAAAGCACAAACTCTTGAATGAGATGCATTATGTATCTAGAGTATAACTTACACATTTCTAACATCAACACATTATAGAATTGATTTTATGCATAAGATATAATAACTTATAAGGATTAACTCATTAAGGGGTGTTTTGTTTTTATTCAGTGAATCAACTTCTATATACTAAAGAAAAGAGTTACAAATATGACAATATACAATCATATGCATTTATATAGACAAGATACAATCATTCCTTGCATTTATCTCCATCTAATCGTTAACACTTGATGCTATGTAAAATTCATCTAATTTAATATGTTGTAATGCTAGCATAGTTCCACTAAATATATTACAAATAATAATGAATTTTGGGCATAGGTAAAATGAAAGGTGAAATAAAGAAGGGGATATTGGTGATCTGAGCATCCATTACTATCATTAACTATGGTAAGAATATAAGAGAGGGAGGCATATTAAATACCATTAATAGGAAATGGGCTACACTAAAAGGGATATATCTTTTAACAACACATGTTGTTTCTTAAGTCTTAAAAAAAATGTCATTTGAATATATTCAAGGGAGCTGAAGGCAAAGTGATATTTTTTTGGGTGCTCATCCAAAAATGATGGTAGCCATGAAGCCACATTTTTAACATGGATGATCTATGCTTCCACTAGATGCATTTGTGTACAAGGGCTTTCATACCTCCAAAACTCCAAAATTCTTTGTGTCAACATAGGAAAAAAGGCACCAAGGAATCTACATTCCAACTTGGCTTGGAGATTGTTAAAAAAATTAAGTTAGGACTTCAACCTACAATTGTTTTGTGCACTCATTGCAACACACAAGATAACATCTCTGAGGGACACATGTTCATTTTCATTTATTTTGAAATTTTTAAAATCCCAAAGGCAAAAGGCCTCATTGCTCATTGGTCACTATTAGATAGTAAAGGCAAAAGGAAAAGATAATGGAAAAAGGCCTCACTACTCACTATTAGATAGTAAATACTATGCAAATTTAGAATGAAGAGTACATTGACTGTATGATTTTCACTATATTAGGAATACAATAAGTCAACATTCTTGAAAAAAAATGTGATTGAAGTTTATGAGAGACATACCTATTTTCATCGGGTGGTGGGTTAATTCCTTTATCCCTTAGTCTCTTCTCTTTTGCACTTCAATATTTTCATTCCACTCTAGTTGTGGCACCATAGGAGGACACTTGTACTTTGGGTTGAGCTCTAGAGCCCTTCTATACTAGCCTCTCATAGTCTTTAGATGTTTGCAAGCCTTTTTTAGAAGTTGGGCTCTGTTCAAAATATTTTTACCAAAGAACTCCTCCATAGTTTTTATGAAATGATCTTTTACTTTAGGGGCCTGGTTAGTCCAGCTTTTAACAAAAAACAAAATTGTTATATAAAAAAATTAGTTCAAGGATGAATAAAAAAATGTAGCAACCAATTATATCAAGCTATGTACCTTTTAGGTAATGTGGGCCCAAATTTATTAAATGTTAAATCATAAAAAAAATTATAAAAAAGATTGTTTCCTATAAAATCATCACCACATCAATAGTTGAAAATGAGTTATGAATAAGTAAACTACATTTACACTCTAAATAATTACAAATTTAAAGTACCTAGAAGCTTAGGCAATTTTAAGGGAATCATATATTTCTTAGCCATCAATAATGATGCCTCCAATGAACTAGTACAAGTAACATGGGCTTCTCCAGGAAAGGCTGGTAAATTATCAACAATACTAGTATCAATTCTATCATCAACATGACAAGGTGTACCTGTCACATAAAAAAGTTAATCAATGTCATAATATACTCAAATGAAAAAGAAAGTACAAATATTATCATATTTAACACATAACAAAATGTAGCAAAACAAGGATTTTACATCTCTAGTTGGAGTAGCTGTGGATGTTTGCATGATCCTTGTTGTTGATCCTATAGTTGGCAATCTCAGAGTGTTGGCCAGCCTTGTGGAAGTAGGCATATGGAAATCATCAACACCTGAAAAATAATCATATATATATATATATACAGTGTATTTTTCATGTCCCCTATTTTCCTCTAATAGAATTTAATAATAAATAATAAATAATGATGGCATTGCTATTGGGAGAAACTCTCCATCCATGAGTCATTCCAAATAAATATTATCAAGTGGAGAGTAAGCATTATACCACTATAAATAGAACTAGTCCTATAGCAATATATCAGGGGCAACAGATCATCATATCACAATAATCAATATTTAAAAGATAATTGCATATGTACAACACCATATGAAAAGCTCATATTTCACTTAAACCATATGACTAATGAACATCATACAAAAAATAAAGAAATAGTATTTGTTGGTGTAAATAAGTATTTACTATTTACACTTACTTAAGTTTACTTAGGTTAATGTATATTTTAATTATTTTGTGTACTCTTGTGAGTTGTCATATTGACAACACAGGAGTTTGTACCTCTTTTATGCACATGGTGTCTACAACACAAGAGTTAGCACACTAATTAAGCACATGGTGTCTACAACCTTGTCATTCTTATCCACTCATCTAGAATGATGGATAAGGCATGTGCTTAATTGTCATGATGCCTATCCTATCTCCCAGTTCTTTTTAGAGACATTCTAGGTGCTTCCTAAGAGGCCTTTATATATAGGCACTCCTAGTGTGTTTGTAGACACAATATAAAGCAATGTATGAGGACATACTCTGATTAATTAATCATATCCTTTTTGTGGTCTATAGTTGTGCTTGTGTTCGAGTTCTACAATCTTGGGTAATCTCTCCCTAAGGAAAATTCTTATAGTATTAAATATACTTCTAAGCTTGTTTTCAAATTGCTATTTATAAGAATGACACTTCTAAATGAAGGCCAAACAATAAACCAATTTACCCATCATTAGAAAATGACTAGTACACAAGCAAACTTGGAAAAATAGGAACTAAAAACATAACCAATTTTGCTACCAAAATATTTATTTATTATATTTACTACAATATTCACCATGATGAAATACATTCTCTTCTTTTAAAGTAGTTGTACTCTTTTTTAACAGACTTAATAAATAATAAGAGATGAGGGAAGATGGAAATCCCTTCTTCTAATGTCCTCTATTTAGCTATGCTAGGAAATAGGGACAATTACTTCAACTTCCCTTTCAACTATGCTAATTGAATGAAAATAAAGCAATCAATGAAACTTGAACCAGAAATATCCTATTTCTGATATGAAAAGTAATATATGCAAATGGAAATAATCACAATCTAATATGGAAGCTGATGGAAATATTGTCATTGATGTCAAAAGAATTTGGATAATTGTTAGAAGTTTTCGTTGATGTCAAAAGTATGCTTATTAGGGAAATGTATATCAAGACCAACATATACATTACTTGGCATTTGAGCATTGCAAATAAGTATGAATACACCAATCATAATTCAACTTGAAGGACAAACTAATTCACTAAAGATGAATTTGTGATAAGGAGTGATATGTTCCTCACACTAACCAAGAAGAAACATCATCTATAGTTGTAGATATAAAAATAAGATCCATTTGTCAACAAATATAATACACTACTATTGGAGATATCAAATGAATGAGAGACACATAAGACAGGGCAAGCCAAGATGGAAACAATTAACATTAATAACAATTTGGTAAATTGAACAGTCAACATTAAAAAGAGGGCATAAATTAGGAGTGATATGTATATATACAATGAGATTATATTTAAAGAGTCTCATTATTCATTAACCAAGAAATGTAGAGAAGAAGTAATGAAGAGAAGACAGCATTGGGTACTATGCATTAAATGAGAGAAACATAAACTTTATAAATCATATGTTGAGTCACTTCAAAGCCAAAAAACAATATAAAAGAAACTTTCAATGATAAACCATATGACCAATGACCAACTGTTATGTACAACACAAATATCACAGTCATATCATCACAAGCTCATAGACATGGAACTAGTCAAGTGGATATACATTTAAGACTATATCATCATAAAGGTTCAGCAATTATAATTAGAAAAGATATATGAGTTTTCCACATACAACAATTATCTTAAGTATCAAAGAATGAATACAAGTGGTTAAGTAAAGGAGAAGAGTCAACATGATAATAGTAATATAAAACTGCCAATAATAATCATGAAGAAAATAATGTCCCTTCTAATGATTGAGAATTGAAATCACATACCTGTAGGACACACACTGGTACCCTCGTCAAGTGGAAGAACTCGATGTGGTCTCAAAAAATATTGTAACAAAACATACATATTGTGGTTCATGATCCATATATTAGTATAAAAGATAAAGCTTTATTAAACTATTGTCCTAGCAAAAGACTCATTGTTTCTTATTTCTAGACAGCGTGCTCTATGGCACAATTCATTTCTTATGGCCTATTTTTCTTCTATTGGATTTGGATCCATCACAAGCCCAAGAATTTGTAGATTGACGTTCATCAGGGTCTTTTTGCATAGGCTAATAAGGTCACTACTATATGTGATGTCATCATTCCATAATGCAGTGGTTGCCATATCAACAAATAATTGTTGTGCAATTTGTTCCTTTCCCTTTCCCTTTCCCTATGAATCAATTTGTGACAAAAAATATCAGTAAAACAATTAAAACAGGTCCAAAACCTTCACGAAAGTAACATAATAATTTGACATTTTGTAAAATTAAAATTGCATTAATTTTTATATAGAAGGTTTACCTACGCCAGAGAAGGGGTGGGAGCAACATCCTTGCCTTTATCATCTAATGGCTCAATCATGTCACCTTGTGACAAAGAATATATTCTCCATTTTTATGTTTTATAATATTTTTGCATATTGTGGTATAGTTTTGAAGGCATGTGGAGTCTTTTATTTGAAGTTTGTGTAAAAGTTGTAAAAATTGCAAAAAATTCAATAAAAGATGTCATTCAACTTTTTGCAATTCTTCTTGCAATCTGGAAGCGTAATAGTTAGATCATTATTTTGATCAAACATGGAAGGATGAAGTTGTAAGGTCAAGAGTTGTGAACTATAAATTGATTATCTTCAACCTAGTCTATGGTTGGAATAGTACTTTATAGATTTGGAATGAAATAGCAATCCTTTTAGTGGGAAAATCCTTACTCTTGCTGATTTGGGCTTCATCCCACCATAAAATATACATACATACATACATATATATACACATACATACATACATACATCTTATATGCAATTTTATCACCTCATTTAACTAAATTTACTTTCAAATGAAAAAGTAGGAACTAAAATATTGGAATCACACAAAGGAATCATGAAGGAAAGTCAAACAGGTAAGCGAATGAATGTTGGAACGCATAGACATTAATGATAGGAAGCACCAATCATCATGAATAGATATGGAATTTGATGGTTCTTGCTTTGTAATTTCTATGTTCATGATGGAAAGTAGTAGTTAACTTCACAATATTTGCAAGTTACTTGCTCCTTAATAGACTTTTGAAGAAATTTGATTGACTTTTTCTATTGAATTTTTTTTTTCAAAGTTTCCTTTCAAGCATTTCTATAGAATTTTCATTTTGGAAATCATGATTCTAATGTTTACGCTTGAATTGTTAATTGAAAGTTCATGGTTCCAATGTGCAGATAGGTTACATAGCCTATAATAATCAAGGTTATGTATAGCATATTGTAAGGTTTTTCTTTAAAAAAATGGTTGGTTGCAATGATTTATGTCTGATGTTAGAAATACAATTTTTCATAGATATCAAAGAAGTACAACAATAGTATCTACAGGATACTTTCTCCCTAATAGTCTTTTGAAGAAATCTCATTGACTTTTTCTATTGAATTTTTGTTTTTCAAAGTTGTCTTTCAAGGATTTCTATAGAATTTTCATTTTGCAAATCATGATTCTGATGTTTATGCTTGAATTTTAAATTGAAAGGTCATGGTTCCAATGTGCAGATAGGTTCCATAGCCTATAATAATCAAGGTTATGTATAAAATATTGTAAGGTTTTTCTTTGAAAAAAATGGTTGGTTGTAGGGATTTATGCTTGATGTTAGAAATACAATTTTTCATAGGTATCAAAGAAGTACAACAATAGTATCTACTGATTACTTTCTCCTCAATAGGATTTTGAAGAAATTTCATTGACTTTTTCTATTGAATTTTTGTTTTTCAAAGTTGTCTTTCAAGCATTTCTATAGAATTTTTATTTTGGAAATCATGATTCTGATGTTTATGCTTGAATTGTAAATTAAAAGTTCATGGTTTTAATGTGCAGACAAGTTCCATAGCCTATAATAATCAAGGTTATGTATAGCATATTGTAAGGTTTTTCTTCAAAAAAATGGTTGGTTGTAGGGATTTATGCCTGATGTTAGAAATGCAATTTTTCATAGGTATTAAAGAAGTACAACAACAATATCTACAGGTTTCTTACTCCTTAATAGGCTTTTGAAGAAATTTCAATGACTTTTTCTATTGAATTTTTATTTTTCAAAGTTGTCTTTCAAGCATTTCTATAGAATTTTCATTTTGGAAATCATGATTCTAATTTTTATGCTTGAATCATAAATTGAAAGTTCATGGTTCCAATGGGTAGACAGGTTCCATAGCCTATAATAATCAAGGTTATGCATAGCATATTGTAAGGTTTTTCTTTATAAAAAATGGTTGGTTGTAGGGATGTATGCCTAATGTTAGAAATACAATTTGTCATAGGTATCAAAGAAGTACAACAACACTATCTATAGGTTACTTGTTCCTTAATAGGCTTTTGAATAAATTTCATTGACTTTTTCTATTAAATTTTTGTTTTTCAAAGTTGTCTTTCAAGCATTTCTATAGAATTTTCATTTTGGAAGTCATGATTCTAATGTTTATGCTTTAATTTAAATTGAAAGTTCATGGTTCCAATGTGTAAATAGGTTCCATAGCCTATAATAATCAAGGTTATGTATAGCATATTGTAAGGTTTTTCTTGAAAAAAAATGGTTGGTTGCAGGGATTTATGCCTGATGTTAGAAATACAACTTGTATATGAGAAACTTGGGAAGAGACTATTCATCTTTGACAATGAGTGGGAAGATACATTTACAGTTTGTGTATGAGTCAATGGAATAATCTAAAGCAAGATCACATTAGGGCTAAAAGTTGTTTCAAATAATGGTCACATCAACATCAAAACCAATAACAACACGATTTTCTTACAAATTCCTAAATAGAAAACATCCTTGAAGATTTTGAAATAAATCATTATCCAAAAAATATATCCATCTCTGTGATTCCCAATACAAATATTTATCATGAAGAGGGCTCATTAATGGAATATGAAAACACAATAACCAAATTGAAATAGAGAGAAGAAAGGAGACAGACCAAGCCAATGTTGGAAACAAAGAAATGATAGATATGCAAAGGATAAAGAGGATGACATTACTCCTATGGTTCAACACATAGCTAAGGAAGCATCCAAATTAAAACCAATCTCTATATTCTAATAGGTTCAATCAATTAAAACTTTTGGATATAATGAAGATGCAAAAGAAAGTCACAAATGCATATTAAAAGATGTAAGACGTTCAAGTCCAAGTGCACCTAAAAAACCAATATCAAGTGTATTTCAGATGTTTTTGAGATATTTTATCCTAGGTTTATCATGAATACCATGAAGGCATAGACCCATTTTATACCATCAAGGACACTTTTTTGGTTCAGTAAAAAAATAACTTAGAAGGCTAGATCTTTACAAAATCCAATCGAGGGTCAAAAAAATTTTTCCCATTGCTATGTTCAATGGTTTGGACCCTTTTAAAATCCTTGATTACCTTAATAAATAAAAATGTTGGAAATTTGTTCAGCGCTCCCCTCAAAATTTGTGACAAGGGCTCAACCACCTCCTATGTACTATAAGTTGAGTGATTGTATCGAGCATTGATAGATCGATCTTTTAGTGCAATGATGAACCCACTCTAACAAGTGGTATCAGAGCTTGGTCACAAGTTTGGATCCTCAAACCCTCAGGTAATACTAAGGGGGAGATTGTCAGAAATTTGGTTAGCACTCCCCTTGGGATTCATAACAAGGGCTTAACTACCTCCTATGTACTATAAGTTGAGTGGTTGTATCGAGCATTGACAGATCAGTCTTTTGGTGCAACGGCAACCCCCCTCTAACAAAATTGTGGTAAATCCTAAATCCAAAAGTTTTTCCAATCTCTGGAAAGATACAAATTATGTTATTGAAAATTGGGTCCAATTAAAAATGGAAATAATATCGATAAATAATGTGCTTCTAAAATTGAAAATTGTGTATGGTAAAAAAAACATTTATTTTTTGAAGAAGAATATTTTGGAATAGGATCATGAGCTAAGTCAAGTCAAGTGGCAATACATTGAATCCTTGTAATATCTTGATAGACAACACCTCAAACTTCATGTTTCTAATAGGCTCTTTCAGCAGCTGTGCATACATTACCATGGTATCAACACCTCCATGAAAAATTCCTCACTAACACTCTCACTAGGAGATCAAGGAAGAGAAATAGCTTAATGTCCACAAGTCTCCCAAATTTTTCTAGGGTTATATGTTTAGATTAATTAGGCAATCTATTCAAAATTGGTCGATATGAACAATGTTTGAGTCACCGTAATTGATGGCCAAAGTAAAAATCACCTTGAATCCTTACCTTGATATTAAGCAAGTTGCAAATAAAAATTACCTTGAACCCTTACAATGAAAATGAAAAATACCTTCAACCTTTACGTTGAAATTAATTAAGAAAATAGAAGAGGATGAGACCTTACCTTGAAAGCAAGCTCCAAACAAAAGAGGATATGGATAATGCAAATGAATCCATCAAGCTTACCTTGATGGCACTAAAAATGTCTTAATTGGTCACGCCTGAAGCCTCCTGTTTGCACTTTGCCACATGATATGAAATGAAGTTTCACTTCTTCTTTTTTATTTATATCCCTGAAATTGTCAAAATTTTGATGCTAATCTTAACTGTCATCAAAATTTTGATGTTATTGAGATCAATTTTTTTTTTTAAATGAATTTGACAAGCCAAATTGGCCCACCATCAAAAATTACCCCCAAATGTACTAGTGTGTGTGTATGTCTATTTCCTACAAGTAAGAATGTTCTTATGGTAGGTGTAAGCCACAAGATTGTTTTGGATGCTCACTTTGGTAACCTATTTAGGCTTGAATTTGGCACTGGGGAGAAAAAAATTGGGAAAAAAATGGGTGGTTTGGATTTGACTCTTCATAAATAAAAAGTTATTATTAGATTATCAATACCTTCATGCACGAATTACATGCATGTTTTATCTTTTTTGGGTCACCAAATCCAATTCTCCAAAATTCATTAAAGTCAATGACCTATTGAAGATTCCAAAGTTTTTTTTGTGGGGCTACTTGGATTATTTGTGAGTTATAGAAGGCAAGAAATGAAAAAAGGGGCTACACAAAGAGCCCCAATTAAGTCTACTTGTAGGAGTTTTTTGTTTGAACCTAGTAAGATGCTTAAAATACATTTTCTATTCATGAAACCTTCTGAGATGTTAGAAAAATACAAAGGGGTGTGAGGAAGCTTGAGATCCTAGAGGGTGCAAGGGAGTAGGGTGTTGTGTGAATATTTAGTGCCTTTTGAGGCTTGTTTGGAGATAAAAGGTGAAGGGGAAGTAAGTAGGTGAATGTGGTTGTGAAAGAAGACCACTCACCATATCTCTAATATATTACAGGTCTTGAGGTGCTTTTAGGATGTTTCAACAAGGCTTAAGAGAAGCCAAGTGAAGATATTGTGTAAGGGAAAACTAGGAGGCACCCTATACTTGCATCAAAAACCCACTTCCAGTGATTATCAAATGTAACCCAAGTAGAAGAAACAAAAATTATAGTGTGAATAATGCCCATATTTTGAACCATAATATTGATGAGTACATGCTTAAAAAAATATAGACTTTGTTTGTTTCTTAAGCAATGGCTATGGATATAAGCATGGGAAGACATTTTCAAACTCAAGTTACGTCTCTAGTTGTAACTCCCCTATGGAATTTTAGACCTCTTCGCTTTTGTGGTTATTCTAAAATTATTCTACAGTGAAGCTCCTACAAGGATGAGATCCTTTATAAAAAGATAATAAGAATAAATATCCCAACATCTATTGGTTAAATGCTCTATATGTATAAAAGGGTAGCATGTAACTAAGCTGCATGACATATGTCTTTCCAAAGAAACTTCATGTTTTGTGTGTGTGAATTTTATCACTATGAATTATATCATTGTAAATTGTATCATTAGTATAAAAAAACTCAATTATTCTACTAATGATAGTCCAAAGCAAGATAATAGATTCAGAATAGTTCATATCGATTCATTGAATCATTTTACAAATAGGTCACAAATTTCTCAACACTTAATTAATATTTGTGGGATATTAATGTTAATCATTCAGAATTATCTTCAATAGGGTCTAATGACTTACAACAGTAATCAATTGTAACTCTTATCCTCTTTAAGAATTTAGTCAAAGAGACATATGTTTATGAAGCAAAAAAAAGTGATTAGTCTACAAATTAAATAGATAAAATTGAAGGTATTTGTGCATAGGCTTCTAAATATGTTGAAGGGCTTTCAATTGTGACACTTTCCTCAATACCAAAGACTAAAAATATGACATTATCTACTATGAGAAAAAGTGTATCTATATTAGATTCATATATGGTATCCGAATGTATTGTGAAGTATTATGGTTGTGAAGAAACTTGTGGCAATTTTTGTACAATAAATTCTCTAAAAGAATCTCTTAGTGAAGGTTTTGCAGGTAAGAAACTTTTCCTATGCAATGTATTAATTTAGAAGATTCCATCCTTTTGTCTATTTCTATTGCAGATGTTAATTCATGAAAATATCATATTATTAATATACATATTTGTGGTGTAGCAAGTGGTAACATAGGATTTTGTGACATAGGATATGCTTCACAAGAAAATATTCTAGACACAGAAGCCTTCAATGCAAGAACTACATCATTGTGGAAGCTAGGTAATGTTCTCATGAGACCACATATATTTTTCTTGGAGCATGCTCTTCAGGTGGAGGAGGAATTACATTCTATGGTGGTGTACATTCTCTTCTCTTGTGTCATGTAAGTAAGAGACTACTATCTTTTTCCTTAGATTATTTCTTTTATTGATTACTCGTATTATATGAGCTACATGGGGTATTCAAATTGTTGCTCCTAATTTTATCCCTCTATTAATCTTTAAAAGGGCTTGTAAAAACTAATTCTGGAAAAGGTGTAGAATCTTATTTCATAATGTATGTGACTCGTGACCATTGCTAAGTCTTCCCAACTTAGAGGTCAAATTTTCATTAGGCATGAACACAATGAGATTTTTGAGGCTCTCCTACATGTAAAGTAGGCACTCTAGTCCCTAGTAAGAATCAATTATTGTCCACTAATTTTGCAAATATGGACAGCACCTTTAATCATACCAAAGTAGTCAAAGATATTTTCTATCTTTGGCATCTATATTTTCCAACTTGGGTATGTAAACAATAGTTGGACACTTAGCTTTCCTAGAGATGAACTCCCTAAAGTTTAATATAATTACCTTTTTTTTCCCCTCATGATCAAAGTTGTCTTTTGGTACCCTTTTTAAATAAAGACCTATGTTATCGGTTCAAATTCAGGTATTGGTTCAAGCTCAAGATTTGGGTTCGAAATTCATTCAAATTTTTTTCGTGTTAGGTTCAAATTCATTTTGGGTTCATCCATACAAGAATATATGTTTTAAATATATACATTTTTTGTTAAATTTTTTTGTAAAATGTTGCTATGTTGTCACATGACAGGTTTTGGAAGATGGAAGGTCAACCATCTTGGATGAACTCTTTGAGCTAGTCAACCAACTACAAATAACGGTGAGGCTACAACTCTCCATAATTGTCCATGCTTAACCAATAATTATTAGCAGATACATTGATGAAAATGTATATATTCAATGTAGTAGTTAAAGTTTTAACCTATAGCCAAAAAAAAAACTCATAGTGTCAAATTACATGAAACTTAGGATCTTGCTAGGTTGATGATAAGCATTAATGTTGACAAGGCTAGCATAAATCCTCACAGTGTGCTCATAGAGGGAAATTAAAGCTCCACTTGATCGAGGAGTTAGTTCTTCCACTGTCATTGTAAGAGATTCTTGATTCTTTGCATAAAGATCATATATTGTCCCCGAGTGAAAAGAAAAGTATCATATTAAACATCAACCAGAAGGATGTTAAAAGAAAATGGTGAAAGGAATAATTAAAAAATCACCCAAAGAAATAATTTTCTAATACTCCAATCAACTCTATGAAGCATGGAGTGTTTCGTTAAAGTTTAGTCTACTTTTAAGCTATAATGAAAAGAAATTAAAAAACATATAGAATGGTATCCATGCTACTTATGAATATCTTGATATAAAAAGGTGTTGAATGGCTTATGGAATGTTTCCTTAAAATTTAATCTCCTGTAAGCTTTAAGGAGAACTAGACTTGATATATAGTAAAAGTAATTGAGATCTTGAAATACCAGAAGATTAATTACAAATAATCTAGTATTCTAAAGGAAAATTGGCATATGCATTTGCATCAGCCTATGATCATTTGTTAAAATATTAACCATGTGTGCATACATATATATGTTTATACACACACACATACATGCATACATAGATAAACACACAAATCTACTCTTTTACCAATTTGGAGGGGTCCTGCTCTTAACTAGTCTAGTTCACTATTGATGCAGAGTCTATAGATAGACCTCCTAATTTACATATTAACAATATATAGAAATACACAAACACACACACACACACACACACACACACACACATACTCTATTACTATTTTTATGGGTTTATGTGTTGGATTTAGGTCATTCTCTAACCTGCTTTGATTTTTTGGGGATGCAGGCATGAAACGTGCATAGCTAGATGCAACTAGTAGCTAACAAGAACCACTTCTTTCACTTTTATTAGATGTGATCTTTGTCAAACAACACCATCACAATTTGGAAGCTATGGAAAATGTGGTAGAAGGCCATCAATCCCATCTATGTATCTACATATATCCAGATTAGTTTCATTGACCATATTTAGATTTTCCATCATATTTAAAATGTCAACAAAAGTCACTACAATGAGATTTCATAGGAGTCTATTCTTTTAACACACTTGATGATATGTCACTCTTGGTAGCTCAATCATGGATCCATGTAGCTCAAGAAGCTCAACTAAACAACCAAGCAACTCAAACACGCAAGTAACTCAAACAACTCAATGAGACAACCATGTAACTCAACCAAACAAGAAAGCAACTAATGAAGATCTAATGAATAATCAATAACTTGATAAGAATTTCATTCCAATTCATCATTTCTTTGATTAATCCCACATTTTTAACTTTATACAACCTTGATCATCAACCTTTGATACCAATGAAAAAATATTCAATAAGTGTGTGTGTGTGTGTGTGTGTGTGTGTGTGTGTGTGTGTGTGTGTGTGTGTGTGTGTGTGTGTGTGTGTGTGTGTGTGTGTGTGTGTGTGTGTGTGTGTGTGTGTGTGTGTGTGTGTGTGCGTGCGTAATGGGACACAATTTATTAGGCAACTACATACATACAACCCAACTAAAATAATTATTTCCCCATGATCTATCATCAAGAGATAGTAAAAAAGAACATAAAAATATTCTTAGTTTCACTACAAAAAATATGCATCCTTTACCTATAACCCATTACTCGATAGGAAAAGATGTAACATATATGGGAATAAATTTGAAATATCTCCATCATTAAAAGAAAAAAAATTAATCCACAAGAATAATGATTATAAATGAAATCATTACATTGAATGATATTTTGATCTATGAATATATTTATAAAAATAAATAGCCTAACCCATCAGATTATGATCATAGTAGACAAAATGAGCAAAAAAGAACAATTGAACATTTACCTTTCCCACAAGGCCAATTTGGGAAGTAAATTTGAGAAGAAATAAGAATATTGTAAAGATGTTAGTTATGTCAATCATAGAGAGACAATACCCAAGGCAAAAATGATGAAAAACCATACTATGCAATGAACTTTGCGAATCTAGTACATTGTAACTTGAAATTGGAATGTGCAAGAACAAATTTGATCAAACAATAATTCTCCAAACACATTGAATTTTAGCAATTTGGTTTAGGTCAAATATACACTTACAACACAGGAATTGTTCCCTTGTTAAGAAGTTGTAGAGGCATTACATCTCACACAAATTCATGTAAACTAGAACATACTTATTCACAATCAGGTACAACCCTAAACCTCATTCGAGCATGGTCATTATGAAGAAATGCAACATTTGATTCAGTGGGATTTTGATTTTGATTTAGGGTTCGAATGCAACCAATTACACACATATAGAGGAGGAAACATTTGAATGTAATGAAAGAGAGTTTTTCGGTGCTCGATGTAGGAAATGACACCATGGAGAAGCTAGCAAGTGGGATAACAATTTAAATTTCAAGGGAAGTCTTGTGACAACCCCAACTTTGTGATTGGTGTTGATAACCAAGTTTTATTTTAAATTTTGTTGCTGTATTTCTTTTAAAATTCAACTATGTAGTTTTTTTTAATTCAAACTTATTAACCCATATTTCATGCATAGTGGTTCATACAAACCCATATCTAATAAAAATTAATAGAACACTTAGATCTCTTGCTTTTGGATAATACTTATAGAAATGAAATAATCAAAATACCTTCCTCAATAATAATAAGAATATTAAAATGAAATTAAAATCTAACTAAAAATTACCTATAAAACACAAAACCACCAGTAACAAAAAAATCTTCCTCATTAATGTAATCGAGAAGTGTATTGTGGGAGCTTTGTCACCCAAACATGACCTACAAAATTGTTATCCCACTTGCTAGCAAGTGGGATAACAATTTTGTAGGTCATGTTTGGGTGACAAAGCTCCCACAATACACTTCTCGATTACATTAATGAGGAAGATTTTTTTGTTACTGGTGGTTTTGTGTTTTATAGGTAATTTTTAGTTAGATTTTAATTTCATTTTAATATTCTTATTATTATTGAGGAAGGTATTTTGATTATTTCATTTCTATAAGTATTATCCAAAAGCAAGAGATCTAAGTGTTCTATTAATTTTTATTAGATATGGGTTTGTATGAACCACTATGCATGAAATATGGGTTAATAAGTTTGAATTAAAAAAAACTACATAGTTGAATTTTAAAAGAAATACAGCAACAAAATTTAAAATAAAACTTGGTTATCAACACCAATCACAAAGTTGGGGTTGTCACAAGACTTCCCTTGAAATTTTTTCTTTATTAGAAATAGGCGCATGGAAGACTCAAGATTTCATATTTGCAAATCAATTAGGAATTCTCAATTCACAAAAAAAATGAAATAAAATAAACATCATATTTCTGTTGGATACAATTGATTAATTGTGTGTTGTCTTTGATGTTACAAAAATGTCATATTAGTTGACAGTCAGTGCATGCCAAGCTCACTTGGTTAGTGAAGATAGTTTTTCTTGTCTACCAAGTGTTCTTAAGTTTGCCCAACACAAAAGATAGTGTCTATTGAGCTCACTCAAGTATTGAAGGAATTCATGCAAGAAAAGAGTGTTAACCAAGCAAACTTGGTTAATGAAGGAAAGTTGAACAGAGTTAGTGTTAACTAAGTTCACTTAGTTACCAAAGGATTTTTCAAAATTTTGCAGTGTTAACCGAGCCTCTATTGGTTAGCATAGGAAATCACTTCAGAGTTAGTTTCTACCGAGCAAGGTCGACTAACGAAGGATTTTCTTATTTTGGCATGTGAAGCTCAAATATTTTATCTATTGGTTCTAGCTAACTATGATGGTGAATATTAGCTATTCTAATTTGTATTTGAGTTGACTTGACAATCTGGAAGGTATAAGTAAAAGGTCAAGTTGTGTTTTCAAAGTGTGAAGTTGTATTGAATATATTGCAAGAGATGAAGAGTGAAAGTGAACTTGGCAGATAAGAAGAATATCCTTGAGGAGTAGAAAAGAGTTATTTGATAAGAAAGGATCAAGTACAAGCCAGAATAGAGATCTATAATCAACAATTCAGTTGCATCTCTATCAGGTCATTTCATGGTTACTCTCTAACCATTGTAGTAGTGATCTAAAATCTCTTAATAGAGTTGGTTTAATAGCCATTTTTAAATCCTCTAGCAAGGTGGTAATTCCATTGAATTGTTTCAAGACCTCTTACAAGGCCACTCCTAACAAGGTGATTAAATCCTTTAATAGGGTCACACCTAACAGTGTATTTTGTAACCTTTAATAAGGTTGGCTCCTAATAGGGCTCACTTTAGAAGAGTGAAAAATAGTAACTAGTAACAATTGGTACTTTTTCCCATAATTGGGTTTCCACATTAAATCTTGGTGTCATATGTGTTCATGTTATTACTTTCATGCTTGCAATTAAGATTAAGTGATCACTGGCAATATCTTAAGTTCTGCAAAGATAATATATTTTGTATTTACTGAGTTACAATATTTTATGTATGTTTATCAAGCATCAACAATATTCAATTATCAAATTATATTTTTGTACTGAGATCTAAGGGATCTAGGATTTATTTTAGTAGTAATTGATTCACACCTCCCCTCTCAGTTACTCCTCTTATATTTCCAACAATTGTTATCAAAGCATTTGGAGCTTACAAAGAAAGTTTCAAGGACCTAAGCTAAAGATCGGGATGTCTTAGAAAAGAGAGATTTCAAAGCTGAATAGAGACAACTTTGCAGCATGGAAAGGACTTATGAGAATTCATCTAGCTACCATCAATGATTCAGGTTGCAAATATCTTCATGAATAATACATAACTCCCACTGGAACATTATCAGTTGAAGATATTGCTGAGAAAAAGAACCATACATCATGATGATTAATATTGCATCTGCTTTCAATTATGTTGAATTTGATGAGATAAAAGACTATAAAATTACTTATGAAGTGTGGAACAAACTAAAGGATATCTACAGAGGAGATGACAATGTAAGAAGAGCCAAAGCAGAAAGCCTTAGAGGACAATTTGATCATATGAGAATGAGAGAAGATGAAAACATTGCAAAATATGTGAAGAGAATCAAGGCTAGTGTAAGTACAATCAGAGCATCTGGAGGAGACATCAAAGAGGAAACTATTATAAGTAAAATACTCAAAACTCTTCTTTTTCTATTCAAGGGAAGAGATGTGATCCAAATAATAAGATAGGTTTGGATGCCCTAGTTGGAAGACTGATAGCTTTTGAACTAGACAACTTTGACAACTATGTTCCTACTTCTACTAATATTGAGTCTGCATTTGAAGCTAAACTCTCATTCAAAGAAAAGGGTAAGAAAATAAAAGAAAATCAATAAGGAAGTGAGGAAGAATCTAAAGAAAGTTCAAGTAGTGATCTTGAAATTGTTGAAGCTCTACTTGCAAAGAAATATTCCAAGAGTAGAGGAAATATAAAGGTAAAATCCCTCTAATTTGTTTTTCTTGTGAAGAAATTGGTCATATTGCTGCCAAGTGTCCAAACAAGGAAAGAAAGGATGAGAAGAAAAGCCACAAGTACAAAGGCAAGAAGGAATTCAAAAATCATAAATCCTACAAAGAAAAAGGTAAGAAAACTTGTTTTATGGTTAAATATTTTGATGACAATGAAGATGAAATAGTGTACATTGCTATAAAAGATGAATCTAATTATGAAGGAGATAAGATGGCACTTATTTCTTATGTTAGGAAAAATGATACATGGATCATAGATAGTGGATGCTCACACCATATAACTAGTGTAACACTCTGCTCGGGAACCCAAGAGAAATAAACCTAACATGTTACAATATTTACTGAACTATTTTTTTTTTAAGTTTAAACAACATCAAAATAAAATTCATGCGGAAGCAATATGAACATACACATCAAATACACAAGCAATTACAAATATAGTTTCAATTCCTCAAGGGTTCCTTTACTTTGAGTCACATTTAAGAAGTTTTAAATTAATTAGTTTCAGTTTCAAGTACAATGTCTCCTGAACATAAAGAAATAAGAGATACATAATCATATAAGCAAAGCATAGGTATAACTAATATAATGAAAGTACATCCAATAAATAACATACATTGCACATGTCATAGGGTATGTGAGTATAAATACAATACATCAAAATACATGATAGCATTATTACATCAACTGAAAAAAGTCTCTAAGATAAGAGATAAAAATGATAAAGGTACATCTTCTACAACAAACATCCATCAGCTGGCAATGTGAGGGGAAAACTCAAATGGTAAGAAGACACTACCTCCTAACCACGTGGTTACCTAGTCAGGCTTCCACTCCCACTGTGCAAGGAATATAATTAACGATCCACATATGGCTAATCAAACATAAAACATTCCTAGGAAAGGAATTCCTAATAGCCAAAACTACCTCGAAGGTAACACATGATATTCATGAAGATAAGATAATCCAAAAAGAAAGAATACTCAATCTAGTACCAACACCACATAACTAAACATCATACATGAACCAAGTATAAATCGAATACCAAGATCATAAGATAAAGTCAACGAAAGATATTCACCTCAAGTCAAGAACCACATGTCAAAAGTACATCATCTATGAATCACCAATCATCGTTAATGAAAGTAAATAACCACAATAAACACATCCGACAATAAGTACACCACTAGAGGTACACAAAATCTATAGAGGAGAATCAGGCTACATACTAGCGAGTGTCATCACATGGTCAAACTACTTGAGTTACCCTATACTGATCTCTTGATAGACCCTAGACCCTCAAGCATTGAGTTACCCTGGATTGGTTACTCTAAAACCTAGAACCTCAATGTGACACATGTGAAACTAGAAACCTCTCTCAAGAAGATGAGGTAGCCAGTTATACTAGCATCCCATTCCCATCCTTAGTCTATACAAGCACTCAAGGAATGGGTGGATCAAATACCTCTAACTTATCTTTTTAGTGTGTTTCTCCCCAAAATATTTATTACTAGATTATCAGTTATTACATAACTTACAATAGGTTACTCTGGTATTGACCACTTTGGGTTCCCAAGTGGGGCGTTACAACTAGAGATAAAACAAAATTTGAGAATTTTGAATATTATAATGGAGGCAATGTAAGGTTTGGAAATAATGAACCTTGTTGCATAAAGGGAAAAGGTCGTATCTCATTAGCTAATGAACTTGTATGAAATAATGCTTATTGGGTTGAAGGACTAAAGCACTATCTATTGAGTGTGGCACAACTGAACAATATTGGATTCAAGGTTGAATTCATAAATGGCAAGGCAAAGCTACTAGATGACAAAGGAAATCTGATTGGATCAAGCAAGCAAACAAAAGGTAACCTATTTTATCTTGATCTTGGTGATTGATCATGTTGTATTTCTCAAATAGAAGAAAGCTAGTTATGGCACAGAAGACTATGTCATGTAAACTTTGATAATATGGTCAAGATAAGTAAACTTAGAAGAGTAAGAGGCATCCCTAGTTTGAAGAAACTTAATGTTGAATTGTGCAAAAATTGTCAATTTGGTAAAATGGGAAAGACTAGTTTTAAGAGCAAAAACTATCAGTCAGAAGATATCTTGAAAATTGTGCATACTAATTTATGTGGACCCATTGGAATAGAAAGTTATAGTGGAGAAAAATTCTTCATTCTTTTTGTTGATGACTATTCTAGAATGATGACTGTAATGTATCTAAAAGAAAAATCAAAATCTTTTGAGAAATTCAAACGGTATTTGGAAAAAGTAGAAAAAGAAACTAGAAAGAGATTGAAATGCTTAAGATTAGACAGAGGTGGTGAGTTCATCTCAAGTGAATTCAATAATTTTAGAATTGAAAGAGGAATCAAAAGGCAAGTATCAACCCCTGGTACACTCAAGTAGAATGGGATAGCTAAAAGATGAAACATATCCATCATGGATTGTGTACGGACACTAATGATTGAAAAGAATGTTGCTATTAAATACTAGAAGGAAGTCATTAGCATTGCAGTTCATACTTTGACCTAAGTTCAGTTGAAGAAGGACTCAGACAAATCTTCCTATGAACTATGGTATGGATACAAACCTAATGTAAGTTACTTGAAAGTATTTGGCAACAAATGTTATATCTTGAAAGAATCTAGAAAAGATAAATTTGATGTAAAAGGTGATGAAGGTATATTTGTAGGATTATGGTGAAACCTTTGCCCCTGTTGCAAGATTAGAAGGTGTTAGGTCTCTACTGGCATATACAGCTCACAAAGGATTCAAAGTATATCAGATGGATGTCAAATCTACATTCTTAACTGTAATCCTTGATGAGGAAGTCTACATTGAACAACCAGAAGGTTTTGTAGATCCTAACAAAAGAGACATGGTCTAAAAATTACACAAAGAACTATATGGTCTCAAACAAGCTCCTAGAGCCTGGTATGAAAGATTGCATAACTATTTGATTCAAATTGGTTTTCAAAGAAAAAATGATAACAATAGTTTGTATATCAAGGAAGGACCAGATAAGAAGATTCTATTGGCAGAGATATTTGTTGATGATACTTTATTTACAGGAAATGATGACTTATGTAAAGCATTTTCAGAAGAAATGAGGAAAGAATTTGAGATGTCCATGTTTGATGAGATAAAATTCTTTGTTGGATTGCAGATTCAGTAGAACAAAAATGGTATCTACATCACTCAATCTAAGTATATCAAGGAGATACTCAAGAAGTTTGGAATGGAAGATTCAAAACTAGTTGGAACTCCCATGTGTACTAGACTTAAGCTTACCAAAGATGATGACTTAAAAGAAGTAAATCAAACCTTATATAGATCAATGATTGGGAAGTTACAGTATGTAGTACATACAAGGCCTAATATTGCCTTAACAGTTGGGATAGTGGCGAGATTCTCAGCAAAACCTAGAGAAAACCACATGATGGCAATCAAAAGAATCATGAGATATCTCAAAGGTACTAAAGATTATGGCTTATGGTACAAACTTAGAGGCAATCTTGACTTAAAGGTGTTTACTAATGCTACTTTGGCAGAAAATATTGATGATAGAAAAACCACTAGTGGTGGAGCATTCTTTCTTGGTAAAAGACTGGTATCTTGGACAAGCAAGAGACAAAATTGCACATTCCAATCTACAGCAGAAGTAGAGTATGTGGTAGCAGTAGTGAACTGTTCTAGATTGTTGGAAGGAATGAAGGTTGAAATCAAAGAGCCAATAGTCATATATTGTGATAACACCATTGCAATCAACATATCAAAGAATTTAGTGATGCATTCCAAAACAAAGCACATTGCTATAAAATATCACTTTGTAGGAGAATTAGTTTAGAATAAAGAAGTCAGATTGGAATATGTGAATACTAAAGAACAAATGATAGATATATTCACCAAGCCATTACCTAAGGATGCATTTTTGTATCTAAGAGGTAAACTAGGGGTCATTCCCCTATCTAAAGCCCACTAAATAGAGTTTAGTGATGCATCAATAGGAACTAAGTTGAAAATCATTCAGTTGATGCAGTATTGACAAGGACATATTGTAGATGAATTAGTACTCAAGGTATGTTGATACTAATCAGAATTGTCTTTGGCAAGTTTTGTCAAAGAAGGAGAAGTTTACTATCATATCTTTCTAAAATTTTGTCATTCCAAGAGGAAGAAGTTAAGTAGTTCCTTCAAAGAGGGAGAATATTGCAATGTATGAGAAGTTTTCTATGTGAAATCAAAGAGGGAGAAGCTTTTTGTCAAAGGGAGAAAAGTTGAAAAGCTCACATTGACAAAAGGAGTCTTATCTTCAAATTTTCATTGTGCTATGACATGTTGTGTTGTCATCAATACCAAAGAGGGGGATTGTTAAATACAATTGATTAATTGTGTGTTGTCTTTGATGTTACACAAATTTCATATCAGTTGATAGTCAGTGCATGTCGGGCTCACTTGGCTAGTGAAGATAGTTTTTCTTATCTACCGACCATTCCTAAGTTTGCCCAACACAGAAGACAGTGTCTAGCAAGCTCACTCAGGCATTGAAGGAATTCATGCAAGAAAAGAGTGTTAATCGAGCTCACTTTATTAATGAAGGAAAGTTGAATAGAGTTAGTGTTAACTGAGTTTACTCAATTACCAAAGGATTTTTTGCAAGTTCACAGCATTAACCGAGCCTTTGTTGGTTAACATAGGAAATTGCTTCAGAGTTAGTTTATATCAAGGAAGGTTAGCTAACAAAGGATTTCTTATTTTGGCATGTAAAGATTAAATATTTTATCTATTGGTTCTAGCCAACTATGATGATGAATATTAGCTATTCTAATTTGTATTTGAGCCCACTTGACAATCTAGAAGGTATAAGTAAAAGGTCAAGTTGTGTTTTCAAAGTGTGAGTTGTATTGAATATATTGCAAGAGATGAAGAGTGAAAGCAAACTTGGAGAATAATTAGAATATCCTTGAGGAGTAGAAAAGTGTTATTTGATCAGGAAGGATCAAGTACAAGCCAGAACAAAGATCCATAATCAGTAAATCAGTTG
Source organism: Cupressus sempervirens (assembly GCA_028749045.1). NCBI lineage: Eukaryota > Viridiplantae > Streptophyta > Pinopsida > Cupressales > Cupressaceae > Cupressus > Cupressus sempervirens. The sequence continues at coordinate 340,881,525 of CM053785.1, forward strand.
CATCTCTATCAGGTCATTTCAGTGTTACTCTCTAACCATTGTAGTAGTGATCCAAAAAAAAATTTAACAGAGTTGGTTTAATAGCCATTTGTAAATCCTCTAGCAAGGTGGCAATTTCATTGAATTGTTTCAAGACCTCTTACAAGGCCACTCCTAATAGGGTGATTAAATCCTTTAACAATGTCACACCTAATAGTGTTTTTTGTAACCTTTAATAGGGTTGGCTCCTAACAGGGCTCACTTCAGAAGAGTGAAAATAGTAACTAGTTACAATTGGTGATTTTTCCATATTGGGTTTCCACATTAAATCCTAGTGTAATGTGTGTTCATATTATTGCTTTCATGCTTGCAATTAAGATTACATAATCACTGAAAATATCTTAAGTTCTACAAAGATAACATATTCTGTATTTACCAAGTTACAATATTTTATGTATGTTTACCGAGCGTCAGCAATATTCAGTTATCATATTATATTTTTGTATTGACATCTAAGGGGTCTGGGATTTATTTTAGTGGTATTTGATTCACCCCTCCCCTCTCAGTTGCTCCTCTTATATTTGCAACAATTTCTAAAAGACACACACACACACACACACACACACACACACACACACACACACACACACACACACACACACACACACACACACACACACACATAAAGAGATTAATTACAATATAGATATCCTAAATATATCTATCTAGAGAATTTTTGGTAGCTATCCATTATAAAGTGATCAAAATTTAATTTACCAAACAAACAACCATTTATTTTTCAAGTAAAACATTATATAAAATACACAAGACAAAGGAAGACAATGATTAAACCATTTAAGAAAAAGATAATCTCAAAGTAATCAATATATAGTGACTTGTTTCATTTCCAAATGAGGCTACATCTCCTAAAATGGTGAATAAAATCTATAAAGCCATTTAGCAAAGTGTCATGTATCCTAGTAGATTCAAAGTGAAACCACAATTAGTATGAGAAAGAGAAGATCCAAGAGCCATGAATGAGTTATGGAAAATAAAATCAACCTAATCCATTGATAAATAAACCATAGAAAAAGTGAAGAGAGGAAGTGCATTAAATGAATAATTATCTAGTCACTTATTTAGTCATTTATTTGTTAGTTTATTTAGTAGTTTGTGCTTAGGTGACTAATCATCTAGTCACTTATTCAGTCATACATTTGGTAGTCTATTTAGTCATTCCATTCAATTGACCTTGTGATTTTACTTGTTGATCAAATTAGTCATTTAGTCACATATAGTTGTAAATTGTAAAAAAATAGTAGAATGTGATTAGTTTTAGTCACATAGTCGGGTGATCCCACAATAGTGGGTGCCACTTTTGTGGTACAACAAATTTGGACACCAATCCAAATTTCCAATTTTCAAATTTTAATTGTTCACGTGAACATATCTAAAATGTTCACACAAACATCTCCTGCATATAGGTTCGCACAAACATACCTTAATTGAAATGGGTATGTTCGCACAAACATAAGTATTATAAATGTTCGCATGAACATTATAAATTTGTGATTTTCACTTGTAATTCACCATTTTCCATTTTCACTCTTCATTTTTACGCTGCAATAAAATCATTTTGGACGTTGGAGCGAACATGTCAAAGTGCTAAGCGAGTTGCGTCTTTTTCCTCCAGATTTTGGTCATTGCACTTTTTTGGGTGTGTTTATATGTGATTATTTAAATATTTTTATTTTTTTTAAGTTTTCCAAGAATATTTTAATGTTAATTTAATATTTTTATTGCTTATTAATGTTAGTTAATTGTATTAATTTTCATTTATAATTTTTCATTGGTTAATTATATATTAGTATTATTAGAAAAATATTAGAAAAATACATTAGAAAATATTAGAAAAAAATTATAAAATGTTAAAAAACATTAGTCTAGAATATTATAAAAATATTAGCATAACATTAGGAAACAAATTTAGAAAACTATTAGTATTATTAAATAAATATTAGAAAATACATTACAAAATATTAGAAAAAATATTAGAAAATATTAGAAAAACATTAGAAAATATTTTTTTTTAAATAGTCTAGAATATAAGAAAAATATTAGAAAATATAAAAAAACGTTAATCTAGAATATTAGAAAAATATTAGTCTAACATTACAAAAAATATTTAGAAAAATATTAGTGTTATTAGAAAAATATTATAAAATATTATTAAAAAAATTACAAAATATTATAATAATATTTTTAAAATATTAGTTTAGAATATTAGAAAATATTAGAAACTATTAAAAAAATTAGTCTAGAATATTATAAAATATTAGAATAAAATTAGAGAATATTAAAAAAATATATTAATCAATAATATTAGAATAATATTAATATAACATTACAAAACAAATTTAGAAAAATATTAGTAGTATCAAAAAAATATTAGAAAAAACATTAGAAAATATTAGAAAAACATCAAAAAATATAAAGAAAACATTAGTCTAGAATATTAGAAAAATATTAATTTAACATTAGGAAAAAAATTTAGAAAAATACTAGTGTAACATTAGAAAACAAAAATAAATAATAAAAAGTCTAACCCTAACCCTAAGACTATATATAACCCTAGTTCTATAACCCTAATTCTAATCTTAACCCTAGCCCTAAGCCAAACCCTAACTCTAATTATAGCTCTAACTTTAACTTAAACCCTAATTCTAACCCTAACCCTAATCATAACTCTATCTCTAACCCTAACCCTAACCCTAGCTCTAACTCTAACTTGAACCCCAACTCTAATTTTAACCCTAACTCTAATTGTAATCCTAACCCTAATGCTAACCCTAACTCTAATTCTAACCCCTAACCCTAACTCTAATTCTAACTCTAACTCAAACCCTAACTAGATAATCCTTTAATTCTAACCATAATCCTAACCCTAGTCCTAACTCTATCTCTAATCATAACCCTAATCGTAATCTTATCTCTAATTCCACCCCTAACCCTAACCTTAACCATATATATAACCCTAGTTTTGTAACCCTAATTCTAATCTTAATTATAACTCTAACTCTAACTCTAGCTCAAACCCTAACTAGCTCTAACTCTAACTTGAACCCTGATTATAACTCTATTTACATAATCCTAACTCTAATGCTAACCCAAACTTTAACTATACCCCTATTGTTAACCCTATAACTCTAATTCTAATTCTTAACCCTAACCCTAAGCCAAACCCTAACTCTAACTCTAGCTCTAACTCTAACTCTAACATTAACTCAAACCCTAATCTAACCCTAACCCTAACTCTATCTCTAACCCTAACCTAACTCTAATTCCACCCCTAATCCTAACCCTAACCTTAACCCTATATATAACCTTAGTTTCATAACCCTAATTCTAATCTTAATTTTATAACTCTAACTCTAACTAGATTGCTTGAACCCTAACTAGCTCTAACTCGAACTCAAACCCTAATTATAACTCTAATTGTAACCCTAACCCTAATGCTAACCCAAACTTTAACTATACCCCTATTGTTAACCCTAGAACTCAAATTCTAACTCTAACCCTAGAACTCTAATTTTATCCCTAACTCTAGCTCTAATTCTAACTCTAACTCCAACTCTAACCCTAATTCTAACCCTAACCTCAAACTCTATCTTTAACCCTAACCCTAACTCTAGCTCTAACTCAAACTCAAACCCTTACTCTAATTTTAACCCTAACTATAATTGTAACCCTAACCATAATGTTAACCCAAACTTTAACTATAACCCTATTATTAACTAGGCTAGAACTCTAATTCTAACTCTAACCCTAAAGTTCTAAGTTTAACCCTAACACTAGCTTTAATTCTTATTATAACCCTAACCTAACCCTAGTCCTAACTCTATCTCTAACTGTAACCATAACCCTAATCCTATCTCTATCTCTAATCCTAACTTTAACCCTAACTCTAAGTACACCCCTAACCCTAACCCTAACCTTAACACTATATATAACCCTAGTTATGTAACCCTAATGCTAATCTTAATTATTTAACTCTAACTCTAGCTCTAACCCTAACTAGCTCTAACTCTAACTCATACCCTAATTATAACTCTAATTGTAAGTCTAACCCTAATGCTAAACCAAACTTTAACTATACCCCTATTGTTAATCCTAGAACTCTAATTCTAACACTAACCCTAACTCTAATTCTAACCCTAACTCTAACTATAATTCTAACCCTAACCACAATCCTAACTCTATTTCTAACCCTAACCCTAACTCTAGCTCAAACTCAAACTCAAACCTTAACTCTAATTTTAACCCTAACTACATAACCTTAACTCTAATTGTAACCCCAACCCTAATGCTAACCCAAACTTTAACTATAGCCCTATTGCTAACCCTAGAGCTCTAATTTTGACTCTAACCCTAAAGTTCTAATTTTAACCCTAACTTTAGCTCTAATTCTAATTCTAACTCTAACTCAAACCTTAACTCAAACCCTTTAATTCTAACATTAACCCTAAGCCAAACCCTGACCCTAATTCTAACTCTAGCTCTAACTCAAACCCTAACTCAAACCCTAATCTAATTGTAACTCAAACTCAAACTCAAACCCTACCTCTAACCCTAACTGTAATCCTAACAAGCTCTCTTTTTCATCTATGATATTGATGTGTAGATTAGATGATATATGATTTGTATCTTTTAAATATAATTTTGTGTACTAGACTACATGTATGTATATGTGTATTTACAATATTTATTAGCTCGATCATTATAGATGCGACTTCACATGATCAGCATGGTCATCAACTTGAGGGTGATGAGGCTTCTATTGTGACTCCTACTAGTGTGGCTCATGTTGCATCTTATGGTGTAGCTTGTAGTGCAATTCATGGTGCATCTCATGGTGGACTCATGGAGGGCCTTGTAGTGTAGCTCGTGGTGGGGCTCGTGTTGTAGCTCGTGGTGGGGCTCATGTTGTAGCTCATGGTGTAGGTCCTGCTGCAGCTCCTAGTGCAGGTCCTAGTGTGGCTCTTGGTGCAAGTCCTAGTGTGGCTCCTACTATAGGACCTCTATGCATTGATATTGATGCACTATTTTCATTTACAAAGAAGGAGATTACTAGATTAGAGTAGTCTATACTCTCCTCTGATGATGGTGTATATTGAGACATCTATGTGACCATATATAGGAGCTTACAGGATATGACTACTAGATTTAGAGCACATCATTCTTTTACCCCTGATGTATTAGCTACTATATCTATGGAGCTTAGAGCTAAGATTTCAAGAGATGCATCTTTTGAGGATGTCAAGAGGGTGGCCGCAAAAGATGTCATCAAGCAAGATTTGTTTCCATCATATGAAGGTACCAAGGGCAAGGTGAGGGGCTATCGAGTGACATGTTGCATAGATCCTATTGTCGCTAGTATGAGCTATCCTTGTTTCTTACCCACCCCATGGTCGTTATCCTAATAATGATCATATTCCTCTTTATTTTGTACAATAGTTATGCTCTAAGTTCCATGTGGGGTTCAATGTCAACTACTTAGATATTCTAGATTATTATAGACAGAGGCATGGTCAAATCACAGATCGTGACTAGTATCACAGTGCAGAGCATCTACCACCTCTAGATGTCAGACAGTTCATTGGGCAGAGACTTCCTCCAGTGACTCCAGCACTAGCTCCCATTGCCAATAGATTTGTGATTGCTTCCTAGAGGGGAGAAATTGACAGTATTGGGCACATCGCATCTATGACTACCAGTATCACATCTGACTCTCTTGGTCGATATATTCACAGTCAATGGAATCATCCAATTCGAACATCTTTAGAGGCATCAAGAAGCACTTTAGGCACCTCCCCTTATGAGGCATATAGAGCTATTAGAGTACCATTACCAGGTGATGTCCATGCTCTTTTTGGACAACACACACATATGGATCTAGTGCTATATTTTTTGGAGGACCTGTTGCAGGGTATCAGTTATAATTCTGATACATAAGGGATACCAGTTTGCTCAGTGATGGACACCATTAGGCTACATTAGGGCCCCATAGTTTTGCAGGCACAAACCACACCAACAAAAGTTGCACACAACATAATTCACAACATTCTACACCATGCTCATGACACTCTACAAATGGCTTGGACATACAAGTTGGAGATGTTAGGATCACAGCTAAGGGCCTTGATAATTTTGCTGAGCAGTTACAAGGGCTATCTGAGATTGATACTAGTCAGAGCATGGGATTATCATCGTGCATGGACATGTTATTCCAATCTGACATTAATTCTACACCATTAACCAACCAGTTACACATGTCACTTCACTCATCATTACTAGTAGCTAGAGGTGCAGACTTTAGGGTTGGCTTGGGTGCTTCAAGAGATTGTGGCATTGAGGGTGCTTCAGTAGGTGTTGGAGCTTCAGGAGATTGTGGCATTGAGGGTGCTTCAGAAGGTGTTGGAGCTTTATGAGATGTTGCTAGTGTATTACAACAAGATGTTGACACTAGTATTAGAGGTGCATCAACATATGATGCAATAGTGTCTGATGATCATCCTCCAACTCCTGAGACCCAGGTAGATATATATAATATTTTTAAATTTAAATATACAAAATTTAAAATAATTTAGATAGATATTAAAAAATTATAATATATAATATAAATTAAATAATGTGTGCAAGCACAGGTCTCCGAGCACATTATTACATCTAGTGTTGGGTCAGGACATGTACATCAAAGAGATGATTTTACTAAGACACCCAGTAGTTCTTACGTACAAGTTTTAAATAGTTTGTAAAGTTATTTATGTTTCAAACTATATGTACTCATATTCATGTACACACACACACACACACACACACACACACACATATATATGTTTAGATAGGTAATGTATATATATATTTGCAGGGCTCAGTTGTTGCGCCTCGGCTACAAGATGTACAAGAGATTGGATCCGAGGGTCATCCTATTCGTATGTGTTTTGAGGGGTCCCTCTATTAGTACTAGATATATGTATATTTTGATGCATTTATATATTTGAGACTTTGTATACATGTTTACCTATTTTAGACACTTACATACATGTATTTTAGTACCTCGATGACATGAATTTCACTATTTATTTTACTATTTAGTACTTCAGTACCTAGATGCCATGCATTTCACTATTTATATTTTATGTATACATGTTTATTTGAGACTTACATGCATTTGTTGTTCACACAGTTTGCATACATGCATTTTTGTATAGATATTAGATCTAGACGTTCATTCTTGAGATGTACATGTATATTTTTGTATTTTAGTAGAACATTCTTCATTGGCCCTAGAGCATAAAGATTCAATTCAACACTAATACGAATCTTTAACTTGGTAGATAAATGCAAATGCCCCACATTATATATTTTAGAATATATGTGCATTAATCTATTTGTGCATCAACTCATATATATAGTCAAATATTTACTAACTAATTGACAAGCTGAATTATTTTTCCTGTCAAGTACATTAATATAGGTGCTTAAAACTACAAGTGGAACTTAAAAAGAATTGGATTATAGGTTTAAACTTTAGATTTGTTTTTGATCATTATAAAATAATCAAACTAACTTCTCTTTACCTACTTCAATAGTTAAATATGTAGAAGTTCCCAATTGATCTATGAACCTAATTTATAATTCTCTACCAAAAAAAATAATAATAATGTAAGGTGACTGGATTGAATTCATTACTTGTTTTTTTTAATTACATCTAACTAATGTTGTACTACTATTGTCACTAGCTTATGTTCAAACTGTGTGCCCATTTTATCCTTATGATTGAATTATTTTTCATGCCAAGTATATTAATATAGGTGCTTAAAACTACTAAACAAACCCAAATGAATTAGATTATAGATTTTAAACATTATATTTATTTGTAATCATTATAAATAATCAAGTCAATTTCTCTTCACCTAATTCAATAGTTGAATATTTAGAAGTTTCCACTGGATATATCAAACCAAACAACATTAAATTAATTCAAATTATTATAAAATAAATCTTAAGAAGAACTAATAGATAAGATAATATTATTAAATTAATATAACATCCATCCCTTATAATTACTAAATAAATTAGTAGGACTAAAGATACATATTTGTTTTATGTGGATAAAAATGTTGTTTTGACCCTCAAAACTGAGATCAAATGATATGCAACTGTAAATCAAAAAATATCAAATTGTGCTACTCTAAGCAAGCTTTCCAATGACTATAATTTTAATAAGTATTATTTTCATTAAGACTTTCAAATATGAGTTTAACTCATTATAGGTTGATTAATGATTAAACATCAATTGACTTTGACACTTCAGGAAAAATTATAAATTAGGTCAATTTTTTTTTTTTAAATATCTAGGAACTAGGTTACTGAGATAGCATTCTATTAAAAAAAAGAAAATTTTATTTATGATATATTGAATTCAAGTTATCCTTGTCAAAATAAATGTATGTCTGAATTATGATTGATGTCACTTCAAAACTTCATAAACTATACAATATTCAACCAAATTGAATCAAACCAAATGTATCCTTTAGATATTGATGTTAAAAATCCAACATTGAAAGAATTACCTCATTATCATTTCTAGAAAAAAATTATGCTGGTCAAGTAGACTATCACTCTTTAAAAAAATGACTTTTCATGTGTACCACTTTTCGAAGGAGAACAAAAATTTAACTTAAACAATTTTTTTTTTTTTAAATTTTAAAATATGTTTACAAAGTAGGAGTAGAGCACTAGAAATCACTAGTTTACATCATATTTAAATTATTCATAGTTTTAGAGACATAGTCACTCAAATGTGAGGTTTGTTTCAAAAATGTTGATTTCAATGTCAAAATTGGTCAAAAAGTGGCACCCACTATTGTGGGATCACCTAAGTAAATAATGGTAATACTGCAATGTAGAAATGTAATAGAGAGAATTGATATGCACAAAAGATACAAGGAGAGGAGAGCTCCCCAAGTGTAGATGAAGAATTTGAATGTGGTGAATGCAATAATGGAGTCCAAGAGATTTTCAAGAAAGTGAACCCAAAAGATAGCTAGAAACTTGCAAGAAAATTCAAGAAGACCCAATGAGAGTTTATAGTGGCTATTTTATGGATTTGGAATGATTCCAAGTGTAGAAAAATTATTTGGGAGTGATACAATAACAAGTTATGTTATTTGTAATGCCCCAATAATGAGTTGACAAGTAACATGGAAGAGTGATGGTGGCATAATTGAATCTTAGGCTAAGGAGGGAAAAACATTTAGATGACCTTTACATGAGGGTATAAATTTATGCCATTACAATTTCCAATGCAATTATTAATCTGCTTGCTTAGGTTTTTTCTTTACTTAACCTCTCATTGGAACAACAAAAACCAAGAAACATCAACAACATTACTCTTTTGAGGCTAAGTTATCCACATGTCAATTCTTTACACATCTCCTTCAGTTGATAACTTGATAACCTCATCAACTTTAAGTACTCTAATCTTTAAGCATACATATAACTTCTCTAAATGAGATAAATCCACAATATGATCTCACAAACACACAAAGCAAAGACTCAAAAGGTCACACTCATTATTTTGGGCCTTCCCATGAGAGAGCTAGACCCAGGCCAATTTTGATACCAAAAAAAGAATTAAAATTATAGTCTTTGAAGATAATTACAAATTTAAAATAATTGAATGAAAAATAACACAACTACAATGAAAGACAATTTTACACAGTTTTGTAAATTTGATTTGATGTTCAACTCTTTTTTATTATTACATAAGTTTTACATAAAATATAGCAACTTCATAATAACTTTTATCACACCAACTTATAACACAAAATACATTTGTAGCAGTGCAAGTTCTATACATAATAAGCTAAAAGGATGATCTATTATTAATACATCTATGATAGTTTATTAACACATGCATTTTCATTTTTAAGCCGATAGGCTTATTCCTAGGAGGGTTGTGGTCAGAATGTTGTTACAAGCTAGAATTGCCAGATTCCTGAATGAAGAAAGCCTATCAAAAAATGTGAAAAGTGGTTGGTGACATGTCAGATGTTTCTCCTATTAATGGTAAAAGGTCATTCAAAAATCAAATTTAGCACCAAAAGAATGTACTTTGCCCACCATTAACAACATTTAAATTTGGTCAAAATGTTGTGACATTCTGGTGTTGTTGGCACCACATAAATGATGTCATAAAAATAAAAAGGGATAGAAAATGTTTCAACATGGTTGGCAAGGTTAATTACATCTGGTAACCGTTGAATGGCTCTATGAGCTTGGTATGCATGCAATGATCTTCTAGCAGAGATGGATAATTATAATAGGCCTTACAAAACTATTTCAAATGCAATTTAAATGAAATGTCCAAGCAACTAATTCAACGACCTTGGGTATATTGGCTAGGTAAAGCAATTTTCTGAGTATCATTACTCTCTATCTTTCCTATTTTTATATGGTGGATGTTTCCAAAGATACAATATATTTCCATATTTTAGAAAATCAAAATTTGGTGCCTCTTGCCAAAACCATTTGACTTGAGCCTTAATCTATACAAGTTGGTTCTATATTACGTATGCTACTTTATAAATGTAGTTAATGATTAGACATTTAAATTTAGTTTTTATTAAAATTAATTAAATCTGTATATATATATGCTTAAAATTATTTTTGAAATTGTCTTATTTTATAACAAGTTTTAAACTTGAAAGTAATATTTTATTAATTTATTTTAAATAATTATAACTATTTATTTTAGGCAAATTTAGATATCTTATATCTTTTCAAAATTAATATGTTGTAGAAATTATTTACGGTGAGAAGAATAAATGTTTAAAATAATAATTTTTAAATATTTTCTTGGATATTTTTATTTCTAAATGATATTAATTGGTATTTTATAATGTATAGAATTTTTTTGAAAGGCTTTGATATGGTCTATTTTCATTATATGTGGGATGATGTTATGATTAAAATTCAAACATAGATTTATGAGTAAGGATAAATTTAGATGGGAGTATTTTAGTAGTTCTAGAAATGATTAAAGTTAGAGAAGAGTTCAATTAAATTCAGACCAAACAACCCTTAATATGATTAGAGAACAAATGAAACATTTTAACAAAGTTAATATTCAATACATTTATACAATAGCTTAATTATATTAATCAATAGATTTGTAAATGTTTATTTTATTTCATTTTATGGAAATATGATATGTTGTGTGCATTTCACAAGGCTAGGTTGTCCATTTCTTTTGTGTGCATTTAACAAGGATAGGTTGTTCATTTCATTTATGAAAAGATAATTAGAGGGGTAGGGAAATATAGGGAGAGAGACCATACAGAGTGAATAAGATAACTAGTGCATGCGTGCGTGCGTGCGTGCATGTGTGCGTGCATGCGTGCGTGCGTGCGTGTGTGTGTGTGTGTGTGTGTGTGTGTGTGTGTGTGTGTGTGTGTGTGTGAGAGAGAGAGAGAGAGAGAGAGTGAAATGAATAGTAGATAGATAGATAAACATAGAACATACATTGAATAAATCAATGAGAAGTGGAGGGAATAAGATATAGATACATAGGAGAAAATGGTAAAGAAGGGCAAGGTAAATCGAGATAGTGAGAAAGAAAGGAGTGTTTGTGTTTGTAAATAAGAGAGATATAAAGATAGAGGTAGGGAACTAGACAGAAACTTTTTATGAATAACTATTTAAGAACATCACAAAAATAATACAAGACTATTGACTTAACCCTTGCAGCCTTCAAAAATGTAAAAACTAATTTGAAACTTTTAAATTTAAAAAAAAAAAATGTATGACAAAACTATTATCACAACTAAACCACCTATCCATATGGATTCCCTTCCCGTCAACAACACTTGAAAAGTCTCAACTTTTATAGCCGTTTCTGTACAGCTTACACACATTAAAGACTCTGTCTGGCATTAAAAAAATCTAACTGCTTAGTTGTACATGTTTTAGCTTTACCCACACAGGCTTCCGTCTTTTCAGTACCTCCACGACATGTCAGAGACTACGAAAGTTATCATTTCACTGTTCGTTCTTCTTGCTGTTTCTCCACATCTTCCACACGCTACAGACTTTGCCTGACATTGAAATTTACAGGAATGCAATCGACAAGGTAATGGGTCCCGAAATATTCACACAGAAACACTGATCTGGATTGGGTATAGTATTTGTTGAAATTAGAGTCAAACGTAAATAAGAATCAAAACTGAAATGGAAATGTTCACATTGCATTTGTAAACATAATCTTTGAATAGGAACAAATTTCAGGAAATTTGTGGACTGAATTAACTCAACTTTACGGTCCTTGCACTAGAAACACCTCCATGTCTTACATTATTCCTTCTTGTTTCGAGGAATTTTCGTTTTCTTTATTTACCATTCGTCCTCGTTTTCGGAGGTTTATTTGAAAAATAGAAATTCAGAGGAATATTTTCCATTCATTGTATTCACATAAAATTGTACAGGTACATATACAATTGTGTGCCAAATGCATAAAGCTACAAAAAAGGAAACAACTGTTGAAAAGGAAAGAATAGTTTAGGAAACAGCTATAGGAAAGCTAAAAGAAAAGAAAGAATAGTTTAGGAAAGAAAGCTCTTTCAATATTAGGAACAATCTAATATTGCAACACTCCCCCTCAAGTTGGTGCATAGATATCCCACATGCCCAACTTGCCCAAAAACTTTCAGAACACTTGACTTGAAACCGCTTTGGTAAGAATATCGGCTAGCTGATCTTCTAATCAAATCTTAGGTAGCTCCATAATCTTCTCATCCAACTTCTCCTTAATAAAGAATCTATCTACCACTACATGCTTTGTACGATTATGTTGAACTAGATTATGAGCAATATCACACGTTGCTTTATTGTCACATTATAGTTGAATTGGCCGCTTAGGCGGATAGCCCAAATCTCTCAAGAGAAGTCTTAGCCACAATGCTTCACATACTCCAAGTGCCATACCTCGAAATTCTACCTCCGCACTTGAGCATGCAACAACATTCTATTTTTTGCTTCTCCATGTAACAAGATTACCTCCTACAAAGGTGAAATAGCCCGAAGTAGAATGCTTATCATCAACTGCTCCAGCCCAGTCAGCATCAGTATATGCATCCACACTTTGATAACTCAAATACCTCAAAATGTGAATAACTACATTCATATGTTGCTCTCCAGGATTATGCATAAACTGGCTAACAATACTTAATGCATACGCAAGGTCTAGCCTTGTGTGTGCTAAGTACATCAATCTTCCTACGAGTCTCGAGTATCTTCCTTTATCAATTGGTACCTGATTAGACTCAATACATAACTTCAATCCTTCTTACATGGGTGTAGTAGTGGGTTGACATGCTAACACACTGATTTCCTATAACAAGTCTAAGGCATACTTTCTTTGAGATAGAAAGATCCCCTTATCAAATCAAAACACTTCAATCCCAAGGAAATATTTCAAGGGACCGAGATCTTTCATTTTGAATTCTCTGAACAAGTAATCCTTAAGAGCCCTCATTTCGTTAGGATCATTTCCTATAACTATCATATCATCCACATACACAATAAGTGCAGTGATCTTACCCTGCTAATTCTTTATGAATACAGTATGGTTTGAATTGCTCTAATAGTAACCAAAGGCTTTCATTGACTTTGTGAATCTTCCAAACCATGCCCTTGGAGCTTGTTTCAACCCATATAGTGACTTCTTTATTTTGCACACTTTCAGACTATGTATTTCTAGTATTATGCAGCCAAGTGGGAGTTCCATGTAGACTTCTTCGGACAACTCTCCATGTAGAAAGGTGTTATTCACATCAAACTATTGTAATGGCCAACCCAAGTTCTCAACTAGAGACAACAAGACCCGTACTGTATTAATTTTAGCTACATGTGCAAATGTCTCTGTATAATCGATCCCATAGGTTTGGGTGTACCCTTTTGTCCCCAATCTCACCTTAAAGCATTAAATTGTACCATCTGCTTTGTACTTAACAGTATAAACCCATTGACATCCAATTAGTTTCTTTCCTAGTGGACGGTCAACAAGTTCCCAGGTATTATTTTCCTATAATGATTTCATCTCCTCATTCATAGCGGCTTTCCACCTTGGATCAGCTAAGGCTTCCTACACATTGTTAGGAATAGATACAGTAGATAATTGATTTACAAATGACTAATTGGATTCTGACAAGCAATGGTTATACACATAATGACTCATAGGATATTTAACTTTACTAGAAAGTTTGGGTTCATCTGTGGATTTAGGAATACCTCTTGTGAGACTTCGAGGTAGCAATTTTCTAAATGGTTTAGGAACATCCTTGGTAAGCGATTGGTGTGGTGTCAGGGACTCGAATGGAGGTGGACCCACGGCTTTAGTTTATGAGTGTTCATCACTACTTTGATCCAAAGCTTCACCTACTTCTTGATTAACAATATCAGTTTCTGGGTGTTCATCACTACTTTGATCCAAAGTTTCACCTACTTCTTAATTAACAATATTAAAGAGTTCCCCTTCTTTAGAGATGTCCAAGCTACCCACATCTTTAGGAATGTGAACATCCACATTTTCAGAGGTGTTATCCACATCTTCAGAAAAGTAATCATCATAGCCTAAAGTTTGAATTTCCTTTTGGTACTCCCCCTCAAGTTCAAGCTCAAAGGAAAAATACATTGAGTCTTCATGAAAAACTACATCCAATGTAATAAACATTTGTTGAGTTGGAGGATGATAGCATCAGTACCCCTTTTGATAAGTAGCATATCCTAGAAAGACACATCACAGTGCTCGAGGAGATAACTTGTTGCGCTGATGCTTATGAAGGTGTATGAAAGCTACACAACCAAAGATGTGAGGAGGTAAATTTGGGATAGCAGGAGCAACAACCGCCTCAGCAAGAGCCTGGGATGGTGTCTAGAAATCAATAGTGCTAGAGGGTACCCGGTTGATCAAATATGTTGCAAAGGTAAGTGCTTCGCCCCAATAGGATAATGCAATATGGGTTTCTATCAGAGAAGCATAGACAACCTCCAACAAGTGATGATTTTTCCTCTCAGCTATCCCATTCTGCTGAGGTGTATTGGAACACGTAGTTTGATGAATAGTTTTGTGTGCTTCCAGATACTGCTGAAGTTTAGAACTCAAATATTTGCCTCCATTGTCACTACAAAGAACTTGAACTTGTGCATTGTACTGAGTATGAACTATGTTATAAAACTTTTGAAATAACAAGTTTACATCACTTTTAGGCTTCATTAAGCATACCCAAGTCATTCTAGTACAATCATCAATAAAAGTAACAAACCAATGTGATCCACCCAAGGTAGTGACTTTGGATGGACCCCAAACATCAAAATGTATGATCATAAATGGAACTGGACTTTTATTCAAAGTCAATGGAAAAGAAGCACGATGGCTTTTTGTAAGTTCACAAACTTCACACCGGAAGTTAAAAACATCAAATTTTAAAAATAAACTAGGAAATGATTTCTTTAGATAACCAAAGAAAGCATGTCCCAGACATCGATGCCATAATTAGATTTTAGATTTTTGCTTGTCCCCCTTAGAGCCATCCATCGCTAGAGCTTGACGTAGCTTGTCTGAACTCTTTGACTCCAAGTCCAAGTAATACAACTTCCCTTACCTAACACCACAACCAATCATTTGCCTCGTTTGGATGTCCTTAAACACACAAAAATTAGGCCAAAAAATTATAACACAAAGTAAAGTAGTGGTGATTTGGGAAATTGACAACAAATTGTAATCCAAAGACAAAACCACTCAAACAAATTTTTGTGAGGATGATTTAAGGAATGAGACTTGTTTAGAATCAAACATCATATGATCCGTAGCATCAGAATCAATTATCCATGCACTATTAGAAACAAGTGTAGACATATTTAAAGATTTACCACCATTAACTGCTAATGCTAAGATCTGTCCAGCAATAGTTTGATTACAATGGGTGCATTTATAGGTGGATTTTTCAGCACCATTAGTGATCCCTACCTTGAACAATGAACCTTCGGATTGAATAATAATGGGAGCATATTTGCTCTCAAATGATTTTCTTTTAAATATTGCCGAATCTAAATCGGCCATAGTTCAATGAAGGGATACAAATAATTCAAGCTTCACATCTATGATACCAACTTGAAAAATAGAAATTCAGAGGAATATTTTCCATTCATTGTATTCACATAAAATTGTATAGGTACATATACAATTTTGTGCCAAATGCATAAAGGTAAAGGAAAGGAAACAACTATAGGAAAGTTATAGGAAAAGAAAGAATAGTTTAGGAAACAGCTATAGGAAAGCTAAAGGAAAACAAAGAATAGTTTAGGAAGGAAAGCTCTTTCAATATTAGAAACAATCTAATATTGCATCAGTTTTGCCTACTTTATTGACTATTCTTCCTCACTTCTACCAGGATGAGTTTATATAAATCTGCTGGTTCTCTCTGCTCTACAAGTTGAATGATCTCCATTGCTTTTTTTTCTTCTCTATTTTTGTGTTCATGTTGCATTTGTAAACATAATCCAAATCCAACCAAAATCTTTGAGGAGGACCAAACTACAAGAAATTTGTGGACTGAATTAACTGAACTTTATGGTCTATGCACTAGCAACATCTCCATGACTAACACTATTCCTTGTTGTTACGAGGAATTTTCACTTTCTTTATCTACCATTTCATCCTCGTTCTCAGAGGTTTCACCTACTTCATCTACCATTCTTCCTCCTTTCTACTAGGACTAGTTTATATAACTCCCCTGTTTTGTCTCTGTATTGCAAGTTGAGTGATTTCCATTGCTTCTTTTTTATCCCTCTGTTTTTGTGTTCAGTTGAGCAGATTCCATGGCTTCTACTTCTCAACAAGCACAGGTTGAAATTGTAAATACTTTTTATGGGCTTGCTCCTCCATTTCCCCTCACATCTACTGCTTCTACAGGGAGGGCGCCCTTTGATGTTTTTATTAATCATTAGGGCCCTGATGTAAAGTAGAGGCTGGCCACAAATATCTACAATGCCCTCCATGCGATGGCTCTCAAGGTCTTTCTTGATTCCCACAAACTCCAATTAGGAGAACACTTTCCTCAAGCACCAGAACATGCCATGTCCACTACTTCCCTTCATGTTGCCATATTTTCTCCCACATATGCACACTCCCCTTGGTGTCTTGCCAAGTTGTCCTTCATGCTCAACATTGGGGCACCTGTCACTCCTATTTTCTACAAAGTAAGCCCCGACAATATCTACCATTTGGTTCACGGGAGAGGAATCTACGCTGATCCCTTTTTGGAGCATGAAAATAAGGGTAGATATAGCATGGATGAGCTTCAAAAATGGAAAATGGCACTGCGCAATGTCTCATTTAATATGGGTGAAACCATCAATAATGATGAGTGAGTAAAAGCATACTCTATTTCTCTCTACATCTATTTTCATACCTTTTATTTCATGCAATATTTTTCAAATCTTTATACTTATTTCTATTAAATCATAATTGTTTAGTAATTCTCCTTTTGCTTTTCAAAATTTCTCTTTCCAAAACTATATTGTTTCACCATTGTTTAAAGAGGAGCGAAGCGTGGTGAAGAGTATTGTGAATTGTGCATTGAAATTAATGGAAAGAGTACCATTAGAGGTAGCAACACATCTTGTGTGTTTTGAAGAAATTGTAGTAGATTTTGAAAGGACAGTTAGTGAATATGCTAGTGTTCAAATTGTTGGAATTTGGGGTATGGGTGGATCTAGAAAAACCACTCTGGCAAAAGAATTATACAATAGAAAGTATTCATCTATACATAAATCTAGTTTTGTTTTTGATGTTAGAGATGTTGCAAGGAAAAACAAGTTGCATATAAAGCAAAGGAAACTCCTTACAGATCTGGGGTATAATTTCAATGATCAGCCATTTCATAATGCAGATCAAGGCAAAAATATTCTCTGTAATTATTTGAGATCTCTTCCTGTATTTGTCATTTTTGATGATGTTGATCATAGGGATCAACTAGAAACTTTACTATTGGGAAAGGTTAGCCTTGCATCAGGGAGTTTGGTCATTGTTACAACACGAGACAGGGAAGTCCTCAGGGTTTGGGGCATCTCTTGTGTTTATCTAATGAAACCAATGAATCAGTTCCATGCCAAGAAACTATTTTGTTGGCATTCCTTCTTATGGTCTTCTCCATTACTAGGATTTGAGAATCTTGTTGAAGAATTTGTAAGTGTGATCAAGGGCCACACCACCCTTACCAACTCATAACCAAAATCACAACCATATGGAGACCAAGAGAAAATAAAAATGCTTCCCAAAGAACACTTTTATTATACTTGAAAATCCTTACAATATTCTCCAAATGAGAGAACTCCAAATTCTTACAAAATGAGAGAGTTCCCAAACCAAGAACTTCCAACTAGCTTTGACACCAAGAGCTTGACCTTCCAAAGCTTACACACATCAAAGCTTGACCTTCCAAAGCTTTGACCCCTTGAAGCTTTCACGTTCCAAAGCTTTCACACCTTGAAGTTTGGAATTCCAAAGCTTTCCAAACTTGATTAGAAATGCTCATATGCCTTGCTTAAATAGGCACTTACCACCCAAGATGTTGCAACTACCTTTCAACAAATATTTAATTCCCACCCAAATACAACTAAGCACCCAAAAAATATTAAATGCATGATTTATCCACAACCTTCTGGAAATTCACCTACACAATATCCACAGCCTTTTAGAATTCCACCTACATACCTCGATAAATAGAATGACAACCAATTTTTATTTTATTTTTCTATTTATGCCACCTATGCACCTCAAAAATAGAAATTCCTCTTTTTTTTCTCTTTTGCCTTTTTTTATTATTATCTATTTTCGTCACTTTCTCTCTCCTCCATAATTTTTTTTCTTCTTTTTTTCCTTTTTTTAATAATTTTTTTCTCATGCAAGATGCTCCTGCATCAGACTCCCCAGGTAGATAAAAAAGTGTCTCCCACACTTTGATGCTAAAAGAAAGATATACAACCATCTTCATCTTCACCAAAGGCGTCCACCTCAACAGGGACAAAAAACCACCATGCAAATCTTCCACATCTGCATTATTCTATCAAACACCAGAATCTCAACCATCCAATCAGCATGCTCACTCCCAAAAACAAACTGAACATAATGCTTCAACATCAAATCCTCATCCAAATCAGCAACTAGTGAATCCATACCAACAACAATAAACCCTGCATTAGGAGCAAGATGGAGATCTTCGTCAACAAATTCCAAACTCACAACACTAGTAGTCTCATTGCTAACAACAAGATGCTCTACAACATATAAGCCACCACCAACAACAACTGAATCATCCATGACTGAGTGCTCTACAATCTCCATGTCAGACTCAACCAATTGATCATGAAAACCAAACTCCATCCCAACATCAACAAGGTTAGGAAAATCTCCAGCAATGACCTCTAGTTGCTTTGTAGGTTCTGCATCTGGCTCCACAAACTGATCAACAAAACCAACCTCTTCCACCTTGACCTTGTGATGCCATCTTCTCTCTCAAACAAGTCTCTTAACCAACCAAACAACTCTCTTCTGGATCAGTAGACTCCAGCTCCACAAACATCTATGGAATGCCTTCCTCATCTTGTCCTTATCTTGATCAGGAAAACTAGTTTCAAATGGCACAACCTCCTTCTTAGCTCAATCAACCAAACTAGCATCCAACTAAGCAAACATCTTAGAAAAATTCCTCTCCACTATATTGCGAATATTCACAATCATCTTAGGGTCCAATCCTCTCAGAGAAACAAATCCTTCACACACTCCTTGTGACAATCTCAAATTGTTTGCAAGTCAGATTGTAACCTGCCACCTCACATGAACAATCAGGAACCACATCACAAGTCTAGGACAACGGATCTACAACCCACAAAATCTCTATGATCATGCCTCAACAAGATCAGTCTTCCATCTTCACATCCGTTGATCAATCAACATGTCCTCCCAAGGTCTTGGTGCAAACTACTTCAACTTCAACGATCTATCTACACACTCAGGAACTCTCGCTCTGATACCACTAATGAAGGGCCACACCACCCTTACCAACTCATAACCAAAATCACAACCATATAGAGACCAAGAGAAAAAAAAAATGCATCCCAAAGAACACTTTTATTATACTTGAAAATCCTTACAATATTCTCCAAATGAGAGAACTCCAAATTCTTACAAAATGAGAGAGTTCCCAAACCAAGAACTTCCAACTAGCTTCGACACCAAGAGCTTGACCTTCCAAAGCTTTCACACCTTGAAGCTTGACCTTCCAAAGCTTTCACACCTTGAAGCTTGGCATTCCAAAGCTTTCCAAGCTTGATTAGAAATGCTCATATGCCTTGCTTAAATAGGCACTTACCACCCAAGATGTTGCAACTACCTTTCAAAAAATATTTAATTCCCACCCAAATACAACTAAGCACCCAACAAATATTAAATGCATAATTTAATAAAATGTACACAAAATATTTAATTCCCACCCAAATACAACTAAGCACCCAACAAATATTAAATGCATGATTTATCCACAACCTTCTAGAATTCCACCTACACACCTCAATAAATGGAATGAAAACCAATTTTTATTTTATTTTTCTACTTACACCACCTATGCACCTCGAAAATAGAAATTCCTCTTTTTTTCTCTTTTTCCTTTTTTTATTATTATCTTTTTTTCTTCTATTTTCGTCACTTTCTCTCTCCTCCACAATTTTTTTTCTTTTTAATTTTTTTTTCCTTATGCAAGATGCTCCTGCATCAAAGTGCTAGCCATGGGCTACTTTGTCTTTAAAGGCATTTGAAGCTCAGCTTTATGATTGCTTCAATAAAGATTTATTGAAGGATCTATTACATAAAATCTCTGAAGGATTGGCTGAAGATATCATAAATAGGCTAAGAATAAGCAATGATGCTCTAGATAAAGAAGAAAAACAAATTTTTTTAGACATAGCTTGTTTCTTTATTGGCATAGACAAGATCACTACCATTGCAATATGGGAAGGATTAGGCTGGAGTGGTTTGTGGGGTTGGCAGAGGCTTGGAAATAACTATCTTGTTGAGCTTGTTGATGGGGAGAAGATAAGAATGCACGATCATCTAAGAGATTTGGTAAGAGAAATTGCAAGTACTCTTCAACCTTATCGAATATGGTCTCCAGACCAATTAATGATTACTCAAGAACATTTCACTTCATTGGAATAACTATTTAATGGAGGTCAAAACTCTACCTACTACAGTGGATGATATCTCTATCGAGCGATGTAGATTGGTAAGCAACATAAGTGGTATTGGTGGTGCAGTAAACCTTCAATACCTATGACTAATCAAGTGTCTAGAGTTGAAGCCACTTTCAATTTTTGATAAATTGTGTAGTGCCTGCCCCTAGTTTACATTTTTCGAGCTACATTTATGTTATGATTGCCAAACTCTTTTAGGCCAATTTATGTTTGATGAGTAGTATTATTATTTTAGAGATTATCAGATGATGTTTACACTCAGTTATTATATGATGAGATTACTTGGTACTCTATATTTCATGCATGTATGATGATTATTCAATGGTTTTAGTTATCGATGATGATTAGTTAGATGGCTTATTATTTCATGTGCCTCTTATGGATACTTACCCCATACTGCATGTGTATGGTGTGCGTGCTGTTTTATTTATTTATGGTGTTTCTGATATGGTTAAGGAAGGGAGTCGTAGTCACCTGCTAGTCGGGATCTACACGATGCACCACTTCCTGCCATTGCCTGTTTAGCTTAGAATATTGTGTTTGTACATGCGTGGATTTTATGCAGGTTGCAGGTACCGGGTGTCGACTTCCCTGAATTGTCAGGATGAGCGTACCCTATCGCACTGTCTCAATGGTAAGAGAGGGGAGATAAACTCTTAAGTCCAAATCCTAAACCCTCTAGCCAATTGTCCTAATTAATAATTAGGACAAGTATCTGAGTTAGTACCCTCCGAATGCATCAAATGATGTAATTTTGTGATTATAACCTTTTTGTTTGATGTGGTATGTATTTTTCTATGATGGGTTTTCGTATGTTGCTTTATGAGTCCTTGGTGTATTTTCTATTAACTAAGTCTAATTAAAAAGACTAATTAATGATTTAATTTATTAAGGAATTAATTATGATATCTTTATATTTAATTAATTAATTAATTAATTAAATAAAAGAATTAAAGTTGGAAATTAAAGTTTAAGATATATTTAGAATAGGATAATATTTATTTAATTTAATAATAATATATTTGGAGTTCATTTTTAAATAAATGCTAAATATTATTGTTATTTAAATTAATTAAATATGTTATCAATTAAGTTCTAAAATAAATTAAAAAGTTGAAAGATATAAATTTATTAAGAATTCTAGATCGCATGATCTAATCATGAGTTAAATATAAGAATTAAATTAAAAGATTAAATTATAAAAATTATTAATGTTATTTTAATTTCTTAAAAGTGCACATAAGATTTAAAATAATAAATTAATTAAGAATTGAAGTCAAGTGAAATTTTAAATAGAGTTATTTAATAATTCAACTTATTGTGCATGAAAGTTGAATGCAAAAGAATTAGAAAAGATAATAAAAGTTAATTTGAGTTAACTGAGTTGTGCAAAGAGTCTTCTCGGGTAAACGCACAATTAGTGCCCCGAATTGAGGAGAATTTGTTTATCACAACTTTGGGGGTTCATTTTCGTAAGATACGAATTTGGACGAGAATTTTTGGGAGGAAGACAATTTTTGGAAGCAAATTTCAGAAGGCTGATACGAAGAAAGTCTTGAAGGGGAAGGTTATTGAGAGGAGCGAATTCGCATACAGTTTTCTGGAGGTTGCATAATAGCATCAGGATCAGGTAGGGTCTTGTGTTTTTTATCCATTAAATATGCAATTATCCTTTCCTGCCTTCTTCGTGTCTGCGGTTTGAAGATCTGTATTCTCTGTGATAAAAGTTTTAAGCTTTCAATCTTGTGAAGCTATTAATTATTCGTCAATAATTTCTGTATCCATGGAGACTGGATGAATTAATTAGAACCCTTGTTTTTCTTGATTTAGAAATTAAGATCTAATTTGATAAGGGTTTTGTTTTAATGATATTGAAAAGTTCTAGATAAAAAAAAAATAAAAAAAAATAAAAATAAATAAATATATATATATAAATATATATATTTACATTTTACATAATTATCCTTGGGAAGAAATTGTTTTGTATTAAAAATTAAACAAAATTAATTTTTAATAAAAACTTATTTTATTTCGAATAAATTAAATTCATATAAAAATAAAATAAAATAAAAAATATATATATATATTTAAATGTAATGTTAGTGGGGGGGAGGGAATTACCCCGTACCCGCCCCCACTGTCGGCGTAGGTCGACAGTACCTGCGTCGCAGGTACTGCGACGGCAGGTACAGAGTACCTGCCGCCGCAGGCCCTGCGACCGCAGGCCTGCGGCCAAAGCCGACGGGCTATAAACGTTGGGAATTCGATTTTTTAAAATTTTTTTTTATATTTTTTTTTAATTATTAAAATAACGAATTTTATTTAATTAAAAATTTTAAATAATAAAAATTATAATATATTTAATTTTTATAATATATTAAATTTTTTTTTTTATATTTAATAAATAAATATTAATTGCATTGTTATAGTTGTAAATTGTAATTTATTAATAATTTTGTTTAAATATTAATAAATTAACAATTATTGGTTGGATTAAAATAATTAATTAGATCTAATAAATATTAATTAATTTAATTAAAATTAGTTTAATTAAGTTAATTAATAAGGAATGTTATTTGACTAAATTATAAAATTGGATACTGATTTAATGTAAATTATTATAGAACTGGGTTATTCGAAAAAGGGTAGTTGTGAAAACTTTGTTACTTGAATTCGACATTGAACTAAAACACAAACCTTACCTTAATTTAAATAATATACTTTCAGATCCAATCTCTGAGACTTTGATGTTGACTTTGTACTTTGAATGTTTTGGGGTTGGTTTAGCGTTGACCAGTTCAGGTTGTTACTAGAGGCTCGGGGTTTGTGAATGTGATGTCTTGATGATTTGGTCTCGATCTTTCTTAACCTGACCATGGTAATGTGATGAAGTGCTCTATGACATGATTGTGTTTACTGTTTGTGATTGCTCTCCAGTTTCCTTGTGTGAAGCTGAGATGTATGTATTTGAGAATACCTAACTTAACCATTTTTGAGTCTCGATCAGTTATATTTGATAACCATTTCTGAGTCTCGATCAGTTATACTTGTATTACTTTCTGGTTGCTCATTAGAGAACCATTGGATTTTGTGACTTATCATTGATGCCTTCAGTTGCTAATAGAGAACTGTCGTGATTACTTGATTACTATTTGATGTTATCTGTTGCTCATGAAGAACTGATATATTTTGTGGATTATCTTTTTATGATATTTTCAGTTGCTCGCATAGGACTGAGATGGTTTTATTATGATTCTTTGATTTATGAGTTCATGAGCTAGGGTAGGTTATCTATGTGTAGAGTCGGGAAGTGGCTTGCAATGGGGGTCGGAGCCCTAAGTGGCTGCCTTGAGAAACCCATTGTAAGTCGTTTTTAATAAGTGAAAACATTTACACTAAATGAGAGAAAATGAACCTAATAAGATAATTGTATGTTCTCTCCCATGCCATGAGTGCTAGTACAGACTAGGATGGGGTAGAGAGGACGCTTGGTTACGACCTTGCATTCCATAGTATGCCTCGTCAGTACGAGAGGATACTAGTGGCCGCAGGATCAGTAGGGACCCGGGATTCCTAAGGGATTGCTCGGGTAACTTCTACATGACTTTTGCGATGACACTTTCCCGCTTGCATATTAGGTTTCCTACGTGTCTTGTGGTACCTCTGGGATTTAGATGTCGGTCATTTTAGGAACCCTTGAGTTAGCATACTTATAGGATTTCCTGGACTTAGAAAGTATTTATGATTATAGGTTTTGTTATCCTATTTGGGACTTGAGACTATCTCCTCAGCACGGTGGGAGTGGACCATTTAGGTTCCACGCGGTCGGGTGGTAGTGCTTTTACTCTTACCAATGAGATCCGTTCCGTGGTCACCGTGGCTGGAGATTTCGTGATTGGCATTTACCTTCACTATGTTCTTGGATTAGTATGATGGATGGTTAGATTTTATGATAGATGTTTTATCATTATGGATGTATGGATGTATCATGTATGGTGAATAGTTTCATATATTTTTACTGTACTTTGTATCATGGATTTGAGGATGTTGTATCTTGATCTTTACATATGTATATTCTTTTAAGCCTTTCATACCCTGTGACATGTACAGTGGATGAATGAGCATTCCGAATTAATTTGCCAAGGAGCATTCGGAACAAATGTATATTATGGACATTGGAGTTTCTGATTATTCTTTTATATGTATGTGTTAGTTGTTAGACTTAGAATTAATTAAATTTAAACGTGACTCAACGTCTTGGGATCTTTAAAAAATGTAACTTGCAATGTATGTTTGTCGATGATTACATGTTATTGCTTCCGCTACTACTTGTTTGATGTGTATGTCATACTTTCTTACTTTAAAAAAAAAAAAAAATGTTTAGCAAACTTAGTGAAACTTTAGGTTAATTCTTTTGGATCCCTTGGCGGGGCGTTACATCTGGTATCAGAGCCCAAGTTTCTACATTGGGAGCTCTGGGTATATTGGAACGCCACTAGTGTTAACTAGTTGAATAAAAATGCAAACCTTAAACTAAAACTTGAAGCTAGTTGAACTGAAACAGTATATAAACTATTAGTTACCTATTTTATTCATACTTCAACACGCAAAACTTCAAAACTGAAATTATACTTAAACTGAAATTATAGGTAAACTGAAAATTAAAAATATCTTGTTTGCAAAACATGTGTCTTTTATCTATGTATTTCAGTAGTATGTTTCATGATTATTTTAGCATCTTGTGTCTTGGATATTATTGTAGGATGGTATCTGGGACGAGATCTTCCGTTAGGGGCCATAGCCTTGGCCGTGGCAGAGGTCGTGGACGAGGCAGAGATGTTAGTGTTCATGAGTCTATCCATGAGAGCCCCATTCAGGAAGAGAATAGGGAAGAGCATGTCAGTGAGCATTAGGAAGAGAACCACAATGAGGGGCATGCCGACTCTGAGGAGGTTGATCTGAGGCAAATGATGCGGACCCTTATTGATCGCTTACCTCCTGTTCTTGAGCAGGATAGAGCACACCAGGATGGACATGAGCATAGACGCAGATCTAGGAGTCCTCAGAAGGACCGACATAGATTCATAGTATCTTCTCAGATGAAGGATCTTCAGAGGTCCAAGATCAAACCCTTTAATGGGCAAGGTTCTGGGTATGTAGCTGAGCAGTGGCTTATTGCCCTTGACAGGATTTTTGCTATGCAGGACTTTGATAGTAATGTCAAAGCGAGGTTTGCCATTACCAATCTAGAGTTATTTGGAGCCACCTGGTGGACTATTGAGGAGAAGAAGTTGGGCATTGACATGGGTAGTGTCACTTGGGAGATTTTCTTGGAGAGTTTTCATGAGCGATTCCTACCAGAGGAATGGAAGCAGCATAGAGCAGATGAGTTCCATAACCTAAGACAGTTCACTATGACCGTTGTAGAGTATGAGCGCAAGTTCTATGAGCTCATGCCTTTTTCGAGATTCAGTGACAACCCGGCACAGTTGGCACAACATTTCATTCGAGGCTTGAACAACCGTTTTATTGGGGGTGTTAAGGTATTTGAGCCTAAGACCCTCAAGGA
This sequence comes from Cupressus sempervirens, assembly GCA_028749045.1. Taxonomy (NCBI): domain Eukaryota; kingdom Viridiplantae; phylum Streptophyta; class Pinopsida; order Cupressales; family Cupressaceae; genus Cupressus; species Cupressus sempervirens. The sequence continues at coordinate 340,908,445 of CM053785.1, forward strand.
TGCGGTACATCGAGCTATCCTGGTAGAGCAGAGTGTCAACTTTGGGCAAGGAGGATTTGTGGGAGCGCCTACTATAGTAGGATCTAAGGGCAACCACAATTCCGATGGGATCAGGAAGCCTCCCTTCCCTAGGAGGAATCAGTATTCTCAGCCGCATTCTCAGCAGCATTCTCAGCAGCAGCCTCAGCAGCATAAGGGATTTTACCCTCAGGCACAAAGTGGTGGCGGTGGATCCAACCCTAGGATCAATCGCAATGCTCAACGTAATAGGCAGAATCAGCAATCTCGGCCTGCACAGAGCAACCAGTCTTTTGCTAGCAGGGGTAGTCACCAGCGGTTGAATGCACCACCTATAGGGAGAGGATCTGGCAGAGGCACGGGATGTTATTCATGTGGACAGATTGGTCATATTGCAGCATACTGCCCACAGCGAGCATCTCAGTATTCAGGACCCAGGCCAGCAGCATCTGAGCCTACAGTCAGAAATACAGGTGGATCTCATAGAGTTTTTGCAGCGGTGGATCACCATCAGGCAGACCATCAGGGGACAGTAGTCGAGACTACAGGAGCTATCCGAGGTACACCTCTCTCTGTATTATTTGATTCAGGTGCTACAGATTCTTTCATTTCTCCATCTCTAGTTGATAAGTGTAAGCTGGAGTCGGTTAAGCAAGACCATGGTTGGCAAGTGGAACTAGCCTCAGGTGCTAAAGTTTCCACAAATTCAGTAGTTCACAAGTGTGGACTTAGCATAGGAGGGTTCGAGACTTCAGTCGATTTTCGAGTTATTCCTCTTGGCTCCTACGATGTGGTCTTAGGTATGGATTGGCTTGGCTCTCATAGGGCTAGTATTGACTGCAGAAAGAAGACCATTTTGTGTCAGGATGACCAAGGGAGGGATGTGGAGATTCTGGGGATACCGAGGCCTATATCCCTACGGATGATCTCTGCTATGCAACTTAAGCGAAGCTTTCGTAAGGGGTGTCAGGTATTTGCCGTTTCGGTAAATGAGCTTGATGAGGAAGAATCTACGAGGAAGACCCTAGATCACCCTATTTTACAGGAGTATGTTGATGTCTTTCCGAGCGAGATTCTAGGCATGCCTCCGAAGAGAGACATTGATTTTAGCATTGAGCTCACTCCAGGAGCGGAACCTATTTCTAGAGCTCCTTACCGTATGACCACTCAAGAGCTAAGTGAGTTGCGTTTGCAGTTAGAGGAACTTTTGGCCAAGGGTAGTATTCGACCTAGTGTATCACCATGGGGAGCTCCAGTGCTCTTTGTGAAGAAGAAGGATGGTTCTTTGCGCCTTTGCATCGATTACAGACAGCTGAATAAGGTGACAATAAAGAACAGGTATCATTTACCTAGGATTGATGATTTATTTGATCAGATCAAGGGAGCTACAGTGTTCTCTAAGATTGATCTTAAGTCAGGATACCATCAACTTCGCATCAAGGAGGCTGATATTCATAAGACCGCCTTCCGAACTCGCTACGGGCATTATGAGTTCACAGTGGTACCCTTTGGGCTGACGAATGCCCCATCAGTTTTCATGTGCTTAATGAATGGGGTGTTCCGTTCCTATCTTGATAGATTTGTTCTTGTGTTCCTCGATGATATTCTGATATATTCTAAGTCCCAAAAGGAACATGAGGAACATTTGAGTTTAGTTTTGCAGTGCTTGAGAGATAATCAACTTTATGCCAATGCGGCAAAGTGTGATTTCTTCCAATCAGAGATACAGTATTTGGGACACGTTATTTCAAGCGAAGGTATCTCTGTAGACCCTGCGAAGATCCAGGCAATAGTCGATTGGCCTGCACCCACTACTGTGTCGGAGATTCGTAGTTTCATGGGTCTAGCTGGGTATTATCGCAGATTTGTTCAAAACTTCTCCAGAATAGCACACCCTATTACCTCCCTTCAGAGGAAAGGAAAGAAGTTTCTTTGGACAGAAAAGTGTGTAGAAGCATTTCAGAAACTCAAAGAGCTTCTGACCAGTGCACCGATCTTAGCTGTACCTAATCCAGAAGGTGAGTTCATGGTGTGTACAGATGCTTCCCTCGAGGGTATTGGAGCAGTTCTAATGCAGAATGGTCGAGTGATTGCATATGAGTCACGCAAACTCAAGGATCATGAGTTGAATTATCCTACACATGACCTTGAGTTAGCAGCAGTAGTTCATGCCTTAGTGAGATGGAGACATTTCTTGTTGGGACACAGATTTGAACTACATAGCGATCATCGTAGTCTTCAGTACATATTCACGCAGCCTAATCTGAATGCTAGGCAAAGGCGTTGGATGGAGTTTTTGTGCGAGTATGACTTTGAGGTGAAGTATATCCAGGGGAAGGAGAATGTCGTAGCTGATGCTTTGAGTCGCAGGAAACATGTGATATCATCTATGACTCTTAGTGTCGATTTGAGATGTCAGATACTTCAGGCACTCCCCACTGATTCATGGTATCTGGAGGTGTGCAGTGAGATCAATTCAGGGAGATCCTTGGAGGGAAAGTTTTCAGGCTATGTCCTAGAGTCAGATGGCCTTTTGAGACTTTCAGGAAGGATCTATGTGCCGCTACTGGATGAGCTTCGCATATTGATCCTATCAGAGGCCCATCGTGCAGCTTACTCGGCACATCCAGGTGTCAAGAAGATGCATGCAGATTTGCGACGTTTATTCTTTTGGTTCGGGATGAAGCGCGACATTGCTGATTTTGTGGCTAGATGTCTTGAGTGTCAGAGAGTCAAGGCAGAACACCAGCATCCGGCAGGACTTTTGCAACCGAATCTCATTCCTTCATGGAAGTGGGACATCATCTCTATGGATTTCATAGTAGGATTACCTATGACTCTTCGTCGTCATGATGCTATCATGGTCACCGTTGATCGGTTGACCAAGGTGGCACATTTTGCACCAATCAGGTCTTCCTACACTGCAGCTTCAGTAGCTAATGTCTTCATGCGTGACATTGTGAGACTACATGGTATTCCCCGAAAGATCATTTCGGATAGGGATCATGTTTTCACGTCCGCATTTTGGACATCACTACAGCATGATCTTGGAGCACAGTTGAACTTCAGTTCAGCTTATCACCCAGAGACAGATGGGCAGACAGAGAGAGTGAATCAGGTTCTCGAGGATATGTTGAGGATGTACGTGATGGATAGGCAGACTCATTGGGAGGACTATCTCTACCTAGTGGAGTTTGCTTACAACAACGGGTATCACAGTTCTATTGGCATGGCACCTTTCCAAGCCTTATATGGACGCCCTTGTCGTACACCTTTGAGTTGGGATAGCCTTGAGGATCGCATCCTGTTGGGCCCAGAGATGCTTCGTGACATGGAGCAACAGGTGGTGCGTATCCGAGAGCACTTGACAACGGCACAGGATAGGCAGAAGAAGTATGCCGATGCTCATAGGTCAGATAAGCAGTTTGCTGTGGGTGAGAAGGTTTTCTTGAGAGTGCGTCTGCGGAAGAGTCCGATCCGTTATGGAAAGGGCTCGAAGCTAGCACCTCGCTTTGTGGGACCATTCGATATTCTTGAGAGGATTGGTCCAGTTGCCTATCGTCTTGCTTTACCGCCCAGCCTTGCTCGCATTCATGATGTTTTCCATGTTTCAGTACTTAGACAGTATATTCCTGATGTTGTACATATTCTTGATTGGAATGCATTACAGGTAGAGGACGGGCAACTGGCTTTGGAGCCAAGTCGTATTCTGGAGCAGCGGGAGTTGACCCTCAGGGGTCGAACCATAGAGCAGGTAAGGGTCCAATGGGACCCTACTGATGACTCTTCAGCGACATGGGAGGATGCATCTAGATTACGGGATTTATATCCCTATTTGTTTATAGGCTTCCAGGAGTAAGCCTAAGTCTAGGGGGGGTGGATGTAGTGCCTGCCCCTAGTTTACATTTTTCGAGCTACATTTATGTTATGATTGCCAAACTCTTTTAGGCCAATTTATGTTTGATGAGTAGTATTATTATTTTAGAGATTATCAGATGATGTTTACACTCAGTTATTATATGATGAGATTACTTGGTACTCTATATTTCATGCATGTATGATGATTATTCAATGGTTTTAGTTATCGATGATGATTAGTTAGATGGCTTATTATTTCATGTGCCTCTTATGGATACTTACCCCATACTGCATGTGTATGGTGTGCGTGCTGTTTTATTTATGTATGGTGTTTCTGATATGGTTAAGGAAGGGAGTCGTAGTCACCTGCTAGTCGGGATCTACACGATGCACCACTTCCTGCCATTGCCTGTTTAGCTTAGAATATTGTGTTTGTACATGCGTGGATTTTATGCAGGTTGCAGGTACCGGGTATCGACTTCCCTGAATTGTCAGGATGAGCGTACCCTATCGCACTGTCTCAATGGTAAGAGAGGGGAGATAAACTCTTAAGTCCAAATCCTAAACCCTCTAGCCAATTGTCCTAATTAATAATTAGGACAAGTATCTGAGTTAGTACCCTCCGAATGCATCAAATGATGTAATTTTGTGATTATAACCTTTTTGTTTGATGTGGTATGTATTTTTCTATGATGGGTTTTCGTATGTTGCTTTATGAGTCCTTGGTGTATTTTCTATTAACTAAGTCTAATTAAAAAGACTAATTAATGATTTAATTTATTAAGGAATTAATTATGATATCTTTATATTTAATTAATTAATTAATTAATTAAATAAAAGAATTAAAGTTGGAAATTAAAGTTTAAGATATATTTAGAACAGGATAATATTTATTTAATTTAATAATAATATATTTGGAGTTCATTTTTAAATAAATGCTAAATATTATTGTTATTTAAATTAATTAAATATGTTATCAATTAAGTTCTAAAATAAATTAAAAAGTTGAAAGATATAAATTTATTAAGAATTCTAGATCGCATGATCTAATCATGAGTTAAATATAAGAATTAAATTAAAAGATTAAATTATAAAAATTATTAATGTTATTTTAATTTCTTAAAAGTGCACATAAGATTTAAAATAATAAATTAATTAAGAATTGAAGTCAAGTGAAATTTTAAATAGAGTTATTTAATAATTCAACTTATTGTGCATGAAAGTTGAATGCAAAAGAATTAGAAAAGATAATAAAAGTTAATTTGAGTTAACTGAGTTGTGCAAAGAGTCTTCTCGGGTAAACGCACAATTAGTGCCCCGAATTGAGGAGAATTTGCTTATCACAACTTTGGGGGTTCATTTTCGTAAGATACGAATTTGGACGAGAATTTTTGGGAGGAAGACAATTTTTGGAAGCAAATTTCAGAAGGCTGATACGAAGAAAGTCTTGAAGGGGAAGGTTATTGAGAGGAGCGAATTCGCATACAGTTTTCTGGAGGTTGCATAATAGCATCAGGATCAGGTAGGGTCTTGTGTTTTTTATCCATTAAATATGCAATTATCCCTTCCTGCCTTCTTCGTGTCTGCGGTTTGAAGATCTGTATTCTCTGTGATAAAAGTTTTAAGCTTTCAATCTTGTGAAGCTATTAATTATTCGTCAATAATTTCTGTATCCATGGAGACTGGATGAATTAATTAGAACCCTTGTTTTTCTTGATTTAGAAATTAAGATCTAATTTGATAAGGGTTTTGTTTTAATGATATTGAAAAGTTCTAGATAAAAAAAAAATAAAAATAAATAAAAATAAATAAATATATATATATAAATATATATATTTACATTTTACATAATTATCCTTGGGAAGAAATTGTTTTGTATTAAAAATTAAACAAAATTAATTTTTAATAAAAACTTATTTTATTTCGAATAAATTAAATTCATATAAAAAAAAAAATAAATAAAAAATATATATATATATATATATTTAAATGTAATGTTAGTGGGGGGGAGGGAATTACCCCGTACCCGCCCCCACTGTCGGCGTAGGCCGACAGTACCTGCGTCGCAGGTACTGCGACGGCAGGTACATAGTACCTGCCGCCGCAGGCCCTGCGACCGCAGGCCTGCGGCCAAAGCCGACGGGCTATAAACGTTGGGAATTCGATTTTTAAAAATTTTTTTTTATATTTTTTTTTAATTATTAAAAAAACGAATTTTATTTAATTAAAAATTTTAAATAATAAAAATTATAATATATTTAATTTTTATAATATATTAAATTTTTTTTTTTATATTTAATAAATAAATATTAATTGCATTGTTATAGTTGTAAATTGTAATTTATTAATAATTTTGTTTAAATATTAATAAATTAACAATTATTGGTTGGATTAAAATAATTAATTAGATCTAATAAATATTAATTAATTTAATTAAAATTAGTTTAATTAAGTTAATTAATAAGGAATGTTATTTGACTAAATTATAAAATTGGATACTGATTTAATGTAAATTATTATAGAACTGGGTTATTCGAAAAAGGGTAGTTGTGAAAACTTTGTTACTTGAATTCGACATTGAACTAAAACACAAACCTTACCTTAATTTAAATAATATACTTTCAGATCCAATCTCTGAGACTTTGATGTTGACTTTGTACTTTGAATGTTTTGGGGTTGGTTTAGCGTTGACCAGTTCAGGTTGTTACCAGAGGCTCGGGGTTTGTGAATGTGATGTCTTGATGATTTGGTCTCGATCTTTCTTAACCTGACCATGGTAATGTGATGAAGTGCTCTATGACATGATTGTGTTTACTGTTTGTGATTGCTCTCCAGTTTCCTTGTGTGAAGCTGAGATGTATGTATTTGAGAATACCTAACTTAACCATTTTTGAGTCTCGATCAGTTATATTTGATAACCATTTCTGAGTCTCGATCAGTTATACTTGTATTACTTTCTGGTTGCTCATTAGAGAACCATTGGATTTTGTGACTTATCATTGATGCCTTCAGTTGCTAATAGAGAACTGTCGTGATTACTTGATTACTATTTGATGTTATCTGTTGCTCATGAAGAACTGATATATTTTGTGGATTATCTTTTTATGATATTTTCAGTTGCTCGCATAGGACTGAGATGGTTTTATTATGATTCTTTGATTTATGAGTTCATGAGCTAGGGTAGGTTATCTATGTGTAGAGTTGGGAAGTGGCTTGCAATGGGGGTCGGAGCCCTAAGTGGCTGCCTTGAGAAACCCATTGTAAGTCGTTTTTAATAAGTGAAAACATTTACACTAAATGAGAGAAAATGAACCTAATAAGATAATTGTATGTTCTCTCCCATGCCATGAGTGCTAGTACAGACTAGGATGGGGTAGAGAGGACGCTTGGTTACGACCTTGCATTCCATAGTATGCCTCGTCAGTACGAGAGGATACTAGTGGCCGCAGGATCAGTAGGGACCCGGGATTCCTAAGGGATTGCTCGGGTAACTTCTACATGACTTTTGCGATGACACTTTTCCACTTGCATATTAGGTTTCCTACGTGTCTTGTGGTACCTCTGGGATTTAGATGTCGGTCATTTTAGGAACCCTTGAGTTAGCATACTTATAGGATTTCCTGGACTTAGAAAGTATTTATGATTATAGGTTTTGTTATCCTATTTGGGACTTGAGACTATCTCCTCAGCACGGTGGGAGTGGACCAGTTAGGTTCCACGCGGTCGGGTGGTAGTGCTTTTACTCTTACCAATGAGATCCGTTCCGTGGTCACCGTGGCTGGAGATTTCGTGATTGGCATTTACCTTCACTATGTTCTTGGATTAGTATGATGGATGGTTAGATTTTATGATAGATGTTTTATCATTATGGATGTATGGATGTATCATGTATGGTGAATAGTTTCATATATTTTTACTGTACTTTGTATCATGGATTTGAGGATGTTGTATCTTGATCTTTACATATGTATATTCTTTTAAGCCTTTCATACCCTGTGACATGTACAGTGGATGAATGAGCATTCCGAATTAATTTGCCAAGGAGCATTCGGAACAAATGTATATTATGGACATTGGAGTTTCTGATTATTCTTTTATATGTATGTGTTAGTTGTTAGACTTAGAATTAATTAAATTTAAACGTGACTCAACGTCTTGGGATCTTTAAAAAATGTAACTTGCAATGTATGTTTGTCGATGATTACATGTTATTGCTTCCGCTACTACTTGTTTGATGTGTATGTCATACTTTCTTACTTTAAAATAAAATAAAAATGTTTAGCAAACTTAGTGAAACTTTAGATTAATTCTTTTGGATCCCTTGGCGGGGCGTTACAAATTGGTTTCACTGAAAGTATTTCACCTAGAAGGTGGCAACAGAGTTGAGACAATACAAGGTTTATAACACTGCACATCATTGGAGGAGCTTCTGATAGAAGGTGAATGCTTTCAACTATTGGAGATAGCAAGTTGGATACAAATATAAAGACTAAGAAGGTTGAAGCTTGTCGCAGAGAAGATATTAGCCATGGAGCATTGCATTCAAACAATTCAGGTAATAATTATTTCTAGAAAACTATAAATTCTAATTCTTGTTCATTTCATTGCCAATGAATGTCGCTTTCCTATTTGGACATAAATGGCTAGATGATCGAAGAATAGTAATATATACAAAGGCAGTGGCTGATGGGGGTCGCTTTTAAGCTCTTCAACCTTTAACAATCTCTCTAGCTAGGGCCCTCTCTCAACAATGTCAGTTATGCTTGTATGGAAGATTTCTCTAGCATAAGTGGAGTCCAAGATGTCACTTATGCTTGTATGCAAGATTTCTCTAGCGTAAGTGGAGTCCAAGATGAGGATGTTGTGCATGAGCAACACCATCATGCTCCATGGGTTAGACATGTGGTGTCATGGAAGACAACATGGAACATTGCATTGATAGAGTGAGAGGTGGAGCTACAACTCAAGACATTCAAGGCTCAATCATGGGAAACTTTTCACTTTTTCCCCTATGAGTAGCTAGGGGAACAAGAGGAGCCCTTTTTTAGAGTTAATGTTCCAATAGTAGTCAATAATAATTGTTGCACATGTGGAAAACCTTGTTGAGTTGCTCACAACACAAGTTTAGTTTAAGATTGAGTCAAAGAGTTTTAGTTTGAACCAAGTTCTTATTGTAGATGTGTTCAGTTAGGTGTCCATAAGTTTTAGTTAGTTGTAAGTTTGTGTGTGTTGTCAACCATGAAGTAGGTTGTTTTCAATCTAATTAGAAATCATTTAAGAATGTTGTTGGGTCAAGCTATTGTATAAATTTGCACCTATTATTCAATAAAATTAAGCTAGAAGTTCCTTCTTTCTCTGTTTTGTTTCTGTTGTTTTATTTTTCCAATACCCTTGAAGGTTAAGCAATAGATGTTAGGGATGATGGTGCAATCTTATGAGGCTTCCTTCGTTGAGTGTAAATAGTGGGGCAAGGAATGTCTAAGATGATGGGAATGATAGGTGGAGGACACATCTTAGGTTTAGGCAACATCAATTCCTTTCCTTTATCCTTATGTGAAGAGGATGTAGAAACTGGAAGCACCATTGACGATTGTGAAATGTTAGGCGGTCTAGGAGGCTTTTCATAGGATACCTGCTTCTTCAGGGATGTTGGTAGAAAAGAAGCCAAGAAGCCAATGAAGGAGCACACTGAGCCTCACGAGGAGGAACAATGAAGGTGGCCATAATATGCAAGCTCATCTCCTTGACTTTGTATGTTTGATAAGAAATGAATGTGGCATCTCACCAGGGATGCAAGGGCCCAAAAACATTATTCTAGAAGTGATCTAGGGTGAAGTCTCCATGAGACACCAATGGATAGAAACCGATTTCTTGGACCATATGAATTATCCCTTCATGAGGAAACTTCAAATGCTTGTAAACCATTGAAGGGACATACCTATGGATGCCAACCAAGGGACACCCAATTTGATCCTTAAAAGGTTTTATTTAGGGATTATGAAAAAAGTGGTAAAAATGACTTTGGTCTCCACCTAAATGGTTAGGGTGGAAAAAGATACAAAAAGAGGTAGGGATATTATATCATGCATATAAAAACAACATCATGCAATCACTGTAGTTTCTATAGTTTAGTCTGCATACAAAGAGTGCCTCCTCTCTGATGATGCCATCATGGCTAGAGGGGTCCACCAAGACACCCTTGGCAATAATGCCATTGATGGAAGCTAGAACATAGAGAGGAGAAGGCTCTTTGATATTGGGTTCATCCAAAGGCTCGAAAGAGAGCTTTTTCAGGTGCCCTTCAAGGTTGTGGGGAGATAGGCGTGATGGTCACCACAATGTGATGTAACTATCACAATGCCTTTTAAAGTAGGTAGTGGTTCACGTTGAGTTCACCAAACTATGGAGGAGGAAATAATGGACCAATCTAGAGTTTGGTTAACGTATTAAATGATATACTATTCCCTTCTAACCACCTCAAGTAGTTCGCTAGAAGTATTAGGTGCGTTGGAGACTAAGTTATAGGTTTCTTTATGGTTGAGACGTTTTACAAAATGTGTCAATTAGATTGGTTTGTAACCAAATGATGGGATTGATTAGCTAAAAGCCAACTAAGTGATCATGTATTGATTAACACTTAAAGGTCTAGATGGAAAGATACATAAATATAGTTATGTGTCTCTATGTGAATTGAGTGCATGTATGAAGTGATATGAATATTTAAGTTACACAAATCAAAAGAAGAGATTGAAAGGACAAAATCTTGAAGTTGTCAAGGTCACTACCTTGGATAATCACATGACCCAAAGGACTATAATGTGATTGCAAGATGATAATATGATGTGTTGGCATCTTGTACATGTACTGTGCAAGGGTGACATAATAAATCTAGAAAATGTAGAAAGTGATAAACTAAAGAAAACATGAATGATGGAATGAAAATAAAATATATAAAGAGACTGTTTCGTGTATTTAAAAGAAATAAAGATTATGGATTTTAATATTTAGTGATATTAAAATGAGAGAGAGAGAGAGAGAGAGAGAGAGAGAGAGAGAGAGAGAGAGAGAGAGAGATTAATAATGCATGCAAAGTGAAGTTTCCCATGCCTTGAATGCAATCTAAAAACCTATGCAATCTCAAAGAAGAGAAATGTTTGGGACCATTCGAGAGGCTTGTCTCAATCAAACCCCCATTTTGGTTTCTTCATCTCCATAGATGACTAAATAGACACGATCAAAATGGTGATAGATTATCAAATATGCAAGTGAATAATGGTAATAATGCAAAGTAGAAATGAGATGGAGAAAATTGATAGTACAAAGGATACAAGGAGAGGAAAACTCCCCACATGTAGAGGAAGAATTTGAATGTGGTGAATACAATAATGGATTGCAAGAGACTTTCAAGAAAGTGAACCTAAAAGATAGCTAGAAACTTGCAAGAAGATTCAAGAAGACCCAATGAGGGTTTGAAGTGGCTATTTTATGGACTTGGAATGATTTAAAATACAAAAGAATCATTTGGGAGTGATACAATAACATGTTAGCAAATTCATAATGCTCCAATAATTGCCTACACTTTTATAGATTTTCAAACGTGAGTACAATTCGCGTAAGTCTCCACAATGTAGACATTTTTTATGCCACTAGGGCTTCCTTGTGTAAAATTTTGGCTAAATAATGAGTTAGCAAGTAACATGGAAGAGTGATGGTGGCAGAATTGGATCTTAGGCTAAGGAGGGAAAATCACTAAGATGCCATATACATGAGGGTATAAATTTATGCTATTACAATTTCCAATGCAGTTATTAATTTGCTCATTTCGGGTCTTTCTTTAAAACAAACACCAAGAAACATCAACAACATTACTCTTTTGAGGCTAAGATATCCACATGTCAATTCTGTAGACTTCTGCTTCAACTGATAACTTGATAACCTCATCAACTTCAACTATTCCAATGTTTAAGCATACATATAACTTTGAGGCTATAAGATTTCCACAATCCATTAGTTTCCAACTAAATTTATGGGTATGATTGTATAAAGATTTTTCCATCAACGTTTCGAATCACTTTATGTGATCCATTATCAAGATGCAAGAGAGCCAAAGAGAAGAGAGATAGATTGGTCATATCTTGATGATGGATCACATAGAGTGATTTGAAATGTTGATGGAAGAATCTTTACACAATCATACCCATAAATTCTATTAAAAAACATATAACTTCTCTAAATGAGATAAATCTACAATATGATCTCACAAACACACAAAAGAGGGTCTCCAAAGGCCACACTCATTATTTCAAGCCTCCCCATGAGGGAGCTAGGTCCAAGCCAATTTTGATACCAAATGAAGAATTAAAATAATAGTCCTTGAAGATAATTACAACCTGAATGAAAAATATAACACAACTACAGGAAAAGACAATTTTACACAATTTTATAAATTTGATTTTATGTTCAACTCTTTTTTATTATTACATAAATTTTACATAAAATTGAGTAACTTCATAATAACTTTTATCACACAAACTTGTAACACAAAATTACATCTGTAGCACTGCAAAAATTTTACACATAATAAGCTAAACAGATGATCTACTATTAATACATTTGTGTTCGTCTATTAACATATATATTTTTATTTTTTGAAACTTTAAAAAAAAGATAAAAATATCTATGACAAAACTATTACGACTACTGAACTATCTATCCATTAGGAGTCTGTTCCTTCAACAATGACAACGGCTATAGGGGCACGAAAAACGTCAAAGTTACGTAAGACAAACACTTAGGCCCCGTTTGGTTGCTAGCATAGGAATAGAAAAATGGAATGGGAATGGAAATGAGGAATGAGAATAGAAATAGACAATTCCAATCATGTTTGGTGCACTTGGAATTCAACTGAGAATATGTTAATCTATTGTTTGGTTGTACAAAAATAGAATAGGAATAAGGTTAAGTTTTGTATTTTTAAAAACATTTTTCTTTAAAAAAAATTTAATTTTTTTTTTTAGTTAATTCATTTTCATTTTCATTTATTTAAACAAATAGATATAATTTTTAAAACTGTTATTAAAAAAAAATTTAACAAAAAAAATTTAAAAAGTTAAAGTTAAAAAAAAAAATTCAAAAAAAAAAAAAATCGAAAAAAAAAAAAAAAAAAAAACTGAAAAAAAAAACAAAAAAAAATAATAATAATAATAATTTTTTAATGGAAAATCGGAATGGGAATGGAAATGGCCTATTCCAATAACAAAATTTTTTTGGCATAGACATATGCTCATTTTAGGGACAAAATTGGAATATGTCTTCCTATTCCCAATTCCGATTGAGCTTACCAAACAGTGAATATAAAACATATTCTAATTTCGTTTTCCTATTCCACTCATATTCCAGCAACCAAACGGGACTTTAGATTTTTAACACATTTTCTACTTTTATAGCTGCTTCTGTATAGCTGCTTCTGTACAGTTTCCACACATTAAAGACTCTGTCTGCCATTAAAAACTCTAACTGATTAGATGTACCTATTTTAGACATACACAGGCTTTTGTCTTTTCAGTACCTCCACGACATGCCAGAGACTACGAAAGTTATCATCTCACTGTTCCGTTCTACTTGCTGTTTCTCAACATCTTCCACACGCTACAGACTTTGTTTGCCACTGAAAATTTCAGGAATGCAGACGACAAGGCTAATGGGTCCCGAAATGTTCACACAGAAATGCTGATTTGGATTGGATATAGTATTTGTTGAAATTAGAGTCTAAAAGTAAAAGTAAATAGTAACGTTCACATTGCATTTGTAAACATAATCCAAATCCAACGAAAATCTTTGAGGAAGACCAAATTTCAGGGAATTTGTGGACTGAATTAACTGAACTTTATGGTCTGTGCATTAGCAACATCTCCGTGACTAACAATATTCCTTGTTCTTTACATGTTACATGTTATTTCATGCCTTGATACAGGGGTAATCTTGCTATACTAAACTTGGGGAATTTAACTACATTATTTATCTTGACTTATATGTCTTTGATTCTTAGGTTGGATTCCCACATACCTATCTAATATAGATCGTATCCATATCCTTATAATTATACTAGTGAGAATTGTATGATCTTTCGATGTACCTAATAATGTTCAATGATGAAATTAGAGTCTAAATTTTTTGTGTCACTTGCAAGTAAGCCACTTTACATATTAGTTTGCATTATAGGCTACTTGAAGTTATAAACCAATGTAAGTCGGTTGTGTGCTACATTAAATTAATAAAGTTCATTTGGTGATAAGTTTAAGGAGGTATAAATTATTTTAAGGGACCCAAGATAACTAATTCACACCCTCGCCTCCACCCCCAACATCTTGATCATTCTAATGACTTTATTATTGAGTCCAATTCTACTTAGGACCTCATAGAGGAAAGACCAATCCACCTTATCGTAAGCGTGTGAAATATCTAATTCCATAGCCATACCTGAGTTTTTACTCTTCTCCATTGAGTGAATTTAACTTCATGAGTAGTTATAGCAACATCAAGGATCTGCTTCCCCAAAAAAAATCCTTTTTTAGGAGGTCCAATGAAATTGTCAAGGTATGATTTAAGTAGGTTAACAAGAACCTTGGAAAAAACTTTATAGGCAATATTGCATAGACTGATTGGCCTAAAATTATAGAGGATTTTCGATCCACACACTCTGGGAACAAGCACTTTATATAAGTGTTATTTAATTTTCTTAGGAGTTTACCTATTCTAAAGAAGTCCTTGGTAGCTCTAGTCAAATCCATCTTTAGGAGGTCCCAAAAGTGTTGGAAGAAACCTATTCTTATTGCCAAATCCATCATGTCTTTTGGTTATAATATATTGATAAGAAACATATTCTCTTGAACTCGAGTACAAAATCAAATAGATAATCAAGGATAACTTTAGTGGCTAAAATTCACCATTTGACTAATCTCACTCATTGGGAACCCCAAATTTGGCTAATTCTTTTGCACTTTTGGGGTGTCCATGTTGCCTACACTTTACCAAAATTGGGTCTCATGTTTAGGCTAATCGCCAATATTAACACATAAGTATTTATATTTTAGTGATGACTTCACCAATGGAATCTATTTTTTCTATGTAGTAATTTAAATATATTTGCCTACAATTTTCAAGGCTTGTCTTAATTGATGGTCATATTCACAAATATTTGGTAAAAAAATAAGTTACACTATAGATTAAGTATGTAGATTTGACACATGTCTCTATTTTGAAGACTTTTCATGAAACTTTTTATCCTTTCTCACTTTGTCAAAAATAGGTTTCATTGGGGACATGTGTCTTTACTTTGAGAACTTTCTTTAAAACTTGGTATTGTTTATAAGTTTAGCTTGAAATATGGGTTAGACCATTGATTTAAGATCATCCAATAGGTAAAAATAATAGGAGTGCTTCCCCCAAACCACCATTCAATAATTTGAAGTGAAACTATAAGATAAAAGTTTGCCAGATTTAACCTTAAAGTTTTGATAATTAATTAGGCTCCATATAATAATAATAACATTATTTCTAGGTATGCATACTTTTTTCAATGATTTTCATCACTAATGAAAGATTCGCCACGATTTTATAGAATTTTCATATGATTGAAAAATAATCGCTAATAAAATTAAAAAATTTCCTACCTAAAAATAAAAATTCACCAATAGAAATTAATTTTGTTCCCTAAACAAATGTTTGATTCGCCAAAATTTTATACTTTTTTCTAAAAGGGAGTTTATTAAAGTTATCCTTATAGATAATATCTAGATTTCTAATTTTTTTCCTCTCCAATCATTTCACATACCATTAATTCTAATAATGAAGCCGATAGGCTTATTATTGTGAGACGTGCTTCCGGAAGCTTATGACACTTCGACGATGTTTGACGCCTGGAAAGAGAAAAATAGGGTCGGTAAAGGAAATAGCACCGATAGTTTCCTTCCTATTTATGCATACATATTGTGAACAGTCATTGTGGTGGATGCTCACGATTCCCTCGAGTACTAATTTGAATTTTTTAAGAAAACTTCAAATTTGTTCAATGGCATAATCATCGTACTATTTTTGAACTGTCAATGAAATGTCATTTACCGTTAGGTTTCTTCAAATGCATGAAAAGTTGGAAGTTTTTATTAGCAGATTTGGGAAATTTGGAAAAGTGATGGTCACTAATTTTTGCAGCTAGCGTTGATGTTTCCAGGGGCTCTTCTTTAACTAGTGCAAATTTTTGAAGGAGAGGATGCTTGAGCAAATATGATCTATCTAGAAAGGGTGTTTGTGCTCTTTTGATTATCCAATCATTCTCCAGTATCTCGCATTGAAAGCATTTGGCAATTTTTGGATATGGAGATTAGGCATCAACACATGTGGTGTATTGGGAAGGGATGTTGAGGAGAAAAAGGCAGCCAATAGTGGGGTTTCATATGCAATACTTAATATCATAAATATCACAAACACGGGGTTCTCAGTGGAGATGGTCCTGAAGGATCATGTATGGGTAATGTTGAGATATTTTCAAGGGAAAAGTCCATGTGGGAAGTAGAGAAAATGAATTTGACTAGAAAAAAGGGGAGTTGTAAGTAAAGATTCTAGTTTAGAAGTTGCCCTCCAACAATAAAAAGGGAGCTACAAATGGAGATTGACATTATATGAAGCATAAATTTGGGCATACATAGCAGAGCAGTGACAAAAATTCTGCAGTTCTTTTCTTCTTTCTTTTTGGCCTTTGTAGTCTGTTCAAGTTTCAATCTTAGAACATTGTACCATCAAGCTTACTCATATTGGAAAAGAGCTCCATGCCTTTGTGGGTTGTATTTTTGTTAAATAGTGCAATGTAAGCAGCAAAAAGTAGGGTAAATATAGCGGATCGGTCGAGAAAATTTTATTTGAAATAGGAGCAACTATATGAAAATGACTAAAATATTATTAGAATAAATTTAATATTGGTTTTCAACGAGATGTACTTAGAATGTTCAGTTCAATTTCACATTTCTTATACTTTTGACATGCAAGGTTCTACTTCTATGTATTTTATAATTTATTTTTAATTTTGATGCTATTATATTCAACATGTGAATAATTAAATAATCTATTATAATAAATAATCTCTTTTAAATTGCCAATCTTTAAATGTCTTATGATAAGAGATCCATATCCAAATTGCATTGGCCTCAATGAAAAGGATTAAATAGTGATATTTATTTCAGAATACATGTCTTTTCTTTGACTTTATTGTCCATTCAAGTTTCACTCAAAATAATATTGCATTGCTATTTTGATAATGCAAAAATTATATTTATTTAATGGAATGTTTTTTTAAATGGATTATACAAGATGGAGCTAGAAAATACTATATAAAAGATTGTAGATAGATTACTACAATAGTAGCTAGCAATATTAAAATTATTATTCAAGAGAATAGGGGGGCGAGGGAGAGTAAGTAAGATGAATAATATAAAGTTAAAAGAGGGGTAGAGAGGTGAAAATATTGATAGTAATAAAAATAGATAGGGAAACAAAGGGAGAGATCATGTATAGATACATGGATTAAAATTGAATATCAAACCAGACGATATATATGAAGAGATAGACAAAGAGGAGGTTAGTAGGAAAGAGAGAAATAGGAAGAGCAAATGAGATAGATAAAAAGAGAGAATGATCAAGATATATGAAGTGATAGACAAGATAGTGGATAGATAGATAGAGCACATACATAGCATAATTAAAAGGACAGGTTGTCCATTTCATACAAGGAATGATAGAGATAGGGAGATATAGATCAAGATAAGGAGAGAGAGGTAGAGAGAGCTAGAGGAGACTAAATGAAAAATAGCAAGAGGGAAGAGAGATAGAGTGTTATATATATATATATATATATATATATATATATATATAGAGAGAGAGAGAGAGAGAGAGAGAGAGAGAGAGAGAGAGAGAGAGAGATGTGTCAGTGATAATGATGTAAATGCAAAGAGAGGGAGAGTTTTTGAGTACTATTTTTCAATTGTGTGATTGATTTCATTACCAAGAAGATTTAAAACATGTCAAATATTCCCTTATTGATGAAATAAGCCTTATAGGTCCAAGCATTCTCCTTAGAATTGATAGTCATTTATGATAGGCCTATCCTCATCAACATGTCTACTTTGGTGGAGTATCAATTATATTTTCGGTGACCTATTACAATTACCTCTTGTTATGAAAAATCAATTTACATGTCACATTCAAATGCCAAGTTATTGTGGGAACAACTATAAAAGTTGTTACATTTCAAACATTTTTTTGTGAACTACTACATAACATAAAAGATGCAAACGCAACACAACATGATTGGGGGCATATATCTACTGACTCATACAATGAGAGATAGGAAGAGAAAGAGTGGTGGAGACATGATAGTAAATAAGATGGATTTGTGTCTGTAAGACTCCAATTTTGGTTGATATTCTATAAATTCTAATTCTAAATTGCAAAATTATGATATATATAAAAGTGCTCTTAAGAAAAAAAGTTAATTATAAAATATTTATTTAAATTTAAACATACTCATTTTTTTTAACAAATAGTAAATTTGTAGGAATTCATTATTTTGTATAACATGAATGTATTTTATAAATAAAAAATACTTTAAATTAATTTATATTTTGAATTACTAAATTTTGAAAGTGTTTTTGTTTTGAAATATTTGTTTTCCTATAATTAACTTAAATGTTATTCAATGCAATCTTCAACCAACCCTAGAACCATTCTTAACCTTTGTGCTTGATGAAGCTACCATTATGCTTAGTGGAAGAAGATGAACTTTTCTGCAACTTAGCTTCAACAAAAAAATAATCCTGAATCGCTCAAGGGCTCTGAATAACTTTGTAAACTGAAATTTGTGGTGAATAATAAACCTTTGATTTCACCTTTTATGACTTTTTTTTTGTCTTTAAGTCACCATAAATTCATTGTACAAAAATAGTTGTCATAGCTTGTTTAGTTCTTCAATCTTGCTTGATATGAACTAATCAAAGAGAAGCTCAACTAAAACTAACTTTTCTTCGTTAAGACCATTCAATCCAACTTAGATTGGTTAAACCTGAGTAGCTTGGTTATAACTAAGGTTCAACTCAAATAATCCATGACTTATCCCAATGCATCTAATATAAAGATTTCAAATTTCTTACATATATGGAACTGATGTATGATAGCTTGTATGCCTAGTTCCAATGGTCTCCTTGAATGCTTTATCTAGAGATGGTTATGCCATCCAACTCATCATTCTGGATACCAGATTCTTCATTACCATGACTTGAGCTTTTAGGAGTCTTCCTTACCCATTGTTGATTGATTTAAGTTTTGACTTTAGAAATCTTTGCCTTTCCTTTCTCAAAGCCAGTATTTATTGTAGCTCTATTCATAGAGTTCTTGCTTAAATGACCAAGTTGTTTACACACATAACATCTCTTGGTAGGGTTTCTTTTCCTGAAGTGAGTCCTTACATTGTTTGCTCCAATGTGTCCATACTCACCACATAGATAACATATGTACCATGTGTTGTAATCCCAACCAAAGATTTCTTTAGCAAGATGTTTGGTAGGATTCCATTTCTTGGTTCTTAACTCTAAATAGTTATGACCTTGTTTGTTAGATGTGAAGTGTTTTCCTTCACACAAGTAGTTTTCTCTATGCATTCACTTTCTCTGTGTCTGATCTTGTTACAAATATGTCATTTAATATTTAAATTTGACTTTCCATTGCTCCAAATTTGTTTTATGTATGCCCTAACTTTCCACAATGATTACATGTAGGACTTTTATTTTTTAAAGCTCCTTGCTATGATGACTCTCCTTGTTCAGTGTAACCCAATCATGTTTTCCCTTTGTGTCTTTTTTGAGATAGTTAAGCTAATTGATTCATGCTTTCTTGAGATCTCATAATACATTTGTTGGTTTGTTTTTCTTCTCTAAGATCATTCTTAAGTCTATCTTTTTCTGTCCTTAAATTGATGACTTCTTGATTTGCACGATTCAACTGATTTATCATATCTGCTTGGTGTAGTGAAAGCTAGTGGATTTTATTGTCCTTTTCTTCTAGTCTAGTGTTGAGTAATATTTTCTCTTTATTTGCCATCTGTTTGTCATTTTCAGCTTTATTCTTTTGTTCCATAACTTCATGTATCCTGATGAAATGAATCTCCTGTTCTCCTATCATTTTTTTGACTTCTTCTTGTAGAATGAGGTTCCTTCCTAGTAGGTCTTCTATAGTTGCATCTAGGTAAGTGCACAAAGTTGTGGTGCCAAAAGGAGGGTATAAGTGGACACCTTTTTCCTGAAATCTACAAATTTTGAACTTCAACAAGAATTTGAAGATAGTTACGCTCAAAATTTTAATATATGAAAAAAACAAAAGTTGTAGTCCTTTGAATTTAGTTTCTAAACTACTAATTTTTTTTCAAAATGGTTTAGTTTTAGGTCCTCAAAAAAGGGGGCCACAAAAAGTGGTACTATTTATTCCAAAAAAACATAACACAGTACAAAGTGTGGCCCCCCTAAAATTTTAACTTTTTTTTTTTTTTTAATTCTTTAATCGCTCTGGTCAAAAGTTACTGAACACTATGTAGTTTATCCCAAATTTTTCGGGTAATTTTATAATGTGTATTTTTTTTAATGAATTTTTTAACTAGATGCATCCCAAAAACATGAAATATCTGTGTGCTCCCCCTAGAAATAATTGAAAACTAATCTAAAATCAAATTTATTTTTTAACAAAGTGTGTAGAATGGAGTCTAGTTTCTAAAAAACTAAGCTATTGCCAAATTCGATGAACGAGCTAAAATCTATAGCCCAATTAGTACATGGTGGTTTTTGACAAAAAATGAACATACATTCAAAAGAAATTATAGATGAAAGGTTTGAAATAGTTAAAATTAAAAATAAATTATATGGTTAGATAGCTAACACAGAAACCTATAATGTTATGTAACCTGATCTTATTGATACCCAACCATGACGAATCTTGAAGGGGAGCACATAAGAAAAAACAATCATTTTTGGTATGTTTACTGGAAAACACATCTCAGACCTGTTCATAAACTCCAAACCTTTGGGTTGGATCTCCAAGGAAAAACCAAGCCTTAGGCTTGGGTTTAAATAAGCTTTCAATAGCATGTGCGCCCTATAGTGCTCACATGCTATAGTGTGCACGCACTATCTAAAACATAATTTCTTAGTAGCACATGCGCGCTATAGTGCGTACGCACTATTAAGACCTAAATTGCATAAGAGAACTAGGTTGGGGGGGGATAAGGGAATGGCCATGTGTGTGTGTGAGGGAGATAGAGAGAACGTAGGGGATGGGAGAGGGGAGAGAGAAAGTGAGAAAGAGTAGGGGTGGAAAAGAGAGTATAGGATGGGAGAGAGAGTAGGGGTGGCAGAGAGAGTACAAGATGCGAGAGAGAGGAAGTGTGAGAGAGAGTAGGGGTGGAAAAGAGAGAGTGTGGGATGGGGGAAAGAGATTGAAAGTAGGGGATGGGAGAGAGAGGAAGTGTGAGAGAGAGTATAGGTTGGGAGAGAGAGATTAAGAGTAGGGGATGGGGGAGAGAGAGATTAGGCGATGGGAGACGGAGTGGGAGAGGAAGAGTGAGAGAGAGGAGGATGGGAGTGCATGTGTGTGAAAGAGAGAGAGTATGGAATGGGAGAGGGGAAAGAAAAAGTAGCTCGAGAGAGAGTAGGGGATGGAAGAGAGAGTAGGTGATGGGAGAGGGAGTGGGAGAGGGAGAGAAAGGGAGGATAGAAATGTGTGTAAGAGAGAAAGAGAGAGAGAGTAGGGGATATGAGAGAGTGTGAAAATGTGTGTGTGTGTGTGTGTGTGTGTGTGTGTGTGAGAGAGAGAGAGAGAGAGAGAGAGAGAGTAGGCAGTGGGAGAGGGAGTGGGCGAGGGAGAGCGAGTGAGAGAAAAAGTAGGGGATGGAAGAGGAGAGAGGGGGGATGGGTGTGTGTGTGTGTGTGTGAAAGAGAGAGAGAGTAGAGAATGAGAGAAGGGAGAGAGAGATAGAGAGAGTAGGCAATGGCAGAGGGATGGGAGGGAGAGAGAGAGAGAGAGAGAGAGTAGGTGGTGGGAGAGGGAGTGTGAGGGAGAGAGAGGTGGAATGGAAGCGTGTAAGAGAGATAGAGTAGGGGATGAGAGAGAGTAGGTAGTGGGATAGGGACTGCGAGAGAGAGAGGGGGGGGGAATGGGAATGTGTATTTATTTATAAGAGAGATAGAGTAAGGGATGGGAAAGAGTGTGAGAGTTTGAGAGAAAGTAGGAGGTGGCAAAGAGAGCTTGTACGGGATGGGGGAGGAGAGAGAGAGAGAGAGAGAGAGAGAGAGAGAGAGAGAGAGAGAGAGAGAGAGAGAGAGAGAGAGAGTAGGGGATGGGAGAGAGTGTGAGAGAGAGTAGGGGATGGAAGAGAGAGAGTGAGAGTAGGGGATGGGAGAGAGAAAGTAGAGAGGGAGAGCGAGTACTTGAGAGAGAGAGAGAGATAGTAGGCAGTGCAAGAGGAGTGGGAGAGGGAGAGAGGGTGGGGATGGGAGTGTGTGACAAATCTAGAGAGTAGGGAATGGGAGAGGAGAGAGAGAGGGAGGATGGGAGTGTGCATGTAAGAGAGACAGAGTAGGGGATGGGAGAGTGTGTGAGAGTGTGAGAGAGAGTAGGTGGTGGCAAAGAGAGCTCGTACAGAATGGGAGAGAGAGACAGAGAGAGAGAGTGTGAGAGAGAGTAGGGGATGGGAGAGAGAGAATGATAGTAAGGGATGGGAGAGAGAGAATGATAGTAAGGGATGGGAGAGAGAGAGAGTAGAAAGGAAGAAAGAGAACTTAAGAGAGAGAGAGAGAGAGAGAGATAGTGGGCAGTAGGAGAGGGAGTGTGAGAGGGAGAGGGAGAGAGATAGGGGGGATGGGAGTGTGTGTGAAAAATGTAGAGAGTAGGGGATGGGAGAGAAGAAGAGTGGGGGGATAAGAGTGTGTGTATCTCTAAAAGAGAGAGAGTAGGGGATGGGAGAGAGTGTGAGAGTAGGGGGTGGCAGAGAGAGAGAGTACGATGATGGAGGAGAGAAAGTAGGCGGTGGGAGAGGGAAAGAGAGAGGGGGGATGGGAGTGTGTGTGTGAGAGAGAGAGAGAGACAAAGTAGGGGATGGGAGAGAGTGTGAGTGCAAGAGAGTAGGGGATGGGAGAGGAGAGAGAGAGCAAGGGATGGGGGAGAGAAAGTAGGTGGTGGGAGAGGGAGAGAGAGGGGGGATGGGAGTGTGTGTGTGTGAGAGAGACAGAGTAGGGGATGGAAGAGAGTGTGAGTGTGAGAGAGTAGGGGATGGGAGAGGAGAGAGAGAGCAAAGGATGGGGGAGAGGAAGTAGGCGGTGGGAGAGGGAGAGAGAGAGGGGGGATGGGAGTGTGTGTGAGAGAGAGACAGAGTAGGGGATGGAAGAGAGTGTGAGTGTGAGAGAGTAGGGGATGGGAGAGGAGAGAGAGAGCAAGGGATGGGGGAGAGAAAGTTGGCAGTGGGAGAGGGAGAGAGAGAGGGGGAATGGGAGTGTGTGTGTAAGAGAGATAGAGTAGGGAATGGGAGAGAGTGTGAGAGTGAGTAGGTGGTGGTAGAGAGAGAGAGAGTAGAGAGGGAGAGAGAGATAGTAGGCAGTAGGAGACGGAGAGGGAGAGGGAGAGAGATAGGGGAATGGGAATGTGTGTAAGAAAGACAAAGTAGGGGATGGGAGAGGACAGAGAGAGTAGGCGGTAGGAGAGGGAGAGGGAGAGAGATAAGGGGGATAAGAGTGTGTGTGAGAGATCTAAAGAGTTGGGGATGGGAGAGGAGAGAGGGTGAGAGAGGTAGAGAGAGTAGGTGGTGGGAGAGGGAGAGTGAGAGAGAGTAAAGGATGGGAGAGGGGAGAGAGTAGGAAGAGAGAGAGGGAGGGGATGGGAGAGAGAGTAGGGAGGATGGGGAGTGATGTGATTTCACATAGTGCGTACACACTTTATAGTGCGTACCTGCTATAGTGCATATGCACTATCTCAAATCACCTAAAAATGGTAAAAAACCAACATTGGGGCCCATTTCATCCATTTCTTGCTTTTGGTCTGTTATGCATTCTGTTATTCTGACAGAAATCACGGGTTTCAACATAGCAAACACTATTTCAACACTTTTGGAAGTTAGCAAACACCAAATTCAATCATTGGATACATGATTTGAAGACTTTTTGAATATTCCTTGTATAGAAAAGGTTAGTGCAATCCATTTTAAATATTGTTTGTCAATATATAGACACAAATTTGATTATAATTTGACATGTTATTTAATATATAGTGAATTCATTGAAAATTGTATGTTTGAATGAAATGTTATTTCAAAATGGTTAGAAATTTGACAAGTCGTTTGATATATATTGTGTATTCATTCAAATAATTATAATTTTTATATGTAATTGAATAATTTGTAATTTACACATTTTAAGTAATTTGGATGTTTGAATAATTTGACATGTAGAAATCATCATCACGCCAAGGAAGAAACCAAAGATTAAAACAAATAAAGATAGGGAAAGAGATTTGGCTATTAAAAGAGATAAAATGAAATTACTATGTGAAAAAAGAAAATTACAAAGCAATAATGAAGAATTGACTTTCGAAGAGGATCAAGAACCACCTATACAAAGAAACAAAGAGGAAGAATTAGAAAGACAAAGAGAATGAATGAGATTGTTACGCTCAAGAAGACAATTGAATTGTGAAGCTACACCATCCTCCAATGTTGGAGTCATATCGTCCACTACACCATCTTCCAATGTTGAAGGCATATCATCCTCTCATGTAGAAGAGACACTAATTTGTAGATTCGACAATATACACACTCCATCATGTCATGTTGAAAGCACAACATCAACACATCAAGTAGGTGATATTCTATCTTTTACATCTTATTGCCAAGGCACATCATCTTCGGTTCAAGGTACGCAATACACTCAACCTTATATTGATGCTCAAAATGTTGAGAGAATTGAAGAGATTAGAACACCTTCTAGAATTCATTTTAGAAGACCAAAATATTTGATTGATATTGATATTAACATTTTGAAATCAATGCCTAACAATATTAGCAAGCGTACTTGTCAAAGAAAAGTTAATAGTATGTGGAGATTATTTTTTGAAGAATTAAATATTACAGGTCAATGCCAATTATTTGTTGAAATGATGAGAAATTTGAAATTTAGGCCTATAATGAAGATTCTTGGGCTAAGAATGATGGACGATCCAAATGAAAGAAATCTTGTAAAGAATCTAATGAGTGCTTATAACAATGGGTTCTAAATCACGAACCAAAGATAGTAATATCACAAGACGAGTACTCACATCGACAATAGTAAGTAGCCAAATGAAGAAAGCTCGACTCATGAGAAAGACAAGAAAAACATTAAAAATTGGTAGAGGTACCCTAAGGAGAACCATGCTAAGGCATGAGAGATTAGAAGATCCAACAAAAAATAAGTTATGGACATTTAGCGGTAGACTACTGCGAAAGGATAAAGAAATTAGTAAAGCCTTGAAATTATTGATCGAAGATTTTTGAAAAAATAATACATGTGTTTCTCCTAATCAAAGAGATGTTGTAAGGAGGATTGGTAGCCGAAATCGCGAGCCACATGCGAAACATTTTTTGGACTCAACTCAGACACAATTTTTTGCAAAATTTATTAGTATGTATCCTCAAATTCGAATAAATCAAAGATTTTTTGAGATGGGTAAACCTTTTTATGTGAAGATAAATCACACACGCACAACTTGTTGTTGGAGGATACATATTGAATTTTCTAACCATTTTGATGTTTTTAGGCATATATGCGTAGTTTTGCATTCTCTGTTTGTTTTACAGGATTGTGACATAAAAGAGCCACCAAGATATTCAAGGGAATTCATATCCAACATTTTATGTGACATAGGGGACAGCCAACAATTTTACAAGACATCATGCTTGGATGGTACATGCTTATTTTGTGGTTCTTTGCAACTTTTATCAACTTGTCAACATATGGATAGTACGCATGCAATTGGAAATGAAATAGTAGATTACGAAAAATTCAAGACAGTGACATATGCTCTAAAAGATGGGAAACATGGTAAAAGATGTGATCTAGTCATTTAAAAGATTCCAGTGTATGAGTTCATGAAGATTTTTCATGAAAAGATTATTTACGAGTATGCAAGGCATACCCATAGAGCTTGATGGTTGGATTTCCAATTCAAGTTGTGCAAGGATACGTTTCCATTGGATACCATTGTTTTAGTTGTAGATTTTGCAGAGAACTACACACTACAACCACAAAATGAGGTGCAAGAAAAGTATTATACATCTCAACAGGTTTCCATATGTGTTCACATAACATTCATGCATTCACCTACAAGTACAGAGGATGATAGGAAGATTTTGAGGGAGTACCATTTTTACATCAGCAATGATCGATCACATTCTACGGAGTTTGTACATAGTTTTTTTCAACTATTTTATGGAGATTTGGCTAACAGGGGCATATCATATCATTAGCACATTATTTGGTCAAACAATTGTGCATCTCAATTCAAGAATGCACTGATGTTCTATTGGTTGAGCAGGATGCACAAGTTGTGTAGAATTCAATATATGTAGAATTTCATAGAGGTTGGTCATGGTAAGGGAGAGCATGATGGTGCAGGGGCATGCATTAAAAGATCCTTGGCTCATGAAGAACTAAAGTACAAAGATGGAGCAATATTGATAGATGCAAAATCCATCGTCCAATGGTGTAACGCTACAATGGGTCTAGGTAAGGAAGGTGAGTCTACAGTTCGTAGATTTTTTTGGTTGATAGATAATACTAACATTGCACTATATCAGGATTGTTGCACACTAACAGGATCTAGTAAGTTACACTCTTTTAGAAGCTCTGATGCAGGTTCATGGAGTATCCACACACGAAAAAATGGCATGCTATTGTCCATCATGTGCAGAGGAAAATTGGGATGAATGTGAGTCAACTGAATGGGTGGACTAATGGGATATACGGGTGTTAAACCCAATCGACACCTATCATCCCCCACAAGCATTGGAAATGGTAGAGATGGATTCATTTATTGACTTTGACCACTTGTCAGATCTAGTGCAACCTAGTAATATATATATCTTTGTAATTTCAATATGTAACTTTATAACTTTTACCCAAGTATTTTCTGAATTAATGACCGCATTTTGTACATTTGTCACTGCAGGCCATGTTTTTGCTGTTATTGCACTTGAAGAGAATGAAGAAGGGACAAATTATTATTTTTGTCGTTGTGTTGAAGCCAAACAAAAATTGAATCACTCAGTTATAGATGGTGAAGGTTTAGAGTACCATGTCAGTGTGGTGGTTGTAACAGGCACACGGCTTAGACGATATCCTATGAAGAATCCTAACTTGTGGTTATTCGAGGATTGACAAAGAGAGAGGAAGATTCTTCATTATTCAAACCTTGTTGTCGCATCAAATGTCCACTTGATAAAATATTGTGGAAAACCACATAATAAGATTCTTTGAAAAGTTCACGAGTCAGCCATGAGGCAATACTTGAGACATTAAAATGTCGAGCAAATCTAGTTGGCTCATTAGATTGAATAGGGAGAGAGGGAGAGAGATAAAAAGTGATCAATTGGACCCAAATACAATGATACGACCTCTTCCCCAAGACTATCACATGACTAAGGTAGACTGTATTGTTATGATGTGTAAGTGATGAGATTTAGTTTTTATTTGTTTAGAATCTAGATACATTATTTGAATTTATATTAGATTCTCTAATAGGACCCTTTTTTTAATCTTATCTTATATTTTTTACTGTGCTAATTCTTCATTTGTAGGTCACCAAAGAAGA
Organism: Cupressus sempervirens; assembly: GCA_028749045.1. Lineage (NCBI taxonomy): Eukaryota > Viridiplantae > Streptophyta > Pinopsida > Cupressales > Cupressaceae > Cupressus > Cupressus sempervirens. The sequence continues at coordinate 340,936,246 of CM053785.1, forward strand.
GGGCTAATAAAATTGACGCACAAGTGATAAAGGGTGAGATGCCAAAATCATCTGTGAAATGGTATTATCAATTCACATCCTCAATATTTATTAGTGTCCTTTGTTCAAGTACCATTGTATGCTAATCATCTTACGCCTAGAATTGCAGAGGATCACAATCATCAAAAAGTAAGAAGGAAAATAGGTCTGGATTTGATGATAATGGGGCAGTGACAGATATAGTTCTCTCTAAGGATTCCAATTTGTTGGAATTTGACTCATTATTATCATAAAGTTGGCATGTTGGAAAGGGTTAATAGTTGATTATGTATATTCATCCCATGTGTGTTCCATGAGGTTAATACTATTGTAACATGATCAGTTTGTTCAAGTGACATATGATGAGGTTGTTTGTACAACGTAATGATTGAGTTGAAGTGATTTATAAGTAATGGTTGTTTGTACACTATAGTTTTTAGCATAGACTTCCTAGAATAATTTTTTTACTATGCTTTGAATGAAAAATAGAAATTTCAATCTGCATATAATATGATCCTCTAGTTTTGTTATAGCATGTGCATACATTATCCCTCAATATCAAACACGGAAGGCTATTATCTACTATATTTAGAATTTCTCTGGCAGTTCATACACATGTTAATAATAACTTATTTCCAAATCCAATTGAATTCAACCCGCAATATGGTTAAATTATGTCAATACTAAGGTTTGTAGCATTAATTGGTCACATTCCTAATATTGACACACAACTGAACTGGGACCAACTATTCCTCACAGGTTTACACCAGCAAACATATTTTAATGGAGATGTATATTAGAAGATTCAACACAATGGTGATGCATTTGGGTCATAGCTTTCATGAAGAGTTTGACATAGTTTAAAATAGTTATAAGTACATACTTCTAGGAAGTCACATTCTAATGACTTGAAACAGATTTACAATGCTCAAAACTTCCATTTGTTTAAAGTAGAGCACAATCATATAGAACTAGATTCCAATCAATTACTAGAGATGTCATTCAATTCAGGATAGTCACCTCATAGTCATCTATCTTTTAAGAAAATCATCACTACTTACATGTGATGCTCTGTATGGCCTATTGTGTGGTGACCATTCCAAATATAAATTGTTCACCATTTCATATGAAACTAAACTATCATTGGAACCTAGATGAATTCTTGTCATTCACAACTTATCTTGACTCTTATATTGTGCTCTAAAAATTAATAGCTTTGGTTTCACTTTTTTTGTTTTCCCCTTATAAAAATCAACATTTATCCTTTAGTCTCTAAAATTAGTTAAACATAAGGATATGAACCTCTATGTGCTCTAACTTCTTGACCCTGTTCTTAATCTTCCTTTCACCTTGATCATTTAATTGACACTTAATTGATGTGTTCCCTACCCTTCCTGTAAAAATCCATGTTCCTCTACCTAAACAAAATCTTCCTCCAACTCTATAGCCTCCTCTTTGATAAGAAAAAAAGGTTCATTACCCTTGTCATTTCTTCCTTGTCCTATTCCTATATTATTAGTTTTTCTTCCCCTTCCTCTGTTTGCATTTCCTCTACCACCTTCTTGTCTCTCTTTCTTCCTATTGACCATATCTTATGCACTTATAGCCAATTGGAAACTATCTCTAAGCATCTTAGGAAAAATCAAGGTAATCCCATTTTGCAAGTTTTATATGAGCCCATTAAGATACCTTGCAACATTTTCATCTTTATGCTCTAATCCACCTCTTATGCTCAACTTGTGAAATTCCTCTAAGTAGGTCATCAAACCAATCTCCTTTTCTTTCAAGTTATTCCTTATCCTCTATTTTTGGATTGTATTATTTGATGGAAGAGGCACATCCTTCAAAATTTGGTCATGTTTGTTCCACCCTTACAAAATCTCTTTTCCATTACACTACTCCTCCATGTCAATGTTGTCGCTCTTAGCTATGTTTTGTATAGCTTTACCTTATTTTACTTCACTTATATCTCCATAATTATAATAGTTCTCTTGGGAATCTATCAACCCCAAAAACTCTTCACTATCTATCTTGCCATGATAGATATGGAAATCAATTAATGTCTTTCTTCTACCAAATTAAAATATCTTCAACAACCTTATCATCCTTCTTTCTTCAAGATCGAAGTCCCCTCCATCCTCTCCATGAGGATTCTCAAGTGCTTAAGCATCACTTTCTTGTTCTTCATGCACATCCCTCGTAGGAATCCTTTCCAAAGCTTCTAAGATTTCCAAGATGGTTGCATTTTACTTTCTTACTTGTCTCAGTTCTCTTTACCTTATTGCATCTTAGTCTCTTTGTTTCCTCAACTCTCTATCCATTATTTTAGTATCTTATATCAGCTCTTGTATCTCCTTCTATATTTTTTTTTGGAGGCATCTTCTCAATATAACAATCTACAACACAAGTAACTAATGTTGTACCCCTCAATAGATCTACTAGATTTGATACCAATGATTTGAGGAGTCAAACTAGATCCCCAAGAAGCAATAAACATTCAGCAAATGACTTGTTTCAAGAATAGATTCAAACCATTAAACTAAATACCTACCCTTCTCCACAAGGGTCCCTCCAAATGTTCAAATTGGGTTACCAAATTTATTGGCTTGTCCCAACTCTTTCTAAGGTCTTCAAATATCTCAATTAGGTTGTTCCAATAGTCTAAATGCATATCTTTAATAGGTTTATTCAAAACCCCTTACTTGGACATTATCTAGGCTTGATCTTAGTATCGCTATGAATCAAGTAATTCCTTATTTTCACCAATTTCTCCCAAACCCCATACAAGTAAATTATAGTTACAAATACTACTATTGGAGTATGAAAACATATAGCAATCTCATTTGTAGTTCCTTTGGACCAACTATTTGATCCAACACTATGGATTCAACAAAATAGGCTTAATCACCCTTCACTTACAAAGAAACTCTCAATATTTCTAACCCAAGGCCCTATACGGGCTATGGTAATATTCTATCATGATCTAAAACAACATATTTTCACACCCATCTACCTAGCCATGGTCATTCAATAGGCTAACTACCAAACCCTCAGTCTTGTGCCTTCAAAACTAGGGCTTTCTCAAAGTGCCTTCTCCAACCACTTCCAAATTCAAACAAAGGTTACTTCGCCTTTCCTTGAACATACATGACATATTATAAAGGAAAATATCACCTACAAACCAACAATTTCCATTTTGAAGAAAGAAAGCATTTCCCCTTTATCTCTAGTCATCTTAGTTTCTTGCACCAAAATCATATCTATTTATGCTACCAAACCACATTCCGCAAAATATCCTTCTTATGAGGAGCATTCAATCCTCTAATATTCTATGATATGATATTCCTTTATAACTTTTGTTACAACTCTCCTAGATGGTGAACTATCTCCCATTTACTATATCAACTTTACTTGCCAATTCTCTTATTTCTTTATTATTCTTCCTACCCAAACAATAGTTCTTACCTTCCATATTAGGTTTTTACTTTCTCTTAGTAACCATGTTAGAAAAAGGGCTAGTAGTCGAGAACTTCTTCTTCCTACTATTGACTTCTACCCATTGGCTTTGAGCTTTGTTGGTGCAGGAGCACCTAGGAAATATGCCAAGTTTCCTAAATCATTTTTGGCTTTTAGTGGTCTTGGCAAGACCATATCAATAAGGGCTATGTGATAAAGCCCCAAGTGTGTGAGTTGTGTTTGTAAATAGGTTTTTGTTGTGTTTGAGTTCCCAAGTTGCTTCTATGTTGGCAAAATTGCTTAAATTGCTTGTTAGAGCATAGAATGGTCAAACATTGACCAAGACCCCAGGAGGATGGGAAAGATGGAAAAAATGTTAAAAGTTTTAATTACATGGAAATAGGTTCATTTAACCATGTTTTAGGTCATGGAGCCATTAAATGCACAATAGTGCAAAAATTGCACTTGCAACATTAACAAAAAGTGCTAAAACTTTATAAGGGCTTCAAGAATCATTTGGAAACCTATGAGATCTATTTATTCATGTGGCTAAGAGGTATTTAAGACCAATCCAAGTCAGTTTGAGGGTTGGCACATGCTTTTGTACCAATTTTGGCATTGGAATGAAGAGCAAACTAAGCATTTTGATGACAGTTTTCTGATTTCACCCTTCATTCATACCTTTAATAGATTGATAGGGTTGATGTTTTCATGTGGTTTGACAGTGTATGGAATGTAGATGCTTTGGTGAAGATTAGGATTTTTTTTTATCAATTTCTTTACTAGTTTGAAAAATCTTTTTAAAGTTACCAATTCGCTGGTTTGTACAAAGCAATAATCAAAGAAACCTCTATAACTTGAATTACAATGGTGGAACCATGATGGCCTTTTGGAATCAAGTAATAGACTATATGAACAATGTAAATATGTATTTTGGTCTTGTTTTGCAAAGGTTTGTTTTTTTTTTTCTCGAAGAGGCCCTAGGCGAGTTTGCATACCCGGCTAGGCAATGAAATCAACAAATAAATGTTTGAAAGGAGCATAGAATGGGGTGTTAATGGTGCAGGTGCACCTTGAAACATAGGTCCCTCACCTTTTATTTTTGTTTTCTTGTGCTCCAAGAGAGCTCTTGTAAATAATAATAAGGGTCATTGGACCTAAGTGTGGTAGTTGGGGTGTAGGAAGTCAAAATGTCCTAGGTAGAGTGCAAAATGGCCTAAAAGGCAAGGTATACCTTACCATGGGGTAATGGGTAGCTTAAGTTATGAGTAACTAACTTAGGAAAGGGTCTCTAGCATGAAATTTCTAAGGGGTGACCTACTTGACAAGTTGGAAGTTTAAAAAGGCATGTAAGCAAGAAAAATTGCAAAAGTTGCTCTATTGCAATTTTGCAATTTTTGAAAAAAATGATGTCCTTTGTTAGAAATTGGAGTTTTTTCTTTAAAACATAAAGAGGCTGATGCAAAACATTATGAGGGGAGGAAAATACCTAGGAAGAAGTACAAATGACTTCCCAAACCCTAAAGTGAGGAAGAAGTTGTCATTTTGAAAAAAACAAGTGTTGTAGCATGCATTTTGAGAGCAAAAAGACTGGTTTTTTTCAGTTTTGAGGTTTTCCTTCATTTTTTTTTCGTGTTGTACCTGATATAATGTTAGATGGCATGATTTAGAACAATTTTTATTTAGGAAGTTTGGCTTGAAAGCATTTCGTTTGGTAGTTATAAAAATCTTTTGTTTTTAGGTAGTTTGTTGTCCAGTTTACAACACTTTGTAAAGAAAATGAGGTAACTCACTATCCCACCATAGGAATTGTATGGCCTTTTGGGGATAGTGAGTACACTCAATGTACTATATGCAGGAAAAAGTAGAGCCCTTCAAAATGCTGGCAAGCCAAAGCAAGCTCGGTTAGGGAAGAGTTGCATAAATAAGTATCTTACATTGCAAGATTGTGGATTTTGTTGCAAGCTGCTAAAGGAGGTTGGAAGACGAGTGAAATCAGATTATTTGGGTGAAAGGATAGTGCTCCACCAATCCATTTTGCCAACAAACAAGATAGGACAACAGGTTGTCCTTTGATTCCTTGTAGCTCTATTTTGGAACAATTTGGTGAAATCGGTAAAGAAGAAGGCTTCAGCAACCTATTTTGACATGATAAAGGAGTATATTGCAACGGTGTGAGACTCCTTCCATGATACTACAATTGGTTGGTAAGATTGGTCAAGAAGACCTAGTTTGATTGAAGGTTTTGAGTGATCTTCATTGAGAATGGCAGCCTGACACATAGCAAGAAGTGAAAACTTCTCAAGATAGTGAAGAAGGGTTTAGGATTGGGGGATATTTTCTTGAAAAAGATCCTATAAATCCATGTGGTGATCTTGGAGGACACCCTAAGTCTCAGAGGTAGACTGGAAACATGAATCAGTCATTGATTCATCCCTTCTCTCCCTATCAGTTGGGTGCAATACAAATTCATGGAAGGAAAGAGTGGTGAGTGAAGGAAATTAATTATATAAGATTAGTCATTTAGAGTCCATTTTAGTAGTGGAAGGAAAAACCCTCTATATTCCTATTCATACAAACAAGAAACCCTTGTAAATAGGCATATTTTTGGGAATCCCTTGTACGGATGGCCTGGGTGTTGCAGACCTAAAAATTCTTCAAGGGGAGCCAAAAGGGTACCCAAATCATAAATTTTTTTGAGCTCTTCTTAAGGGTTTGAGGAGATATAAGCCAAAAATCAGTTTTGGAGGCCTAATTTGTTATTAGTCCTAGTAGCCCTCTTAACTATGCAATCTGCAAATCGATTGGAAACCCAATACTCCAATCCACTTAGTGATCCTAAAAACTATTAAATGAGACCTAATACAAGCCTTGGAATTCAATATAGCCAAGAATTCACTCTTGGAAGCTAGTTGTGAAGAATGATGCAATGAGAGCACTAGGGAGACCCCATGGTGAAATAGAGTTTTGAGTTGATTGGTGAGGATTAGTGTAATAAGGGAATAGAGAGAAGATTCCCTTGGAATAAGGTATAGGAGAAATACCCTAAGAGGCTGGGAGAAAGCCTAGAGCGAGTTCTAGTAGTTGAGGCTAGAACCTTGTTCAAGATCCTCCCCATCATTTGTCCTCCAACTCCAAACTATTTCCAATACCAAACTGAAACTAATTTTCTAGAACAATCAAAACTGACAACACCAGAAGGCTAGATTACCATGCACCATGCACCTAATACATACCAACTATTATAAAGACTCAAAACTGGTTATTTCAGTCTGCCAACTAGGCCTAGTTTAAGGCCATTTACAAAGCAACTCACAATCCCTTGACTTTTGGAACTCCGATGACCCAAAATAGTCTTAAGAGATGACTCAAATGCAAGGATTCTTTTATTTTTTTGGTCTCGTGATCAACTTTACAATGGTTTTTACAAAACCCTCCTTTCTAGCCCCTTTACCCTAGGGCTTTCTAGAAATCTTACTTTACAGAATCTTTAGAATCCCAAAATAGTTTGAACACCTTCACTTTGGTTATATTAGATGACTTCCAATGTAAAATGGAACTCTTGTTTAGAGAAAACACTAAATCCACCTTTGGAGCAATCAATTTCGACTACCCAAACTTGTCTCCCACACGTGGGAATGAGGTCTTAAACTCATTGAGACTCTCAAAACCAAATGAAACCTCCCTTTGGACCCTTTACATGACTTGATTAAGCCCATTTTGGCTTATATTGCCAATGTTGGCAATTTTACAAAATATTGCACTTTTAGTGCCTTCTACATCTTTTAGAGGCTTCAATAGCCTTATTACATTATTTAATACCTTTATAGGTCTTTTCTATCCACCCCTAACCTAGGATCAATCCTGATGTAGAGGATAGGGTGATGGACCCAAGTAACAACCCAAAATGAGCAAATTTGTAACAATGTGCCAAGTGACCCTTCTAGGTCCTGATGGGAAAATCCTACAAACAGTCAACTCTAAGATATTTTTAGGCTTTAATAGGTTTTTTCTACCCTATCTAGCATGTTCCCATCAACACCTTTCAGTTTCCATAGCCTCCAAGCCAAAATGCATAATTCACCCAAATGTTGTCAATGCAAAAATTGCAAAGTTGCATTAGCAACTTTTGCAACAATTTAGCAACTTTTAGGAAATAACCATAAAACTATCTATATTCCTATATTCCTTTGAGGTTTTACTATTCCTAAACCTTTTCTAAGTCATAGAATTGGAATCAAGTGAAAAATGTAAAAATTGCACTTTTTGTGCAAAGTTGCATTGTTGAAAGTTGTAAAAGATGCTCAAATTTGCAACTTAGTGGAAAAAAGGTCATGGGATCGAACTATTTTCTCGATTAGCTCTGAATGGCTGGGTAAACCCTATCCTCAACCTCATCCTATCCACTTTAGCACTCGAACATTCTCGGGCATGCTGAACCAAAATGTCCCCAAGGGTCACTAAATGCCAGAGGGCTGCGATCTTTGACAGGGCATATCTCAGAGCTCGTGTGAGGTATGGATGTGATTCTAGTTCCTACAGGACCATGTTGCAGAGACCTACAATAACCTCTCTCACTTTTTGGATATCACATTCCATTTTTATTTTACAATGCCATCTCGGGTGATGTTGAAACTTACAGTGTTGGCTAGTACAAAGTTGTCAATTGCCAAATCTCTCTCACCTTTCATCGTGGGATCAAATTGTTAGCTCCATTAGCTCTGGGTGGCCAGGTAAACCCTATCCTCAACCTCCTCCTATCCACTTCAGCACTCAAACATTCTTGGGCACACCAAACCAGAATGTCCCTAAGGGTCACTAAATGCCACAGGGCTGCGATCTTTGACGAGGCATATCTCAGAGCTCGTGTGAGGTATGGATGTGATTCTAGTTCCTACAAGACTATGTTATAGAGACCTAAAATAACCTCTCTCACTTTTTGAAGATCACGTTCCATTTTCATTTTACAATGCCATCTCGGGTGATGCCGAAACTTGCAATGTTGGCTAGTACAAAGTTACCAACTGCCAAATCTCTCTCACCTTTCATTGTGGGATCAAATTTTCTACTCTGTTAGCTCTGGGTGGCTGGGTAAACCCTATCCTCAACCTTGTCCTATCCCCTTCAGCACTCAAACATTCTCGAGCATGTCGAACCAGAATGTCCCCAAGGGTCACTAAATCCCATAGGGCTGCGATCTTTGACGGGGCATATCTCAGAGCTCATGCAAGGAACGGATGTGATTTTAGTTCCTACAGGACCATGTTTCAGAGACCTACAATAATCACTCTCACTTTTTGGAGATCACATTCCATTTTCATTTTACAACACCATCTCAGGTGATGCTGAAACTTACAGTGTTGGCTAGTACAAAGTTGCCAATTGCCAAATCTCTCTCACCTTTCATCATGGGATTGAACTGTCTACTCCATTAGCTCTGGGTGGCCAGGTAAACCCTATCCTCAACCTCCTCCTATCCACTTCAGAGCTCGAACATTCTCAGGCACACCGAACCAGAATGTCCCTAAGGGTCACTAAATGCCATAGGGCTGGGATCTTTGATGGGGCATATCTCTGAGCTCGTGTGAGGTATGGATGTGATTCTAGTTCCTACAGGACCATGTTGTAGAGACCTACAATAATATCTCTCACTTTTTGGAGATCACATTCCATTTTCATTTTATAATGCCATCTCAAATGATGCTGAAACTTGCAGTGTTGGCTAGTACAAAGTTGCCAACTGCCGAATCTCTCTCACCTTTTGTCGTGGGATCAAATTGTTTGATTCATTAGCTCTAGGTGGCTGGGTAAACCCTATCCTCAACCTCATCCTATCCTTTTCAATGCTCAAACATTCTCGGGCACGTCGAACCGGAATGTCCCCAAGGGTCACTAAATCCCATAGGGCTGCGATCTTTGACAGGGCATATCTCGGAGCTCGTGCGAGGTATGGATGTGATTCTAGTTCCTACAAGACCATGTTATAGAGACCTACAATAACCTCTCTCTCTTTTTGAATATCACATTTTGTTTTCATTTTACAATGCCATCTCGGGTGATGCTGAAACTTACAGTGTTGGCTAGTACAAAGTTGCCAATTGCCAAATCTCTCTCACCTTTCATCGTGGGATCGAACTGTCTACTCTGTTAGCTCCGAGTGGCTGGGTAAACCCTATCCTCAACCTATTAAACAAATATTTGTAGAACACTATTAAGTCTATCTCTATAATGACTTGTGGAATGTCTTTTGTTGCATGAAAATGATCACCAATTGAACCATTGATAATTACAAAAAATCTTGCACCCTCTAAAAAAGACATATTCCATTTACATCATTTCTTAATGAAACCAAATTTTATCATAACTTTGTGCAAGAAATCCCTTTGAAGCCTATCATAAGCTTTCATCATAGTCAGGTTAATGACACATGAGGGAAGGGAGTTTTTTTTAATGGAATGGAATACTTCATGAAAAACTAATGCACCATCCGTAGTTTCTCTTCCAAAAATAAACCCCCTTCTATTTAGATACAATCAAAGGAATGAAATGTTCAGTCCTTAAATAAATGACCTTCGAAAATATTTTATAGATGATATTTCACAATGAAATAGGACAGAAGTCAACAAAAGTAGAAGCATTTTGAGACATAGGAATAAGTGAAATGATGGTGTTATTAAAGTGAGATAACATTGCACCACTCTTTCAAGACTCATCCAAGGCTAGGAAAAGATCAAAGAGAATAAAATACAAAGCTTTCTAAAAAAAGAAAGGCCTTATCAAAAGAGAGAGAGCACCACAATCTTAATTTCATCAATGGTAAAGCACCAAAGAAGTTTTTCATTATCTGCATCATGAATCAAATGAGCAATATGTGATAAAAGTATATCCTCTTCCTATGTATAATCAAAGTCTAGCAAATGATGAGGAGCAAGAAAATTTTGAATAAAGCTCGTCCCTTGTTTTAGGATATCCTCCTTGACAACTAATTGCTTGCAGAGACACAATGTTTGATAGAAAAGATTTCTTATTGACCTTTCTTAATATAGGCTGAATTATGGAAATAAAAATTTAGTCTTATCTCTATCCTTTAACCAGAGTTCCCTAGACTTTTCTCTCCAATATATCTCTTTATGAAGACATAGTTCTTTCCATTGGAGTTGTAACTCTCTATTTTTTCAAATAAGTCAACTAATCAAACTCAATTTCAAAAATAGATTCTTGAAACTATTTTAGCTCTTTCTCCACTAGTGATTTCTCCTCAAAGTTGTTCTTGAAAAAAAAATTCCAATAATTTTTTTTTGACTTGATATATCTAAGCTTCATGTGAAGCTGATACATTCTAGATTCCTTGACAAAAGGAGCAGACACCCAACATTAGTTGAGTAGTGACAAGAAATCCAAGTGCCTAAATCACATATGCTTAAACTTAAAAAATGGTTTACTACCACTGGGACTCCTCTTAGATTCAATACATAGAGAAATGGCAAAATGATCTGAAGCAACCAAAGTGAGGATTTTTGAATTAATATTAATATTTGAAAGGAATCAATCATGAGAAATAAGGAACCTATCAAGTCTCTAGTAATTTGGTGAAATTCTTGTCCCTTATTGGTCCATATAAATGCCCCATTAGAAGGAGGGATATCAATGAGGGTGTTATTATTCACAAAATCAGAAAATTTATCATTTTATGAAGAGGGGGAATATACCTTCAATTTTCTCATCCCGAGATAGAATGCCATTGAAATCCGTAGGCACAATAAATTTATCATTTTCAATGCTGGAAATAGCCTAAGAATAGGAATTCAAAAGTTCTGTCTTATCATCACATGTAGAAGTAGGGCCATATATATTGAGCATTGTGAATGACATACCAAAATTAGTAACAACTACTTGCCACTAGTTAGGAAAAGACTGAATATATAGCAGTGCAAGATTTATGGTTCCAAAGAATACATGAACCACCCGAAGCACTTGCAACATGAACATGAAATGAGTTCCACTTAGTCAACTTTGCAATTATAGAAGAATATGATTATTGAGACAATTTTGTTTTTTGAAGCAAAATTACTTCAGCACCACCCGCATCAAGTTAGATTAGAGAGCAGATATTTTGTCTGACATTTCACGAAAGGTCCCTCATTCTTCTAAGGAGTGCCTTTTGCACTCCTTTTCCTTTTGCTATATATCAAATTTTTATCCAGAGTAGCTTGAATACCAAGGTCAATTTTCTCCTTAATCTTTTAAGAATTAGGTTTTCTTTGTTGTCTCTTACAAGTAGACACTTTAATTGAATTAGGCATGGGAGTTTGATGTGGAGAATAGCTTTGCAAAGGATCAAAATTCTTCTTAGAGTCCTTATTCGTAAAATATGACTTACTAATTGGCACCTTATGCACAACCAAGTCGGAATTAGTTAAATCCTTATAGAAATTATCAACTATTATAGGATTGTAATGAATAAAAGGAAACATTATTGGGGTTACATGGATTAGTAACTATCATTATTCCCTTAAATAATAATGAACACTGTTGCATACGCATAGCCAAAATGAAACAAAATTGTTGTTTCAAATGTTGTTATAGGGACACTAGCTAAATAGCCTAATATTTTCACAACAAAAAGTGGGTAAAGTAAGACAAACCTTTAATTGATGAGAAAAATAAGAAATCTAAGGAGGAGATGGCTTTAGTGCAACTAATTATATCACCAAGTACAAGATCAATCACATTACAGGACAAGAAAAAGATGAAAAAGAGTAGAAGAGATCAAGTAATATTAGATGAAGCTATCATAATTTCAATCTATGATCATACAAAATTGGATTCTGATGCTATGATAAATTATGGAGAATTGTGAAGGGGAAAGATGCAAAAGAGAAAGATAGGAAGTGAAGTACAAACAAGTATTATAAGATGTAAAGGACATCTTATTACAAATTATTCTAGATGCACCAACCAATGACAACCCTCCAATGATTGGTCAATTAAGTTTACTTGTAAAATAGGTAAATGCACCTGATGTTGATGTTAATGAAAATTTGATACAATTAGAAGAGAAAAGAATAGAGAAGAAGATTTTGGAGAAACTAAATGAGTCCATTACTGCTCAACAAGTTGAACTTGGTGGTATTACAACCGAGCTAGAAAATATTCTCGAGGAGATAATCCACCTACTCCAATAGTTATGTGATGTACTACATTTGACACAATATATTTTAAAGAAAGTTGAAAAATATTGATGAGGATTTAAAGAATAGTGTTTCTAAGTTAACTGAGGTACCTTAGTTAATCCAAGTTGATTTAAGTAAAGACATGGACAAGATGAGAAGATAAAGTCTTGAATTTCAAGCACTCTTGATACCTTACTTGGAACTCATACAAAAGAATGTTAATAAGGTTAGATAACTTATTCTTACTCCTAAAATGTCTATTATTTAACATGTGATTGAACTTTGAATGGAGATACATCCATAACACTTGGCATTGGATGACCACTTGGTAAATATTAAGTCTATCTCTCTAATATTTGTAGACCACTATTTTGTTGGATAGAGTAATTTCAAACTATTGATTTCTTTAATGGAGTTCCTAATAAATCTCAAGGTTCTAATTTAGGTGACCAATTGCCAGGAGGTCCACGAATATTGCCTGATAAAGTCTATTGCCAATCAATATTGTATCAAAAATTCAAACTAATTAGGTATTGAATTAAACTTGATAAACAAATGATAGAGAAGGAAAACTTTAAACATGAACAAGATCATAAATCATATGATGATGACATATTTCAAATGATTAACTTATGGTTAAACAATGATAAAGTTTATTGTTAATCAATATTCTATCAAAGTTTTGAATAGATTAGATATTGAATTTAATTTCATACATGCACATATCTAATTTAATGTCATACACGAACATATCTAATTTAATGTCATACATGAACAAACATGAAAAAAAATATCATATCATATGTTGTATATTCATATATTAACCAATAATGTCATAAGTCGAATAATGTCATACATGAAATAAATGTCATACATCAAATATAGAATGTCATATACATCAAATGTGTATCGAATATGTCCAATGATGCCTATATATATATACATGTCTAGATCAACTACATCTTTTCCTTCCCATGAGGGGAAGGAAACAAGTCTCTTGATGTCCTTTGCCATCGTGTGGAGGGAGACAGTGGAGATGACGGGGCCCTCCTGACACACTCACTTGACCTCTTGTTGAGGCTCTTCTCCAGCTCCAACTGATACAAAGAAAGTAGATATGAATCAATATTTATTATATGTTGAAATCAAATATATGTACACACAAAATCAATTATTTTCTTACCGCCAAGAAATAGTCCCTCTATAAGTTCACCTCAAATGCTCATGGACGATCAGGCATGATGAGACCCTACAACAATTCAATAAATATAATCACTTATAAATACACATATCACCAAAAAAAATATTGTACCCAAGTAAATATCACCAAAGTCATCTTATACCCACCAATTCCAACCCAAGTTTTGATTGTGGGTCCAAGATATTTAGAGCGTGTGAAATTTGATCTAACAACTTATTTTTGGGTTTAGAGAGAAAATACATGTCATAAATGGTAAGATAAGGTCCAATAAATGAAAGGAATTATTTGATTGAAGTTGAAATAGAGAAGAACACTTATAGATAAGGGTAACCTTGAGTTTTTAAGGAAAATGAATCAATATAGGACTTAAATAATAATTTGAAGGTCCAATGAGTGTTAGGAGAGTGTGAAATCAATGTAGGAACCCATAATGTATATTAAAATGGGGCTAACATTAATACCAAATAAGTGTTCTTACTTTTTCAAATGATACATATAGTCCCCACTTTATTGGAAGCATGTGTCCACCTCATGCACACAATAAAGTAGAAGAAAAAAAGAGAAAGTGGTAAAGATTTTTGGAAAACTACAAGGAGATTAAATATCACCAAGGTGAAGGAAAAAAGCTCCCTAACCAAGAATATTAACTATTACATTCATTTCCAAGGATACATAAAAGAAAAAAAAAATCCTAAAGCTTACTAAGATTCCAAGTCAACTAGTTGAAGAGACCTCACTCAAGAAACTGTCTCAATCTCAAGTATCGTGTTGAAAAAGCTATAGAAAAAGCTCAAGTGGTGACTTGAGAAAAGAAAGAGCAAAAATAAAAGATAAGAAAATAATCAATGATTTATCCCACTAGCATAGCTATAAGAGTATGAAAAGAAGAGAGAAGGGCCATGAATCCAAAAGTCTAGTAAGTTATCTTATCCAAGTTTATTTTGTATGAGAGGAGGAGGATGAGAATGAAAGAATGTAGAATTTCGTTATGCTAGTTCCATTCATCCCAAAGAAATAGTGAAGGAGAGTTGATGGTGTTGATTCCAAAAAATATAGTTTCTTTGAATCCTAAGGATATGCCTAGTTCTATTATCAAGTTAAACATTTGACTTTGGCCTATGAATAATATTAATTTAAAACACAAATTCTCCTGCACTTATGACTCTACTAGACCAAGATGAGTATATCTAATCACCAATTATATCTTTAAACTTGATTATTATTTATAGAAAACATATAACTTCCATCTTGTAGGTCCTACTCCTAGTTGCAATCAACTTGGAATACAACTAATCTTCTATTCCTATCTTTACTTTTAATTTCATTATCTCCTACTCTTAGTCCTCATACCTTTATTTGATTTTCCTACTTCTTCTCTACTTCTAACTTCAATATGTGCTCCTAGTTCTTCTTTATCTAATTCTTTCACTACCACTTCTACCTTTACTCCTATTTTTTGAATTAAAAGTATCCAAAACTAGGGGGCTGACCCTTTAACAAAAAACTAACCTACTATTAGCAGATAACCATTAAACAAAACTACCCCTTACCACTTAGTAAAACAAAAACAAGGTTTCGATCCATAATTAAAAGAGTATCAGTAGGCCTAACATACATACTGCTTGTGTAAAAACCATAAAAGCTATCATAATATATAAACAAAGGTTAACATTAGAAATTTTGAGATTAACTATTATAAACAACAACTAAAATGAAGAAAATTCTTTCATACCTTCGTCAGTGGCTATGAGCTAGCCACAGCTACGACCACTCCACTATCAACAGACTCTCATAGATGAGGAGGTGCGTCCGACATCATGAGCTATATGTCATATAATACACGTTACATCTAACATGAAACATAAAATAAATATAATCAAATGAATTAAATTAACATGAAACAACTGTACCTGTGTGAAGCTCGTATGATGTCTATGCTCTAAGTTTGTGGTAAAGGTTGAGGGTCTTATGGAGAACTGATGCACATGCATAATTTTTTTTGTCAATGCTTAATATGATTACTTAATAAATATATGTATTAATTAAAATGATTAAATTGATACATACCTCAGGACTCATGGAAGGGACAAAAAATGGGCCCAGAGAATCGCTGCTAGGCCTAGCAACACTCTGACCCTGAATTTTAAACAATGTCAATAGATGCTAATTAATTAATCATCCACTATACATATGAAATGTGATCAAATTAGTAAATTATAATTGTAATTTACCTGTGTGTCAATGCCAAATGTGTCATTCAAGAACTGATCGGTGACAAGCCCATCATCCGCACCATCTCCAGCATGAGTACCAAATGTGCATCGGGATATGCATGAAGTACACATGTGACCATGATGCACAGAAGGCTCCCCCTCAACTAATGGTCTCATGGAATGGATGAGGGTCTACGTCAAAGCATTGATGGTCCCTAGAATGTTGGCCTCTACATTTTCCTTCACAACTGAAGGAATAGTCATATGCTCATGCTGTGGCTTGACCACAGGTACCCTAACTACATTATGGTCACGACATTCTCTCGACCTCTCAAATGATGATCCCCCACCTCTACCCTGGAAGTCTAATATATCAAAATAATTGGGAATCTCCCAAAGGACAAACTCACAATATAATTTCTTCAAAAAATACATGGGGACCTTGTGATTGTTGCAAGGAGAGGCATCAAAAACCATCCACCATCTATCCCAAAAATTATTTCTAATAGCATCGTGTATGCACCAATGGATGGGGAATCGTTTAGTACCCTCTCTAATAGTATTTTGCTCATCGAGTTTTCTAAATAATGCACATACACTACCTTTTGGTATTTCTTTTTTTTTAACATCTTCATATGACAATTTATTTGCATAAAATCTTTTTTGTTCATCCCTCTTAACCTGTCAAATATCTAACTGACCACTAACTGAGGCTATCTGGGTGTTAATGGATTTGAGGGATGATGCCAATTGAGCCCTCATTAGATTGGTTTGTCCAGATTCTTTCAACTGAGCAATGAGTCTTTCTAATTCAATTTTTGCTCTCACTATTTCATTTATTATATTTTCTTGTGTGCTTGGCAGAGGTCTTGCAATTGGTTCGGGTTGTGGAATTTATTGTTTTTCTTGAGGAGGGTTTTGGTTTTGAGGTTCTTGAGGGTTTTGACATTCTTGTGGATTTTTTGGTTGATTATGGACATTTCCTAATAAAAAATCAATTGAAATCCAAATAAATAAACAAATATAAATGAAATTTGTAAAAACCCTACAAAACAATATAAAAAACCTACAAAACAATATGAAAAACATATCAAACAATGTAAAGTTAGGTTTATATCACTTACAGCATTGTCGTGGGTGCACTTGTGGTCTTGGATTTTTTCGTTGAGGAGGCATTTTGGCAAATGGTGGTGAAAATGTTAAGTTTTCAACTCGCATACGCGCTGCTTGCTGTAGGAGTAGAACAAAATACTAATGAAACTGATGGGTTTCGGGCCTGTAGCCCATCATATATACTTTTTTGGTTTTGGTAATAGCACATATGCGCTGTGGCTCAGCTTACCCAAGCCATAGCATCTACGCGCTATAGGGCGCACGCGCTATTTAAAATAGGAAAAAAAAAACCACTTGTCACCACAACTTAGTGCATATGCCCATCTACTTCATCATAACTCCTTTCTCTACAAATATACCCAATTCTTTCTTCTTTGTATAGATTGCCATTCATGTACTTCTAACTCTTTTCTTCTTGTTAAGGATTGAGAGAGTTGATTCTTTAGTTTCTTGATTTCTTCCATGGCCACATGTAGATTGAGCTTTTCATTTTCAATGACTTTCTCTAGCTTGTACACTTCTATTATCTTTGATCTTTACTCTCAAGATGCTAAAATTATGACAAAAGAACCAAACTCTCATACCAATTATTGGAAATATAATGATGACCAAGTGACTAAGAAGGGGGGGGGGGGGGGGGGGCAATCAGGAACCACTTAAAACTTCTTTCACTTAATCTCACTTTATTAGATTTTATAATCTACTTGCATGCATGAAACATAAAGCAATAAAGTAACAACACCATAACACTTTGAAATAATATTTGGTGACCTAGAAACTCTTCAAATAGAAGGTAAAACTAGGGTGGGAATGATACTCACAAGCTTTAGTACTGCAGTAAAAAAATTGGTTTGTTAAAGCTTACAATTGATCACTTTTGATAATATGCTTGATTAAGAGAAATAAAGATTGTTAGGTACACCTTGTTAAAGGATTTATACAATACAATTAAGTATGTACTATGTTAGGAGTTTCTTCAAATCACTGTTAGGTCCACCATGTAAGAGGATTTGACTGATGTACTTGTTAGGATGAATCAATGGATTGGTCTTTGATGTTCAACTTGGTTTGCTGAATAAGATCCCTTTGATGTAAACTAAGCACTTAACTATGATAGACGAGTCTCTGCCTTTCTTGTATACACCATGTAGCCTTCTAATAGCTAAAGATCTCAAGAGCTAGGTTTTTAGGGTCATTTCCAAGATTCTAAAGGGACCAAAAATGTGAAGTTTCCACATTTTCTAGAAACCTTAATCCAGAAGAATTGATCAACTAGATCAACAATACGGAAGACTATTTTGAATATGAAGAAGTAGAAGATCTTGGGATAGTTAAATTCACAAAAATGATGTGGAAAAGTTATGCTAAAATTTGGTAGAAAGATGTTTATTCAAAGAGAAATAGATGGAGGAAGGAGAAGATAACAAGATGAGATCGAATTGTGGACAAATTGAAGAGAAAATTCATTCTCATTGAATATGAACTTGATTTAATAAAGAAAATGCAAGGATTGAAGCAAACAAGATCTATCTAGGAATACACAAAAGACATCCATCAAATCTTTATTAGGACAAATCATTTTGAAGCCAACATGGAGAAGGTTGCTAGTTATGTGAATGGGTTGAGGCCAAGTATCCAATAAGAGTTGATAATGGTAAGAATGCCTACCATTAAATATGTATACCAATTTTCATTGAAGGTAGAAGAAAAAATGAATAAGAAGTTTGAGAGTGTACATATTGGAAGTGGTCATGATGGAAAGTCTAGTGGATGCTCTTATTGAGATCAACATAAAGATTAAAAACAAGAATATTGACTCTAGTAAGAGACAAGATTAAAGGAAAAATAATTCCTATCATCCTCATAATAAAAATAATAGATATCCAAGAAGAGTCTAGGAAGAGGATAACAACCACAAAGATGAGGTTTTTGTGAGAAATGTTTATGGTGCGGAGGAAATAGAGCTAACAAGTCTCCCCAAAATCAAGGGAGGAAAAATAGAAGACTAGAAAGAAATACACTAGTTACACATGTAGATGAAGATGATGTCTCATCACATTTTTAAGATATGGAAAGAGGAGAGGTTTTTTCTGCTTGAAGAGCCTTTCTAAATGACGAGAAGAAACCTAAGTAAAGGAAGAATTTATTTCACACAAGATATATGTGTCATGATAAAGTATGCAATATAGCTAAAGATGGTGGTAGTACTAATGAACTTGTTTATGAAAAAAGTGTTAATAAATTGAAGTTATAAAGAAGGAAGCATCTAAACCTCTACTAGATTGTGTGATTGTATAAGGATCACAAGGCTTTGGTCAATGAGCAATGTCTAGTGTGATTCATAATTGGAACTATTATGATGGGGTGGAAGCACAAACCTGTGTCACCTTTGGTGATACCAAAAGGTATTTGAGCCGGAACAGTTTCGGCCAAAACAGTTTCAGGCATAACAGTTTCGTCCATACATATGTGGCGGTCCCCCCCCCCCCCCCCCCCAATGTGGCATATACTATTTTGGCCAAAACATTTCCAGTCGAAATGGTTACGGTTGAAACCCTATAGTTTTATAAAAGCATTGAAAAACCCTTTGCGGCTATCATTTTGACTATCACAGCTCTTGAGTCTAGAAGAGCAGTCTGGGTGTTTTGGCCATAACAAGTTAGTGGGTTTTTTTTTTCCCATTTAAAATTTTTTTTAATGTGTTTTTTGATTAGTAAATGTTAATGGTACTTAAATTAATTGTTTTTTACCTATTTTATGAATGAAATATTTAGAATTGTTAATTTTTTTAAATATTTAATTTTTTTTGATTAATTAATTTATTAGAAATTAAATTAATTAAATTGTTTTGGAATGTCACTTAAATTAATTTGTTAGTAAATTATTTAAAACATAAGCAAGAATGTAGTCAAACACTAGGTAAAAACGTAGAAAAATATTAGTTAAAAGTGTAGAAAAACATTAGCTAAAAATATAGAAAAACATTAGGTAAAAATGTAAAAAAAATTAGTTAAAAAATGTAGAAAAAAATTATGTAAAAATGTAGAAAAACATTAGTTAAAAATGTAGAAAAACTTTAGGGCACATTGTCCAGTTTCTAACGTAACCTGATGGATCTAGGCGAAACAATAATCTCTTATGGTGAAATTAATTTTGACATTAAATACACCTTCTAACATAACCCTATATCAACTACAATCATAACCTATACCACATTCTAACCATAACATAGGCACTTTACTAACCGAATGAACCACACTTAGATATTCACGATGTTTATTTTAACAACTAGTTTGATCTTATAGTGTAAGATTAATATAATTACTCAGGCACCATATTAGTAGAACAATAAATATTTTGAGGTAAAACTAATTATAAAGTTAAATAGAGTTCAAGCTACCTACACAAGTTTATTATGGTGTTCTCATGTGCTCATTTGGATTTGCTACTTTTTAAACGCATTGTCCCATTATGTTTGCACTAATTAAGAAATTTTTGAACTTATTGCTATGAGCCACTTATTAGGTAATAATGATTCTTACATTACCAAATGACACATAAGGACCTCTTATAATACATTTGTACGTATTTTTATATATATATATATATATATATATATATATATATATATACATATATACATATACATATATATATATATATATATATATATATATATATATATACATATATATACATATATATATATATATATATACATATATATATATATATATACATATATATATATATACATATATATATATATATACATATATATATATATATGTATATATATGTATATATATATATATATATATATATATGTTAAGGGGACCTAGGGAGTCCTACTAGGTCATTATGTCTGTTATAGGCTCTAATAGGTATTGATATGTTTACTAGAACATAATAGGTATTGTTAAAGGTAATAATGAGTCTTACATTACCAAAAAACACATTAAGATCACTTATGATACATTTTTAGGTATGTTATCCATACATGTGTGTCTTAAGGGGCAATAGGAGTCCTAATAGGTCATAATATTTTTTATAGGTTCTAATAAGTCTTAATATGTATTATTAGGATATAATAGGTCTTATTAGGTAATAATGATTCTTACATCACCAAATGACACATAAAGACCTCTTATGATATGTTTGTAGGTATTTTTACCCATATATATGTTAAGGGGACCTACTAGGTCATTATGTTTGTTATAGGTTCTAATAGGTATTGATATGTTTACTAGCACATAATAGGTATTGTTAAAGGTAATAATGAGTCTTACATTACCAAAAAACACATTAAGATCACTTATGATACATTTTTAGGTACGTTATCCACACATGTGTGTCTTAAGAGGACATAGGAGTCCTAATAGGTCATAATATTTTTTATTAGGTTCTAATAAGTCTTAATATGTATTATTTGGATATAATAGGTCTTATTAGGTAATAATGATTCTTACATTACCAAATGACACATAAGGACCTCTTATGATACATTTTTATGTACATGTACGAATATTTATTTTCCACATTTGCATGAGCACATTACAATACATTATATATGGTCTCTAAGATAATTTGTTTAAAAATACATACATGTTACATGATTGAATAACACCATACATTTAATGTTGTGTATTTATATGTATGTGTGTTTCAAATTAAATTTAACTTTTAATTATTTTAATATATACACATGTATGTTTATATTTGTATATATATGCATGTGCAGATCTATAGATATTCATCAGTCTTGTAGCTTCACATTCATATCCTTGTATTTATATACATATATACATTATGGCATCTAGTTCTGGGGATCGCGGTCCTACATCCTCAAGGGATGCTAGTGTCTATAGAGAGGGTCAGAGTGTTGAGTCTGGTACAACACATAGATCGACCTCCTCCACTCAAGATAGAGAGCAGTTATTCAGAGATACAGTTGTGAGATTATCTTGTGCTATAGAGGTTTTGGACACCTCTTTCCTCTTCTACCACCCTCCCTAATAGGGAGAAGATCATAGTGATGTGAGAGGAGTTGTACTGTATGATTTAGACCATTGAATCATACAACCCTTTTGATGATATGAGCATTGAGACATTTTATTCTTCTCTATCTCATAGTGTCATTGGCATTGTGAAGTACACACAGATTGACACTAAGGTTTCCATTGCCATGGTGAAAACCATGTTTCCATTTTATAGAGATCATTGAAGAGTTAGAGGCTACTCTATGACAAAGTGTACAGATTAGCTCATCGCACCATTCATGTATCCTTGCTAGTTGGCCACTCATTATAGATGGCCACAGAAGGATGAGTTCCCTCTCTATTTTTGCAAGCAATTGTTTGCAAAATTTCATTTGAACTATGATGTTGACTACACAGATTGTCTAGGGCATGTTGGGCAGAGTCTGGGGAGACTTTCAGATAGATTTAGACTTGAAGACACTCCTACACCCATTAAAAAATGGGCACTAGTGGGTCCAAACCTTTTAGTTATGCCAAGAGGTCCACAGATGGTTGTTGCAGGCCAGACTGTTCCTGATGACACAATCAGGACACAGATTTATTCAAGCATTGCCACCGTCACCACATAGTTGCATGAGATTTCTTCTAATCGATGTGGTAGAAATATGCTATGCTCTCGAGGTACCATTCCCACAGCTGCATCATCTAGCACACTTGTTGATGATGATTATGGAGTAGTAGACATACCTTCTCCACTAGAGGTTTCTACAGTCTCAGAGGTGGATGCATTGTGGCATTTGGGATCATATTTAGCATCTGATCTTTTATATGCATATCGATCATTATCTATAGTCATAGGGATTCCACTTCATGACATCCCCTCTTAGATTAGTCATATTTTATCATGTATAGTAGGATTAGAGGGTTCATAGAGGCAGGAGGACATTCCTACACCTTCTACTACTCCTGCTGCTACACAGGCCCAGGCTATAGCTCTAGCCCCAGCTACTCAGGACCCTACAACACCAAGCCTAGCTACTCAGGACCCTACAACACCCCCACCCTACATAGGATGTCACTGCTAGACAACCTGGTCTATTTACCTCGATGCTATTGACTTGGATGCTGATAGTGTTTTTTCATTGCATGATTCAGATATTAGTTAGATCGACAGAGCATTACACATTGCTACAGTAAATATCTCTATATGTTTAAATTTATTTTAATTATGGTAAATAATATGTCTATATGTTTAAATTTATATATATGTGTGTGTTTGTGTATGTGTTATAGGGTCTGAGTGATAGTATGTTACGTTTTGTTGATCTATGAACACCAACAGATCCTACACATCCTAAATCTTAGGTATGTTACAATTTAAATATATATATATTTGATTTATATACATGTATCTTGATATAATTTGTCTATACATAATTAAATGGTCCACTATCATTTGACACAGGGTTCAGACACAGTTGACAGACCCTTTTGTGGATAGCCAGGATCAAGAGGGGGATGTAGTTGATTATCATCATGGCCTTTTATTTTATTAAACACATGTTATTTCTAGATACATTTTTATATGGACACTTTGATGTTTTATATGTAATTTTCATATACATGCTTATATGGACACTTTGATGTTTTATATGTTATTTCCAGCTACATGTTTATATGGACACTTTGATGTTTTATATGTTATTTCCAGATACATGTTTATATGGACACTTTGATGTTTCACATGTTATTTCCAGATACATGTTTATATGGATCTATCTTGATGTTTTATATATGTTATTTCTAGACATTTGATACATGATATTTTTATACATTTGATATGGGTACATTATTCTCCAGATATATGTACATGTATGTTATTGATCTTTTAATGTACACATGTATCTTATTGATCTTTTAATGTCTTAATCTTTTATGTTTATGTATGTGTTATTCATGTTTCTATATATGTTATTCATCTTAATGCCTTAATCTAAGTGTAATTAACTATACTTAATGACATATCTTAAGGGGATATCCTAAATTATACATAAGAATGTAGATTAATGTATATTTTATTTCATAGATGTATGTAAATATGTTCATGTTAAATGTAGACATGTATGTTTTCAATAATCATGTTTAAATGTATATGTTATTGTTTTTAATGCCTTAAAATCTAAGTATATAATTAACTATATTTAATGATATGTCTTAAGGGAAGATCCTAAAATTAATATGTTATAAGAATGTCTAGATTAATGCGTAGGTATATGTTTTCAATATTCATGTTTATGTATATGTTACTATTTTTGATGCCTTAATCTAAGTATAACTAGCTATATTTAATGTCATGTCTTAATATAAGTATAATTAACTATATTTAATCTAAGTATAATTAACTATATTTAATGACATGTCTTAATTAACTATATTTAATCTAACTATAATTAACTATATTTAATGACATGTCTTAATCTAAGTATAAAGATTATATGTACGTAAATGCATAACAACATTAACAATCATATGTAAGAAAACATAAACAATGTACATATAAATACATACAAATACTAAAGGGGTTGTCTTAAGGAGAGGTCAGGTAAAAGGTGGTACTAAGGAGATGTTCTAATAGGTGGTCTTAAGGGGAGGTCCTAAGAGATTGTCTTGAGGGAAGGTCCTAAGAGGTGGTCTTAAATGAGATATCCATGTCGAATTTAAATAAAAATAACAAAACATGTCTAATGTCACATATCCAAGATAAATGATCCAATGTATACAAATTTATAAAACAAATATCCTGTCAACATTAAATATGAAAGTATAAGAGCTATATAGGCATAGTTGAACTAGAGCTCCACAATAAGTACATAGGTAAACTAGAGCTCCACAAACAATGTATTGTTAGGATCCTCTCTAGTTTTTATTATCTCTAGAAATTTTTCATGTTCTTCAATAGGCAATTTCCACTTTTGATTTCCACAACGTCCTCTTCTTTGTATTGCTTCAAATTGTAATTTGGCTGCTATAACATGGTTACTGTAATGTAAAACCTTTCCTCCAGGCTTGTATTCAATAAATTCAATACCATTATCAGTTACCCTTGTTTGTTGATAATATGTTCCTTCAATAAAAATTGATCCAATTGGACATGACTATTGATCAACATTTATAGTTCCTTCTAGCAACTTGTGTTTTTCTTTTGTGCATCTTAAAAGATAATAGTCAACATTTCTCACATTATCTAGTAAGGCTTGAACTGCAAAAATATCTCCTACATGTATATAAAAAAATAGATAAATATAAATTAATATAAAAATGAATATACATGTATATTAACTTATATATATGTATATATGCACACAAACCTGCCATAACTAAATCAGAAATGCACTCATAATCAACTAAATATACAGGATCATGAATGTCAATGTCAATGTCAACATCTTCAAAAGGAGGCTTTCTAACTATCTCCTTCAAATCCCAATGTGAAACATATCCATTCACAATATTTTCACATGCACTCACTGGATTGTCCTTAATGCAGTCATCATAAAAACATGTTTTCTCTCTTACTTTAATTACTAGAGGTTTATGGTTTCCTGTAGTCATCACTTGATGTAAACTTCTAATACTAGGAATTGTTTGAGAATTGTAAGGATTAGATTGATCTATATCTGTTACAAATACAAAAAAAAAAAATTTATTTGAAAATAAATATTTAATTAAAAACTCAACTTGATTTGAAAAATACATTAAAAATAAATATAACTTATGATATTGCTATCAGGATTTAACTGTGTGATTTTGGGTCAAACTCATTGACCCATGTTTCATGAGTAGTGATTCAACATGAATCCATCTCTCATGAGAATAAATGGAACACTTAGCACTCATTGGATCTAGGTGATGCTCGTAGGGGTGAAGCATCAGGACTTCCCGGGAGGTCACCCATCCTAGTACCACTCCAACCTAAGCGTGCTTAACTACAGAGTTTCCTCCATGGTTAAACCAAAAGTTTGCAACCCCATTTATAAAACCTTCACCAAGTGTTGTGCTTTATGAACCATTCATTAGAAAGCCCCTTAAGCTCATCAATTGATAAGTAGGAGATAATTTCCACAGCAAGTCGAATTATGATATTGCTATCAGGATTTAACTGTGTGATTTTGGGTCAAACTCATTGACCCATGTTTCATGAGTAGTGATTCAACATGAATCCATCTCTCATGAGAATAAATGGGACACTTAGCACTCATTGGATTTAGGTGATGATCACAGGGGTGAAGCACCAAGACTTCCCGTGAGGTCACCCATCTCAGTACTACTCCAGCTTGAGTGCGCTTAACTACAGAGTTTCCTCCGTGGTGAAGGTTTTGCAAATGGGGTTGCAAGATTTGGTTTTAACCATAGAGGAAACTCTATAGTTAAGCATGCTCAGGCTAGAGTAGTACTGTTATGGGTGACCTCCCAGGAAGTCTAGGTGCTTCACCCCTGTGAGCATCACCTAGATCCAATGAGTGCTAAGTGTTCCATTTATTCTCATGAGAGATGGATTCATGTTGAATCACTACTCATGAAACATGGGTCAATGAGTTTGACCCAAAATCACACAGTTAAATCCTGATAGCAATATCATAATTTGACTTGCTGTGGAAATTATCTCCTACTTATCAAATATAACTTAGTTCACCTTTCACCTCCCAAAAGTAATGCTTATTGTATTTAGTATCTCGAGTAGCAAAATGAACTTTGCACCATTCAACAATTTGATTTGTCCTCTCTATCCTATTCCCTGTATTAAACATACACATTTAAAATGCATATATTTACTTGCAAGTTCATGTTGTTGAAGTGCACGTTTTGTATCAAAGAAATTCCATAAAAACCTAACATTGGTTCTAGCATGTTGCATTGCTAACCAATTAAATGCTTTTGCAGATTTGAATTGTCCTGTGAACATGAAACATGATAAGTATCTACAATTATCCATGTACATGTATCAAATCGAAATAGACATGTCAAAATAAATATAAGTTAAAATAAAGTTAAATAAATGTGTAAGTTCATATATACTAACCTGCACATCCATCAGACCAAATCCAGTGCTCTAAAACATTTATTCCACGATTTTTGAGATCTTCAGAGAACATTGCAAAAAAATGAGCCACATAACTCCTATCATGAGCTCTATCATCACTAATATAGAAATGAACCTCTTTGATGATGATGCGTTCATTTTCATCCAACCTTTCTATCTGATCCACCTCAAATTGTGCATGTTTATAGGTCACTTGCACAAATATTAAAACTTGTTCATAATGATAATATTGCCCTTGAAGCTCTATTTGAGATGCAAATGTATAATTCTCAGAAAAATCTACAACTAAAAGTATACAGCTAGGTGGAAAACAATTTTTGGAATCACGAAACTGTTTAGCTTGCCATCGTGCACCATGACAATGTTGGATATGTGGATATATCAATGGACAGAACTTGGTCATGAACTCATCATAATGCAATTCACTCTCCTTCAATACATTTTTTCTAGATTCATCTCCTGTCTTATTTTGGTATGTCTCGTATTCATATCTCATCCATGAGACTGGTGTGGATTCATTAGTATTCTCAACTTGCATAATTTCAAAAAATTTGCATAAATCTCCACAATCTTCACACTGATTTTTGATGCATTGCATTTTGAATTCATCTGAATCTTCTAATTTATCACATAATATGGACCTCACAAATTGTGTTGTACTGCTAGGGATGACCAAATTAGGATCAAGTACTACCATAACTTTTTTATATGATTGCAAGTGTAGACCAAATTCAACATGATTTCGACAACAACAAGTTTCACACATCTTATTTATGTGTACAAAGGAAGGACACAAACTCTCAAACATTCTTTGACATATTTTGACATTTGAAAATTCTTGTTTGAATGTTTGAAATAATTCACTTTGAGTTATATCTATGAAATGTTTTGGATGTTCAATTTTGGCCCCTGTCTCTTGATCTTTAATTTGTATAGTATCACACCTAGTGGAAGAAACACGAGAATGTGTGGTCCAAAATTCAATAACTTGTCTTTTTACATCTTCAAAAATTTTGTCTTTTTGAGGAACTCTACAAATATTCACCCAGTTATTCTCAATGTTATCATCTAGCATATTTCTCCTGTTGATGTATCTCTGGACAGTTATTCTAGATATATGTAGTACATCAAAAATTGTACGTACCTATTTTCTATGTGTCAATTCTCTACTAGATATAGTAGTCATCAATGCTCTACGTGCATTACTCAAATCACCTCCTCGAGTTGTGTTATCAATTTTGTCATAAGCATTTTGCAAATTTTCAACTATTGTTTTATTAATATTATGCACATGGCTTTTCCTGTTATCAACACCCAATACCTCCAAAATAGGTCTCATATCTTTTCTCCTAAATAACTTAACAAATAATTGTGCTTGTCCAAATATACTTTTATCCTTGAAATATTCATCCCACATGTTTTGACAATGCTTTCTGATAGTGTTATCATTTATCATATCTTTAGATGGAATTTGGTTAAAAAGTAGTTCCTCATCCAAATCCATCAAATTTTTTATGCCTTCTAATTTGTCTCTATCAGTAGAACTGGCAATTTCTTCCTCTTCATTACTTTCATTTTCTTCATGAATCTCATCCTCTTGAGGAATTTCAGTAGGTTGATTTTGATTATGTTTTGTATGACCTTTCATTTTGTCATCTCTTATTCTATCATATTTCCTTGATCTTTTTATTTTACTGCCCATTGAATACCTTAATCTATAGAAATAAAAATAAATAAATTTAGATTTCACTAAATATCAACTAATGCTTCCATATAGAATACATAAAAATAAAAATAAGTAGATGGGAAAAAGACCTTCAAAATATTTGATCCTTTGTAATCCTGATTAAATCCGCAGAATAGTTGTTGAAAATTGCTTCAAATTTAGTTGTCTTTCGAAAATCCTCTTCTAATTTTCGTTGTTTTGTATATTTATTTATTTTTTAAAGAAAAATAAACTTTATTTTATATCAAACAATGACATTCACCGCATGCGGTTTAATTGGTCAACAAGTGTTTCGGCTAGAATTGGTCTGGCCAAAAGTGTTACAACCGAAACGGTTCTAGCTATAACCGCCTATGTGGCATCCTAGATGGTAGCCATTCAAGAAAAAATAAAAACTTCTATAAACGTCTCACTTTGAAGGCCAATTTGACCTACTAAATTAAATTTTTTTTAAAACTAAAAATATACTTTTGTAGGTCTCGGAGTCACGATTATGATCATATAATTTTATTTTATTTTTATTATGGATAATATGTTATAATTTGAAAATATTATAAGTAGGTATTTTAAGATTCAGGAAGATGTCTATTCAAAATAAAAATAAAAATTGTAAATCATGTTCAAAAATTAGTATTTTTTAATGTTGCATTAGAGGAGAGAGTCTTCTTCAAGAATATGTAATTTGTTTTAAAAAATATGTAGATTTGATGGAAAAAGTTTGATAGTAGAAAAAAACTATCAATTTCTCATAACTTTGACTTTGACCACTTATAACTTGAAAAATATTAGCCAAATTCAAATTTTTCTTTTTTGATGCACTTGGTATACATGTTAACTCTAACATATTCCAAAATTAGACCAAAATATGAAAATTTGCATATATTTGTTTGATGGGAAAAAAACTCTATATTTTTAGCATTTAAAAAAAAAAAAAATAGACATTCAAAATTCAAAAATAAATAATTTTTTCACTCAATTTTTTTATAAAAAAATATAGATATAAAATTTATCCAATTTTACACATCTCATTAGTTTACATCAACTTCAAATTCTAA
Organism: Cupressus sempervirens; assembly: GCA_028749045.1. NCBI lineage: Eukaryota > Viridiplantae > Streptophyta > Pinopsida > Cupressales > Cupressaceae > Cupressus > Cupressus sempervirens. Next base: position 340,966,281 of record CM053785.1, read on the forward strand.
ACAGAAATGTCACTTTTATGTCGTTAAAATTGAAGAGTTTAAATTCTGATATCACTTTACCTTTATAAAAGGTGACACAAGTTTGTGCTTTTACCCGAATCTGATGTAATATGTGGTATTAAACCTATCAACGTTTGTCACTTGTTGTTAGGAAGTTTAACAATTTGATCGGCATGTAATACATGATGGGCATGCAAAGACCTATTTTTTGAAAAAAGATGGAGTTCAACATAGGTTAAAGTAGTTGAAGGAAACACAGATAAAGGTAAGAAGTAATGCAAGAATATGTTTAGTTGATGGAAGGTAATTTCTAGAGGGCATGAAACATGAACATATGTGTTTTTATTTAATTTCAAAAGTTGATAAAGAGGAAGTAGAATATGTACTTGTGGAAGTCACATATTTGATGAATGAGTTTCAAGATATTGTATCTAATAATGTACATAATAGATTGGCACCAATAAGAAAAATTAGTTATTAAATAGGCTTGATTCCTAGAGCTAGTTTTTTGAATAAGGAATCTCATAGAATGACTCTAGCATAGAATAAAGAGTTGAACAAACAAGTACTAAAATTATTGCAAAAGGAATAATGAGAGGGAATAGAAAAGAGTTTAAGTGAATTATAAGAAGAACAAAGTGTTTTGATTTATTGAAAATAAAAATTTCAGAGTAGCCTATTTTAGAGCTTCCAAATTTTAATTAGGTATTTCAAGTAGACTATAAGTGGTGGTGCCATTAGAGCTATTTTGAGTTAGGAAGATAAAATCATTTTTTTATTTAGTGAAAACTTAAATAATATCAAAAGAAAGAATTCTATTTATAATTATGATTTTTATGTTATAGTTAAGGATTGAGGAAATGGAGACATTATATTTTGTCTAAAAAGTTTGTTTTATTCATTGATCATCAAAATCTACAATATTTGAATAGTCAAGTGAAGTTGATTCAAAAGGATTTAAAATGAGTTTAGTATTTGCACAGTTATACTTTTCTTTTGAAGCATGGTAGTGAAAAGTATGACAGGGTTACAAATTCCTTGAGTAGGAGGCAAAAATTGTTGATAGAGATGCATATCAAAATTGTTGTGTTTTACAAACTTAAGTGTTTGTATCCCAAGGATGGTGATTTTGGTGAGGCCTAAAGAGCTTGTACATAACTTGTTACTATATACATGACCAAGTGGTTGGATTTTTTAATCTATGATCGTTTGTTACTCAAAGTAAACCATTTAAACATTAAAAATAGTTTCTTGTGTAAGAACCTAACCAAATAGAAACACAAAACAAGATTATTTGGGTATTTTGTTTGAGATAAAATCATTTCTATGGTTAATGAGCACTATTATCGGCCATAATTATAGCTAGATACTAAAAATTATATGCAAAGTTGTAGAATATGTTAGATGAAAAAATGAACTACATATAATACATGGTTATATCATCCATTACATATGCTAATGTGGTCATTTGCAGATATTTCTATAGACATTTTTTGGTTTACCAAGGACTCAAAGAGGCCACATGTAATGCCCCACTATGAAACCCAAGAGAAATTAACCTAAAATATTCAACTGAGTTTATAAAATATTAAGAGTTTACAAACAATAATGTAACAACAATGTAGAAGAAAATAAGATAATACATGCACACAATGCAACTCAAACATAGATTATGAATCTCAAAGGTCCCATAACATAGAACTACTTATATATTAAAATATAATAAGTACAAATAATAAACACAACTTACATAATGTAAATGAATTACCAAGACTATCATCAAATATGAGAATCCCAAATCCAACTGATGCAATATCTAAATACATAAAACTCTACATCCATGACACATTTCATAGGGCATGAGATAGAAATTCAAGTATAAAGTATAACATCTCGTAAAGCTTTCATGACCAATATACAAGAATAAGATGACAAGATAAAACATGTCTCCAAATATAAATCAAGATAAAGAAACTTCTACAAGGATCATCCAACACTGAAATAAGAAGTCAAAATATATCTCAATGATAAAGGTCACACTTTCACCCGACCTTGTAAAACCCAAAGAAGGCTCATTCCCTCTATATCATGGAGTTAAAAACTGACTCTATACATGTATCAAACCATTAAATGAATAAAAAAAAATATAAGGATGGAATCATGAATAAGTATCTAACTCAAGGTCAATATACAACTATAATGGTAGTACACACCAATCTAAAGGCAAAAAACATATGTAGGAAAATCAAGATGCATATAGGGATGCGTCAACATGACTCAACTCAAGGTTATTCTAGCAATCTCACTAGACCTTGATGCCCTAATGACTCTATGCATATCACTAACCTTTCATACAAATAAGGTTACTATTTGTGCTATATAAAGTTCACTCAGGTGACAAATATATATAATATCCAGTCCACTCAGGTTGCAAAAATCTTCTATTACTACTATCCTAGTTTGTACTAGTGTTTGAGGAATTGGTGAGGAATCAAAAATCTTATTAATCCATTCTAACCTCTCAACCAAATTTAGTTATCATTTATTAAGTTACTTGCAATAGGTTATCTTGGTAGCCACTTTGGGTTCCAACCCCCATTGCGAGCCACTCCCATCCATACACCTAGGTAACATACCATAAGATCATAAAACATGTAGAATCTTATAAATAAGATAATAATCAAGTATGGTTCCATAAGAAGGCTGTAGAACAAGAATTAGTATGCAAAGAACATTAACAAATAAAGTAAACATTCACAAACCAAAAACTAAATTCACATATATGCTTAGACAAAGAAAGCAAACAAGAAGTGCAAACCTCACAAGAGAAAACACTCCATGCTTTCTTGATTCTGTAGATGTGTCCTTTTGTTGTGGATGTATGCTCAAGATGCTCAAAAGCTGCTTCAATGGAGATGGGTAATGACAAATTGGTAGCTTTGTGAGCTCTCAATTTGGCATTATAAGGGTAATATTGATGGCTTTGGTTCTCAAAATAGCATGGTAACTTTAGCTCAAAGATTGTTGATGAAATGGCTTGGGATGGGATTCAATTTATAGGCTAAGGGGTAGAGGGCTTAGATGCAAGGATGGATGAAGGCTTAAGGAGGGCTAGGATGCACTCAAAGGAGAGCACATGGATTGTGCTTGTTTAGCACTAATGGGAAGGTGACACTTGTCACAAGGAGGATGAGTGTGAGAGGGTAGGGTAAAGGGTTGGTTAAAGGCATGATGAGTGGGGTTGAGTATGTAAGAGGGATGTAAGAGGAATGAGTGTGGAAGAGGGAAGAGTGTGGAAGATGGGTGTAAGAGTCATGAGTGGGCTTGTAAGAGTCTTTTATGTTTTGTAAGAGCACTCATGACTTAGTGGTTGGGCTTTTTGAGGGGAGACTTTAGTTTGGATTAGGAAAGTCTTAAACTTGTTTAAGGAATGTGACAACATTAGGGAGTGGATTAGGCTTGGGTTTAGGATTAGATTAGAGATGTTAGAGATGTGCAAGTGGATGGCATTAATGAGGGTGGGTGAGTTAGTGGCTAAGCTTGGTTAGTATGGGTGGATGGGGTGGATTAGGCTAAATGGAGGATTAGAGATAGGTTATGGGTTTTTGAATTTGAGGATTTCATTTATCAAATAGATTTATTTAATAAATGGGGATTTTTGGAATTAGATAGAAGAATAGGATTTAATTGATAAATAATAGATTATTTGATTTATCAATTAGGACTATAGATGATTAATTAAATTAATCAACTAGGGGATGACAAAGGATTAATTAAATAGAAATTTAATTAATAATGCCCTTTTTAGATAACTAAATAGGATTACTAAAATAGTGTAATCAAATTTAAGTGTCTACAAAGGCAACTGGAACATATATACTAGTCCTCAAACCATAATTTTGATAAGTACACATGGGTCCTCAAACCATAATTTTCACAAGTTGACATTGGTCCTCAAATCACAATGTAACAATTTGTCATGGGTGCTCAAACCACAATAAAAAATACACATGATTCCTTAAACCAAAATATAGAAAATTCGAGACTAGTCATCAAAATGTCCCATAACATACTCTCAAAGAGTGCAAAATTCATGAGCCTAGAACACTAGTTGGGAAAGAGTAATCATGACTGAAACATGAATATAAGTAACTCATAACTACCATCAGAAAAACTCAGACACCCCTAAAGCCTCTATGTATAGCCCCTATAACCAATGCAAATCCCAAAATACCTGACAACCACAATAACAATGAACACACATACATTTAAGATAAAAACATTCTTAACGAAATAAAAGTCCAATTATTTCTAAGGGTTTAGTTTGGCTTTAAAAATATTCATTTAAAACCTCATCAAATAGAATATATATATATATATATATATATATATATTCGTAAACTATAATTATAAGAAATATACTTATTTTAAAAATAGAATTTATACAAATAAAGTTAATAAAAAAATTATATGTAAACTCTACTTGTCAATTATATAGAAAGTTATTTCAATAATCACATATAAAATCTTAAAAATTAATACATGAAAACTCATACTAGCACGAAGAACACAATAACCAAAATTAAAGAAAGAAAATCTCAAATAATCTACTTAAAAAATAAAGAGACCAACTCTAACCCAAAAATTAAAGTTCTTTCTTTTTCTTAATTTGAAATTCTAAAGCTCAAAACACTACCTCAAAACCATGAAGCAATTTGAAAAGAATTGAGAACAAATTTTCAACCAAAAACCCTAAAAGTTATTCCATATAATAATAATGATTCCCTAAGATGACAATCTCATCTAATTTATAGAAAAATTCCGTTAGGTTTTCTAAAACTAGAACTCAACCTTCAAAAAGTAAAAATAATATTTTAATAATCTAATTCTTAAGTTAAGTCACTTAACTCGACTTCTTAACTTGAATTAATTATTAGTACTTATTTAATTATTGTGTAATAAAAAATATAATTATAACTTAATTTAGAATTACTATTTTTAGTACAATATTATGGAAGAATTATAATTAATAATTGAAGCCAAATAAATTATGCAACTTGACTTTGAAAATCAATTCATATTATTTGTGCAACTTAAATTTGAGTATTTGATTTAATAATTAATTATCTCTTTTAATTCAATAATTTATTTTACTATTGCATATCATTGATTCAAAACATCATAAGTTAAATTGAAGTTTGGAATCTAACCTAGAAGAAACCCACCCAATATTACAAAATGATAGTTCTTATGATTGTATCATCAAAATAGTTTACCATATTTGACCAAAACAAACATAAAATGATGCAACACAAGGCAAGACTATCCCCAATGGAGATGTCCTAGCCCCCAGCTAATAACCACACAGCAGAGACACAACAACAAGAAGTAATAATGCATGATCTAATGCCAAATTACAATAATTTTTTCATAAAATATAATTGATTACATGCAATATGCCTGGCTGTAAGGCCTTCCCGATTAGGGCCAAATACAAATAGCAATTGCAAAATCAGTTTTTCAAGATCCAACAAGATCCAAAATAGAAACCAATCTTAGCTAGCCCAAATTTGTAACAAAACAAAAATCTAGAAGAAAACCACCAAGGAAATCTAAACTTGTTCTCACAAGCCTACCAAGCAATCTCCTTGTTTTCTAGCCGCAGCCCTAGCTCTGCTCTTCAAATTTGCATCTCTTCTTCATTCCATCCCAACTCCAAATGACTAAAAGACTCCACAAGACCCCTACTTATACTAATCTAAGGCAAAAGTTAGCCTAGAATACAAATTAAATACAAATGCATAAATTAAATGCCACAAGTCGACTAGCAACAACAATTAAAGGTCCAAAAATTGATATCTGAGAAAAATTGTGATATCTCATAGCTCCGATTGAATTAGAACTTATGCTTTAAACTATAGGTAGAAATTTAGGTCCTCTACAAATATTTAAATGTGCAAAGGCTGATTCACCAAGAAAAAGTGTGCATCCCCTCTAAAAGTCAAGAGCAAAAAACTGCCATGCAAAACTACCAGAAATTGTTACCTCGAAAGAATTGCCATATCTCCCAACTCATGAGGAATTAGAACTTGTGCACTTGACACAAGGATTTAATCTAGGTCCTCTTCAATCCCTAAATTCAAAAACCTCTCATTTATTAAGGATAATTAGTTACATCGTCTACAACAGGCACCTAGAAACTAGAAAAATGTGATTCCAGTAGCAAGGTAAAAAAATAGTTCAAACTTCAACTCAATCCATCCAATCTCTATGAAATCATGATGAAAGGTTTCCCAATGTGTTTCTAACACATCCCTAACCATGAAAAGCATAACTCTAGCAAAATCCAAGCTTGATGCTCCCACATCAAAATCCTTAGATAAATAGAAAAGTGTGTCCCACACTTTGATGCCCAAAGAAAGATCTGCAACCAACTTCATCTTTATCAAAGGTTTTCACTCCAACAGGGGCAAGAAAACCAATTTGCACATCATCCATATCTGCATCACTCTATCAAACATGAGAATCTCAACCATATAATCAACATGCTCATTCCCTAGAACAAATTAAACATAATTCTTCATTGGAAAACCCTTATCCACATCAACAACAAAAAACCCCACATCAATAGCAACCAACTCTACATCAGTAGAAATATGTAGATCTCCATCAACACATGCCAAACTCACAACACCAACAATCTCATTTCTTACAAAAAGATGCTCTGTAACATACAAGTCACCACCAATAGCAACTGGATCATCCATGACCAAGTTGTCTACAATTTCCATGTTAGACTCAGCCAATTGATCATGAAAATTAACCTCTACCCCAGCATCAACAAGGTTAGGAATATCTTCAGCAAAAACCTCTAGTTGCTCTGGAAGTTCTATATTAGACTCCACAAACTGATCAGAAAAACCATCCCCTTCCACCTCAACCTTACCATGTCATCTTCTCTTATGAACAAGTCTCTTAATTGGTCAAACAACTCTCTTCTAGATAGGTAGATTCCAGCTCCATAAACATCTACGGAATGCCTTCCTCATCTTGTCCTCATCTTGATTAGTCAAGCTAATTTCAAATTGAACAACCTCCTTCTTAGCTTGATCAACCAAACTAGCTTCAAACTAAGAAGACATCTTAGAAAAAATCCTCTCCACCACATCATGGAGATTCATAACCATCTCAGGGTCCAATCCTCTTGGAGCCATCTCCCAAGATATTCATAAACCTTCTACAACAAATCCTTCCCACGCTCCTTGTGACAACCTCAAATTGTTTGCATGTTAGACCACAACCTCCCACCTCGCATGAAAAATCAAGAACCAAATCACAAGTCTAGGACCACGGATCTACAATCCACAACTCTCTATGATCATGCCTCAACAAGATCAATCTTCCACCTTTGCATCCATCGATCCATCTACAAGCCCTTTGCAATTGCAAGTCAAAACCACAATCTTCCACTTTACAACTAATAGATCTAGGACTCCAGAAAGAAAATCCACCAACAAATCAAGATCAACTTAGATCTACTTCTCCAACCCAAGTCCTGGTGCAAACTACCACAACTTCGGCAATCTGTCTACACGCTTAGGAAAAACTATTTTCTGATACCATCTGATGTAGTGCAAGGCAGAAATATTCCCAATGGAGATGTCCTAGCCTCTAGCTAATAACGACACAGTGGAAACACAAAAAGAAGAAGCAATAATGCAAGATCTGATGCCAAATTGCAATAATTTGTTCATAAAATATAACTAATTACATGCAATATGTCTAGCTATAAGGCCTTCTAAGTTAGGGCCAAATACAAATAGAAATTACAAAATTAGTTCTATAAGATCCAAAATGATCCAACTTACAAACCAATCTTAACTAGTTCAAATCTATAATAAAACAACAATATGGAAGAAGACCACCAAGAAAATCTAAACTTGTGCTCAAAAGCCTACCAAGCAATCTAGCTTCTGCTCTTCAAATTCACATCTCTTCTTCATTCCATACCAACTCCAAATAACTAAAAGACTCCACAAGATCCATACTTATACTAATCTAAGCCACAAGTTGGCCCAGAACACAAATTAAATACAAATACATAAACTAAATGCCACAAGTTGGCCCAGAACACAAATTAAATACAAATACATAAACTAAATGCCACAAGTCTACCAGGAACAACAATTAAATGTCCAGAAATTGATATCCGAGAAAAATCATGATATCTCATAGCTCTACTTGAATTAGAACTCATGCTTTGAACCATAGGTAGAAATTTAGGTCCTCTAAAAACTCTTAAATCTTCAAAGGTTGATTCTCCAAGAAAAAGTGTGTATCCACTCTGAAAATCAAGCATAGAAAACTGTCGCACGAAACTGCCAAAAATTGATACCTCGAAAGAATTTCCATATCTCCCAACTCATGAGGAATTAGAACTTACGCACTTGATAAAAGGAATTAATCTAGGCCCTCTTCAATCTGTAAAGTGTGCAGCCTCTCATTCATTAAGGATAATTAGTTACACCATCTACAACAGGCACCCAGAAACCAAAAAAATGCAGTTCCAGCAGCAAGGTAAAAAAATAGTTCAAACTTCAACTCAATCCATCCAATCTCTATGAAATCATGAAGAAAGGTTTCCAAATGTTTCTCCAACACATCCGTAACCATGAAAAGTATAACTCCACCAAAATCCAAGCTCGATGCTCCTGAATCATAAAAGCACTTAAGAATACATCTCATAATCTGAGTCTTCTATGACATAATTAGGAATGTCACTGCTTGAGTTAGTGGTGGCAATAATATCAATGGGGGATGGAGGCACATAAAACTATACTCTAGAAAAACTTACAACCATTTCTTCTAGTCTCAATATACCTTCAACTTTGAGTTAACGAACAAAATTGAAAAGAGTAATATCAACCCTATACCTTTGCTTGTTTGTTGTGTATCTATGGGCTAGCTCCTTGCTACTCACAGTAATCTCCCCTTCTTTCAACATTTTGAGGAGTTTGTTTTCTTTTAATTTGAATAATGTTGTAACTTTCATGACAATATTAGTATAAATGAGTCTCCTTATAAACTCAATATAGAACATACTTTTACCTTGAAAGATGTCATTATTCTTATTTTCTAAATATTCCATAGTATAATAGAAGAGAAGATAGACAAAAATGCATTATTCCATTTTCTAATATAATTTATTTTCCCAATAATTATGCTTTCTACAATGAAGTTACAACCCAATTCTAGCCCAAACAACATCTAAACATCTCTGGCATAAATATAGTTAAAAAGAACATGATTGATAGACTCAGGTTGATTATAAACAATGCATATGTTGGGCTCCTTTCCCCAAGGTATCTTAAATGGTAGTTTGTGAAGATGAAGCCTCCAAAGGAAGTGAGAAATTTTAGGTTCAACAGGCCTTGACCAAACATCCAAAAGCATCTCCTTCCATGAAACTGGGTGAAATTTCAAATGCCATATAGAGTTTAGGTAGTCAAGGAATTTAGTGCTTTTGGACAAGCGTGAATATATATACTTAGCTTTAACAAGGTGAGAAGGGGAAGAATTAGGCTAGAGAAGTTGTGGAACACAAAAGTCTTAGGAAGAATAGACACAGTTGATAGAGATATTTTGCAAGACATTTCTTAAAATGCAGTGTGTTCTAAAATGGGAAGGGGAGAAGTTAGTAATATAATATATTATCTAGTTCAGTTGCAATTTTGTCCCCAAAAACATGTCTAATTTGTTTCTAGCTCTTCCATATATATATATATATATATATATATATATATATATATATATATACATCAAAAAATATTTCAAGAATCACGTAAAAAATTCTCAAAAATAATACATAAACACTCATAGTGGCAAGAAGAAGACAATAACCAAAATTGAAGAAAGAAAATATCAAACAATTAACTTCAAAAATGAAGAGAACAACTTTGACCCTAAAATTAAAGTTCTTTCTTTTTCTTAATTTGAAATTACAAATCTCGAAACCCCACCTCAAAACCATGAAGCAATTTGAAAGAATTGAGAACAATTTTCCAATAAATAATCTTAGCTTTGAATTACTTTTACTTTCCTCCAAAAATCTCAAAAGTTTTTCAACCTAATAATAATGAATCCCTAAGATTACAATCACATTTGTAGAAAAATTCCATTCAGTTTTCTTAAACAAGAACTCAACTTTCAAAAAGTAAAAATAATATTTTAATAATCTAATTCTTAAGTTAAGATGCTTAACTCAACTTCTTAACTCGACTTCTTAACTTCAAATTAATTATCAATTCTTATTGATTTATTGTGCAATCAGTATAATTATAACTTAATTTAGAATTAATGTTTTTAGCATAATATTATGCAAGAATTATAATTAATAATTTTAGCCAAATATAATATGCAACTTAACTTTTAAAATCAATTCATATTATTTTTCCAACTTAAATTTGAGTTTTTGATTTGATAACTAATTATCAGTTTGTAAGAATATCTTTGTTTAAAAAGAAGTTAAGAAAGAGTTGGAAGAAGTTAATGACCAAATCATGATAGAAACACTAAATTTTTCCATGCTTCAGTTAAGCAACTTAGGATTTCTAGTGCTATTTAAAAAGAAGTTAAGAAAGAGTTGGAAGAAGTTAATGACCAAATCATGATAGAAACACTAAATTTTTCCATGCTTCAGTTAAGCAACTTAGGATTTCTAGTGCTATTTAAAAAGAAGTTAAGAAAGAGTTGGAAGAAGTTAATGACCAAATCATGATAGAAACACTAAATTTTTCCATGCTTCAGTTAAGCAACTTAGGATTTCTAGTGTTATTTTCTCTATTAAGGATGTTGTATTTGGTAATCTCATCACCGATACTGTAGGTATTCAAAATGAGGGTGTTAAATTTTTCCAAGGCCTACTTAATCCCCCTTCTCCCCCAATCACTAACAATGGTAGAGATCAGGAGCTCCTTGACACTATTCCAAAGTTAATATCTTCTCAAGAAATTGGTGCTCTTATGGCCCCATTCTCTCTTCAAGAGATCCACAAGGTACTCATGTCTCTTCCCCCTAATAAAGCTCCTAGCCTAGATGGATTTACCTACCTTTTTACCAAAAGTATTGGGATGTGATTAGTCGGGACTTGTCGTTGGCTATAGAGGAGTCAAGAAGAAATGATTCAATGCTTCAATTCCACTAATATAGCTACCATCCCAAATATTGGGGAATCAAAAACCTTTGCATATTTTAGACCCATCTCATTGTGCAACACTATATACAAGATATTCACGAAAGCAATCTATCTAAGGCTACAACCCATTCTAACTAGAATAATCTCTTGAACAAGGTGGATTCATCCTAGGTAAAGAAACCATGGAAGGTGCTTTAGTTTCTCATGAGGCTCAT